>JAENPR010000203.1:0-600000 GCA_018135685.1 Themeda triandra | reverse complement strand
GTCTCCTGTATTTTTGTCGTTTTCGGCGATTAAACTTGTTTGCTGCCCCTTTTAAGCTGTGCTTACTATAAGGCCTTGCGTGGTGTAATCCCAGATATGCTGTGATGCCATGATTCAGAAGTTATCCTGTTTTCCAGTAGAACATGAGTTCTGATCCCTCCCCTCCCACTTATTCAATTCATGTTGATTCCTATTATTTTATCCCCAAAATTCTGCATCTGTGTTTCAGTTCACAGGGAGCCAATTATTTCACTATATAAGCGTTATCAATTTTTTAAAAGGTGATAATGGCTCTAGGCCTATGCAAGATTAATTTCATGTATCATGCTTTCATGAATTCTGTAACCACAGTTTATCCATCTATCTATCTACAGTTAGTCAAACTTTCACTAATTTCATAAATTGTAAGGAACAATGATATCATATCCTTCTTTTGTTTTGTGTGTGATGATAATTGATTGGTTCTTTACAACCTCTTGATGAGCACATTGCCAATGTTTCACTGTGAGGATTGATTGAAATTTTTATACCATCTTTGAACAAATTGTAAGTATTTATATAAAATAGTGTCAATGTGTCATATATGGGAACATGCCTTTCATGAAAGGTGTCTTTTCATGCTATATACAGTTCCTTTGTAAAATTTGATAGCTCTAACCACAGTAAATTATAAAAAGTGCCATAAAAACATGACTTTTTCCAAAAAAGGCCGAATGGGTGCCTTTTCAAGTTTTCATAACAGGATGTGCAGCTTAAAAGCTTCCACTATCTTAACGCAAAAGGTGTATACCTGACAAGCCTGTTATGTGATCAAATAATACTTTTTGGGTTGATCCGATGGTTATAGTTTTAGCGGTGACATGGCTTTTAATGTTGATTTTGAATTTCAGTGTAGAGAAAGGAATGGCTTTCAATTTTTTCAGCTTTAGCAAGATGAATGTTATAATTACAGAAGAGATTTTTTTTTCAGCTCCTTGACCCTTGAAGGTGTTAGGAGAGCACTGGAAAAGGACCTGGGTTTGGAGATGTATTCACTTGATGCACATAAAAAGTTCATAAAGCAATGTGTAGACAAGGTACGTCAGTGATTTATGGAGCTATCATTTTAAAAGTGTTGCAATTATTCTTCTACACATACAACTTTTCATACTCTTTAGTTGGGTTTCCTCTTTTTAAAAAGGGGGAGAAACTAGAATTGCACACTGTGCATACTGGTTAGTTCTACAGATTTACCAAATTCTGTTGCTAACAAGATGAAAAGTATTCATTCTTTTGGAAAAAGAAACAAATATGAAAATATGCTGAGAAAATTTGTTGGCGCTTGTACTCAAATATTCAATCTATTCAGTTTTTAGTTTTTAGTATAGCTTCTGCATGGAGGCAGATGGATTTAGAGGTAGATAATATAGTTTACTACCCCTATCTTTGACAATGTTTGTCCTAAGTCCTAAATAATCATGAGCATGCATGGAGTGTTTTGGTTATTTATCCTAATGCAAGTATTACTAACAAAAAAATGCAAAATATATTAAACCCATCTATTTTCCTTTTAATAAATATGCAACAGACCGTTACCTACGATTATGCATAGGATGCTGCTCACTGCTCAGACATTATGTTCTGCACAGCAATTTCAGAAGTAAGGGGAAGGTGATGGATAGTGGTTATATTTATTAAACATCTAATGCTATTTTATTATCTTAAATGTCATGATTCTTGTTTTACATTTAAAATTAGTAGTCAGGAGCTTTGAAAATTCATGTTGTTTTATCTAAACTAGGACTAAGGTTGTCTTGATATATCTATATTTGATACAGTGGCAGTTTTGCTTGTATAGATAATTTTTCCCTTGGTTTCTAATCTGGAAATTCATTACATCTGAATATCTGATATTATATGCAACTTTTATTCCCAGCTGGAACATATTACCTTGTGTTTTGGTAGATCCAGTCAAATTTTTTTTCTTAATTGCTTTCTGTGTTAGCTAACTTCTGCTCATTCTTTCTTTTTTGGCCAAGTATGATACAGGTTTTTGCTGAATCTGATGATGAAAATGCAAATGATAATGCATCAGATGATCCTGAAGCTAAAGATGATAATTTATCCAAAGAAGGGGCAGATACTGCTAAACCAATGCCTATTTCAAACAAAACATCCTCCAATGCTGATGTCGTAACATCCAGCAAAGGCAGGAAAGGATTCTGAAAGAGAGAAGGATCAAACTTCCAGCAGTGATATTAGTGAAGACATGATAAAAGAAGCCATTGAAAAAAGGGCATCCTATTTTAGAAAGAACTCTGAGTATGTGTCCTCAACTTCTCATTGCATGTATAATTATCCAAGTTCATGCTTAGATTGTTTATGTCAATGGTTGGCATGTGTTGGTTTATTGAACTTCTCATCCTTTGTACATTAATATATATGAGACATGGGGACTAGAAAATGACATCAACAGACACACCATCAAAAGTACTTTCATTATGCTATTTCCTCTAGTACCGTGTTTAAAATAACAATCAATTTTGCATCTTGGAGGTGGTGAGAAGTAAAGAGCTGCCAAAATTTAGTGGTCAGAATATTTGTCAAGTTGCATATCCTGCTTAATATGTAGTGTTATTAGGATACATGTTGGGTTTATCTTGTTTTTTTCTAGGAATATTCTTTTCTTAGAACATATTTACTTGTTCCATGTTATGTTTTACTCATTTTGGTTTGTACACTGCATTATGGACAACAAAAATACTGTGGTTGAAACAGACAAGAGCATCTTATGATGTTTTGGGCATATCCATTGTCCCTTTTTGATACTCAATGTCCTTTTTACCTGCCTTTTGTGCATTTTGCTATTCAGTGTGTATTCACAAAATGAAATAAATGCAGGACTCTTACTTTACAAGGAGTTCGACGTACTTTGGAAGAAGATCTCAAGCTTCAGAAGAAAGCTTTGGATGCCTATAAGAACTTCATTACTACAGAATTAGACAAGGTCAGTTTACTACATAAATGAGTAACATGTACTATTTCTTTAAATGTGTATGCTTTAACCTCTTTTTGCATGATTAATTTATTAATGGGTTCTGTTGCTTTTCTTTATATTTGTAGCAGATTTTGCAAGAACCTGCAAATGGGACAAAGAAAAAAAGTAAAAAGGGACCTTCCAAGGATACCGACGAAACAACAAGTAAAGGCTCTAAAAGAGTCCGTGAAGAATCAGATAGATCTGAATTAAATGATAGCAATAGTGAGATGGAAGACAGTGATGAGGATTCAAGGCCAAGAAAGAAAAGGGCAGAAAAGGCTAAAGTCATCAAAAAGCAGAAAATAGTTACAAATGAGAAGAAACTGTCAAGCCCAAAGGCTAAAAAGGTTGCAAAACAAGGTTCGGGTCGAGGTACTGAAGAACAGGGTGGCAACTCAGAGGATAATTCCCATTCATCCGCTGAGGAAGATAACAAGGTTTTCAGATTGAACTCTTGGTACACTTAATTCCTTGTATGCCTTATTCATATATCCTGATGTTTTGGTGTGCAGAGAAAACAGCAACAGGCTCCAGCTTATGGGAAACAAGTAGAGCATTTGAAATCGATAATCAAGTCTTGTGGAATGACGTACTACTACAACTTGATTTACCATATGCAATTATGAATTTGTAGAATGATAACTTGACTAATATATGTTTCCTTTAATTCAGTATTCCACCTAATGTGTATCGGAGAGTCAAGCAAGCTCCTGAGAACAAACGTGAGGCCTGTTTGATAAAGGAGTTACAGGATATACTTGAAAAGGAAGGATTGTCAAAAAATCCTTCTGAAAAAGGTGTGTTTTCTTGTTGACTCTAGTAAAGTTTATGTTTTGGAACCTCCAAAAAGGGCAGGGAGCTGCAATTTCACTTAAGAAGAAAACTGACCCTGGACCCAAAACCCATACAGCTGCATTGTTAATTAAGGGAAACCATCAAAAACCTAACACAACTGCCCAAGTGACTCATCTGAAACAACATGACGGTGCCCACCATGTATCATCGTTGCCAAGCTTCACCACAATAGCATCCAAGCAGCTCCGACTTCACATGGTGAACCTCACCAAAGGTACCAAGTCACCACCTCCTGCACATGACTAGCACCAAAACACCTGCTGCACCAAACAACGCATTATCGTTGCGAAGCATCGTCGCGTCCCACAACGAGGTGGTCCGACGTCGCCTATTCCGGCCACCCATGAAAAGCAAGTGGCCCACTCTAGTGCAAATTAGTAAAGATTACATATAGGGAAGCAGCCCCCCACCCCCCTGTGCCGCCGCCGCCTAACTGAGTATGTTTTACCGCTAGAAGTAACCTTTATCTTGCTCCCGAACTTTTGATAGTACAGTGTAAAGTACTGAAACTAGGCCTCTTTCTCTAACACTAAACATTCTTTGTTAATGTTATGGGCAGAAATTAAAGCGGTGAAGAAGAGAAAAGAAAGAGCAAAGGAACTTGAGGGCATAGACATGAGTAATATTATTACTAGTTCTCGTCGGAGAAGTACATCAAGTTTCATACCCCTGCCGCCACCACCTAAAATAGAAGAGGACAGTGATGAAGAAGATGATGATGCTGAAGACGATGATGAAGTTGATGAGGAGAACCTAAAAGGTGGAGATGAAGACAATGATGAAGTTGATGAGGAGAATGTAAAAGGTGGAGATGAAGACAATGATGAAGTTGATGAGGAGAATGTAAAAGGTGGAGATGAGGATGTAAAAGGTGGAGATGAAAAAATAAAAACACTGCCAAAGCTGGTGATGGCTCTGCTGATGGTATGATATTCAGTTATCCATTCCTTGATTTGCTTTCAGCAGCTTACAATTTCTTTAACATTGATATAAGTGCTGTTTTAAGTTATGCTGTAGGTTTTAAAAATTGTTAATGCTATAGTTCAGTTCAGCCCCAGCTACCATTAGGAAGGAGTTTCTTGGACTGACCCTGCTGAACACACCAAACTAAATGAAAAATGGTATTATAAAAAACATCAGGGAGGAAGCACGTCACCCCTGATTTAGCTTTTAGAAGGGAACCTCACCAGCATTGCACAGGGAAGTGGGCACAGCACCAAGGTTTCAGCCCTGGGTGGGTGGCTCCTTTACTGGGTGCTCTGAGCCACACACTCATTTAAAACAAAACTTATGCTAGCATTTTGACATTTATTTCAACAGTTCTGCAAGAATCTTAGGGACCATCTTACTGCTCCAATCCTTTTTGTTGTGTGAAACACTATTATATCTCTGTACAAGTTTGGATCATGAATATGGATTTTATTTTTATATTTGCACAAGATCCTGAATATGGATTGACATAGTATCAAACACGAAGATCTTTCATCACCAGCTGGGCTAGTTTTTCATTCTTGCCAGTAGACAGATTTTCTGTGCTCCAAACTAGCACTTGGCCTAGTTTGACATATATCCCTGATATATTGATCTCTTGAATAAAAAAATGGTATGGCTAATGCAATATGCACTGGAGCATGCCTCCATTGCCTTTCTTCCATAGGGGTGAAATACTTTAAAATGAGCCTTGCACTATCTGCATACATGATAGATTTGTGCTCAGAAAACAAGAACTTAATCCCTTTAGTAGATGGTACTGTGAAAAATCCTGAATGGCTGTTTCCTTGAGGCACTTCACAGAAAAAATCTGGTAGCTTTTGGAGGAGCCAATTTTTGGAATGAATGATTTTTAAAGAGCCACATATTAGCTTCTTATATCACAAATAAATTTGGAATGCAACAGATTTTATGTGAGTTTGATGTGTATAGTTCTATTTTGTTAAAGGATTTCATCTGTATGGTCTGACAGTGGCCAGGAGGTTAAGAATTTCCATCCTAATGTTCAATTGGTTGTCATGGATTCATACTATATATTCAGCATACGCTTTGTAGCTTGTGTGCCACTATGCCTCTAGACATACTGGTTTGCGACAATTTGTTGCATTTTTACGTGAAAACTTTACTCATTAGGACTGCAGCAGTTAGCACAAGTGGGCTCGATGCAATCTTTTCTCATCAGCGTATGATTTTTTTTCCATATCTATCATCGTATGGTTCAGTACTCAATATTCATCGATTGTCTTTCTTGCTGATAACCTTGGTGGGCCAGCCATCTGGCATGCAAAGTAATATGATCTTTGTATGCCCTTTTCTGAATGCTAACTAACCCTTCTGTACACTTGCAGGTGCAGCTGCTGAAAAGGAGAGCGATTGATTTCGGCCCAGATAAGGCAGAATCAGTTCTGACCATATAGATTCAGCTTATTGTTGACTTCTGCTAGTCGGCCTCGTTCATGGATGTCTGGATGTAGTCAGGAGTTGTCTTCTGATTTATTCATGTGTGCGTAAAAGGAAACATTTATTAGCTTCAGCTTTGGTGAAACATGAGGAACATATTGTTCTTGTAGTTATGTACAATGTCACATTCGTTCTATTAGCACCTTGTTCGTGATCGTGTAGATTGCAAGAGTTGCAGAACATATAAGTTAGCAGTAATCAAGTACTGATTGGATAACTAGTTTCTAATATAATGTAAACTTTTGTAGATGTAAGATTGGAATTCCTCTGCGCTTTATGCCTTTGCCTTGTTTTTCTTATTAATTTTTTTATAAGTTGTTTTTCTTAGTTACTAGTGTTTTATTTCCGTGGAGTCTGGGGGATTTTGAAGTTCTGATTGGTACTGTACCGTTGTGGCGTTGAAAAGTTGCCCCTGGAGCTAAGATCGGTATTGTACCGTTCTGATTGGTATTGTACCGTTGTGCCTCCGCGAAACCTGCCATGAAGCTTTGATTTCAACTTTTGGATTAAAATCTCTGTATAACTTATGCCGGCTTGACACCCCCGTCGGCTGGTAATCTTTTTCAAACGTGGTTATGTTTTCTTTTGTGGGGTTTTTAATTTAAAATATCCCCTCTTCTGTTATAAAAATGTCATCTTAGATTGGAGTACGTCAAACTTCCTTAATTTTAATAAGATTTATAGAAAATAATATCAACATCTTTATGTTAAAATATATTGGTTATAATAATGTTTCATTATTCAATCTAATGACACTCATTACACATTAAAAATATTAATGTTATTTATATATTTGGTTAAAGTTAAGATAAGATTGATCGACTCCTTTAGAATGATATTCTTTAGTATTGTATAAATCCTGTGGTTTAAAATTTAGGCACTTAACTGTAGACCGTTTTAGTCTTTTGACATAAGATCTAAACAGGTGATATAAAAAGTGCTACATAAAGTTTAGTCAACCTCTACACAAATAAGACGATTAGTTTGTTAGACTACATAAGAGCAACTCTAAGAGACGTGTTATCCTTGTTATATAGGCTATTTTTTACAATTTCTCTTGCAAAAGTAAGCTCAAACAACTTTGTTATCTAGTTTTGTTAAATAACAAGTGAGATATTTCTGAAATCTCACATGCTAAATATACATTGCATGTGCCGTTAGCTATGTAGCCTCGTCATAGTAGAACGGTTGTTGGAGCTTTTTTTAGTTTTTTACAAAGTTGTTTTCTATTTTAGATGTTGGCTAAATCATAGGTTTAGTCATCTATTTTTACCAATTCTCAGTTGCTCTAAGAGCTTCCGCAACGTATGGACGCAAGGTCGGTTCTTCAGGTGGGTCTAGTGATATGACGGCTACCAGTATTCAGCTTCCAGTGTGCTACACGATGATGTATATCAACACGTAATAAAAGGTACGTACATAGAAAAGCCAAAACAACGTAGAATTTAGAACGGAGGAGTATTTATTACTGGTAAGAAGGAAATTCTGAGTAACACATGAAAATTATGATGTACTACCACTACATTGAGCTATGTATAAGAAATGATGTGGTATGGTGGTATTTATTAGATCGAACCGGCCAAAGCACGGCCGTTAACTAAAGTTAGAGCATAGAATCTGAACGTCTTTTTTATTTATTTAGAGAGCGAATCTCAACGGATTGAATAGGAGAATTGAAAACATCGAAAACAGCCTTTTTTTTTTCCTTTGTATTATTATTAGGAGGAGGGAAGGGAAGTAGGAGCCGTTCCTGTTTTCTGAGAGGATTGGTGGTATTCCTTCTTGTTGTCTTGTTTTGTGAGAGGATTGGTGGTATTCTTCTTAGTCCAGGCCGTTTCCTGCCTTATTAGCACAGCCATGTCGGGCCGAGAAAGCCCACGTGGAGCCCGGCCCAGTTCGGCCGCCGTTGGGTGACGTGAGTCACGTGAGCACGGGCGCACGGGCGCCTCGGCCTCGCCTAGCGGATGCGTTCAAGTTGAGCTCGGTGGAAAGAGAGAGAAAGAGGACAAGCCGGCAGACCCACCCGAGCCTTCTTCGTCACCGAAACGAGAAAAAAAAAGCACACACAAACAGAAAAAGAAAAGGAGAGAGAGGAGTACTAGACTGCGACAGCGAGCGGCCGTCGTCGAGCCGGCGAGGAGGCGGAGGCGGAGGCGGAGAAGATGAGGAAGAAGCTCGGCACCCGGTTCCCCGCGGTACGTACCGTCGCCGCTCCCCTCGCCCGTACCGTCTCTCCAGCTCTGATCCGCCGCGCCCGCGCGCGCGCGTGATCTGGTCTGATCTGGGCCTGGGTCTGGGTCGCCGCGCGCGCGGTGGCGCAGATCCTCGCTCTCGCGGGCGGGATCCGGCCGCCGTTGACTTCCGTGGGCGGGGATTTGGCTGGGCTCTGCTGCGGGGGGGAGGAAGGAAGGCGCCCGTGGGGCGGCGGCGGCGCGCTCGGGCTCGGATCGGCTCCTGTGCTCGCGCGCGCGCGAGTGCGTGGAAGTAATTCGTTTTGATTTTTTTTTCTTTTGAATTTTAGGGGGGATCTATCTATCACGGATTCCCGGTGCTCAACAAACGTCGACAATTAATTTCTAACCCGGCTTCTGCGCTCGTGTTGTTTTGGGGAGAAGGTTTGTGGGCGCGCGCAGCTGAGTGTTGACTTTTTGGCGAGTGTGAGTTCGTGTGAACGGGGCAGCCTGATGTGATCTCCACCTCAGTCGCTTGGCTTGTCGTGTAGATAGATAGATAGATGCAGAGGGATGGGCTAGATCCTGCTGTCCTGGCTGTGGTTTGGTTGCAAGATCTCCCAGATCATGCGAGCATGTACTGCGGGTCCTGTGTATGTTACTGGGATACTCAGCATGTGATGTGATGATCTGGTGCAGGAGTGGTTATTCGCAGTGGAATTTCGTGCGCAGCCTTTGTCATGGGCCTTTATTGTGGGCTGGTTGGAGTGGAGGCTGAGACGACAGTAACTTCCATTGTTATGTTGGTCTAAATGTGGATTGCAGCATTTATTGTATGCCTTTAGGTCGGGTTTGAATCTTCAAAGCCTCTTGTTGTCCTGTTATCGTGGAACCAACGTGAGTTGAAGTTCCAAGCTACACACACCTGTATGGTTTGCACTGCAGGCTCATGTTTTGTTGTATTTATCTGAACAGATAGTTTCTGGATTGTAGCATTTTGCTCTATTTTTTCATGAAACAGATTCTTTGATGTCTCTACTGATTGCCTGAAGTTTTGGGTTTTGTATTTGGTTCCTGTACATGTTGGGATACCTCTCCTAGATGATTTCTTTTTTTCAAATATATAAGTTGTAATGGCATGGAGTTGTCCCCTAACTATGTTCTCTGTTGTAATAGGCTCGAATCAAAAAGATTATGCAAGCAGATGAGGATGTTGGAAAGATTGCACTAGCTGTGCCTGTTCTAGTCTGTAAGTTCCGCAAGAATCATTGTATTTTTGTATGCATTATGTACATAATATCTGTGTTTTCCCACAATTATCTAGTATTTCTACTTAAATAAAACAAACAAAAAGAGACGATCACATCCTTTGACATCCATTCATCTGGTTGACTGGCTAATGGCTCTCTTTGCAAACTGGTTTACTGGTTTAAAGTCCACACCAATGATAGAAAAGAGAGTTTGACCTTGTAAATTTTAGGAGTTTGTTTGGTCAACATTTTCAGTTTTTCTTTGTGGGCATCATTACTTTCATTCACGGTTCTCTATATCCTGCTACTATTACATGTAACCATGATGACGAATACATAAATGAAATTTCTGACATTTTGAGTTTCCATTTGCGTGCAGCGAGGGCTCTTGAATTGTTTTTACAAGATTTAATTGACCGGACTTATGAAATTACTCTTCAAAGTGGAGCAAAGACACTGAATTCCTTCCACCTGTGAGTTCAATATCACCTGACATTTTTTTTTTATAAAATAAAGGCAATGCAATTATCTTCTAAAATAAATCGATCTCTTTGATGAATTTCTGCTACTAGCGTAATTAAATTAAATACACTGACGGTAACCTGGATTCTTCCAATTCGCAATTGCTATGTTTCAATGTTTGAACTTTGGTGTACAAAGCTGTGATGTTTATATGTCCCATCATTTTCCAACATGAATTTTGTTAAAAAGTTTTTTGGGTTGACAGAGGAGCTGGGATCTCCTTCCTCCCTGCCTCAAATAGGATCTTGCTTATGACATCAAGATAAGTTGTCCAGAAACAGGATTCATATGCCTCATGTAACTACTGCATATGGCTTTTGGTTGTAGATTCCTTGGTATAAGGTTTACTAGTTAAAAGGTTAGCTGTTATCTAAGTTAACAATCATAATATCTGTAGGTGGGATTCAGAATTGATCGTTCCCTGACTATGGTCGGCTAATTTGTACTATATATAAGTATACTAATTTGTACTATATATAAGTAAATAAGGCACTCGAGCTAGACTCATCAAATATTTTTGCATCACCTCTGGAGGAAGTGATGAACAGATCACTTTCGGCAACTTCAAAATAATCTTCTGGGCATGTGGTTCGATGCCTGCCAGACAGCTCAATGGCCAGGCAGTGATCCCAGTCCTAGGCGCTCGAAATCGGAAGCCTGGGAGCGCTGCCTGAACCAGGCAGCTTCGGCCAGGAGCCAACCGAACACCCCCTAAGATCTGAATTTAAATATGAAGCAGGTTGGTTTTAGTAACCAATTTGGGAGTTGGTATTTTCTTTCCACTGTAAGCGACATTAGTGTGGTTTCTGGAATTTGAGCTCATGAACATTTCTGGTGAAGAGATTTGTAGAGGTCATATATCCCCGAACTGAAACTGAGCAGATAGTTATCCCATCCTGCTCGTGTAGATCTAGTATATGAGCTTGTCTAATTTATTTGGAGTTAAGTTTCATATTTAAATACGAGTTGTTGTATTATTAATTTTGATGGTACACATTTTTTTCTTGTTAGAATGCTAGCTGATAGTTTCAATGCATGTGTCTTAGTATTGTTTGCATGGAGTACCAATTTTGAGCCATTAATGTTGACATTCATATATCTATTATCGGACATTTTCAGGAAGCAATGTGTGAAGAGGTACAGTTCTTTTGATTTCCTAACTGAAGTTGTCAACAAGGTACCAGATCTTGGTGGCGCTGATTCATGTGGAGATGAAAGAGGATTACCTAGAAGAAGGTAAGTTCAGTTGTTGTAATCAGCATTTTATGATTCAGTTTTACCTAGTACCTAACAGTGTTTGAAATTCACTTTTCAGAAAGTCAAATGGCAGTGACCCTGAGAATGATGAATCAAGATCTAGTAAAATGGTGCGTACATCAGCCATAACAGCTCACCTGATTGATAAGGTTTATAAATGGATATTTGATAATAGAACCTCTGTTTTTCCAGGCCATAAGAAATGCAAACATCAGCCCCAGAGGACGTGGGAGGGGTCGAGGCAGAGGGCGAGGTCGGCCACCAACCAAGAGAAAGGAAGTTGGTTATGTACAATTTGAAGATGAGAGCAGCATGTTTGCTGAACAAAGTGAACCCTTACCAGGAGAGGAAACAGTTCCAGAGACCAACAATGGCAACGAGATCATGCCTCAAAGCACTCAACCTCCGGTAGAGGCTCCACCAACAGCCCCCGCACAAGCTACAAGTTCTAAGGTGGACGAAGCAAACACCGATCATCAGTCAGATTGGCCTATGCCAGATGCCATTGGAAACATTGGCGTCGGCCCATCTGGTTTTGGACATCTGACAGTGCAGGTTGATGAAGACGAGGACTACGACAATGAGGATTAGTCAGGGCCATCCTCATTGTCTGCACTAACCGGACTGTTCTGGTGTTGTAAAATGTAAATATAGTTTGAAATAGTTGCCGCAGCTTAGCTGTGATGTCTGTTGTTTTGCGGTTAAGTAGTTGTCCTGTGTAACTTCTATTTTTGCAATAATTGCTTGGTAGTTGCCTTTTATTTATATGATCGACTGTCTAAGCGTTTTGTCATATTTAACACAGTATTTGAGCAGGGATTGACCTATATATGAAGTATTTTTGTCTTATTCAACCCAAGTATTTGTGCAGTCATTCTTCTATTCTATCGGCTGTATCACTGACACTGATCCGCAGGTTTTTGTTGCCATGGCGCCGCGGTCAGCTATAATATAGCGCAAACTTCATTTTTTTCTAGGTCAGGTCGTGGTGCTGTTCAATACGGAGTATCTTTTTAAAAACTGTTAAAAGTACTGTATATTTGAGAGAGAGAAGTAAACATCAAAGGCAGCATGAAATCCATGGAAATTGCCCAAATGATTGGGGTAAGCTATTGCATAAAAAATAATGAATACGCTGTTTCAAACTTCAAAGTATCAGCTTCGTATACAACGATATTTGTATTGTGGACAAAATTTCTACATCATTCACATTAATTTCATTGTAACAGCTTAGTACAATGATATCTGTATTGTGGACAACTTCTACATCACATTAATCACAATCTCAATTCAATTGAGTGAAGGTTACAACTTGCAAACGATTACCAAGCCGACAATATGGTTCATGGACTTCATTTGAGGTCGCATTCTTCATGTACTCCTTGAGATTTTCAGCATGGGGCAAAAATAATTAATTGGCATTCAGCTTCTCTCCAAGGATTTTATTCAACAAAACTGGGTTGGCCTTGCCCTTCGATGCTTTCATTACCTAGAAACAATTGAAACAAATATGACCACCCATAAGACCTCGTAGTTGCAGGGACAAACAGTGTTGGTGTTCAATTGACAAACCTGGCCAGCAAAAAATCCTTGTAGCTTAGTTTTTCCAGCACGGTACTGCTCAAGTTGCTTTGGATTATCAGCAATTACTTTATCTACCATTGCCTCGATTGCTGCTGGATCTGCTATCTGTCATTTCAAGTAATTTTTTTTTTTTTTTTGCATTCCATCAGACAACCCAACTAGAAGTTTAAATAATGAAATTGCATCAACTGAGAGCAAAACAATGCCTCTAGTACTCATGAAAGTATAAGATGCAAACTACAAACTACAAACACTGATGAAATCATGAGGGCATGTCAATATTGTCCCAATTTTTGAGCAGCTGCATTAACAGGAATACCCAAAGGAAAAAACAGCCCTTGGCGATACCAAAGGACATAAGTGTATTCGTGGAACACTTCACACTGGTGGCTGGGGTCACAATATTTTTTAAGATGCTTGAACTACTATGGTTCCAAATAGTAACAAATGTGAGCACAGTTACCTGAACCAAATCTTTCTCTTCTATCACAGCCTTAACTGTTCCGCCTTTGGCAATGAGCTCGGCCAGTATCTGTAAGGATAGATTTAGAGAGGCATTATCATCAATCAGGGTGTAACGCCTAGAAATGTGTAGATCCTATAGACTGCCAAAACAGAGCCAAAAAAACAGTAAGAAGGGGGGAACCCAGTTTAGCAATGCTACCTCCTTGCCGATCTTCCCACTTATAGTTCCATTCTTAATGGATGCTATCAGTTCAGAAAGCTCTAGAGGTGTTAATTTAATTTCATCAATGGATACTTTTTCATCTTTGAGATAAGCGGCAATGTCACCCATGATCCAGTTGGCAGCCAGCTTTGCATCGGCACCATGTTCAAGAGTAGAATCAAAGAAATGACCAATCTGAGAATATATAGACCATCAGATTACTCAAGTTATTGTGAACAATAGAGAGAACACATTGCCTTGTCTAGCAAAAAATAATTCCTATGTACTACAGAAGGCCCCCTGGCAAATATGTGAACCTGTACCAAGCCTTATGAAATGGAGCTTTACAATTGTATAGCCAGTTAAAGATCAGAAGATGAGGAACTTCCAAAATAATCTGTGGACACACATGGATGTGAACCTACACCAACAGAAAAGACAGAATCTTACATTATCATCATTAGCAAGGAACAGAACATCTTGCATGCTGAGTCCCATATTCTCATATCGCCTACGCTTTGCTTCAGGAAGCTCCGGCATTGACTTGCTGATTTCATTAATATAGTCACTGGTGAGAACTACTTCAGGAAGATCAGGTTCTGGAAAATATCTATAGTCGGCAAGTCCCTCCTTTTTTCGCATTGTAAAAGTTTTCTGATGATGTAGATAGAGAAAATAATTAGTACTCGGTAGTAAAAAGCCAGCACAAAGAAGGGTCAGCGCTTGGGACAACAACCTGAGAAGATTCATCCCAAAGGCGTGTTTCTTGTACAATTTGATCAGCCTGGCCTTCTTTATGGAGCAGAATCTGCCGGGAGATCTCATAGTCGATTGCCCTATTTATCGCAGAAAATGAGTTCATATTCTTTATTTCCACCTGAAGGAATTGAAATAAGAGTGTGACGCCATTTCTAGAAAATAACTGTGGATAAGCAAGTGAACATGATTTGGCTTATTTTCCCTTACATAACGGGGCATGAATAGCTAAGCAGGCAAGAAACCAATGAATGGCAATTATGCATGTTTCTGGGTATAACTAGCAATTTAGGCACATGGATTTCACTGAACAGCTACATAAGCAACTGCAATTATGTATACTATCAAATATAATATGCATACAACAAGATCTTTCTCCCAGCCACCACATGGATTGAAAATTTAAGTCATCATTTAAAGCATGGTAAAATTTTCAGGAAAAATTTAGCCCTCCCTGAGAACAAAAGTTATTTATTTGGCCTGTACTAAGTTGGTTATCCAATGAATCATCAAATCATAAAACTGAGAGCAAAAGCTGCCAACACAAAAACACAGAATGAGAATCAGTTAGTGAAGTCCTAAAGATATGAGGATCACCTTTGTACCAAATTCTGATTGTCCAACCGGCCGAACAGAAACATTTACATCACAACGAAGGGAACCTTCTTGCATATTGCCATTACTCACTCCCAGGTACCTAACGATCCTTTGCAGCTCAGCACCATACTCAGCAGCCTCTATCCCTGTTCTCATGTCTGGCTCTGAGACAATTTCAAGCAAAGGTACGCCAGCCCTGTTTAGGTCAACCTAGCCAGCCAAAGTAGCAACCACTGATCAATAACTGAAGTTGCTGTACTTTAAGTGATGAGACACTGTGTAATTCTTTTCATTCCCTCTGGATTTCCCTGTCAATATTAGAGCAGTGCTTATGGTTTATTATCTGTATCGTTGTATTGCGTTCCATATATCATACTTACACGAAACATAATGCATTTGCCAGAGGATTCAATTTTCAAATAGTTACTCTCATCAGGAAGATGGGACTGCTCAGGCTATACCGCCCATCTGTACTACCAGCAAAAGCAAGGAGTATTGCTTGGCCATATTATGAAAAGAAGTTGCCAGCTTTTTTATTTTTCACTGCAGCACTAATTCTCTTTCAGTGGCAAACCGATTTGGCTCTCTTCACAGAGCAAGCTTTTGCTGGCGGTTGTAGATTAGATTGCCCCAAACTTTAAGCATTTTGATGTCCTACAAAACTCCAATCCTTTCGCTGCAAAGCTACGATTTTGTGCACTGTGGTAAATGTCAAAACTGATTTTGTGATTCCAGAGCTGTTGCGCCAGACAGCTATGACAAGCTGATCACAATATCACCAAACCTTACAGTAGCACAAATTTCCAACAGAAATTAAGCAGTTATTATAAGTCAGAGACAAGGAAGACCTGAGAGGAACCGCTGGAGTCAGAATGAAGCAGCTTGCCGGCATCTTCTTCCATGTGAACCCTGGTGATCCCAAACCTCCTACGCCCACCGCCGAACTCCACGGGGAGGTCCAGATCGACGTACCCCTTCTGGGCAATGGGGACATCGAACTGCGAGATCTGGTACCCCTTGGGGAGGTCCGGGTAGAAGTACTGCTTGCGGTCGAACTTGGACGCCGCCGCGACCTCGCAGTTGAGCGCGAGCCCCAGCCTGACGGCGCACTCCACCACCTTCTCGTTGAGCACCGGCAGCGTGCCCGGGTGGCCCATGCAGGTCGGGCACACCGTGCTGTTGGGCGGCGCGCCGTAGCCGTACGGGCAGGCGCAGAACGCCTTGGTGGCGGTGGAGAGCTGGACGTGCGTCTCGATCCCGATGACCGCCTCGAAGCCCTGCGTCCTCTGCTCCGCCGCCTCCTTGGCCGCCAGCTGGATGGAGCGGGAGGGCGCCGGTTTGGGCTCGGCGGCGGCGGGCTGCCGCGCGAGCCGTGAAGCGGGACAGCGGGGGGCGGAGGAAGGTGAGGAAGAGGCCGCCGCCGGGGTTTGAGGTGGAGGAGAGTGGCGTCCGCATCCCCCGGAGCAGGGTTAGAGCCATCGTCGCCGGAGACGGGCACGACGCCGGTGGAGGAGGCGGCGAGCGGCGCCGTGCAAGTCAGTGGATGGGAGGGAAGGAAAGGATTGGGTTGCTGGCGGAGAGTTGGGCTGTGACTCCGTGGGTGGGCCTGGCCCATTCAGATTGATCGTGTTCGATAGGCCTGTTGGGCTGGGTGCGCTCTTGGGCTGTAACTGCCTTGTTTAACGTCTCTAGCCCACTCTCAAGCCCAGCCCGACCTCCTCGGCCGCGTTCTAGGGCAACAAACCCTACCTTCGTTTCTCCCGGACGCGGCGGCGGCGGCATCTTGTCTTTAGGTGGCGGTGGGTGGCTCTCGCGGGGCTCGCGTTGGGACGACGGAATCTCCTCGTGCGCTTCGCCCATTGGCGAAATCCGCCGCCTTTGTAAGCGACCCTCTCCCCCACGGCGGTACTTTTGTTCCTCTCCCGATTCTTCCCCGTTGCCCACTTAAATTTTGCGAGCGGCCGACTTTGGTAGCGAGGTGGCGTCCGTCGCGGCGGTGTCCTTCCCTGGAGGGCTTCGTCTTCGTTCCCCTGCCTCGGATCTACTACGATGCGATCTCGCTCCGTCTATCACTGGACTCCATGGAGGCGGTGGCCTTATTCTTTCATGTTCTTCTGCTCTGGTGGTGTTCCTAGAGTTGCTGCTGCCTGGACTGCTTCCTTTCCATTGAGATCTGGTTTCTCTTCATCATCTGGTTGGCTTTTTTCTCCATGTTGCGCATCTCGCTTGCTCTAATGATGACACCCCAAGGTAAAATCGATCCTCAATCCCCCTATTTCGTGATGTAGATGATGCGACCTATTAGGGTTACCTCTCCCATTCATAACTCACTCATTGACTCACCGCCACTCTTGCTCTCGTCTTGTGTGTCATGGCAGTCAACCCTGGGTTTCCAAAAGGGAGCCCGTCGGTGAAGCTCATCGCCGCTCCCCAAGTGCTTGTTGGTGAGACACTATGGTTTGTAAACGTGGAGCCAAACTCTTTCTATTTGCTCATCCTCCTAGGGCAAGTGTTTTGTTTTTCGGATCCAACTATTTCTTACCTTTTTTAGTGGTCATTATGACAGGATCTGATGAGTAATGCATATTTCCATTACTAGCATTCGTTGTTTGTTCTTGACCTCTGTCATATGTAATTGATTTGATTGCTGGGCCCATGGGAATGGTCCATGCTTTCTGTGGATTTGGGAGGCGCATTTGGAATGTCATAGACCTCATACTTAGGCACCAACTATCATACTAATTATGACCCTCTTGTCTTGTTTAGTGTTATGGATCCGTACGTAGGAATCGTCCTCTTATTATTAGAGGAGCCCCGGTTGTACTCATGAGTGCCTAACTTCGATAATGTTGTGGCTTGATATGCAGGCTGGTGTTATACTTTAACTATAACTACATCACTAATTGTTATAAAATCAAAGTTATTCAAATTTGAATCATGGCAAAAAAAATATGGATGACTTGGGTGAGTCAAGATTTGTCATTGACCCATCCCCATTTCATGCAAGTCAAAATGACATTCAACACCATAGGGATGACATTCCACTTATAAATTCACCCAATGATTTCTAACTATTAATGCAAATAACATCGTCGACATAGCTACGAAGCTGCTAAGTTAACTACCGAGACAGTTGGGAGATGTAGTGGTAGTGCTGTTTGAGGTCCACCATTCTCTCTTGGAGGTTATTTTTTATGATCCAATAGTGGATTCAAAGGTATCCAAATCTAGCAAGTCAAGAAAAAGGGACACTAATACTCTGACAATAAGAATTAATGAAAGATTAATGAACTAACTGCTAGTAACATGTGACTTGGCCAAAGTGTTGGCTAGAAGGTATTAGAAGTCAGGGTATCAATCTTTAATTATTTCTCTTGTCAGAGTATCAGTGTCCCTTTTTCTTCACCGTATAGATTTAGTTCCTTTAAATCAATTCTTGGATCCACAGAAATTGCAAGTCCAGATAGAGTGAAGATGACTTTGAAGAGGGAAAGGTGAACCTTAAGCAGGACTAAGCCACTACATCTCCCAAGTGTCGAGCCTGCAGCCTTAGCAGCTTACTATGTTGTACTAGTTTAAAGGAATAGATAGATGTGATTTTGCCATTAGTATTTAGACATAATTCACCATTCGAATATGACATGAAAACACTGGCAAGTGAATTCATTTGTGGAGTGTGATTCCAGTAGTGTTGGATGTCATCTTGATTCGCATGAATTGGCCATGGGTTGCTGAGAAATTTTGAGTTGCTCAACTTATACATATTTGTTTTGGCACAATTCAAAACTGAGGAAATACTTCAATTTTGCTATAGTTAATTATGTAAGTTAAAATGAAACCAGCATATCATGCTGCATCTCTATCAAAGTTTTGAAATATTGGAGGTTCACAAACTAAATAAATTTGGGTTAACAAGGAACGCAAATTGAATTATTTTCCAAGATTTTGGAACTGCAAGTGCTCTAATTGGAGCAATAACACATGCCCTACTTTTCAAGTTGATATTACTACAAACGTGTCGGGGCTCCTGCATGGCTGCACCCACTACGGGAAACCGGCCCTTTGCCGACTGCCGAGGCACTTTGCCGCCTGCCAAGGCCAGGGCAGTCGGCAAAGACACGATTTACCGCCTCCCTTGGCCTTGGCAGTCGGCAAATCTAGGCAGTTGGCAAAGGATGCCCTTTGCCGACGCCCGGGTTCCAAAGCGGCAAAGCTAGCTAGGCGGTTGCCGATCGCCTGGTGCCAAAGGCGGCAAAGTCCGCGATCGGTAAAGGAAGTCTTTGCCGACTGCCAGGACAAGCAGGCGGCAAACCTAACAGCGTGGGTTAGGCGGCCTGCCAGCGCCGTCTTCTTTGCCGACTGCCACGCCGTGAGGCAGTCGGCAAAGATTTTTTTTTTTGATTTTTTTTTCGTTACTAGTCTCGGTGTGGTACATTTGACGTGGCCACTAGCTTCAAACTTCATCAAAATTTTTTTCCTAGCCTCCACATGTGATAACGTGATACCTCGAGAAGTTTCGTTATTTTCTGAATAGTTTAGCTATATTCCCCATTACAAAGGGTACCCTTTGTAATGGGGAACATTTTACACCCATTTTCGCAGACAGTAGCATCTCCTTAATTATGGTCACTGATTCATGTCCTCACTGCTCAGGTCTGTATATTGTTATAACGTTTCGTCGTTGTGTTCTATTATTTAAGACGTCACAAGTTCTTCCTTGGTTGATATGTTTTTGTAATGGGTGCAGAGAAATTGCTATTGGCAACAACATAAACTTTTCTGCAGGGAGGGTATTCACTCTCGTTGGTTCTCTGTTATATTGGCTCACCTTTCATCCGATCATCATGTTATAACTGCACGTGCATGGCTGCTATTATCTTGTGCATGAGCATTCCTTCAAGCCAAGGTGACAAAGCAAGCATAAGCTGTACTAAGTTTATGGTTGGTGTAGTTTACAAATGGCTTACTGTCCAGTTATTTTTGGCGCTCGGAGCACAAGATGGCAAGATGCAATCCAGATTATTGTAGCAAGAGAAGTTCTCTGCTTTTACAGCCACATGGTAAGTAAGATAAGAAAACGAGAATTCTATCTTCTACTTCGTATAATATTTGGTTTAATTTGGATTTGATGACCGCGGGAAGAAGTTTGAGTTTTTTGTTTTTGTTTTTGTTTTGGACCACATGAGTGCTAGAAATCGCATCCATTAACCTTCTTGCCATGAGAGTCTTTTATCCTCCTTCTCAACAACCAAATAGCAAATCAGGTCAACAACACCAAACTCTTGTCTCTTATATAAGAGCATCTCCAACAGTTCCCTAAAATTCACTTGGTAAACCTTGGATTATAGCAACTTGGTATATTGTTTTCCAAGTGAAAAAATGGTCTCTCTCCAACAACTTGGTATTTTAACTTGGTAAAACTAGAGGATGACAGATGGGACCCATATGTCATTGTCTATTTCGGATGACCAAAAGAATAGAACACGACGTTGACCGGCGGGGTGGAAATTTTGACTCGTGATTTCTCGACAACGGCTGCACCAAATCGGATGAGGTTTGATCCTACGCGATCGTAACAAAAAAGCAAAACTTTTGAGTATTTCCCATCAAAATATTGAGCACCGTAGGGTACTCAACCAGCCAGCGATGCAGCGGGCGGCGCATGCGAGCAGCGATGCGAGCGATGCAGCGCATGCGAGCGGCCAGCGATGCAGCGGCGCATGCGAGCAGCGATGCGAGCGGCCAGGGATGCAGCGGGCGAGCGATGCGCGCCCCCTCCACGCGCGGATCTTTACGCGCGCGGAGGGGGTTTTTTCCCAAGTGGCTATTTTAGCAAGTTGGTTTACCAAGTTGTTGGAGAAGCTTTTTTGTGTTTTTGCCAAAAATTATAGAATAGCAAGTTGTTTTTGGGAGCTCTTGGAGATGCTCTAAGTAGAGAAGTTGGGAGATGTAGTGGTAGTGCTGCCTAAGGTCCACCATATGCTATCTTGAAGGTTCTTTTCACTATTCGATCTTATATCTGTAGTTGAAACTTTTTGATGATCCAATAGTTGGCCCAAAGGATTCAAATCCAAGCAGTCAAAGGAAAAGGGACACTTATACTCTAACAATATAATTAAAGATTAATAATCTAAATGCTAATAACTTGACTTGGCCAAGTGTTGGCTAGAAGGTATTAGAAGTGAGCATATAAATCCTTAATTAGTTCTCTTGTTTGAGTATCAGTGTCCCTTTTTCTTCACTGTATAGATTTAGTTCCTTGCATTGAAATCAGTTCTTGGATCTACAAAAATTGCAACTTTAGATACAAGATCAGTGAAAAGAACATCTGAAAAGAGGGAAAGGTGGACCTTAGGCACATGACTAAACCACTACATCTCCCAAAGTGTCTAGGCTGCTACCCTAGCAGCTTCCTGTGTTGAAGTAGTTTAAACTGGAATATACATATGTGATTTCTTCATTTGTATTTAGACACAATTCACCATTCGAATATGACAAAACACTAGCAGGTGAATTCATCTGTGGTGCTTGGAATGTTGTTTCGATTCACATGCATGAATTCGATATGGGCTATTGAGAAATTTTGAGTCGCTCAACTTAGACATATTTTTTGGCATAATTCAAAACGGAATAACTTCAATTTTACTATAGTTAGTAACTTATGTAAGTTAAAGTGAAACATGCATATCATGCTCTGCAGCCCTATGAAAAATTTAAAATATTTGTGGCTCACTAACTAAATAATTTTGAGTTAACTAGGAGCCCAAATTGAATCTTTTCCAAGATTTGGGAACAGCAAGTGCTCTTGTTGTAGCAACAACCACATGCCCTACTTTGCAAATTGATATTACTCCAAACGTGCCCATGATATCTTGCCTTTGTAATGGGCCATCAGAATCCAGGACCTCTGCTTGCCTAGAACAAAGTCAACGTTTGCCCATGCTCCTACCTTTGTAATGGGCCAGACTAATTATGACTGAAAACCATATATTGATGACTAGGCATATTGATAAATATAATTTTACTAGAAATATTTGCCAAATCAATGATAAATGCGCACTGATTCTTATCTTCACATGCATCACGAAGAAGCCCCCATCTGATGTGCGAGGAAACTCATCTGTTGAACCCATCCAAAGGGAACACAGTTTTGGGTGTAGGGGAAGGGATGTCACCACCATATGTAGGAGAGGGGACATCGCCACCAGGTATGGGGAAAGCGATGCCGCTATTGCCACTATGGGGAAGGAAGCTATCGCCGCTGCTAATTACCGGGAAAGGGATGTCACCACCATGTGTAGGAGAGGGGAAGTCACTACCAAGTGCAGGGAAAGGCAATGTTGTTTTTGCAGGGGAAGTGCCACTGTTTGGTGTAGGCGAAGAAATGCGGCCGCCGTGTGAAGGAGAGGGGACATTGCCTGTAGGTGCGGGAAAGGTGATGCCGATGTCGGCGATGTGGGGATGGAAGCTATCACCACCAATGGGGGTGAGTGAGCACCACACTGAATCCGCTTTGCCCTAGGAAGGAAGCCGCCACCACTACGTGATCCGGGTGGGATGAGAGTGAAAAAGGGAGAAATGAGAGATAGCTACACTTAGGGGTATTTATTTTTGTGAGGTTTCGTTATATATGGCACACACACTTGAGGTTTTGGTAGTTTTTTTTTTTTTTTACAATTGTGGGTGGCACACGCCCATTGATATTACAAAAGTCACCCTTCCATTTTTTGCATGGATTCATTGTTGTCCAAAAATCACCGTTCCATCCATGGACCATGTCGTTTATATGAAGTAATTGTTCAACAAGATTCTGACTCCAAGTGATGTTGGTAAGTTGAATCGTCTATTGATCCCAAGGCAATGCGCAGAGCAGTGGTTTCCCAAGATTTCAGAGTCCAAGAGTGGTGGACATGATGATTTCCTCAATTTTGAGGACTTCTCTACCGGGTTAATATGGTGCTTTCGCTTTTGCCTCTGGAACAACAGAGAGATACTATGTAAAAAAAGATCATTACAGACTTGTTTCTACAGACATCATACTAACACGGGTCTGGGCTTCACTGACACACGTTTGTAGTAAGCCGTTGGAAGGAGAGCTGGCATAACAGGGATTAACACGCATAACAGGGATTAACACGCGTCTGTAATAAGCGCTAACACAGACATGTGCTGGCAAGGTGTGTCTACATTAACGTAGTAGTCATAGACGCACCTTTTTGATATAGACGTGCCTTTGGACGCGCGTCAGTGTTAGCGCGCACTCAAATCCGAATTTTTCTTTTTGGGGTTGTTGCGTGCTCAGATCCGTTAAGACGACCCGTTTACGTGTTGGGCCTAGCAGGGTACATGTGTTTTTTTTGGCCTAGCACATTGGAGCCAAAAGGCCCCTGCCTTGCAGCCATTTACATGAAAAACCCGTTAGAGAACCAGGAACCTCATCCACTCTTCAAATTTCTTTAACCATAGCCCAAACAAATTTAGCAATTGAGCATCTAAACAAAATGGATGATCCACATTTTCTATCCCATCATTCAAACAATAATTGTCTGAGCCTTTCCGGCCCCTCTTACCAAGATCCTGAGCATCCTGTAGCTTATTATTAAAAGATTGCCAAAGAAAAAATTATTTTCAAAGGAATCTTACATTTCCAGATATAAGAAATATTACCACATAAGCTGTCGTTTTTCTCTGGCAGTATAGCAAACAAAAGATCAATCTTTTGCCCTCTTAGCTGGTTCCGAGCATGCTGATATAGCCTAGGAAGCTCGCTTTCAACTTGTTCAGGACGAACAATGTATATTTGAAGTTTCAAGTTATCCATGTGTTGAAATCAGAGTGAAATGGTAAACTGGGAGTCATGCAAGAATATTCTTTGATGATAAGGCAATCAAAGGCATAATGTATATGTAGAATTACCACTCTAGTAGTGCGAGACCATTTAACCATATCAAAGCAGAATTTGCCAACAACATCTACGTGCAAATTATGACAAAAGTTAACGCAGGCCCAGTTGCCCACCCATGCACCATCTACTACTTGCTGCACATAACAAAATAGAAAATGTAGACAGTGAAACAGATCAGTAATATATATTTACCATCACAAGTTACATTACTCTAGTGCAAATAAATAGGACCATAATGTAGCTAGCCTATTGGAGTAATGACAGAAGAGACCCCTAGTATAGAGAGAACAAAAATCAAGCAACCAGTCAAGCTTCTCCTGTAAATCATGATATTTAGCACAGAAAGGATTTACTTGTCCATAGACATAGTACTATGTTGGCCGCACATTTAATTGGATAAGGTTTTCAAAATGCAATATACTATTGCTGCAATGTTAATGGCTTCATTATATATGGCACACACACTTGAGGTTTTGGTGGGTCTTTTACCAATTGTGGGTGGCACACACCCATTGATATTATAAAAGTCACCCTTCTATTTTTTGCATGGATTCATTGTTGTCCAAAAGTCACCCTTCCATCCATGGACCATATGTCGTTTATATGGAGTACTTGTTCAACAAGATTCTAACTCCAAGTGATGTTGGTAAGCTAAATCGTCTATTGATCCCAAGCCAATGCGTAGAGGAGTGCTTTCCCAAGATATCAAAGTCCAAGAGTGGTGGACATGATGATTTCCTCAATTTTGAGGACTTCTCCACTGGGTTAATATGGCGCTTTCGCTTTTGCCTAACAACAGAAAGACCTAGATGAGGTGTCCATCACAAGGTCGATAGTGTGAAGCCTTGTTGCTCCGTTGGATTGTATAGTGGGCCCACGAAAAGCAAAGTTGTGCACCATTATAGGCCATGGGTGTGTTTGGTTGTCTAGGCTGCTATTACAACACATGTTGTTTGGTTGCTTGCTCAACTCTGCTAGTCTTGGACACCTAAATTTATTCATCCTTTCTTGCTGCCTAGTTGTCATTGGGCTATAGGAGATCTCTCTCCTGTAGGTTGACATGCACCTAAATCTAACAAAAAACTAGGTAGTGAAGTCTACAACTGGGATTACTCTTCGAATAATAATGAAGGTTGACAATGCGTAAGTGTTGGATCCATGACACTAAAGAAGATATGGGGGTAATAATTAGTATGGCCTGGAACTGGTGCATAAGTATGAATAAACCCTAATCAGGAATATAAGCAAGGATGTGACATTCAATATTGGCCTCCTAGATCCACAAACATCATTGACCTTTCCTATGGACTCAGCAATAAAATAAAGTACATATGGCAGAGAACAAAAACAAAAAACGAATTCCAGTAATGGAAGTATGCATTGGTCATCAGATCCAGCCTTAGAAACCGAACAAGCCAAGGTTGTATTGTAGAAGTCAGGCTAGGGTTGGCAGAAAACCAAACACACCCTACATATCTTCTACTCATTTATAAAGTTTGCATGCATGATGATTGCGATCCATATGCATTTGTCAAATACCAGTTAAGTAAAAATCATGATCAAAAGCAGTGTGAATTTTATCAATACAAACTACAAAGTCATTAATCAGATAATTCAAAACCTTTTTGTTAAGCACATGTTTTGTCACGCGCGCGCGCCCACACACACACACACGCGTGCGTGCGCACACGCACACGCACACGCACACGCACACACACACACAACTACTAAATGCATCAAGTTAAGTAGGGTAATGCATTTGAAGTTTTATTTGTCTACAAGGCTGGTATGAAGCAACACATTAACAAACCTACATCAACTGTATATTTCCAAATCAAATCGTGTGCAGTCACTACTACACAAACATATCACAACCTTCACAGTGATGACAACAAAGGCAACCCATAAACCTACCAAATCCTTCATGTATCAACTACCTAGGTTCATGCAACACATAACTTACATCGAATCTACAGGTAGAGTATATCCCCTAAACCTAATCCATGCATGTAGTACTAACAACGAAGGCAAAAGACACATTCACAATATCCCAAATTTCGTAACCCTAGTCATGGATCTAATGAGATACCAAATCAAGAAATCAAGGGGGAATATGTACCTAGTGTGAGGAGGGTGGCTGGAGCAGGGGCGATCCACTAGCCGTCAGCGGGGGAGGCGGCGGCGGTCGGTGCTAGAGCAAGGAAGTAGCGGTGGCGCCTAGGTCTCCTAGGCGCTTGTGGGATGCGAAAGGGAGATGGAAAGAGAAAATAAAGTGGCCTGGGCCTGCGAACCCTATGTCCCCTTGTCGCGCCGAGTTGTTGGCTTGATTGGGTGAGCCCCATCAAACATCACATCAGCTGAGGTCAGTGGTCGTCACCACCACATGGGGCCCTTTGTTGCGTCTCAGTGGGTATGGCATGATAGAGTGGTGCTGTTGCACCAGCCGCGCCTACCTAATAAAAGGGGTCACTTTTGCTTAATATTTTTGCGTGTGGTTATTATTTAGATATTGGTTAAAAACAATTGAAAATAAAAAAAATCCCCTACTAAGCCGTGTGGCTAAAGGATGGTAAAGCATAACAGGGGCAAAAAGTTTGATTACTCTAGGGGCCTTCAAAGGCTCCTATGTGAAGAAATGAAGGGTCTCTACCTCCAAAAGCGGCAACAGGCAACAATGCTAGCTTGTTGTGACACCACACTTAACCACTTGAGATAGAGCTTGTATGTCTGCATATCACAACACTAATTGATTAGGATTAACATAAATATGCACCACAATTTATATAAACCCGGATGAGACAATACAAGTGACTAGCTACTTTCTAGCTTAGTCCACTATTTTTTAACTAAAGGTAAATGGTAGATTGAGGATGGTAAAACTGGAACTTAAGCAAATGAGGTAAACTTGTACTTTACTACTTTCGTATTATGAATAAGTATACCATCAATCAAGAAATTTGTGGTAATTTTTATAAAATCTTAATCTACTCATTGGCATGCTCAAAAGCAGAGTAAGCAATTTACTTTTGCATGAACTATCTCTATACTAAGGGTTTCAAAAGAATTAAATAAACTTGTGCGTATGTGTCTGTGTGTGTACGTGTGTGTATGTGTGTGTTGTCAGGAGTATGTCTGTGTGTTGTCACATGTGTGTTGTGCACGCACGTCGTGTGTTCGTGATTTGAGTTATTATTAGTATTTTGATTTTTTGGACCATTAGATTAATATCTAATGGATGAGAAACCCGGTTGTTTTTTTTGCCTTTGAAACATCCAGATTTCTTTTTAGCCTATTTCTGGTTGTTTTTGTTTGCCAAAAGGCAAAACATCTTGTTGTTTGCTGGGTTTAAATCAACCGGTTCCTAGGTAGATAGGTCTTTCTCAACCAGGGAAAGAAATAATGAAGCCAAATGGAGAAGGCCTTGCAGCTCAAGAATACATATTAGTGAACATAATATTTTATCACGTGAATGCGCGGGCACGCGTCGCCCCGATCGGGCGGCCGCTGCCGCAGGGGCGCGTGAGTCCAGCCCAGCCCTTGCTACCAGGCCTACCACCGTCAGTCTCTATACTTAGGGTTTCCAATATAAACACGACCTGAATTGAACCTATATATCACTAGAGTAAATAATGATGTTCAATAAATAACTAAAATGTCCATTTAGCAGAAAAGTTGAAAAAACTTTCAACAATTGAAATTGATTGCTGCTGAGATTTGGCTCAGCATGAAGACAATTTTATTTCATTGGAGATCCAGGTGAAGATTGAAGCAAAATGTTCTTCGGATGATTGCTAGAGTGCTGGTAAAAGAAATCCCTAAAAGATTGACTTCTCAAGCTTATAGTATTTCCAAATCAAACAAAAGAAAGACACCACTCAAAAAGCTAGTAGCTCGCAGATGGCAAATAGAAGGGTTGGTCAGCTAGTGGCTAGTCACTAGTTGGAGCTTGGGTAGCTCCCTGTTTGGATGAGCTAGAGCTAACTTAGGTCAATTTTTAGCTAGCTACTAGTGATTAGTTGCGGTATCCAACCAGGTCCCTAATTTGGAATAGATGGAGTACAAATTATGAAAACAAAAGGTTCTGTTATTACAGGGACTGAAGATGCAAGTTCTGTCGGCCGCACGCAAAAGACTTCACAATGCAGCTCAGCAATAATAGCATCTCCAACAGTTTGCCAAATGAGGTTGTTATCTTTAAAAATTTGGCAAAATAAAAAAAATTCATCTCCAACAGTTTGCCAAATGAGGTTGCCATTTTTAACAACTTGCTATTTCTTCCGTCCGCGCGCGTATAGCACTTGCCATCGCGTTCCCGCGGCTCACGGCCGGTCTTCTTGCGCGCGTAGAAACTTCCCGTCGCATTCCTCCAGCACGAGCAGCCCGGCTTCCTCCATGCGATCGGTTCTTACGCCATCCATCCTCCGCTCGGCCGCCATCCATCCTTCGCTCGGCCAAACAGGCACACGGCGGCGGCCCGAACGACAAAGGAGCTCGGTGCCGTAGATAGAAGAAGGGGTGAAAATATAATTTTATTTCTCTCTTAGGGTTCCTGATGTAAATTTGTTATAGAGAAAATTTTTTAGATCTAGGATGGATTAATTAGTGCAAAATATAGGGTCCATGGTGTAAAAGTAATTGTCTTTTATCTTTTCCGTTATTTTTTTTTTGACAAGGATCTTTTTCGTCAATTAAAATCTCCATCTCCGATTTTTTACAAGGATCTTTTCCGTTATTTTTTTCCGGGTAGGACGTGGGTCTACTTTTAAATTTATACCAAATAAAATGGCAAACTCTTGGAGATAGTCTATTTTTTGACTTGCCATATATTTTAAGGAGTTGCCAAATGACAAGATTTGCAAGTAAATTTTGGCAAACTGTTGGAGATGCTATAACAATAGCTATATTTGTTTGTTCCGAAGCAACAACTCTAACAAAGTGCAGTGCAGCTTACCGATCAGTGTGAGCGTGACATGACACGGAGTCCCAAGCGTGCACTCTTCATCGTTGAGCACCCTTCGCACCTGAAAACATTACTCTTTCTGTTCGACGAGCATACGCAACACGAAGGAAGTCAGAAACCAATGGGTTCATAAACAGGAGCTCATGACTGCTCGCGAAAAAAACATAACAACGGTCATCATGCTAGCTAGCTACGTGTCATGTTAACAGCAGGTCGAATTCAGGCACCGGATAGATCCTGTGACTAGGAAATTTCTACAGAGAGGACGAGCAGAAGGGACATGGGATAGAATACATGAGAGCAACCCAGGACAACATGAGTAGATAACATTCAGCTAGACATGTGAAATGGCCTGGCATCAAGACACGCAGAGTTTACCTTGTCCGAGGTACATACTACCCGGACATGTACAGACAGTTACAATTTCAGATACACAGTTAAAAGTCACTCAACCCTAGCGTGAGGTGTTCATCTTTCTCCAGTTATTCTCTACTGGAGCTGAAAGGCGATGCATTACCCCTGTAACACAGTTGTTCGAAAGCAGAGTGCTGAAATCCGAGGAAGTTAAACTTTTTTATTCGATATGGTTGTCACCTCTAGCGCCCCTCCTCCAGTGTTCCGAGGCTCATATCAATTATATAGCTTTCTCCAGATGTTCCTGCTTCACAAGTTTCATAATGCCTCCTTGCAAAGTATAGAGGCTCCCTAGGCTGTGGGAGCTCTATGCCTTCGTTATCAAGGCTCGAGACCACCCATGGCATAGGTGGACGAGCACTTGGGTTGTCTTGCACCAACAGGAGCCCGATGTGGATACATCGTAGACATTCCACAAGTGACGAGGCCTCAACAATCGATGGATCAACCAAGCTCTGCAGGTTTCCATCATTCCATAATCTCCATGCCTGAGTCAATGATCACGTCAAGGTTTCATTTCATATGGGTCAAGTTTTAACTTTTGAGAACCTGAAAGTACTTACGCGAGCTAGAAGGTTGGGTGAGCCTGTGACTGGGCCTGGCGTGCTTACCTTTGTGCCACTCACAATCTCCAGAAGCATGACACCAAAGCTATAAACATCGGATTTGGCAGAAATGATGCCTTCCAATGCATATTCTGGTGCCATGTAACCACTTTTTGGAAGATGAGCACACATCACAATTTTAACTAATTAGTTCAAGAACAATGGTGTGTTGCTTCAAAATTACTTCATGTATGAAATCACTCACAAAGTTCCGATGACCCGATTGGTACTTGATTGTTCTTCGTCGACACCGAAAGTCCTGGCTAGACCAAAGTCAGATATTTTGGGGCTAATTGCAGCACCCAACAACACATTGCCTGCTTTGATATCTCTATGAATTACTGTCAATCTTGAATCTTGGTGGAGATATAGAAGGCCTCTAGCTACACCTTTGATTATCATGAATCTTGTGGGCCAGTCAAGCAGTGATTTTCTTGTAGCATCTGTCAAGGGTAGAATCAAATGAAGTTCTTATCAGTGCACTTCATGTTTCTTTCATCAAAAGTTAAGCTTTTGCAAGAAGTGAAGGGAACGTACTGAACAGGATGGCATCCAAACTATTGTTAGCAAGGTATTCGTAAATCAATAGTTTTTCATCTGCGTGAATGCTGAAACCTAGAAGTTTAACTAAGTTTTTGTGCTGCAACTTGGCAATCAGAGCTACTTCATTTTTGAACTCCATTGCCCCTTGGCCAGAACCTTTGCAAAGTCTTTTCACAGCGATTTCCTTATCTCCCAATGTTCCCTGAATAAATGAAAGGTTCTTGAATGTTAGAAATTACATTACTTTCCAACCACCGAAAGTTACCAGCAAAAGCCTTGCTTACCTTGTAAACAGTACCAAACCCTCCTTGTCCAAGTATGGTGGAGTCAGAGAAATTATCTGTTGCAGTGGCAATTTCTCTGAAGTTATATAATGGCAATTCTCCACTTTCACCAGCAACTTCATTAGCAGTGCTCATATCTCCTAGCATCAGTATATTCCGGATCTCTGTACTTCCTTGCTTGTCTGAAAGGAAAACAGGGAATTTGATACAGTTTCTCCAGTTTGCAATAACTAAAGCAAATAAAAAGGGAAGAAAATATTTCTCATGTCTACCTCTAAACCGGTAGGTACAAAAACCCCTATGCATATGAATACAAGGAAACTTGTCACGGCTGGCAGTGCAATTTCTAGGGTTTTGGTCTTTGTGACGTCACCTGCAAAAACTAATTCATGGAGACTCAACAAATTCTTTCCATTCCACAGACTATATGTCGAGTATTTCTCATGCAACACCTCCTTTAGTTTAATGCTTCACAAATATAGATCCCTCTTCACTTCACCAGGAAGAGTTCAAAAACCTATCTAGGAAGATAAACATACAATTAATAGCAATAAATCATACCGCTTGATTTGTTCATCCGAATATAGAGGGTCTCCCTCCTTGGCTATACCTCTCCATGTCAATCATCTTACCAGTCCATATCAAGCACCTTGTGTCATCTCCATTAATGTCTTTGGTGCTCATGTTAGCATGAGCATATGCCACACAGGAGCAGTTGCTAGAGCATTCAGCTGCACACTCATCAAAGCTTTTGTTCCGGAGGAAGATGGAATGATCGGGGACCTTCATGTGTGGCAATGTCAAGAAACCATGTCCATCACATCTTAGCGCCGTCTTCTGGCGACATCCCTGTGAAAAACTGCCACTGACCCAGCCTTCATCATCGTTTGGCTCAAAACCATCAAGGCACTTGCATGTTGGCGCAGGTCCAGTGTTGTCACAGTAACCATAAGGACCACAATAACCATACTCATTGCACTTATTTCAGGCTGTGTGTACAATCCTGTCCATACTGACATGTTACTGTCCCAGATTAGAATATTTACCTTGCCCGAGTAATTTATCTCCATTCTAATCAGCAAAGACAAGCTGGCAATCGGCATGCCAAAGGACATGTATACCTCATCATCGGCGCCACGATGTATTGCCATGTAAATGGTAGAATGAAGGTTGTCCATGTAGCCCCCAAGAAGGAAATAGCTAGTCCACACTGGGCCTCGATGGTGTGGTCTTGTGCCATTCCAGATGAACTGTTGCAGAATGTTGTTGGGGTCTGCACCATAGGAGAAGACCCCAGGGGATGGGTCCTGCGGGCCATTCCATGAAATGAGGTGTTGTATTGGATGCATCTTGTGGCTGATCCTGAGTTTCATCCCAGGCAGAAGAGTATCAGATGGATGGTCGAAGCTCTGCCATAGTGTGGTGCGGTTAACATTGCCCAATGACCGGAGGATAAAGTTTCCGGTGTTTTCTAGTGTGGCTTCTACAGAGACGGTGGTGGCAGGTGAAGAACTGATGGCAATGCTGTTGTTTGAATTCCAAAGGACACGGCCATTGGCATCAGAGAGGACAAGGTTTGTGCTACTGTGCAAGGCAAGCATTGCAGACGAAAGATCAGTGATTGGTGCAGCACGGTTGGCAACCCACACAATGGTGCGCTGCGGGATGTTGTTGTACCATATACCAAGGTAATAGTGTTTTTTGGTGGATTCGGATGGGGAGAAGAAGCCCAGGGCAAAGGTGCCATCATTGGACACAAGAGTGTTACCTGGGGAGAGTGGCTTGCTGGGGACAAGGCTGTTGTGGGATGCGCATAGATGCATCGAGCTGAATGAACATGAAAGAAACAAAAGGATGGCATAGATGGAAACAGAACGCATTGTCATTCTCAGCCTCCTAGGCAGTAAACAGTTAGGGACCATAGAAAATGATCATGAAATCATGGAAGGGGGAGTATTATAGGAATCTGTGGGTGAGGTTGCTTGGAGAATTGGACTAAAAGGAGCAAAAGAGAGGTTGAGTTGTCCCAAAATTAGCAGCCTCACAAGTTGCCAGTGTTTTTGCTGGAAACGCTACTAATCATGATGTGTTACTTTTATTTTTATTCATTTACTGATCCTCTAGATTATAAGCTATTGCTTAAAAAAAACATTCAGAACACATGTTCCATAAATAACAGAAAGAATTGACAATAGCCACACCTTGTAGAGGCCAATTGGCATTTATGTTATGGAAGTTGTGAAATATTGGAAATCCTACTTTATGTCTCTAAATTTTCTTCCTGGTGGTAATCTAGAAATTTATATTAAAGTTGAAAAAACTTCTAGGAATCCAAATATGAAATATCCGTTCTCTAAACTTGAGAGTGAGCAGTTCCTATCAGAAATAACTAATCCTCCTAATTAATAAACTCAGGCTTCCAAATCTAGTATACATTTGCATCTTGAGAGTGAAAGCGAAAGGGTATATGCATAGCATTAAGGTATATGATAGTACAGCTAAACGAGTAATATAGAATGAAGCAACAATACGAGGAGAACTAAAGCATTGAAACTACAGGAAAGCAACCAGAGCTGACACAGCAGCCTCCGGCATGCATTCATTCAAGCCTTTTTATGGCCGATGCAGAGCTTCATGTTCGTTACCTGGCACATGCCTACTGTGGCCAAGATACCCAGACAACTAAGTGATCATGACATGAAACTAACTAACAGAAATCAGTTCCACCACAAATTTTGAGCTCATGACAGGACATCATCGTGATGACCTACGTTGCCCCTTGTTTCAAGCTTTCAATGTGCATATACCCAAACAATTAAGTCATCATGATATGAAACTAACTACCCGAATCAGTTCCACAACAAATCTTGAGCTCGAAATCATCATGATGACCTACGGTCCTACGTTGCCCCTTGTTTCAAGCTTTCAATGCGTGTATAGTCAGTAATTTGAATACAGAAGTTTTCTTAGCAGGATTTAGCATCGAGAATATGTCCTTCCAGTCCACAGGCTTCGGTTCAATGACTAGAGTAGTTTGAGTCCAGTGAATCAGAGCGTGGGCAGTCCGAGTTGTAAATGGCATGGGGTTTAACTTGTGACATTCAATTTCAGACAAAAAAGTGGTTAACCTATTAACTTTGTCAGGTCTAGAGAAATGAAAGTAGTATATACAAAAGAAAACGTACCAGTTCCTACAGTTCATCACAAGTGACGACTGGTGACAGATGAGGAGGCAAAACCTCAACACCGCGATGTGCTCTAGTGTTCCTGCAGCTGCACCTGCAGAGAACCTCAGTAAGTGATAAGGTTGGTATATGGTAGCATCACCCTTTATTGTTTTTCCTTTTAGTTTTGTATAGAAGGAAAAATTGAAGTCAGTCAAGTAATCATCATGTACACAATCGAACAGCCTGCTGAGATATCAGGCAATGGATTTCTTAGTAGCTGGCAAAATAATACATAAAGCACCCAATAAATGAAGGAATGTTATACACTGGCATGTAACTCTGATGCATAACAAAATGCATCCAGTTCCAGTTCATCCCTTATTCTGTTCAATTTACATTACATCCCCCTCTCAGGGGGTGCTATCACTCTGTTCTATATTTCTCTTCACATAGATGCAGGTCCAATATCAGAGCTTCTTTCTGTTGTTTATGTGCATAGAATTTGATAAATAGTCCAAGTTTCCAAGACACACTGATCTGGTGTCTGTAGCGTCAGTCAGCCCTCGGAGTACTCGTAAATTGCACCAGTATGATTGAAGCCACACGATACATGGACGGCTCTTGCATTCTTGCCAAAAGGAACCATCATAGGTTCAAAATAGTCTACGTCACTTCCATGTCCCTGCAAGTAGCAAGGCAGTTTAACCATATGGCTGGGTCCTGTGGGTATTATGCATGCTGCACATCATCGCCATCAAGTGTTGTGCCAGAAAGCAACTCACCAACTGTCCACCGGAAGAATGCCCCTCTTCGAAAAAGTTCCATTGGCGCCTCCCCAACCCCATGTGTAAATGTCATCACCTGGATGTTATGAGGTGCTCAGAGCACAGAGCAATAAAATATAACTGAAAATTTTCTTGACAACTAAAGTCACCCAAAACATAACACACGACTGTATTCCTAGAATCTGGTGGGGTGCTAGTGCGCGTGTGTGTGTGTGGTGTTGTTTGGGCTCTTCCCTTTTCTCTCTACTTAATATAATGAGGCGCAGTTCTCCTGCGTTTTCGAGAAAAAAAAAAACACAGGCAATCTTGTCATCCATTCAGCTTAAAAGCCAGACTAAAAGAAAAAAACTAACTTCACTTAATACTCTGCCCCAAAGCCTTCCATCGTCCATATTGGCACAGTTTGGGACACTACCCAGAACCCTGCCAGAGTCTCCATTTTTTTAATAAATTGACAGTCCTTTTTATACCTAGAACTATGAGCTCAGAAGATCCAATATAAATTTTTGAAGACACACAGTTAATCTGATTCAACATCGGTGCGGAATGTTGGCCCATAAAAAGGCGACATGTCCAGCAACTGAGTGTAACGGAAATGCGTATGTTGCATTGGGTGTGTGGGCACACTAGGAGGGATAGAGTCCGAAACGACGATATTCGGGATAGGGTTGGGGTTGCACCAATTGAGGAGAAACTGATCCAACATCGGTTGAGATGGTGTGGACATGTCCAACGGAGACCTCCTGAGGCGCCAGTGCGTAGTGGGGTTCTAAAACGGGTCGATAATGTAAGGAGCGGTAGAGGTCGACCTAAACTGACTTGGGGCGAGTCGGTTAAAAGAGACCTTAAGGAGTGGAATATCTCCAAGGATTTAGCTATGGATAGGAGCGCTTGGAGACTAGCTATCAACGTGCACGAACCATGACTTTTGGGTTGCCCCGTAACGTGTCTCTTCTGGGTTTCATCTCTAGCCTACCCCAACTTGCTTGGGATAAAAAGGCTTTGTTGTTGTTGTTGTTGTTGTTGTTACAGTTAATCTGATTCAACCTGCAAACGACCTTTAGGACCTGTTTGGAAATGGTGGATTGGGATCCAAATCTTTGGGATGCAGTTCAAATTTTGACCTAAATCCAAGAAATTCCTAGACCAGGTGCTTCCTATGAACCCTCGCATGTTTGTTAAAAGGTTATAAGGTAACACTCACCATGAGTTGGCACATTGTTAATCTGACCCTCAGACAGATAAGTGTTAAATAATAGTAAACACAGATGAATTCAACTCAAAACTGTCCACTCCAAAGTATAGTCTAGTCTACTGTTCTATATTATTGTTGCCAGCTTTTAAAATAGCCATTTTGACCTACAAGATACCATCAAAACAAACATGTATGGAGCTCTTATTGAGAAAGCTGTTGTCAAGACTAAAGAAAGGAGTTTCTGTTTACTAGCATTTGCTACTAATTAGAACCAACATACTAGTGAAAAATAAGCATAATTATGATACCTGAAATTACAGCTGTGTGCTTCCAACCACAAGATACCTACAGAGGGCAAATGGTCAAGGACTCCATGTCCAACATACATCAATACAAGAACTGTCTTTAAGTGGTGCAATATATAAAAGAATAAAATAGGTGACCAGAAGCACAAACCTTAGATACAGGAAGTTTAAATAGCGAGCTTTTCAAAATTTCTGGAGAGCAAACCATATCCATACCTCTGGTTAGAGATAATCATGTAAGAATACAATTTCAACATTGGATGCACACTGATATAGGTAGGATACAAGATGTAGGAAAGTTCTTGAGAAAGTCATAGATGAAATACCCCAGACCAAGGCAGCCATTTTCATTTGAACCCCAAGAATACAGATCACCGCTATCTGTCAAAACATCAGCGTGTTCATTTCAAGTTTGTATGAAAAATTAACAGCTGAAATTTTTGATAATTCCGCATTAACAAGATACAAAACAAAGACTGCATCAAACACCAACCTGTTACAACACAAGTATGGTAACCCCCACAAGCAACTTCTTCTGAAAATGGTATCTCTTCAACAATATTTGGTCTGAATGCTTCATTTGATCTTCCAAATCCCTAAAAGTTTTTGTTAAATCCAAAGAAATGAAGGGAGATAAAAAGTATTTTGGTAAGGGAAGTGAAAAAAATAAATGCCAAGGTGGCCTGATCGGATACCACCTTCTCAGTCTGCTGCCCAAATATGAACAAAGTACCTTTTTCTGCAATTTTGACATAGGGAAATCATAAGATGGGTAATTGTGATTGCACAATTTGAATATTGATTTTCTGTATGCTTACCATCAATGCAAGCTGAGTGCAACATTCCTGCAGCTATCTTTTTAATCTAGCCAATGCATATACAGATAGAAATAGAAGGCAGTCAGTACATGACAATAAGAGATCGTTTTCTGATTGAGAGGCATGTTAAGTTTCAAGTCAAAATACCTTGATACCATCAAAGTTTTTTATCAATCTTGGTGTATATTCACTGCACAAGTGAAGACGTAGTTACTGATTTATTATCTTTCAAAGAATTTAACACCATATATATAGTACAAAAATATCAAAAATTTCAGACCTACTTTACCATAATATATCGGACACAAACCTTCCAAGTTTCGAACTTCTATATCCATATGTCACCAGGCATTTTACTCAAAACTCACACTACAATACTACATAATCTAGCAACCTTGTTCACTTTAAGGAAAGCACAAACAATACCCACATATACCACACCAATTCATTTGCCACAAGCTTTAATTGCTTAAGATACTTAGAAGGCCCATTCCTCTTAAAATCATGCACATAGCTCTATTGTGTACTTAGGCACGCCAGCTTGCAGTAGAAAAAATTTCATCACTTATGGTTAAGGTTTTTCTTTTATCTTCTAAATAGATGACAATGAATTATTCCATGACATACATACACAATTAAGTTCCAGCACAAGTTTTTTTTTTACAGAATACGTTTTTCGAAATATATATTAACATACCTTGAGGTCAGAGAAAATCCGAGGATGCCAGATTGACGGCCATGCCCGAGCCTACCAGAACCAGCAGCTCCCCAACTCAAGACTTCACCTTCCTCTGGAGAGGTAAATATAGGAGAGATTCAGAGTCTTGAAGGTAGAAATATTCAAATAAAACTGCTATAAAGCACCAAATTCTTAGTCACCTGTAACAGCAATTGAATGCTCTGATCCCAGAGCAACCATTTTTACTCTGAAGTCAGTCAAACAATCAACCTTTGTTGGGGTAGAAACTACTTTACCTGCCCCTAAAACAAGTTAAAAGAAAAAGTGCATCTCAGAAATAAAACTGCCAAAAGGATAATTGATGCAAATTTTTCCCTAGCACAATCCACCATAGTCCCTAGCAAAATCTTAAGAGAAACATGATTATGCTGCATGAAAAAATAATGGGATATAAAGGCATGCATGGCGAGTTGAAACAGTGGTCAAGTATATACCTTAGAGCTATGACGCTATCTATCAGGATATCCTAACCTCGTACAGATATTTTATTACTTTTTGTGGGATCAATCACTCATCAGTGTCAATAATAAGTTGCTGTTGATAGTGTCAGAGTATAGATACCGGAACATTCAATTATGGATATGACATGAATAGGTGGCATTAAGGAAGCAAAGAATGGGGATGACACAGTACCTTTACCAAGGCCAAGCTGGCCACCTGAGTTTCGGCCCCAAACAAAGAGCTTACCATCCGCTGTTCAAACAAGTCAGAACACAATTTTAGTGGAGATTGGTAATACAATTATTACAATGCACATGAATGCAGCACAAATCAATTTGGTAAAGAAATAGAAGAGATGGTAATCACACTTCTTTTCTGTTACACTTATCCAGCTATTAGCAAAACATTATTATGGTGTGATGTGTTGCATGCTGCAGTGCAGCATTCAGTGACAAAACCTTAAAAAATCAATAAGTTTACAGAGCATATCAACAACAACATAGCCTTTTTGTCCCAAGCAAGTTGGGGTAGGCTACAGATGAAACCCAGGAGAGACAAGTCACAGAGCAAAAGTTTACAGAGCATATGATAGCTCAATTAGCAAATGAGCAATGGCATATTTCAATGAATGTGTAATCACACTTAGGCCTAGGGAGAGTGCACAAATATGCCCCTTCTTGTTTGAAAGTGCAACCTATCCAATATATGTATTTTGGTTTATCAAATCCATTGTCAATATCTAGTAGAGTAACTGGGACCATAATAAATAATGAGCGTATTACAGCACCATACACATCCCATGCGCTGAATGGCAATATGTTTGAAATCATGAACACTCAGCACTCGATCAATATTCAAACAATCAGAAAGGACAAAAATGTTTATTTCCTCACCCTATACTTATGTGCTTGGGCCCACACAAATAAGAAGCAAGGAAGCACTAACTTCCATATGCTATTATCAGTTAATGACTGCAACTTATTATCATGAATAAAACCAGGCACCTAACAGAGTACAATTATTTTCTATTACCGGTAACTGCACAAGAATGATGGTTGCCAGCTGAAACTTCTACAACTCTCTCAAGAAATCCAGAAACTTCAACAGGCTCCTACATGAAAAGGAAAAAGTAAATTATATATTGTAGACAAAGGAAGGACAAAGTATGTGGAATAATCAGATTCATAGGGTTCGTAGATTATACAGAAAAGAAAACATCAGATTCATTCAAAGCACAGATAGGAAAACCAAAGCTAATCAAAGTTATACAGAAATAAATTGTCAATAAATGTTGTTAATGACCAGTAATACTTGCTTTGCTTCTTAAACCTGATGTACCTAGCGACTGATGTAAATTACTAAACCTGACCCTGAAAAGTTCCAAAAAATAATACCGTCTAATACAAAATATACTTTATTACTTATCCGAGTTAAATGCCAATGCATGCAGCTTTCAATTACTCAGCCAAGGTATTCTTCCCTCATCTAGGGGGATCCATGCCATAGTTCTGCTATCAGACAATGTGGAAGCGAACTTATAAAATAAGATGGGCAAGAATCGGTACCAGCGTATGTGTGACAGAGGATCCTATCCCGAGCTGCCCAAAGTCGTTCAGCCCTGTAGCAAACACTCGCCCACTCTCTGCATAAAAACAGAAGGGGAAGCATTTGCCGCATTACAACACCACAATTCAAACAGAATTTTTAAAAAAAATGCTGATTGTTCACTTGCTTATGCTAATTTATTTTGGCCGGAAGGGCAGGGCAATGTGACATTGTGTGTTAGTAACTCAGAGTATATGGTCAAAATCAAAATCAAGCTCATTACATACCTAGCAATGTTAGTATGGTAGGTAAAAAAATAAAATCATTTAATTTAACTGCGTGAACCAAAACAATGAACAAGCTCTATCATGATCTCTGATCTCGTATAGTCGCATTATTTACTAGACGGCCAGATGGCGATGTCAAGTGAATGAAGATCAAAAGGTAGGGGAAGGAAAGCGGGGGCGGGCATACGGGTGAGAAAGAGGGTGTGAGCGCCGCCGCAGGCGAGGGAGGCGGGCTGGTCGGCGCCTGCGGCGCGGGCGAGGAAGAAGGGGCAGACCGCGGGGCTCCAGCGCGACTCCAGCGCGCCCAGCCCCAGCCGCCCGTAGTCCCCGTTCCCCCACAGCGCCGCCACCCGCTGCCCCTGCCGCGGCGCCGCGTCCGACGAGAGCCGCCGCCAAAGCAGCGGCAGCGGCGGAGGACACCGCCTCGTCGCCGCTCGCCACATCGCGGGAGAGGGAGGTGGAGCGGAGAGAGGGAGGGAGGGGGGTGGAGGTGGAGTGGAGCTCGCGGCGACGGCGAGCCCACGTCGGCGGCAGAGGTGCCGAGAAACAGCGTTCGCTGGCAGGCGTTTCCAGAGAGGAAGGTGTGATGGGCTACAGTGGGCCGTAAGCGTTAGGATGAGAAGATCGTCGCGGTTTGGTGAATATTGGGCTTACAATGTTTTTTTTTTGTTTGGCCTGGCCCATGCATGGATGAGGTTTTTTCGCTTAGAAAAATGTATGGAAGAGTTCCTCAAATAAGAAACGGGAAGCACACGCGCTAGGACGTCCTACCGTAGGACGGTACTCGCGCTAGGCCCAGCACGGCCCATAGCGCGCAGAAAGCCACCCCGTCCCCCCACACACACATCCGCGCCCCCACGCACACACCCGCTCCTCGGACAGAACACAACAACACGCCTCGGATTCCCTAAAAAAAACAGGGAAAAAACAATAGCACGCCTCGGACAGTAAACAGCAGCTCGGTGGTGCCCCAAACCGCCCCCCTCAGCCCCACAGCACGCATCCACGGCCACCTGCTCCCCTCCATGGCCGCCACAGGCTCGAAGCATGACCACGCATCCTCTGAAAACGAAAAAAGGAAATCAAATGAAACAAATCGAAGATCCACTGCCAGCCCTCGTCCTGAAACAAACCGAAAACAAAAAATGAAACAAAATAATTGAGGAAAAGAAACATGAGGTTGTGCGCAGAAAAGTGAACCAAAAATGGTTGAAATAAAATCAAGTCTAATGAAACAAAGAAGAACCAAAAGATGAAACACCCCTGGTGAAGTACAGAAACATCAACTTGTTCTCTGGAAAAAAATCAAATTACTGAGAAACAAAAAGAACATGAAGTTTGTGCTAGAGAAACATTGAACTATACGCTGCAGAAACATCCGGGGGGCACGCTGAAACACAAAAAAATGAGAAGCACAACAAAAATGTTGCTATTGAAACAAGCAATGAAAAGAAATTGAAACAAAAAAAGGTGGAAAAAGAAACAAAAGAAACAGCTGGTTAGAGGGGCAGAAAGGGGAGCATTTGCGACGCCTCAAAAATCCACTGAAACAAAAACGAAAAATCTTGTGCGACAACAAGAACCAGTCTATTGAAACACCCCCGGCAGAGCAAAGCTCGATCGTCGGAGGACTCCGGGTCGCGGTGGGGAGGGCGCCGCGCCGAGAGAGCGCCACGTCGGGGCAACAGGCTACGTCACCAGAGATGGGCATGGCGAAGCCGCACCTGCCGCCGCACACGTCCCTCCACCCGTCACCGTCGGCCGCCGCCGCCGTCGGGGGCAGCCTCACGGGGACCGCCCCGAGCAGCGGCGAGCGCCGCGGCGACACGCGGGGCAGGTAACCCTAATCAGCACCACCTGCTCCTTATTCCCCGTGCCCACGGCCGCCGCCTGAGCGCAACCTGGGCCGCCGTCCTCCTCCATCTCCTCCTCCCCTCCTCCTCCGCCGCTGCCGTTCATCTCCTCCAGGCAGGGGAGCCTTGCCCTCTCCGAATCCACCGCTGGTTTCCGGTCGGTGGCGGCCGGGGCGCGGACAGCAGAGCAGGCGAGCAAGGTGCTGGTGTTGGTTGCGGCGGGATGGGCATCGCAGCGACGGCCACAGAGCAGCGGGCCGAGATGCAGAGCAGTAGGAGCAGCGGCGCCGAGGTGCACGGAGGAGAAAGAGGAAGGCGACTCTGTGGTGCGCGGAAGGGATAAGAATCTCGTGGACAGGAACGAGCGGCGAGTGGTGTCTGATAGCGATGATGGGCCGGGCCGTCGGTGGTAGCTGTCCTAGGGGTAGAACGTAAGAAGATGAGCATTACCGAAAAACATGTATGGGAGAGGTTGAGGTGGCAGCTGTAGGAGATTCATGTATTTGATGCTCCGATTATGCGGTACACCTTATTCAAATTGATTATTTACTATATCTTGATTCCTAATGTGTGTGGATCATTGTATTCCTTGTAATTAAATCTGTGATTTGATACCCATGTTTTGATGGTTCTATATATTTTAGATTCGCTTGTGTAATGTAGTAATCCAGACACTTCAGTTTTACTACCACACCCTCCATCCGAAAGTTTTGGCTTTCTAGATAGTTTTTTGTTTATTTATTAGATATACACCATGTTGATATATAGTACAAACAATGTTTTAAAATGTCAAATGAACTTATATAATTCGGATTGGAAGAAGTATTTTTGAATTCTTGGTCATCATGACCTGATTTTAGTGATGGCCAAATTTTAGTTTAGCTTAGTGGATGTCAAAATTAAACATACCATATGATACATCTTTATTTTCCTACTCCCTATGATAGATCTTTGCTTCATCGAAGATTGCCGCACTGCTCAAACACAACTTGTTAAAGGATTTGGGTGTTGTTGGGAAGGGTGAGAGGAGCAATAAGGGTGCAATACAAAACATTAGCTTGCCTAAAGGAATTGTTGCCACCAGATCTCATCAAGCCACTAGTAAGTTTAAAAGGTCAGTCTTTTGGGACTTTGTGGCGGATTCTTCACCTCTTCTTAGGGGTCATGAACGACGGCGCAAGTGTGACTTTGGTGTTTTGACGATGATTGTTGTCCGAGACTCCGAGTGATCGATGCGTGTCACTTGGTTGGCTATATTACAGAGGAGATCGTGGAGGATCGGATCTTTGGTGTACAGCAATGTTTGATTTGGTTTGGTTGCTTTAGTTGTTTCCTGCTGTTGTCATTTTGTTGTGTCGTTGTTTTGTTTGACTAGTCAGTCTGGAGTTTTTCTAATATAAAAATTGAACCATAGAAGCCACAACTTCTGGTGAGAATTCGATCATATAAGAGGACAGAGAAACAGATTATGTTCCCATTAGTGTAAGTGTTAAGCAGCCACCGGTCAAGCAAGCAGATACTATGCACGACGATGCGTTCTGCAAATTTTAAACTGCGTTCTAAACGCTGCCGACACTGCCTTCCGGCCTTCCCCGTCCCGGCCAGATGTAAAAATGTGGCAGAACCAACAGTTTCGCCGATCCCTAGCCGCGCGCGTCGCGCGCCGAGACCGACGCCAACGCCGAGCACCTCATCACGTGGCGTGATCCAACAGTTTCGCAGTCGCATCGCATGCAGTCAGCAGCCTCGCGCTTTCTTCGCGCGCACTCCTCGAATCCCGGTCCACACTCCCACTCACACGCCACACTCCCATGGCCGCGCCGGACGCCGCGGCGAGCAAGAAGGGCGCGGCGGCGGCGCCACCGCCGAGGCCGCCGAGCCGCGCGCGCGACGCGGTCGTGTTCGCGGCCGGCGTGGCCGCGGCCGTGCTGGCGTTCCTGGGTCCGGCGTCCATCCTCGCGCCGCCCGAGCGCGCCGGCGGCGTCCACGTCGTCGGCTTCCCCGTCCCGGGCCCCGGCGACGGCCCGCGCACGTTCTACGACGACCCGGACCTCTCCTACGACCTCAACGGCCGGCGCGTCACCGGCTGGGACGCCAAGCGCGCGCAGTGGCTGCGCTCCCGCGGGCTCCGGAACCACCCGGAGCGCGTGGTGATGGTGTCCGGGTCGCAGCCGGAGCCGTGCCGGGCGCCCGGCGGGGACCACCTGCTGCTGCGGTTCCTCAAGAACAAGCTCGACTACTGCCGGCTCCACGGCATCGAGCTGCTCTACAACGACGCCCATCTCGAGCCGTCCATGCTGGCGTTCTGGGCCAAGATCCCCGTCGTGCGCGCGGCGATGCTGGCTCACCCGGAGGCCGAGTGGGTGTGGTGGGTGGACGCCGACGCCGTGTTCACCGACATGGACTTCTCCCTCCCGCTGGCGCGGTACCGGGGCCACAACCTCGTCGTCTACGGCTGGCCCAAGGAGGTGTACGAGCGGCGGTCGTGGCTGGGGCTCAACGCGGGGGTGTTCCTCATCCGGAACTGCCAGTGGTCACTCGACCTCATGGACGCGTGGGCCGCCATGGGCCCGGCGTCGCCGGAGTACGCGCGGTGGGGGCAGACGCTCAAGGCCACGCTCAGCGACAAGCGCGACGCGGTCTCCGACGACCAGTCGGCGCTGGCGTACCTCCTCCTCACGAACCGGGAGCGGTGGGGCGGCAAGACGTACCTCGGCACCGACTTCTACTTCCAGGGCTACTTCGCGGAGATCGTCGGCAAGCTCGACGCCGTCGCGGCGCGGTACGTGGCCGTGGAGCGGAGGAGCGGCCACGGGGAGCTCCGGCGCCGGCACGCGGAGCGGGAGCACCGGCTGTACGCGGCGGCGCGGAACGCCGCGGTGAGGGCCGCCGTCCCGGGCCCCGACGGCGGCGGGCAGGCCGGGTGGCGCCGCCCCTTCGTCACGCACTTCACCGGGTGCAACCCGTGCGGCGGGCAGCGGAACAGGATCTACTCCAGCGAGATCTGCGACGGCGGGATGCGCCGAGCGCTCGCGTTCGCCGACGACCAGGTGCTCCGCGCGTACGGGTTCCGCCACGCCGGCCTGCTTAACGATAGTGTTCGTGTGCTGCCGTTCGACTACCCCGCCGCGCGCGCGCCCAACCATTGACGACGGCGAGCGCGAGAGCTGCGGATTTCTACGCGAAAAGTATAAAGGAATTGGGTCTCAGTTGTATCTCTTTCCATCGTTGTTGATAATTGTTGTAAAACCTTTTTAGTTCGATCGACAAAACACCAAAAAGCTACTACGCAACAATATAGAGATTTTATTGACAATCCAGCACCAGTTTTTCTGCCTGTTCTCCATTGGCGCATGATTTGAGCTGTCTGCGTTTTTCTCAGCATTGAAAAGCGAGATGTCGAGAGGCCCAGGGTTAGGAATCCGGGGTTTTGGGGATGCCAGTTTTCATTGATTAGAGAGACAGAGCATCTCCAAGAGTTTGCCAAAAACTCATTGCTATCCTTGTTTTTTGGGCAAAATTAGGAAAATTAAGGTCCAACAGTTTGGCATATGGCTTGGAAAATTTTCCTAACTTGCCATCCACCGTCCTTCACGCGCATATTTACGCTGGTAGGCATTTTGCCATCGCGTTGCCATCTTCTTGGGTGAGCATGCAACCACTTGTTTGTTGCCATATAACCAGTTGTTTGGTGCCATGCAACCACTAGCTAGTTGATCGGTTGCAAGTGGGCTTACTATTTTGATTTTTACCAATCCTAAATGGCAAACTATTGGAGATACTACAATATTTCACTTGTCATATATTTTAAACACTTGCCAAATCACAAGATTTGACAAGTGAGTTTTAGCAAACTCTCGAAGATGCCATGGTTGTAGACCTTGCCGTTTGCACAGCGTACGCATGCAGTGGTCCTTCAACTGGACCGAAGTTTTGGCGCTCTTTCAACAGTGCCGCGTCCTTTAAAAAAAAAAAACAGTGCAGCGAGCCAGCGACAAGTACACGGTAATTTCCTGTGCAGCCGTGTCCTCCTCGGATCGGGCGCCGTCGTCGGCGACACGTGCTCCCAAGTCCCAGTTCGACATCTGACAGAGCGAGTCTTCGTCTTCGGCTCTTCCGAGACCATCCAAAACCAGCCACGCTTCCCTTCTGAAACGAAAAAAAAAATATTGCGTGGTCTCGCGTCTTGCCTAATCCACTGGCTAATGAATCTCAGGGTATTAATCAAGTTAGCACTGCAATCAAAGAATAATAATAAGCAATATACGTAATTATAGGCGCGAAACCTGCAATACATATATTTATTTATTTCTATGGCCAAGTAAAAAACTCACACGTAGCATGACAAAGGAGGTGCTCTTGGTACCCTGCAAATCTGCAACTCCTCTGTAACAAAAACGTGTCGCGCCCTTACGCATCTTGCGTGCACCGACGTGAAGGCAAACATGAGTGAACTGTACACTGGCCTCGGCGGTGCTGTCTGCATTTTTCTCAGCATTGGAAAGGGAAATGTCGTCGAGCTTAGGGTTAGGAATCCGGGGCTTTTGGGAGATGATCTTTTTAATTTGAGAGACGAAACTTAGAGAAAACAGAAAAGCCATGGTAGTAAAGAGACCTTCCACACAGCGTACGCATGCAGACATGCAGTGGTGCTTCAACTGGACAAAAGTCTAGGTGCTTCAACTGGACAAAAGTTTAGGCGCTCTTTCTACACTGCAGCGAAGCTAGTGGTGCCTGTGCCCTGTGCTATAGGAAATTTGGGTGCAGCACAAACAAATGTGCTCACTCTAATTTAGGACTCACTCTCCTACATCTCCCCTTTAGAACGCGGGATCTTTTTTTCTAAAAAAAATGTGCAGTGTAAATCTGTTGAATAGTATTGTAAAAAAATAACCTCAGCCAACATTACCGAGTAGTTTTTGAGAAAAGCCAAAGGATGTTGGGTTCAATTGGTTACCCTAGTTAGCCTAGCACTCTGGCGGCACCCCTCAGGTCCTGAGTTCGAATCCCCACGGGAGCGAATTTCAGGCTGAGGGTAATAAAAATCCCCTCGCTGGCGTAGCGCCAGGGTTCGGGGGTTTTTCCGCGATCGGGAAGCATCGCTTCTGCTTAATGAAAAACGGTTGGGGGTGTCACCCCCTCCGGTCGCGTTTTTTTTTTTTTAGAAAACAATGCACATCTATAGTACAATCTATAGGTGTGTACATTTGTCAAAAAAAAAAAAGATTCAAGCTTACTTTCTACTGTGTTCATGGGGTTCGCTTGAAAAAAAAAATGAGTAAAACTACAAGCTGTAGGTAAGAAGATAATCATTACCGTAAGGTGGCGCGAACACAAATAGTTTTAGAAATCACTCATACTGTGGACAGCCTAATACGACGGCCTCGATCCGCTAGCGCATAGACCCAACCATTTCCTGTGCAACCGCCGTGTACGTCCTCGGATCGGCCGTCCGCCGTCGTCGGCGGCGACGACACGTGCTCCCAATTTCCAATTCGACGTCTGCTGACTGTCTAGAGATATCAATGCTTGCTCGGTCTCGCGCCTTGCCTAATCCACCCGCGGCTAATGAAATCTCAGGTATTAATTAATCAATCAAGTTAGCGCTGCAATCAAATCAAATCAAAGAATAATAATAAGCGATACTTGTAAGCGCAAAACATGTAATCAAGGGGACAAATGAAAGGAGGAGCTCTTGGTATAATAAGTATATTAACTGCAACTGTGGAGCAAAAACATGTGGTGCCCTTCCGTATTTTGCGTGCACCGACGTGCAGAGAAACATAGAGTAAATTGTACACTGGCCTCGGCGAGCATGGAATTTCAAGCTACTATTACTCTCCATCGTAAAAAGAATGTCGTTTTAGACTTTTCAGATATTATGTTTAAATAAATTATAAAATAAATAATCCATTATTAAATTTATCTTTAATCATCTAGAGTGTCTGTAAAATTAAAGTTGACAGAGTCTGTAAGTAACATTTTGTTTTTGTCTTCTTAATTAATTACTTGATGGATAGTTTTTGCCTAAAAAAACTCTAAAAAAATCTCTGCTCTAAAAGGTAAAGTTGAGAGCCAACTCTAGATGTTTTGTGAATGGCCTAAAAGGTAATATGGAAAGTCCATTTTTCATAGAGCTCCTCCATATTGGACTCGATGACAAGCTATTAAAGATGTCGTTTTAGTTCCAACGGTGATCGGCTATAGTTATTGGTATGGTAAAGATAGAGTAAACTAGAGTGGTGTATATGCTTGCCTTGTGACTAAAGGGGTGTACTTGACATGTGGTTGCATAAATCTATATACTGTGAAATTTTAACCAAACTAATATTTTTTGCATTTTTTAGAGGTGCATTTGCAAGCTCTAAATACAAAGTTACCTTGGCCCCTGCCTAGAAAGAGCAAGCAGTACTCGGTTGATTTGACCAATCCTGACGATTTACCGTTGGATTTTGTGTTAAATATACTTCCAAGCATTTTGTCGGCAGAGATGAGAGATCTCGACTCTCGAGTGCCATATTATACAGTACCCCATATACTATACAAGGCTAAAAAAAGGAAAAATAATATAACCCCACCCGGTTTCTCGGCTTCACGTGATCGCTCGAACTCCCAGCCCAGCAGGGCCCACGCAGGGCCCACCAATCTTGCCCTTTAATATTTCCCCGCACGAGACTGCACCAAGTCCGCAGTACCGCACACCTAGCGCCGGCGTCGCTGCCGGCACCACCGCACCACCGGCGAGCTCGCCGCACGCCGCGCGAACGCCCAACGGTAGCACGGAATGGCCGCCGCGTCGGAGGCCGCTTCGCTCCGCGTCTCTGCTTCGGCGGGGAGCAAGGACCGCCACGGCGCCGCGACGACGACGCAGGGGCTGGCGGGCCGCCGCCGCGCGCGCGACGCGCTCGTGTTCTCGGCCGGCGTCGCGGCGGCCCTGCTCGCGCTCGTGGGCACGTCGTGGGTGCTCGACCCCGGCGGCGTCTGGCGCGTCGCCCTGCCGTTCCCCGTGCCCGGCCCGGAGGACGGCCCGCGCACGTTCTACGACGACCCGGAGCTGTCGTACGCCGTGGCGACGCCGGGCCAGCCGGGGCGCCGCCTCACCGGGTGGGACGCGAAGCGCGCGGAGTGGCTGCGCTCGCGCGGGCTCCGGAACGCGCCGGAGCGCGTGGTGATGGTGTCGGGCTCGCAGCCGGAGCCGTGCCCCGGCGACGCGGGGGACCACCTGATGCTGCGGTTCCTCAAGAACAAGCTCGACTACTGCCGCCTCCACGGGATCGAGCTGCTCTACAGCCGGGACTTCCTGCACCCGGCCATGACGAGCTTCTGGGCCAAGCTCCCCGCCGTGCGCGCCGCCATGCTCGCGCACCCGGAGGCGGAGTGGGTGTGGTGGGTGGACTCGGACGCCGTCTTCACCGACATGGACTTCTCGTTGCCGTTGGAGAGGTACGCCGGCCGCAACTTCGTGGCCTACGGCTGGCCGCACCGGCTCTTCGTGCGGAGGTCGTGGCTCGGGCTCAACGCCGGCGTGTTCCTCGTCCGCAACTGCCAGTGGTCGCTCGACTTCCTGGACGAGTGGGCGGCCATGGGGCCGGCCTCGCCGGAGCACGCGCGGTGGGGGAGGACGATCCGCGCCGCGCTCGCCGACCGTGACTCCGACGTGGCGTGCGACCAGTCCGCGCTCGTGTACCTGCTCCTCCACGGCTGGGAGCGGCTGGGGGAGAAGACGTTCGTCGAGACGGAGTACTTCCTCAACGGCTACTGGAGGGAGGTCGTCGACCGCCTCGACGGCGTCGCGGCGCGGTACGAGGCCGTGGAGCGCCGCCGCGGGAGCGGGCGCGCGCCGGGGCTGGGGCTCAGGCGGAGGCACGCGGAGCGGGAGCACCTGCGGTACGCGGCGGTAAGGAACGCGGTCGTGAGCGGCGGCGGCAGCGGCGGCGTCCCGGGACCCGCCGGCGGCGGGGTGGAGGGGTGGCGGCGGCCGCTCGTCACGCACTTCGTGGGGTGCGCGCCCTGCAGCGGCTGCCGGAACCCGGCGTACTCCAGGGAGAGCTGCGACGACGGGATCCGCCGCGCGCTGGCGTTCGCCGACGACCAGGTGCTCCGCGCGTACGGGTTCCGCCACGTCGCGCCGCTCAACGACAGCGTGGTGGCGCTGCCGTTCGACTACCCTGCCGCCGCGTAACGAGTGAATCGCGTTTGGGCATATTTGGGCCTCAATTGTATTGTGTTTTATAGTTTTTTTTTTAATAAATAAAAAAGACTAAATGTGCTCAGGGGTTTAAAGGAAAATGAACCGCTTCTTTTCATTTCATTTCTCTGATTTGTGACGGTTATTTTAGCCATGGTGTTAGCGCGCAGCGGAGGCGCTCGCCCACGGCAGAGTCACGACGGCACTCTCTGGCAATGGAAGCCCTCGCACGGAGGAGCTCGACCCAGGGCGAACACACGACAATCACGGCGTCCTCGTCTGTTTCAGCAGCTTGAACACGGGTGTGTTCAGACTGGTTCATGAAACATTGGAGTCTCGGATACTGATCTGCCTGTTCAGATCACCGAAGGCCTTGCTCTTTCACCTGGGAACTTGATTTATCTGAAATATCAATACCAGCTTCTGCTGCCATCAAGTGACAACTTCAACGTGTTGGTATAGTATAAAAAACAATGTGTTGGTACATAACATAAGTGCAGCGTGCTTACAGAAATATGGGACACCTAATCAGTAGTATCAATGAACACATGGATTACCAAAAGCATTGTCGACCTTAGGTCACAACTCACAACATGATGCATATAGCACCATTTGCTGCATTAGGGAGGTACTACGAAAAGGCAAAAGCAAGGTCCCTCCCCACCTATCTGTGTTGATAGATGAAGCTGGGTATACACTAACCATTATCTAAAAAAAAAAGTGTATGATACACTGATACCCAACCAAACTACCAACTTCCAGTTGTACACTACTATATACACAGCTGTAGCTTTCTGAGTTCTGAGACAAGCCCAGGAGGAGTCCTCTTGATGGCTGAGTAGCAAAACAATCATCTTTAGCTGCAGTCAGTCAGTGAAAGGCCCTGAAACAACATGCAGAATACCAGATATCAAGGCTTGATTGGCACACAATAACAAGAAATGGTGTAAACTGCTCTTACATCTCTGTTAGTGGCAGCTGTCATGTGAAATCCCTGATTTGCGAGAACAGGCTTGCCTCATCTGAACAAAGGGAGACCAACGTTTCATTGCCATGAAATCTTAATAAAAAAGAAATAAAACAGGGGAATGCTTGACACACTAGTTGTATCAGTCTCCCACAGAAGGAAATTAGTACAAATGGGATTCCCAGTGTCATTTGCTTAAAAAAGGTTGAGCACAAAAAATCATGATTAAAAAATATTTTCTTTTCAACACCTGAAGTTGATGCAGATAACCTTGAAGTTGATGCAGAATAGATATTCTTTTCAACACCTGTCAGCATGGCATAAGAATCAATGCCCTAGAGTAAAAAAGATTAACAGCAGCATGACTCAATCAACAAGTTAATATTACATGCATATATGGTCTTACAAGCGTGGAAAAAGGCCGTTTCTCTCCTGGCAATATGCGGGGCGGGGATAATTTTGAGCAAAACTTCCCGCTAATTATAATCATAAGGAATGAAAACATCAGTAGATTTTAAAGTTGATAGCTTCAAAATAGTGGTCACAAAGCATCAAAAATCTAGTGAATGCCAGAAAGCTCTATATGTTCACCGTTGCATGCATCTTGTATGTCATAGATGAACATAGGAAAAGTTGTATACAAGAACAATCGCCAAAAAGAAGAGGTGCAGCCAAGATTAGTTTTTAGCTGAAACATGGAACCCTCCAGTATTACTATTTGCAATATCTGAACATTTATCTACCTTGTCAATATATTGAATGTCTGCATGAATTGAAAAATGCCATAGGATATCATGTGATCATATATGTTAATGGCTGAATGCAGTTTATGTGCTTGGAAACTAAAATTGCAGCGGCTAGGTACGATGCCTGCAACTAGAAATTCAATTTTCTATCTGATGAATAATAGAATGTGTATGATCACCAGACCTGAATCAAGCATCGACTTGGTAAATGATTGTACAAAACAGTGTCGAACTGAACTTCATCTTGGAAACAACCAGTATGTCATTTTCAACCTCTTGGAATTTCCCTGGGAGTAACCATGGCTATTTAAAAGGATGAGCTACATAGCAGTCAGCAGCTTAAGAGTTAAATCATCAAACTAGCAGTTTTATTCAAACTGGAAAATACATGATAGGAATTTGATGGTTGAATAAAATTGAAAAGGCAAGGCCAAATATTAGAACCTGCTACTCCAAAGAAATTGGTTTGTGTATATATGAACTTTTTAGAACAACAAAGGAACAAAACCTATTTGATGGAAGCTGTAATACAACATATGGATAATTGGATAACCAGCCACTGTAGGATCCTCAAGAGCTAACAAAATACAATATTTACCAGTCAAGAGCAAACTGACTTCATTAGCTCAACAGGGAAATGCTGCCACAACACAGACCAAGGTTTAGCACAAAAGAAAAGGGAGGATATTGAAGGTGTGAGTGTTCAGAACACTGATGGTTATGTGTTACTGACTAAGGGAAGCAAAATATATAGTTTTCTAATGAAAAGGGAGATAAATGACTGGGATACAACTGAATGTAAACATATTCACATGTTCTCAGGAGTGTTGGATAATATCAGTTTCAAGAAAGCAGCTTATGCAACGTTAATGGAGTCTTAAACATGACTTTAACCTTATCATGATTTAAAGACAACATTAACATTGAATAACCTACTTTCTTTGTCTATACCTGACAGAATTGGTAAACAAATTATCATGAAGCAAAGCCTTTGTGGGCAACAGATGGCAGTGAAAATGCTTTATACAACGCTTCACCAATATAATACATGTAAACAAGTGCTTTGGCAAGATCATCTTGGGCTTTGTATAGATCTCTATATATACATACCACACGCGAAAAATATCGAGGCTTGTTTTTATGCACAACAACCTTCATACGCAAATAGAACACTTGTAAGAATTTACATAAGGACGAACGACGGATAAAGAAACTTAAATATTGCTATTTTATTTTAATCAATTATAAATGGTGAATCAAAAGCTAAATTAGCGATCCGAAAGATAAAACAGAATATATTCATCGGTGATTAAGGAGGAATGCAAACTATCAGACTATGCTCTATACCAATAACATTAGAGGGGAAGCCTACCATCGGCCAGCGGTGAATAGAAACAGATATTACCAAAGCAGTGTTAGGGACGCAAGCTAAGAGCAACTCCAGCCCACCATGCAAATTGGGAACAAATCATAGAGAACAATCAGCTTCTCAGTTTCTAGTTCTTTGCTCGAAGCTACAGATTTAGTTCTTTGCTCTGAACTTCAATCAGTTCAGAAACTGAACTACAATCAGTATATATAAGAAGTAGAACTGAAATATCTCCCTTCATGCATTATTTTTTAAGTACCACATAGCTTCACAATCAGTACATAATAATAGTAAGCTTCACAAGCTTTTACATAAGATACATGCAGCACTTGATCTTCACAATCAGCCCTAGTGTTGAGGGAGTTGCGGGACTTGTGTTGATCTTGTCCGCCCGCAGCCTGGCATGCTCCACAGCTAGGTCCCCTCCCACCACCGCCTTGACGAGGAGGCTGGAACGGTCCATGGCCTGATCTTGGGGGAAGAGGAGGTAGCCGTGGCTCACCGTGACCTTCCTCGAACTGCAAAGTGTCAGTGTAGGAGTCCATGTACGGGAAGTCCTCAGCCTGGGAGTTGAGGTCTAGGTTTTGCAAACCACCCCTAGGAGTCGAGAGGCTAGGGGCCATCAGCGGATACGACGTCTCCTGGGAAAAGATGTCGTAGTCCTCGTTGTCGTAGCCACTCCTGTACTGTCCATCTCCTGGGAAAAGAACAACAATTAGTTTAGCACTAAAATGGTTTGATCAAAGAACACATAAGTTGACATAAGTTGACATAAGTTCAGTAATCAACATTAAAATTGTACTGCTAGCTGATATATCTTTACATCTTTATAGGAATTTCAGCCCATACATTGTATGATATATCTTTTATATAAGCAACAAAGAGTGTTAGCAATTTCAGTCCATACATTGTACTGCTAGATGATATCTTTACATCTTTACATGAATGAATGACAAGCAAAAATCAGGTGCTGGTCAAAGTATCTTCTAATTGCCTGAGCAGATAAGAGATTGACAGATTGTGCAAAGTTTTAACTCTTTGACAGATAAGAGATCCACAAACTACTACAGTTTGTAGGAAACTAAGAGGTATGTTCTCATGTGCAAAGTGCAAGAAGCTAATTTTGCAGCTAGATTTAAGCTGTTACTGTACATAAACACATATGAACCAGAAAGGGAACCTTTAGTGCTGCTATAAGTCAAACTGGTGCAACTATTGAAGCCTATTGGATTTCAACTTCATAGAAAGAAGCAGCACTGGATCTGAGATATCTTTTCTCATTAATATATACAAGGAATAGAAAACATACAAACAAAAAATACATATTCTCAGGTTTTCATGTATAACATAAAACAAGCATGGCTCATATTGTTGCAGAGTTAACCATACGCTGTATCCGAGGGCAAGATTTCATAGTGCCTAGAGCATCTTTTCACAGGTCCACAATTTTATGATCTGTTGAAAAACTACATAGGCCATGTTAGTTTTAGCTTGCGGATAGTTAGAATCGTATTAGGGCTACATGCCTCATCAGATTTACATGCATGGAACATGTTAAAGGATCCCAATATGCCGATAAATGGAAGTGCATGGAAGATGGATTGCAACGGTCCATATATACACGGCATCAGTCATCAATGGGGCTAGAAGCCTGAAACCAAAATCGAAATGCAAAGGCTACCAAATCTGCTCACAAAATGAGGATGACGGCACCTACGATGAAACATTTGCCGCTATAATTCCACAGATGTTCTGCTAAGAAAGATCTCGGCAGCACCTTCAGCTCTTTGAACAGGCCAACAGGCAACAACATCTTGGAAATGAAATGACATTGAGCTTGAACTGGCAATATACACACAAAGGCAACAGAAGCCTGGCCAGATACGGATAGAATGAAAATTCTACCGCTACTCTACCAGGCACACAGGCAACAGAAGCTGGAGGTCTCGCTATGTATGGACGACGCAACTGTGCCAGTTCACTCTCGCAGTAGGGGGAATCGAGGGACGGGCGGGGAGAGGATGCTCACCGTGCGTGAACGCGCCGGGGGATCGGATCGGGCCGGCGGCGAGTCCGACGGGGCGGCGCGTCGGGAGCGGCGGTCGGACGGGCGGTGGAGGAGCGCCGGCGCCGGCGCCGGCCGCGGGCGAGGACGGGGCGTCGCGAGCGAGTCTGGGGAGGGGATCGGGGCCTCCTCCAGCTGGGGGCTGAAACTAAATTTGGGGGCACTTCCTAAAATGGGAGCCCAAGTAGGAGGTGGGTTGGAGTTGATTTTTTTAGACCAAGTCCCTAGATTTGGTATAGGGCCCTATTTAGGGGCTGGGCTGGAGTTGCTCTAAGTATTTCACGAATCAGTGTTATTGCGTTTGGGATATAACAATCACTAATCGAGAGAGGCAGAGAGCAGCCGCCGACGTTAACTAATAAGGGATAAAACGAGAGAACGCAAGTTCTGAGGTACTGATCTCTATCTACATCTAATCTAATCGTTGAACCTAGAGCTCCACAGATAGATCCAAATCCCACGCTTGGACCACGGAAGAACCAAAAATGCGCAGATCCAACTCTTGTGCCGGACTCGTACTCCGGTAGAAAGAAAACGAAAACATGACAAATCCCACGCCACTAATAAATCACCATAGAACAAACAAAAAATCCAACGTCACTGATAAATCACCACAGAAAAAAACAAACAAACAGAGAAACACTCCTACAAACAAATCCTCCTAGCAAATCGCTACAGAACCGAAAAAAATAAGAAGAAAAAACGCCTAAGGCACGCAACGCCTCAAACACACCGGCGCCGCCCTCTCGTCGGCTCTCCTCTCTCCTCTCTCTAACGGCAGATGCGAGAAAGCGAAGGGAGAAGAGAAAATGAAGTGGGCTAGGGTTTTAGGGAGCCGGCCGCTGTGCCGCGTTTTTATTCCGGCGCAGGCGCGTCCTAGGCTGTCGGATCAAAATGGACGGCTCAGATCGAAACCCTAAGCAGGCTGGCGGGCTGCACGGCCCAGCGTGGATGAGCGGCCCGGGCCCAGGAAGCTGAAGTTGAGGCCCGTGCGGCCATTTGGCAGGCTGAAAGGCCGAATATGACCCGTTCGGTTGTTTGTAAAATTATTTTTTAATAAAAATCCAACCCTTTTATATACTTAAAAAAAAAGGCTGAATAGGAATTCTTTATTTCTTTTTTGAAGCCAATTTAAGTCTCACCTGTACTAATCTCAAAAGAAGTCTTAGCTTTACTATTACTATTTTTCCATATTTAAAATATTGTAGATTGTATTCAATTTCAAGCACCATTAAATAACTTATAAAAAAATAATTTGCCCATTTAGTAATCTCCAACCAAAATTTAAAAGTCTCGGTATATATTCACACGTTCGCATCTAATATGAACCATCCTTCATCTCACACTTATGGGACTAGTGTGGGTTGAAACCGAATCCAGCCCTAGAGAGAGAGAGAGAGAGAGCGTGGGGCTATCCCAACCTACGACACAAAAGACTGTCTTTAAGCCTCTGCACGACGAAGTCGGAACGTCTATTTGAGAAGCCTATCAGCCACACGCTTCACTAGCTTCTTCTTCTTCTATAGTCAGGTGTGATACAACAGTCTACCCTTTTCGATCGCCAGGTTTCGATCTTACCTCTCTGTTTTCCTCGCGCGCCATTGCTGCTTCGAAGCTAAAAGAGAAGACTGCTCTATTAGGTCCCAACAGTGGTTTCATGGTTATTAAACAAACTAACATAACAATAACAATACAAAAGTATCCATGAAAATATAACGGAAATATGATGGAATGACATAAGTTTCATGCAGTTAAAACTTTCCTATACTATTTTTAACCACGAGCGTCTCAAGAATTAGGATATGAAATAAACTTGACGCTAACCTGGACTTAGATATTCCGCTGGTTTCTCTTTTTCTTTTTTTGAATGTGTGTTGAATCGGGGCATTCTATGCTGCGCTAGCTCCTCCAAGCTTTTGACACAAATGGATGGACGGACGGTGGAATCCAGAAAAATCACCCGAAAAGCTCCTGCCACCAGCCGCGTTGATTCGTGCAAATCGGCAAAGCCGCGACAGAGCCTCAAAACATCCTCCCTTGCTCTGCCACTCCCGTGCTTTCTCGGCAGTCACTGACCGGCGGGCCCCACGGGCTCGTCCCCCTCCTCCCACTCCTCGCTTCCGGTGACAAGCGAGTGACCGATCTACTCCTCCGACCCACCACCACCCACCGCCCACCGTCCCACCGCACCACGCGAGATCTCTCGCCTCCGGCTCCCATGGATCTCCGCCGCCTGGCGGTGCTCGCGGCCGCGCTCGCGCTCGCCGCCGGGTGGTGGGCCCGCGGCGCGGAGGCGTCGATCCACACCTACGACCGGGAGCCCTTCCGCGAGGTGGGCAACGCCTTCCTCCTCTCGGGGGGCAGCGAGGGCGTCGTCGCCGACCCCGCGGACCCCGCCGCGGCCCCAACCTCCTTCATCAAGTGAGGAAACCTCTCTCTCCCTCGACCCCCACGCCCCCTCCCTCCTTCCCTCCCACCCCGGCGGTAGTTTCTAGAAGCTCCCGTGATGCTAGCACTAAGGAAACGGTGGAGTTAGAGCGCTCCACTGGCCACTGGGAATGGGAACTGGTTGCCGGAGCTGACGCCGCTCTGCTTGCTTGGTGCCACATTTGGTGGAAAGGTTTTGGTTTGCTCCTGGGTAATGATCAGTGTGCGATTCGTTGTGAATTGTGCAAGGGGTTGCTCGCGGTGCTTTGGATTTGAGCTTGTTCTGAGGAGCTGGATGCAGATGGGGACGTGCTGTGCGTAGCCTGTTTCAATTTGAGTGGTGCTGCCCACATTCATCTTAGAGTGGGGCTCAGTTGTTTGGTTGAGTTTTATGGCTGCGTTTTCACTTTGTGTTCAGCATGTACTTCCTATACTAATAGTAGAGGCTTCCCATGACATTAAACAAGACCAAGCTTTAGTTTCGTTGGTCTTTTCCTTTTTTTTTTTTTTGTTGCATTAGCCACCGATTTGTAGAAGTTCATCCCATTTGTGTAAAATTATCCTTTCAACAAACACAAATAGGCTTGAATTTGTACAATTGACTTTACTAATTGGATACTTTTATTAGACTTAAACCATGCAATGTGGTGCTGAATCTGATATACTACATGTCCTGGCTTACTCTCAGGTTTGTGAACGTTACATTCTGGAGAACCACAGAAGCTGCGGAATCACACGCAAAAATGGCACACAGTACAGGCTTGGTGCAGGCTATCCTATTCGAAGCTGCGGACAGGGATAACATCGGGGGTTCTGCCTATGGCGGGCAGAGGTCCATATGCTGTACCCCGGACCTTGCTAAGCTAGAGGGCTGCAAGCAAGGGGAAGTAATCCGGAGGCCGTCCTCTGATGATCCAGACTGGCCCTACGTGCTGGACACGCACTTCAGCGCCAATCACCTTTCAGTGAAGTTAGAAGATGAGCCGGTGCGCATTACAAAGACAGGCATGTACAACTTATTCTTCATATCATGTGACCCGAAACTGAGAGGCCTTACTATGAGTGGGAAGACTATCTGGAAGAATCCTGGCGGGTATCTACCGGGACGGATGGCGCCTTTGATGAAATTTTATGTTCTCATGTCGTTGGCGTATCTGTTGGTAATGATTGTTTGGTTTAGCCAGTACATAAGGTTCTGGAGGGATATATTGCCAATCCAGAACTGGATCACTCTAGTCATTGCACTTGGTCTGTTTGAGATGACACTATGGTACTTTGAATACTTGAACTTCAATAGCAGTGGCGTGCGGCCAGTTGGAATCACAACTTGGGTGGTCACTGTTGGAGCTATCAGAAAAACAGTTTCGCGTCTACTCATCCTTTCTATCTCAATGGGTTATGGTGTTGTTCGTCCAACTTTGGGAGGTCTCACTTCCAAGGTGTTGTTACTTGGACTTACATATTTCCTGGCGTCTGAGTTGCTGGACATTGCAGAAAATGTTGGAACGATTAATGATATATCAGGCAAAGCAAGGCTTTTCCTGGTCCTACCTGATGCATTTTTGGATGCTTTTCTCATACTCTGGATTTTCACTTCTCTTTCCCGCACGCTAGAGAAGCTACAGGTAATCTAATTTAGTGTAGTTTAACATGTAAACCAATTCTAATTGTTCTTTCTTTATGTAAGTTCATACAATCTAGACTTTGTAGATTTCCACAAATGTTAGTATTTACACATGTAATGCAGTAGTTCTTTGTTATTTCAGTATTTTGGCTAATTTAGATCTGCCAAAGTGACTAGTATGCTAGAAATTCTTAATACTTGTATTAAGCATGAAGTACATGGGTTCTTGAACTGATAGAATTTTTTAGGAAGCCTGTTAAACGTGGATGAAGAGTTATGTCTTTATGTTGCTTCTTAGACTTGCTACTTTTCTCGTTCATCAGGCAAGGAGGAGTTCCGTAAAATTGGATATATACAGAAAGTTTACAAATGCATTGGCTGTTTCTGTGATAGCTTCAGTTGCCTGGATTGGTTATGAGGTATGTAAATTTGTCCAAATTAATCCATAATGAACATTATGTCTATACAGCCATGTTTTCAGAAAAAAAAACATTATGTCTATAGAGGAACATTTGGGTGCATTTCTTCTAACAACATGAGATTATCTTGCTGCCTTTTGGTCCATTAAATTGATGTAATATTAATGAAGATCCAAGTTTTATAACATCTTGAAGTTGTGCCATTCAAATACGAGAACAGGAGTTAACCAATGGACCTGGAATCTTTTCTTACTCATGTATAGGGATGTATTTCATTGTTACTTTTTCACTGAACTACAAATACTTTCTCAAAGAAATGTTCCGCCATTTGAAGGAGAAAATATCAGGCATCAACATGTCACTGTTACAGTTTTAGCAGATTTCTAAGTTCTTAATACCGACTTCCGTAAACTAATGATTGTGGTTTAAACAAGTTTCTGCTGTCCACAATATTGCAAATATGGCTGGTCTTGTGCCACATGCCCACACTGGATCAAACTAATTACTAGAAAGTATGATTTGACTAATATTAGACGTTGAATAACATTTTGGTATATCAACATGTTTCTGCGATTAGAATAGTCATTTTACTCTCATCTTATTTTCCTGTTTGTTCAAGAAAAATAATCCCATCTTGTTTGTTTCGTTGAAATCTGCTTTAGCTGAGGAGCCAATTCATAAGATCTAGTGACCTACATTAATAGCTAAGACCCTCTTTTTTAGTGAGCTTCCTCCCAAAGTAATATGCTAATTGCTACCAAAACCAATGGCATCAAACTAACTGACAAATGGTATGCAGTTTTTACCACCACCAAAGGCATGAAACCCATTGATGAGTGGCATGCAGTTTTTATCCAATGCATGTGTCGGTATTATTCATAGGTTGTTGGATTGGTCGAAGTTATTCAAAATCATGAACATCTATGATCAAACAATTTCTCTGCATATGCATATATCTCTGCAGTTTCCATACAAGGAGATAACATAGTTTCCTCATTGATTGATAATATTTAAACTGGTGAAATTTATTTGAAAATTCTTTTTCAGAGAATCTTAAGTTTTGAACCTTGTAGATTTGAGTCACCTAGTTGTTACTGTTGCCTCATTTTGCAGGTCTATTTCAAAGCAACAGATCCCTTCAGTGAGAGGTGGCAGAGTGCCTGGATCATAACAGCCTTTTGGGATGTTCTTGCTTTTGTGTTGCTTCTTGTGATCTGTTATCTGTGGGCACCATCCCAAAGCTCGCAAAGGTAATTATCTTCCATTTTAAATGCAATGCAGAATCTAGTAGTTGTTGTCTGCTTCTTGCCTTACCCACCACCAGAGGCAGCTGTTCTATGTGTATGAACCGCACTGTAATCGATATGCTGTTTCTTTGTTCAGATATGCATATTCAGGTGAAGCTGCTGATGATGACGATGAGGAATCTCAATCTCTGATGAAAGGAGATGGTGAAGTAGGGATGGTAAAGATTGACAAGGACAGAAGTGCTGGTGTTAGCGGTGCTTTCAGCTTAGAAGATGAGGCTGAGGAGGACAAGCGGGAATAGAGTTTTCTTGTTCCTGATGCCCAGGTCCCAGAAACAATTGATATTTTGGAGCAATAATGTTCCATGAATACTCTTTTCCTGTCTAATTTTTGGCGGTCCAATCTCCAGTGCCCATCTGTTCCAAAGTTGCATATGGTGGTTGTAGAAGTGCTTTGGTGGCCCAGTCTCCGATGCCCTTCTGTTCCAAAGTTACATAAGGTGGTTGTAGAAGTCTCCAATGCCCTTCTGTTTCCAAAGTTACATAAGCTTGTTGTAGAAGTGCGCGATTTTATCCGTTCCTGCGAGGCACATGGTTCGGTTTTGATGTAGACCTCAGATAGGCGAAAGGTGTTGCAAATTATTGTTTGTAACAATGTACATAACTGTTTTGTTGCCGGTTTTACATTTTTCTGATGCATAATCACATCCTGCACAAAATTGTTAAGAGGAAGTAATTGACTGATTCACTTCCAAGACTGGAAGCTCACATCCAATCGGGGGAATCCAACACTAACTACTGATCAACTCAAAAAGGAAAAGTCACTATCAGTTTGTGATTACAAGGAAATTTAGTATGTAAATTTTTTTTTAAAGTGTCTGGCACAAACATTATACCCCTGTTTTAGGCTCAGGTCAAACCTCATCATCTATCATATACACTTGATTATGCTGATCAGCTTTCAAGGCCCTACTACCAACCTGTTCTGCACTATTGTCACGACTATGAAAATGCTGGCATCACCATTTCATGCTCTTCTACGCACTCAAATCCAATGCAGTACAATGCTACCTTCGACAGATAGGCTTGCAAATTATTTGTAACAATGTCCATAACTGTTTTGTTTACTGATTTTACATTTTCTGATGCATAATCACATCACATACTGCACGAAAATGTTGAGCCAATAATTCACAGATTCACTACCAAGAGTGGAAGCTCACATCCAATAATCAGAGAATCAAAACTGACTACTGCTAACCAACTCGAAAGGAAAATTCACTATCATTTTCTTCTTACACAAAAGTTTCATATGTAAAAGTTTTTCAAAAGTGTCTGGCACAAACATGATCACCCTGTTTTAGGCTTCAAACCTCATCTATATATACATTGTAAGCTGATCAGCTTTTAATGTCCTACTACCAACCTGTTCTGCACTATTGTCACATCTATGAAAATATGGCATAAACACCCAAATCCAATGCGTACAATGCAACCTTTGACAGTGAGGGTGCTATCTTTACAATATATTACAGGTATGTACTCCCACGAACTCAGCTTTGGACACCAAAATTAGTTCTGAGCAAACAGAACTCGGCTCAATCAGCCACAAGGGATTGACCATTCTTGGTGTTAAGCTCGGCAGAATTCTGCTCAGCCCATACAGCTGCGTCCAGGTACCCAAGCTCGTATAATTTGTCTAGAGTTTCATCTTCAGCAGGTTCCAGAGCCCAGTTAAAAAGCTGCAGTAGGTTTAGAGGGCATTTGAGAACAAAATACAACAGTCAGAAATAGACCATGGAATTGAAGTATGTACAAGTTGAAAAAAAAAAAGGGTCACCTGTCTTGGACTAGCCCTGTTCTCTGGATTGCAATCCGGACTGATCCCAATATCTTGCAATCCCAAACGGCTGGCTGGAAAAGCACATATTCGCACCTACAATGGTAGGCAAATACGTAATGAGCACTACTCAACAAACATATATTATGGTACATATCAATCATGTATTTATGTGGTCATGAAATGAAACTATGTGCCACCGTTGGTACAATATGTTGTTTTTCTAAGGCCTCGTTCGTTTATTTAGGATTGAAAACAGGCTTGTTTCTCATCCAGGGCCGGATCAAGTGGATTCTGGTGTTTCACTACCTGGCCCGTTTCCATTCCGGGCCTATGATGGTCCGTTACCATTCCGGGCCTAAAAGGGAAAAAAAAAAGGCTTACGACGGTCCGTTTTCAATCCAGTCCTACAACATATTCCGGACCTAACCGAACGGGTTTTCTTTTCCAACCTGAATTTGAAACGGGCCGAATTGATCTGGGCGGAATAGACCGCGTTCCGGGCCATTCCAGGCCAAAACGAACGAGGCCTAATATGATTTTTGCCACTTGTATATATTAAGATTAAGCATCAGAATTGCAGAAACCAAAAGGTGCGTAGTACATACTGTTTCTGCGGCAGAAGTGGGCGGCATAAACAATGTAAGCCCCCCATCAATGCAGAGCCTATTACGGAAGAAAGTAGCTGGCCTGGGTGCTAAATACCTGAAATGAGAAGAAAACTATTGTTTAACACTTCTAACCAAAAGATAACTACTGATACAAAAACGTATTGGAAAGAACATGCTAGCTGAGTAGCTGATGTTACCCAGGAATAAAGGAGGATGTAATCACTGCATTAATGACATCTTCTTTGGAGTCAAATTGGTCCACCAGCAATCCCCTAGGCCTCCAGGATAGCTGAGTAATAGCAACTGTATGAGAAGAATATAAGTATTCTCAAAATGGAGAAACCAAGTTTCTTCTCAATAACAAAATACCAGAAGGTGCACATATTTAATATAAGGAGAGGCAGTGCTTAAGCTTACCACGGATTCTTCCATTGCATCTAATGTGAAGATCATCTGGGAGAAACTCTTCAAGGACATCCTTGAGTACAGCCTACACAAGTACACAGAATCACAGGGGTGAAACCAAATAAAATTCAATCTGCTAATACAGGACAGCTTAGTGACTGGATGTTCAATGTCATCTGCAACTGCAACATAACCTTAGAGGAATTCCAAAATGTCATCTGCAACATAACCTAGAGGAATTTTCCAAGCAAAATGGGAACACATACCCCAAGGCGAAACGCGGTGCCTTTAGTCCGGCAGTTGTCAGCTAGAACTTTGGTCACCTGCAGAGCATCTTGCATTGTGTTCCCAGATGCGATCACTGCACAGATTATGGCACCAGCTGATGAGCCAGCTAACGGAGTTTTCTCCTAATATAAGTTCGGGAAAAACAAAATCGTTATAATGAGGGCTGCACAGCAGAATCAGTAAGAGTGCATAATGTATCACACAAAATTCGTGAACCACATGGACACGTGAGTTCCCATGCATAACTGTAATGCAACAAGCATCGCTAGATGCTTCGACATACAAACTAGCTCGAGACCAAGAGGTCCCAAGAGACGAAGAAGCTACTAAACTTACGCCGAACTCAACCAAATACTATGCTAGGTTGCCAGCTGCAATTTTATCACTCTTGTTCGAAAGGCACTCAATAGTTGGCAAGCACAATAGCACACATGACAGTTCATGTTTCCAATCTTATCAAAAGCAGTAGTAATGCATCATTAGTTCACCATTACAACATCGGATAGGCACGCACTGCACATGGACGAGATTGATATGAGATGGAGCCAGGGGTTAAGCTTACGGTGATGTATCCGCGGTCCATGAGGCACTGCGCGGCGCCGAGGTGGTAGGGGAAGAGCAGCCCGGCCGCGGAGAAGCTGAACCCGGGGCTGGTGACCTCCCGCCGCCGCTGCCGCTGCCGCTGCCGCTCCGCGCCCACGTCCTCGGGCCGCTGCTCCCACACCACCCCGTCCCTCGCCTCCACCTCCTCCACCGCCGCCGCCCCGCCCCCGGCCCCGCGCACCAGCAGCGCCGCCAGCCCCAGGAACAGCTCCCCCGTCCGGACCGCCAGCGACCTCCTCTCCTCCTCCACCGCCGGAGCCGGCGCCGGCTCGGGGTCGCGACGAGACGTGGCGCGCGCCAGCAGGAGGCGGAGCCGGGACGGGCGCGCCGCTGGGGGAACCGCGGCGGGAGGGGTCGCGGCGGCTGGCGGCGGCGGCGGGGGCTGGCGCGGGAGGTGAGTGGAGGAGTAGGAGGAGGGGGAGGAGGAGAGGAAGGGGACGAGGGACAGGCCCATCAGGCGCGGCTCTCGTCGGCCGCCGCCGCCGCCGGCGCCCTCGCCGGCGCCGACGCGTGCGCACGCGCGAAGCATACGAGGGCGAGGATGCGGTGGGGCTGGGGCGCCGATGGATGGATTCCTCTTTGTCGTGTAGCTCGTGGAGAAAATCGAATCGTGGGAAGAAAAAAAAATAGAAAAAGACGAGAGCGAGACAAATAGTTGAGGCCTTGACTTATTTGACCCGTGCCCGTGTCGTCCTTTTCCTCCAAGAGCACAGTACGTTTTTTTTTTTTTTTGAGGGAACCAAGAGCACTCGGTCGTTCACGGCCCACGGGCTGTAAGTTCTTGGATGGGCCCTACTGCACGCGTCGCATACCCATGGAGAGCCCACCGTACCCCTTGGTTCGCTGTAACAGCCCATGTGTTCTGCCCTCTTCCTTCGGCTCACTATTCTGACATGACGTTTTCTCAAAGAAAAAAGATTCTGACATGACGAAGTGTACTTATAGCCAAATATAGCATGTTATCGTGAGTTCAGATTACTCTGTTTCTTTTACTAATTCGGAAATGAACGGCAAGTGCAAGCAATAATTGTTTTTTTTTTTTTGCTTGGTCATGGTGCTGATACTGCAATAGAGTAGCTCTAAGAGCATCTACAACAACTTGGTAAAAATCACTTGCTAAATCTTGAGTTTTAGCAAATTGCTATTTTATTTGACAAGTCAAAAAAAAAAAGACCTCTCTCTAACAAGTTGCTATTGTCACTTGGTAAAATAGAGGATGACAGATGGGATCCGCCTGCCATTGTTGTATCCAAAATTCATATGAGGACAGGCACTTCTCCCTCAGCAATGCCGAGCTCGCCACCGCCAGCGGGGGCGTCGCGTGGAGGCCCTGCATGTACTTCGCGCGCGAGTTCTGCAAGAACGGCGCCTCCTGCTGCTTCCTCCATGGCAGCCTGCCCGAGGACACCGCCACCGCCGCCGCGGAGCGCGAGATGGTCGTCATGCGCGCGAAAGCCCTCGTTGCCGCCAACGTCGCGCCCCCCCCCCCATCAACAGCAGCAGCTCGCGGCGTCCGCGTTCCCCTCCTCTGCATGGTGGCCGCCTTCCGCATGGTGGCCGCCCCTCCTCCCTCCCTCTTCCTCATGACCCCTCCCTCCCTCTTCTATTTTGGGTAGATTATTTTGGGACGAAATCAATCCGTGCGAGCTCCTCCTCCACCTCGATGCATGCGACGGTGGACGCTCAGCGTGCGCACGATGTTTACCAAGTTGGGAAATATACCAAGTGGATTTAATTATTGGAGAGATGTTTTTGTATTTTTGCTAAAATAATAAGAATACCAAGTGGATTTAAGGAGTTGTTGGAGATGCTCTAAGCAGCTTTGTCCCTGCCTATATGTATGGATCTAGTATCGTCTAAGGTAATAACATAATAAGTGCATATCGGTGGCTCAGTTTTCAACACGACGCGATTTAGAGTTACGTAAGGACACTCACAGTACACATACTCCCATAAGTCTAAGCCATTTATTATCTACTAGAAGATATCGTATACTTGGAGTCTAAACCAGACGACTCGGAATCTTGGTTTTCTCCATTCCTTTTTAATAAATATAAATTATCACATCACAAAATATAACAAATAGGAGAGTAATAAATAAGTTTAAATTCTATGGTATAATCTACATTGTGAATACCTAACATCTCTTCATTAGCACAACAGGCTTTAGATGAAAACCAGTTTTCAACAACATTAACTTGATCTTTTTGAGGTGGTGATTACTTTGATATTAAATATAGCCAATCCCAAGTTCATCCTTGCATCCATAGAATTAATCCCTTATGCTAGCAAATAATGTTAGTCCCATTGACCAACATGATGTCATACCATCACCCAAAAACTTAATGACACTTGGTAAGTGTCGGTTTCCTTACAGCGAGGATGGTAAACTTAGTGCAAGTATGGAACTACTCCCTCCGTCCCAAAAAGAGTCTAAATCACTTTAGGTTTTAAATCTATCATGTTTGATTCTCTGTCTTATTTAAAAAAGTTTTATAAATATTATTTATTTTTTATGACTTATTTATCATTAGGGATTACTTTAACACGATTTATTTATTTTATAATATACTTAAAAATTTTGAATAAGACGAAGTGGTCAAACACGATGTCTCGAAGTAAAAAACGACACTCCTTTTGGGACGGAGGGAGTAGGGTGTTCCGGTTGTCAATTGTTATATAGGAGCATATTCCAAGAACATGAGAGTACAAAGCTTGAGTCACTTTCATAGTGCTAATTTGTAGTTGTACCTTACATTAGATGATTGTTTCATGAGGCATACCTCCATCCTCTTTGCTTAGAAAAACTATGTATGTGATGAAACAAAAACAGTTTACATGGCGCAATATACTAAAAATCAACAGAAAAACGTATACTGTCTCCCTCCAAAAATGAATGAAGTTCTAGGTTTAAGGTCCATCAAACATTCTTAGATTTGACCAAGTTTTATAGAAAATAATATCAGCATTTATATCTTTAAATGGGTTTCATATGCAAATATATTTTGATACTTATTTGAGGCCTTCACTTATTCATGGAGAAAATCGAATGGAAGGATGAAAAAAAAAATAGAGAAAGGCGAGAGAGAAATATTTGAGGCCTTGACTTATTTGACCCGTGTCCGTGTCCGTGTCACCCGTTTCCGTTTTCCTCCAAGCGTACGGTGCTCTGCTCAGTGGGCTCACGGCCCACGGGCCATAAGTGCTTCGATGGGCCCGAGTGCACGTGTCGCCTCGCCATGGACAGCGGCGTGCAGCCGTATCCAGTTCGATGTCACAGCCCATGTGCACTGCCCTGTCACAGCCCATGTGCTCTGCCCTTCCTTCGTTTCGTATGATGCCACTGACTCAAATTTACCCTGTTATCGTGAGTTCAGATTACTCTGTTCCTTTGCGTGTTCGACAATGGACGCAGTATACAGGGTAAATTTGAGTTACGTGCAAGCAATTTTTTTTACACTCTAGATGAAAACCAGTTTTCAACAAACATTAACTCGATCTTCTTTTGAGGTGGCGATTACTTTGATCTTACATGTAGCCAGTGTCAAGTCCATCCTTGCATCCATAGATTAAAACCCTTTATACTTGCAAATAATGTTAGTCCCATTGACCAGCATGCTAAGATACAATCACCAAAACACTTAACCGCACTTGCTTAGGTGTCATTTTCATTACAATGAGGATGGTATACTTAGTGCAAGTATGCAACTGAGTTGTTCCACTTGTCAATTGTTATATACTCCCTCCGTTTCAATATTATTGTCGGTGTTTCGTACCCCGGGGGTATAACACCAACGAGTAAATTTCTACGCGTGCTCCCTAATCCGGATGGTGATGCAAGAAGGACACAAATGTTTATCCTGGTTCGGGCAAAGAATGCCCTACGTCCGGCGTGGGGGGTGACTTGTATTATCTTGCACCGAAGTGCTTGTACGGGGGTGAGTACAAGGCGGTCTTGAGACTTTGCGAGTGAGAGAGAGAGTGTGTGTGTGTTTTGGGGAACCTAGGAACCCCCCCCTAAACTATGCCCAGGCGCCCCTTTTATAGACCAGGGGAGGCACGGGGTTACATGATCGCTAGGGCGGTCGTAAGAGTGACATCAAGGTATGGGCGTCATGTCGAGTCGTCGAGGCCGTGGACGCTCCCTTTGGTCCGGTTCGAGCATGTGGATCCATGCTTTGGACCGGTTCGAGCGCAGTAACGGCGTGGGCAATGATGGCCATCGTCCTTCTCGGTCGTGGGCGACGTAGTCGAGGTACGGTGCCGGCGTAGACGAGCACGTGCGTCCGGAACCCCGCCGTATGGCCGTCGAGGTGGGAAAGACATGACATCTGCGCCCCACGCTCGGTCGCGTCCGTCATCACTCCTCGAGTGGTTAATGTCTGTTTCGAGGGTAGATGGTCGAACGACGGGACCGAGCGGCGGGTTTGGTGGTGCGCGAGTTGACAATCGCGTTCAAGGGGGTGTCGTACACGGCATAGTGTTCGGCGTGGTGTAATAGTGATGCGTCATGCTCGAATCCGGGTATGGGCGGTGGAATAGGAGAAGTGACCGGCGTACTTCTCACTATTTCACGCACCGTAGCCATGGGGTTAGGCGGAGCGGCGTACTTCCCACGGTTTCACGCACCGTAGCCATGTGCGTGCCTTGGATAGGCAATTATTGCGGGCGGACTCGAGCGGGTGCTCGTTCGAGCGGTCTCCGTCTCGTCTCGAGCGGTCGCTTGCTCGGCGATTACCGTCTCGAGCGGTCACTCGCTCGGCGGTTTCCGTAATGTTTTCTCGAGCGGGTGAGCGGCTGGCTGCTCGAGTAGGCGGGCTTTGTGGGCACGATCGTGGGCACGATCGCGGGCCGGCCTAGCTCGAGGGGAGATTGGGGTTTTCTGCAGTCGGTTAGCTTTTGGGATTTTTAGAGAGGGATGAGGCCGATTTGCTCATCTCTAATTCACCCAATTTAGAACCCCCTGTCTAGGTATCCGACAATTATTGTGGGTCGGTAGCGGATACCAAGAACACCTATGACCATGCAAGAAACACACGTTGCACACGCTGCTCAGATATCCTGTCTTTGATACAGTGAGGAGTGCACATATGGATGCATCAACTTTTCACTGCTAAGATGTCTTATCGATGATACTATGCTTTTGCTTTACTACTGTGCAGGACCTACCGCTACTTAAAACGACAATCTTTGTGGCACAAACATGGAGAGCTAAAACGACACAAATATTGGTACAAAGGGAGTAGGAGCATATTCTAAGTACATAAGAGGGTTTCGTGGTGCTAATTTGTTATTGTAGCTTATATTAGACGATTGTTTCATGAGGCATACCTTCATTCTATTTGCTTAGAAAAAACCATGTATGTGATGAAAACAGTTGACATGGCACAATATTATTAACCTAGAAATATCATACATACATACCCTCTCCCTCCAAAAACGAATGCAATTCTAGATTTAAGGTCATTCAAACATTCGTAAAGTTTTGAGTAAGTTTATAGAAATAATATCAACATTTATATTTTGAAGTGAATTTCATATGAAAATACCTCCACAATTAATCTATTGATACTTAATTATTTGATATCATATATCAATATTTATATTTTGAAGTGAATTTCATATGAAAATACCTCCATAATTAATCTATTGATAGTTAATTATTTGATATCATATATCAACATTTATATTTTGAAGTGAATTTCATATGAAAATATCTCCATAATTAATCTATTGATACTTTATTATTTGATATCATATATGTTAATGCTTTTACAGATATATGGTCAAAACTTGAATTATACTTAACTTGTGGGATGGCCAGAATTGTATTCATTGGGTTTAGGACAGAAATTTGCGCGGTACGCTCACGAGCTGGTCATGTGAGTAAAAATGTAAAATACATACTAGCACGTTCATCTATAGTACCATGAGTTGACGAAACTGGATAGCCACGAGTACGAGAGCACGTGTCTCGTGCCATGCCACCGTCAACGTCACTCCTCAACGCATGACACGCTTTTTACAGTTCGCTGTAAATGCAGTAGTAGTTTTTCTTTTACTACCCACCGGCTGGTGCTCCCGAAGCTAGTCAGATCCGCTCCAGTCGCTGATCCACATGTGCGACGTGCGAGCCACAATGGACGCCCTCCCCTCCTGCATTGACTGCTCCGCGCCGCGCCTCCGCAGGCCCGGTCCTATCAAATTATAGGTCCGGAGCGAAACTACAAGCGATAGGCCCTTTAATGTAACCCTAATAGTATATTCTAATAACAATTCTAATAATTGTATTCTCACAAAAAAATTGTAATGCATTAAAAAATTAGTATGAAAAAATTATACATCTTACATCTTATCTTACCTTAAAATTTTTCTAACATTTGCTGTTGCGAAGTGTTGATGATGGCCTCAATATTAATTTAATAGTTTTTTCTCCATGCATAAAGTTGTCAAGCAATTCAAACTTCTTGGATAACAATCTGCTTCTATGAGATACTCAAAAATCTCCATAGAGATAATGGCTTATTTGAGATTTCTAAATCCCAAATGTAAATTCTATAAAGATGTAAAGAATAAAGATTGGGGACAAGAGTAAATATTGATTAAAGGGCTTAGCCGCTTAGAGCAGTTTTTTTACCTCCATATATATATATACGGAATCAGGAACAGCCGAATAGAAAAGATGCAGGCCGGCGGCCGCTCGCACTGCCACTCGCACGCGATCGCCCATCCATAATCACGCGCACTCGCATGGAAGTCGATCACTCGTGTCTCGTGCAGGTTCACAGGAACGGAGTCGCAGCAGTGCGGCGGAAAGGAAAGGCACGGGAGTCGCGGACACGGAAGGCCTGCAGGTTGCAGCTCAATCGACGCATACGTATACGCTGAATACTATATATCTTTTTTTTTTTTAGGCGACGCTGAATACTATATCTACTTATTACGTATTTGGGGCTGGGCCCCTTGGCCTTGAGGGCCCAGTTCGGCCGCCCTGCTCGCACTGCCCCAGGGCCGGGCCTGCGCCTCCGCCGGCGGCCGTATATAAAACACGTCCACGAGCACCGCTCGTCGCCTTACTAGTTACTACTCGCCTCACCTCAGGCTCACGCGCCGTGAATCTGGCTAAAAACCAGCCGATGAGGACCAACACCACAGTTTCTTTCCGCCCCCGCGTCGCCCCCCACCAGGGCGACTCGGGCGGCTCACCCGCCGCCGGCACACCACCCCCACCCACCCTCCTCCTCTCCCTCGCCGCCGCCGGAGAGCGCCGCCAAGGAAGCCCGCGGCGAGGGCGGCGGGGCGGTCTGCCGGGCCGGGCTTGCGCGCCGCGGGGTGGGCGACGCCGGCCGCCGGTGGCTGCGGGGACGGCCCGGGCATGGCGTCTCCGGCCGGATCCGGAGGGCTCCGGGCCGGATCCGGCCGCTCCTAGCCTGGATCCGCTGCGGTGGTGGCCTGGCCCTCCGTCCCGGCGGGCGGTGGTGGTGGTGGGCCCCAACGACGGCTCTGCCCTCCTTGCTGCGTGCGGCGGCGTGCCCCTCCTGGCGGGTCCTGCTGGCCGTCGGAGGGCGGGCTCCCCTGCCGGCCGCTCTGGGGCTGGGGGTGGCGACGATGGAGGTGCTCCCGTGGACGCTGGTTGGTGGTGCCCCCTTCCTCTTCCTGCTGCTTCGTCCGGTGGTGGATCCGGCTGCTCCTCACCGGATCCGGCCTGCCCGTGGCCGGATCTGGTGGGGGGAGGCTGCTGCCGGCCAGATCCATGGGGGTAGGGGCTGCTGCCTTCTGCGGCGGTTGGGGCGGCGCTCTGGGTCCCGGCCCTGGGTGCCGGTCCGTCTTCCCCCTGTGGTGTTGGTGGTGGCGGCGCTGGTCTGGCCGCCGCTTGGCGGTGACGACCGCGGTGGTGGCGCCGGCCGGCGGTGGGAAGTGGTTCGTGGGTGGCCTCCGGTCCCGTCTTGGTGGTGCCGTCCCGCGGGCCCCTCCTGCCGGCTTGGCGCCCCCCCTCCTCCCCCTTCTTCCTCCCCGGCGGCGGAGGCGGTTTGGGGTGGGGGACCCTCTGCTGCTCCCTGCGGGCCGGGGGCTCTGTCTGGCGAAAGCCATGCCGGTTGGTCCGGCAAGACGACGACGGCGTTTCCGAACGTCGTTCCCCTCCTTGGTGGCGTCGTCTCGAGGAGCCCCCACTTCCCGGCAGGCGACAGTGGGGTTTGGCGGCACCGTGGTGGTGCGGCCGACGGCGGGGCTTGGCTTCGGTTGTGACGCCTTGGTGGCGTGGCCTCCTGTTGCCAGGCTGGGAGTCTGGGGCGTCTTGGTGGCGTGTCTGAGGCTCCCGTCTGCTGGGTCAGGTTGCCGTGGTTTTCTCGGTCCGGTGTGCGGTGGCCGGATTTGGGTAGTGATGGTGGACGACTGAGGGGAGCAGCAGTTAGTGGCGGGACTCGTGTCGATGACCCAATCCGACCGAGCAAGCAGTGGCAAGGCTCGTTGTCGATGTCCCAATCCGACCGGGCGAGGCGATGGCCATGGCGCGGATTTTCACCCTGAAGCTCCGGGTGTCGTTTCTCTTTGGGCAGCCGGGATTGAGGCGATGGCGAGATGAGGAGGAGACAGAGGGGCCGACCGACTGTTCCATGTCACCCTGGCGGCGGAGGAAGCTCGGGACCTCGGCGATCCATGGTATTTTCAGAGTGGTCCAGCGGTCGATGTCCCAATCCGACGCGCATTGAGTGGACCGGCGGTCGATGTCCCAATCCGACGCGCTTTGAGTTGTCAGTTGTCTTGGTGATCCGGGATCCAGGGTGGAGTCTCATTTGTTGGGTGTGTTTGGCGCGGTTTGGGACGCTTCTCTGTTTCTCTCTGAGTTCGTTGTTGGGAGATCGGTGACCAGGAGGGTGTCGCTTGGAGTGGACGGGGCTTTCTTGGCCTCGTTGCTGTTTGAGTAGTTGAGTAGTTTAGTCGGGTCGGTTGGCCAAGTCGAGTTGTATCTGGTACCTAAATGTGTTCGGAGTAGGGTACCTCTGATTTGTATGGTTTTTCGCCGGTTTCCAGTCAAAAAACCGGCTGGCACTTGCCTTTTTTCTTTTCCTCGTCTAATAGAAATCTCGGCAAGCTTTTGCCGGCCTTTGAAAAAAGGACCACACCACACGAGTGCCCGAGTCCGAGTGACACGTTCCTCCCCAATCCAATGTTGTGTGGATCTCGTCTAGTAGCAATGAGCAGTGTGCCCACACCCCACGGTCCTGTTGTGGCAATAGGATCGTCAGAGCCCATCACCAATGCAACTGTCGCTGTTGTTGCTCAGCTCAAATAACGCAACAATAACCTCGGGATCGGGATGGGACGAACGGGGGATGGGGACGGACTCCGCCGACGCAGTGCCAGAGCCACGCCGACGCCGCGCAGTGCCAGAGCCACGCGCCGACGCCGACACAGACCCTGCGGCAAGAGACGAGACGAGGAGCTTGTTCCTCGTGTGCTGGACAAACTCGCAATAAACAAGGCAAGCCGGAACATGGACTAGTTTCACACAAAAGTTGTATTTTCGTTTCTTGAGAATTCCTGCAGAATCCACCGGTTTCATCGTGGCAATGTCCTACCACTCTAACACGACGACGACACAGTGGTTTCAGATTTTCAGTCTTGGACGAAATCCATGCGTTACAACTCTGTAAAGAGGCCCAAATCTCCTCAGTCCATCAACACAATCTGGCCCAAATCCCTGACAGTATGAGAGTATGACGACACTCAAAATCCCAAATCCCAAATCCAAAATGTACAGCACACACTGACTGACTGACACTGCATTCATAGTTTTTGTCTCATTTAATCCATCCATAACCAGTTGACGAACCAACCGCCACCGCCGCCCACCGACGGGGCCGCCGTGGCCATGCCATGGGCCATCACCCATCACCGCGCGGCGGCGGGGTAGTCGAACGGCAGCGGCACGACGCTATCACTGAGCGGCGCGGCATGCCTGAACCCGTACGCGCGGAGCACCTGGTCGTCCGCGAACGCCAGCGCGCGGCGGACCCCCTCGGCGCACCGCCGGCGCGAGTACTTCCGGTCCGGCGCGCCGCCGCACGGCTGGCACCCCGTGAAGTGCGTCACGAAGGGGCGCCGCCACCCCTTCTGCCCGCCGCCGTCCGGCCCCGGAACGCCGGCGTTCCCGTCGCGCCGCTTCAACGCCTCGCGCCGCGCCGCCGCGTACAGGAGGTGCTCGCGCTCCGCGTGCCGGCGCCGGAGCAAGGCCCCAGCTTTGCCGCGCTCGGCGGCGTCGTAGCGCGCGGCGACGCCGTCGAGCCGGCCGACGATCTCGGCCCAGTAGCCCTGGAAGTAGAACCCGCTCTCCAGCAGCGTCCCGTTCGCCCACCGCGCGCGCTCCGGCGAGTTCCGCCCGGCGAGCAGGTACACGAGCGCGGACTGGTCGTCGGCCTCGTCGTTGGGCTTCCCCTGGAGCTCCGCCCTGAACGTCCGCCCCCACCGCTTGTACTCCGGGCTCGCCGGCCCCATCCGCGCCCACGCGTCCATGAGGTCGAGCGCCCACTGGCAGTTCCGGACGAGGAACACCCCCGCGTTCAGCCCCACCCACGACCGCTCCTCGTACACCTCCCGCTCCCACCCGTGCACCACCAGGTTGTACCCGCCGGCGTCGTAGCGCTCCAGCGGCAGCGCGAAGTCCATGTCGGTGAGCACGGCGTCGGCGTCGACCCACCAGACCCACTCGGCGTCCGGGTGCGCCAGCATGGCGGCGCGCACGGCGGGGATCTTGGCCCAGTACGCCACCATGGCCGGCTCGAGGTGGGCGGTGTTGTAGAGCAGCTCGATCCCGTGCAGGCGGCAGTAGTCCAGCTTGTTCTTGAGGAAGCGGAGGAGCGCGTGGTCCCCGCCGGCGCCCCTGCAGGGCTCCGGCTGCGACCCGGAGACCATCACCACGCGCCGGGCGACGGACGGGGAGTTGGGGGACAGGCCGCGGGTGCGCAGCCACGCCGCGCGCTTCGCGTCCCAGTCGGTGGTGTGTGAGCCGGAGACGGCGTAGGAGAGGTGCGGGTCGTCGTAGAACGTGCGCGGGCCGTTGAAGATGGCGGCGGAGGCGGAGGGGGAGGGGGTGGAGGAGGAAGAGGCGGCCCCCGCGCCGGCGTTGGTGGATGACGGATTGTTGGGGAGGGGGACGATGGTGGGCGCGGCGGGTGGAGAGAGGACGGCGGACGAGGAGAGGAGCACGAGCGCGGAGAGCACGGCGCCCGCCGCGAACGCGAGGCCCTCGCGGACCCGCCCCGCCGCCGGGAGGGGCAGGTGGTGGGCGCCGCCGTGCGGCCTCGGCGCGCCCCCGCCGCCCTTGGCGGACTCTGACGCGGCCATGGCGAGATTGTGGAAGAAGGAACTGGGAAGTGTGCGGCAGAAGGCGTGAGGGAGAACTCGGGTTTCTAGGCGGGGGAAAAGGGAGCGGCCGAAGACCGAAGGCGGGTGGCGCGGCGCGGCGCGGGGGCCGGGGTCGGGGGTGGCTTTTTTGACGGGGCTAGACGGAGACTGAGCTGTGACTGTGAGCGCGACGCGAGACGGCAAGAGCCGGCTGGGGCGCTGGGCTCGGCCCGGGGGGCAGTGCGCGGTCGCAGCGGGCGAGGAAGCGGTGCTGGTTCACTGGTTCCTTGCTGGATAAAGCGCGAGACGGATCGGTCAAAGCGAAGCAGGCCGGCCGGGAGCTGCGGCACAGTGTCAGCCAGTGTCGGCCGCGGCCGGGCACACGCGACCGCCGTGCCGCGCGGTTAGAGCTCGTGACGAGTGCCGAGCGGCTGGGGTGCCCGGGAACCGGATCGGCTTCGCCTGGGTTTTTTCTGAGGTTCTCTGGTGGCCTTTCGTTGGGTTTTCGCCGGCGCCGGGGTTCGGGATGGGCACGTGCGCTGACGCAGCGGGACTTTTTCACCCCCAACGCGATTTGTTCGATTTTTGCCGTATGTATGACGCATGGAAGGCAAGCTAAAAATCGGGTGATGCTGGTAAAAGCATCGTTTGCTTGAGAGGAGCCATCCATGACAAATTTTCTAGCGCAACTATGAGTATGACGTGTAGTGTTTATGTGTCGTTCTTCTTCTTCTTCTTCTTCTAAACATAGCCATGACTGATTTTGTGTTGTACAAAAAATCATGAGGAATGCAATGTTGGTTAAAAAAAAGATATTGGTTTAGTACATATTTGCATTTAAGTTTTAGGTTTTAGAGTACAGTTCATATTAGGTCCTTGTTGTGTCATCTCGGTCCTCCAACTCTTAAACTGTTTTGTTTTGGTCCCTAATCTCTGATTGGGTCTCATTAATGTCTAATCGGGCGTAATCCAACTTGTTTTGCCAACGTGGCTGTCCAGTTTGGGCGTCCTACTTGGAGGGTTGTTTAAGTTTGTGGCTAATAATTCATTTTAGCACTCATATATCTCTGAAATGTTTTCATTCTGACCATTCTCTCCATGCCTTGTCTTGTTTATCTCCTTCGACGGGGAGGGAGAGCGCAACGGAGAACAAATTGTCGGCAAGGGAGAGGACATTGGTTTCACCTCAGAGGAGAAGGAGGGGAGCGATGCTGGTCAAGCGCGCTGATGTCACGGAAGCAGCGCTCTAAGATCACAAAGCACTAATCTTTGATCGTTTTGTTCAATTCCTGGTTGCTGATGGAATAGATGGTCCTTTGATGAAAATCGTCGATTTGGGGGGATTTGGTTAGGTTTTTGACAATGCTATGAGAAAGGTTCTTTTTGCGCGTACTATTACTGATGGTAGCAAAGAGTTCACCATCGATGTTCGTCATGTCATGTTTTTTTTTGTTGTTGTTGGACATGGTCATCTTCGCTCGTATGTGCACGAGAAGGTTAGCTGGTTTGATCATGTTGAGAAGGAGACTTGGTCATCATTGTGGTTTAAGGACTTCCATCGGCTTTTAGACTAGGAACCTGATGCATGTGCCACCAATAGCGACTTGAAACCTCGTTTTGAGCGCACGGGCATGCTTTGCACTTTGCAGCTGGTTTCTTGATTGCGCTGCGTGGCATTAATTAGACTGTAGCTGGCGCGCGAAATTTTCTCAGAATCCAAACTTCCAATTTGCTTTCAAACTAAACAGTACTCTCAAACTTTACGTTAGGGTATGTTAAATTTTTTTGTGGTTGACTCTAACCTGCAAGCAACCATATCCTAATTGTACCGAGTACCGACGATGAAGATGAATAAACTCGTGGCCTCGTGCCGCAAGAACACCACAAAAAGCTGGCACGAGAGGGATATCATGGCTACGACTATATCATCTTGCACATTGCACATATGTGCCCATCCACATCGACGAGGCGATGGAATACGGCTAATAAGTGAGAAAAATCAAGGAAGACCAACATTTCCACCCATCGGCAAGATCTTTACACATATCAACTCTCACTTGCAATATGCACCCTGTTCGCTTGAACTCATCGACCCCGCAGCCATAGTCCCAATCACAGATAACATCAGTCAGCTTATCAGCCGAACAAAACTGGGCAATTATAATCTTGTTCCCAGTGGTCAAGTAGGTCAAAAATCCTACAATAGATCAACATCGGGTGGGGTTGAACGCCTATTTGGTCCGTTTGGGACCATGACCTGGGATCCAACAGTGGTTCATGGAGCTAGCTTAAGATTACAATCTGATTTTCATTTTTTTTAAACAAGAGCACAAACATCAAATTCAGTGAAGCGATTATGAACTAGAGGGTAAGGAGCTACAAAAAGTAGCTTTTACTAATTTAGTCCATGCATAGAATCACTATATACATAGAGTTTATCCCACATAATCATAAAAAATATTTTTGATCACTTTTAGGGTTAATTTATTTTTTTTGAAATATTAGGAAATTACTCGTTATAATTTCTTATTTTTTTTGGGAAACTTACTCCTTTTTGTTTTGAGAATCACTCCTAGTTTCTACATAGTCTGAAACAGAAATCTCTTTCAAACAGCCCAGTTAACCGACCAGCCCAGCCCAGCACACGAGCTTTACAAGTCACCACCACGGCCACACGCTCCTCGTCTTCCCTGTTTTCTGCATTCCGCTCCCCGCTCACACCCAAATTTGAAATCCTCCTCACCGTCTCCTCCCTTCCTCCCACCGCCAGCGACCGAAGCAACCGCCGCCGGCCGCCGCCGCGTCATGGAGAAGATCTCCGTCGCCGTGCGCTTCCGTCCGCCCACCCCGGCGCCCGCCGACCCCTCCTCCGCAGCCGCCGGCCCCGTCCCCTCCGACCGCGAGTGGCGCATCGACGACACCCGCGTCTCGCTCCTCCACCGCGCCGCCGGCCCCGTCCCCGGCGCCTCCTTCGCCTTCGGTACGTACGGATCCCCCTCCCTCCCGCTCCTAGTACCCTCCACTCTCTCGCCCTCGCGACCCCCTAACCCCGCCCGCTCGCAGACCACGTGTTCGACGGCGCGGCGACCAACGAGCGGATCTACGGCGCGCTGGTGCGGGAGCTCATCGGCGCCGTCGTCGGCGGGTTCAACGGCACCGCCTTCGCCTACGGCCAGACCAGCAGCGGCAAGACGTTCACCATGAACGGCTCCGGCGCCGACCCCGGCATCATCCCCCGCGCCGTCCGCGACGTCTTCCACACCGTGCGCCAGGTGCGTTGGCTGGTTGCTCGATTAGCTTCTCCCTCATGAACACGACGGTGCAATTATTAGATTGGTTGCTGCGGTTGTTTGTTTGTTTGTTTCTGATGCACGCGAGTGATCTGTTGGGTTTGGGTCTGTCTGGGGCAGGCTGATGACCGCGAGTTCCTCGTCCGGGTGTCCTACATGGAGATCTACAACGAGGAGATCAACGACCTCTTGTCGATCGAGGGCCAGAAGCTGCGGATTCATGAGAGCTTGGAGGTAAATGCAGTACCACTTTGTACTTGTTTTTACTAATTTTCTAGTCAGGATTTTGTAACAATGAAAAATTATTATTGCCTATAGCGTGGAGTGTATGTGGCCGGTTTGCGGGAGGAGATCGTGAACAGTGCAGAGCAAGTGCTTGAGCTCCTCCAGCTTGGAGAAGGCACATATCTGTCCCTGCGTTTTATTTTTCACCAGTTGCGAAACTTGTGTAACCGTTTGTCACTGTTCCTTTGTTGTTTTCAGCGAACAGGCATTTTGGCGAGACCAACATGAATGTGCGCAGCAGTCGGTCACACACCATTTTCAGAATGGTATAGAATTCTGAAATCCAAAATAGTCCAGGTGTTCCAAAACCATTTTCTGTAGCTGAATGGAAGCAATAACTAAATCAAGAATGTTTTGTTTATATTGGCAGGTAATCGAAAGCAGTGGTAAGGACCAGACAGACTCTGGGGATGCTATCCGCGTATCTGTTTTGGTATGTACTGCTCACTCTATACTCATGTATCATGTATGTTGTAAAAGTAATGTGTAGAAAATATTGTGATTTACCCTTTTGTGTTACATCTAGAATCTGGTGGACCTTGCTGGGTCAGAGAGAATCATCAAGACAGGGGCAGAAGGGGTACGCTTGAATGAGGGCAAGTATATTAACAAGAGCTTGATGATTCTTGGGAATGTTATCAATAAGTTGAGTGAGAATGGAAAACAAAGGTACTATCTATAGAGTATTGCATAAGTTTCTTCCTCATGTGTTTTCCAAATCTATAACTTCCTTTATGTGGACTGTTCTATATTGATGGAAAACTAATCTAGAGACGTATATGTTAGACAACACAGGGATAGCTGGCCCAGTGGGCTGCTCAGCTGATGTCCCTATGGGCCAAGCACCTGTCATAATTAGGATATGATTGAGTCATTATAGGCATGGATCACCATTGATAGGTTCTGTTTCTTTAAGCAGAATCCTAGGTCATCTTTGACCATATTTGTGTAATCTTCCATCCTACATGATCAATCCATCAATTCCGTGCAATATTCTCATCTGCAGTATACTTGTTTATCTATTGTTTTTAGTTGACTCTATTACTATCTTACTGCCTTATAAAGTCATAATGGTCATTACTGAATCCACCTTCTGTCAACAGTTCAAGTGTATTTGTTAGTGTATTAAACTCAAATTCATTATCCAAAATACAAGCAGGAGCTTTATTTATCATCATTGGTGATTTTTGAACCATTATAATTTCTTTAGTTTCTTTGGTGTTGACAGTGTGCACTTCTGTACTACAGTCAATATGCTCATTTATTTATTTCTTCAGTGATCTTTTTATTGCCTTGAATTTTATAGAGGTGTCCCTTATGGAGAGTTTTCAGTTATTGTTGTATACTTGTATTCTTGATGAAAAAAGTTACTTCCTTATGCAAGAAAATTAAATAATTCATGTTACTTTTACTCTAGCACATGATGCAACGATCATATGAAACTTTGTAAGATCTATGTTTAATGGTATTTAAGTCATAAGGTGACAGTGTGCACTTCTGTACTGCAGTCAATATGCTCATTTATTTATTTCTTCAGTGGTCTGTTTATTGCCTTGAGTTTTATAGAGGTATCACTTATGGAGGGTTTTCAATCATTGTTGTATTATTAATGGAAAAAAGTTAGTACCTTATGCAAGAAAATGAAAATAATTAATGTTACTTTTACTCTAGTACAGGATGCAATGATCATATGAAACTTTATAAGATCTATGCTTAATGATATTTTGGTGAATATTTTAACGCAGAGGGCACATTCCCTATCGTGATAGTAAGTTGACACGCATTCTCCAACCTGCACTTGGAGGCAATGCAAAGACATCTATCATCTGCACTGCTGCACCAGAAGAGGTTTGTCTATACACTTGCATTTGTTGCATCTGGGCAAACTGCTTTACTAACTAGTATTTTCTTTATTGTTGCACAATCTGAATAAAATTGACATTTAATCTACAGATTCACATTGAGGAAACTAGAGGAACTCTTCAATTCGCAAGCAGAGCAAAATGTGTCAGCAATTGTGCCCAAGTAAATGAGGTATGTGTTGAATCTTCCAAAAAATTGGTTGAGCTATGTTAGTGATTATTTTCAAGTAAATGAATTGGTATTGTGAGTGGTCATAGGTACATTGGTAGAATTTATTTTTTAGTTTGTTGAAAGTGAAGCTTTTATTCCATACATCTGGAATGGTTTCTTGTAAATGCTCTGATAGCATATTTAATTTTAGTTAATAGCATATTTTATAAGTAGCAAAAGAACCTAATTTGGCCACTTCTGTAACAGATTCTAACAGATGCTGCATTGCTGAAGAGGCAAAAGTTGGAGATAGAAGAACTTCGTAAAAAACTACAGGTAGTTGCTGTTAGGTTAGCTTTGCTCCCCATAAGTATGCATTTGAGTCTTGATTGTGTTTTTAATTTCAGGGCTCCCATTCTGAAGGGTTGGAGCAGGTTGTACTGAAATTGCGGAATGACATGCACAAGGTGCGTAAACACTAATGGTGATAATAAAATCTTGTTTCTCATAAAATCTTGATTATTCTTCACACTGAGGCGCATCAGATAACTACTTTTGTTCAACTTGTATAAATAAATCACAACTTTAATAACTACATAATAAAGCTACCTGTTTTCTTTTCATGTAGTCTGAACTTGAGCGTGATCGACTGGCCATGGAACTTGAAGAAGAAAAAAGGTTACGGATGACTCTAGAACAACATTTGACTGAGCAAGAAAAGAAGCTAGAGGCCATATCGTCAGATGACTTTACTGATTCAATCCAGGTATATTTGATAGAGAAGAAGCATGGCAACAAATAGTAATTTCAGTCTTGTATGGAAAGCTAAAAGCTGTCCACACAGCACATGTCACTGATGGTCCATGTCTGTCACCATATCCACCCTCTTCCTTACATCTTACTGTCAAGTCCCTGGTGATACTGAAACTATATGTTTGCCTATTGCAGCTGGATGCACTGAAAACTCCAGATTCGAAGTCTGTACCAGATGGCTTTGTTGCCTGTCGCTCACGTTATTCAAACGATGTTGAGTACAGCCCATTACCTGAAAATTTGGATAATATCGGTCAAGAAGATCTATGGACACAACTTAACAAAGGTTGTGTTACTAATCTTGACATGCTTGAGATGACACCTGGTCTGAAACGTGAGGCATCCTTTGTACAAGATACAACATCAGTAAGTTTTTCTCTGTTCCTGCATTGTTTGCTCTAATCTGTTTGTTTACAAATATTTTAGGCTGTCCATATCCATAGAATTTGAAAGGTTTTTATGATTTTATCTCAAGAAAGTGATCAGTTCATAAATTGTTACAAAAATAGAGTAACAGACTACCAATCAGGAACTAGATAACTTTGTACTCAATAGGGCTTGAACTTGGGTGGGGTTTGGTATTGACACCCATATCTCCGACCAACTTTGCTAGGATTTGAATGTGCTTGCTCACTCTGCAACAAGCAACATAATCAACTGTTAGATCTTGCTCTTACCTATTTGTTTGCTGCTACTTTCCAAGAGAGAGCATAGGCTAGTTAGTAAGCTCTCAATCCAACAAGAGACTGCTTCAGTGTCTAGAGTGTGTCTAGAGTCTGCAATAGCTAGTTGGCAGAGTTCATCAGGGGAAATGTGTCTTATAAAAATGGATATATTGATCCAAGTTTTTGATTATGGTAAGGCATGAGGTCTGGATGATTTCGATAAAATTTGCTTCAAGAAGTTGCAACATATTTCAATCAAAATTTGATAAAATTTGCTTTGAGAAGTTGCAACATAGTTGAATCAAAATTTGTTTTTAGTCACTAAGGATTGTCACCTGGCTCCTTTCCCTAATCCATATATTAATCCATATATTACTGGGCCTGTTACCTCTAGCTTAAGAAGATTGAGATGATATAATTAATTGCTTATATTTCATAAACAGATTGAGAAGCTAGTTACCCTTCTGTTTCAGTTCAAATTCGGTTTCTGTTTCCACAAGGTATGTTGGAACTGAGAAATGATTCGCCTGCTTATCTGTCATTTTGCTCTCTTGCAGGCTGTGCCATTGGATGAACCTACTGAACCCAGATGCCAGAGGTTAGAAAAGGAGTGCATCTCTGATCGGCAACAACTTGAGGCAAGATGTGCCAATCTTGAGAAAGACTGCGGCATGCTGAGGGACGAGAACTTGTCCCTGCAACAGGAGCTCTCCGAGTCCAAGCGGGAGGCTGACAGCCTAGTGGCCGAGAAGCAGGCACAGCTGGATGAGTTGAGGGCGAAGTGTGCGTCGCTCGAGAAGGATCTTTACACCGCCAGGCAGGAAGCACACCGCCTCGCCACTGAGAAGCAGGAGCTGGCTGGGGAGCTGGGCACAGAGAGGCAGAAGTTGGATGAGCTGAAGCAGGATATCCGGGTGATCAGCCGCGGCTTCATGCAGCGGGAAGGGCAGCTCACATCGCTGTACACCAAGTCCAAGGCCATCATGGAGAACTGCAAGACCTCCCAGGTAGCTACTCTGCCTTGACGGTTTTTGTGAGACTGCGTGCACAGTTCCTGCTGGCTAAAGATAAGATCTCTGTGCTTCTGCAATCCCTCTTGCTTGCAGATCATGATCATGAGTTTGTGTGTGGTTATAGTTGTGCTGGGTCTCTGTTGTGTGAAAAAGTTCAGTGGAATACCGGGAGACTGCGTTTGCCATTAGTTTTCTGTGAGCTTCAAATATTGTATGACCTGTGAACGTGCCATGTAATATTATAACTGAGTATCAGATTACCATCAGCTTAAAACTCATAGCATTACCTGTATCTACTATATGGTTTGAAAAAAACGGCTTGCATTTTCCATTTTCCCCCTTTACCTACTTTGGGTAAGAAAATAATATCATGCTGTTTCTTTACTATGTACGTCCTTTGAGATTACTGATAAGAACTTATATTACAATATAACAACAAAACTGTGATGTTCGCTACTGCAAAACTATGATGTTCCAAACGACATGTTGAAAAGACTAAATTGTACTTTTTTGTGTGCGTGCACAAGTGCTAAGCTAGCCATACAAAGGTCGGTAGAGGCTCAAACAAGACATCTATGCGTTACAAGATTCCCATTCACCCGTCTGTGCGCATAAAAAATATCGATGCAAGACTCAAATCTTAACCTGAAATGAACAGCAGCTAGTGATCTAAGCTTCCCCACGGAACAGAAGCAGCTCAAGCACATAGTTCAGCTCAAATGTTTCCTGAATTCTGCTGTGATCATCCATCGTTCATTATGAATTACTAGCACCTTGTCTTCATCCATTTTTCTGGTGTTCAGAGATCAAGCATCCACTTCACTCCGTAGTTCATACCAGTGTCAGGCAGATGCAGGCTTTCCTGGATGCCATGAACAGAATATCCGTCGACAATCGAAACTTAAGCACCTCCATCACAATTGTGAAATCCATTATGTACTATGAACAATTTTTTTTGATTCAACCATATCTGTATTCATGTTAAGGAAACAGTACAAAGACGTGTACAAATACAGATACAGCAGAGTAGGATACAGAAAACAGCTCCACCATATTTGCACAGAGGACCTTAACAAAAGAAAAAATTACAGATAAGTCCCTAGACCCTCCGAGCACTTTGGAGCTTCCGAGTTCTCCGCTTCCGGTCGCCGCCGAAGCCTCCGAAGCCTTGGCCGCCATTCCCGGATCGGACGGAGCTCCATCGCCGCTTGGCTTTGAGAGAGACCGCAGACACTCATCCTCATGGACAAGATGAAGGCAACGCCGAGAAACCATCGGTCGGGGCCGCGCCCCAAGCTCCGTCGATCCCGGAGTGAAACTCGCCGCGGTGACCAAAACCACCGCCGGGAATCCGAGTTTGCTCCATCCTCCAATCTTCCAGAAGAAACCCAGCTGTCTCTGTAACTACCAAACAAAAGGCCGACGAGAGTACCTTCATAGGCAAACACATCGCCGGGCGTGCCTTCCGCGCCGCCGCATCGAAGCAACGGACCAGCAGCTGGCACGGGCTCCAGATCAGATCTCGCCGACCTCGCCAGTGAAGCTGGAGAACATCACCGGGACGGAGACCAGGCCGGGAGAAGTTATTCACCGACGGCGTCTTCGTCTCCGCATCACCGACGCCGCCGCGACACACCAGCTGCAGAGGAATCAAATCCCCCCAGCAAAACCCAGCTCCACCGTCGTACATCGACGATGAGCATACCCTAAACCTACTGCTTATTCGCCGGCGAAGGGTCGCTGAACCAGCACCCCAACCCGGGCCGCCCCGCCGGCGGACAGCGCCGACAGGCAGACCCTAACCCTAGCTCCGCCGGCGGACACAGCCGACGAGCAAAACCTAGACCTACCTAGCCTATACACTACCGCACGGCGAATCCGTGGTCCACCTCCCTCTCCGACGCCATTCCGGCCATCGAAGAGGAAGGGGACCGGCGGATTCGCCGCCGGAAACGACGGCCGCCTCGAAGTCGCCCTTTCCGCCTCGCTCTACTGTAGACGGGGAAAGGAGAAGAGAGCCAAGGGGACGGTCGATGGGCACTATGTACTATGAACAATTTTGGGTGTGAACAAGAGCGAAGTGGCAGCCTCCTGCTCCTGGGAAAACCGAGTGGGCTGGATGAAAGTTGGACCAGCCCTGTGATGGGCTTGACCTGTTTGAAGAGCCAGCCCAATGTGTTGCAACGGCTCTATTGATGGCGAAATGCAGGCATATCCCTCAATTCCATTGTTTCAGTGGTTCTCAAAAGAAAAGAAGACCTCCTTTCAGAATGACAGAACACAAAGAGTCAAAGACCAATAATCTCATCAAAAGAAAAAGAGAGAGAGAAGAGAGTCATAGATCAATATAGTGCCACAACATACAAACCTGAATAGTTGGATTCTAATACATATGAGTTCAGACGAAAAAGATAAATAAATGTTCTTCTAATTTCGATTAGGTCCACTGCTGCATGCTAATGAAAATGGTTGTCGGATTACATACAGAGCAATGCTAATGGAAAAAATGCTGATGAAGCTTTAGCAACTGATGAACGAGTAACAGAGTCTAAATTCGGTACAACCATCTTGCACCCATGTTTAATAATCACGCAGGAGTTCAGGACTCCAGCGCTGGAGAGTAGCTAGGCATCGCGCGGAGGCACAGCGACTGACGTCGAGAACGAGGCCGCCGCCGCCGACAAGGACGCCTCGGGCGCCGGCATGGCGACTGACGTCTGCAACGGCGCCGACGAGGAGGACGCCTCGAGCGCCGTGGGCACCGCCACCGACGTCTCCAACGGCGAGTTCACCAGGTGCATTATGCCTTCCCAGTACTTCTTCTCGATCTCCGTCTGCTGCTCGTGCAAGGACTCGTCGAGGAGCATGCCCGCGTACCCCGCCGCGAGGATGTCTGCGTCAGCGGCATCGATGAAGTGATCTCCCCACCGCTGCTGCTGCTGAGGATAATCCTCGTTGCGCGCCGTCTCCTCGTGCACCTGCTGCATGGGCTGCATCCCATAGGCGGCGGGTGCGGCCGCAACCGCGGCGTGGAACTCTTCCAGGGCCGAGGCCGCCTGCGCCGGGCTCTGGGAGAAGCTCAGCGTGGGCGTCGGCGGCGAGTCGAGCTGGTGCACCGCGGCGGGTCCGGGCATCTGCGGCGGCGCCGAGACGGACGCGGAGGTGGAGGCCGCGAACGCGCGCAGGCGGTGGGTAGTGGCGTGCTGCGTGCCCGAGGCACCGCCGCCGGGCCCTCTTCTGCCGGTCCCAAGCGCGTCGGAGCGACGCTTGCGAGTGACCCAGTGGATGCCCATCATGAGCAACAAGGACATCGGGTGTGATTCGAGGAGCTGGTGCATCGCGGCAGGTCCGGGCATGCGCGGCGGCGCCGAGACGGACGCGGAGGCGGAGTCCGCGAACGCGTACAGGCGCTTAGCATCGTGCGCACGCGCCTCGAGCTTCACGCTCTCCCACTGCGGCGTGTGGTGGGTCTTGGCGTGCTGCGTGCCCGAGGCACCGCCGCCGGGCCCTCCTCCGTCTATCCGGAGCGCGTTGGAGCGCCGCTTGCGTGTGACCCAATCGATGGCCATGTCGGCCTGCCGCTTCTTGAGGCGCGTGTTCGGATAGTTCTTGATCTTGTTGTCTTTGTGCTTTGGCCCCATCGCAGACCACCTGCAAGCACGGGGGACGCCATGAAAAAGTTCTCTGCAATCACGCGCATTGACAAATCTGCATCGCGGCGTAAACCACCGCAGGCGTGCAAGGCAGTAACAAGTGCATGGCCCGGCACAGAGACATGAATGACACGATGCAAAGATGACAAAACCTATGAGTTAAAATGGAAAGAGGTGACTACACAGAACTTTTGGTGACAGTAGTAAGGTATGTGAAACCATAATCCATTCTAAAATATTGGAGACTCTCTAAGGTCTCAAATAATATTCTCTTCTTAGTCACCTCCTCACTCTCCGGTAATGTAGCAGTTAACAATGTCAAATCAGTAAAGATCTCTACAAGCTCGACATCGACATTATCATCCAAACATAGCACAGATGGGCCAAACCCCTTGTCCACAGCAACTTCCAAGCACCTAACACTAGTATTCTTCACAACTTCTTTATAATTCTTCCATACTTACTAAGATGACAAAGCCACTAACACATAGTGTGCTAATTCTTTCCCACAATCAAATTGACCTCTCAAACTTATTGTCCACCCAAATTTCTCCTGGCATTAGGTAAGCCAAGCATCAAATTAGGAGGTGTACTAAAGAACTAAAGTTGTTCGTTCATACTTTCAACTCCCCATTTCCATTAACTTTACCACCATGAAACAATCGCACTAAATGATCCAACAACAAAATATGAAGCAACAACAACAAAATATGAAGCAACACGTCAACAAACGTACATCAGTTGCATATTTCCAAATCAAATCGTGTGCATTCACTACTACACAAACATATCACAAGTCACAAACCTTCATAGTGATGACAAGAAAAGGCAACCCACAAACCTACCCAAAGCGAATCCGCGGATAGACCTACCTTTCTAAATTGTCCATGCATCAACTACCTATGAAATGCCAACCAACAGAACAACAATATCAACAACTACGCTTCTACCAACCAAATCGAATCATTCACATCTCCTACCACACTATCTAAATCCACCAAACCACCAAAACTAAATCCTCCATACATCAAGTAAGTACGTACATGCAACACATAGTTTACGACAAATCGGCACACTTTATCCTAAACTTATATATTGCATGCATCAAATTGTATCAACAAACGATCCAATCTCTCCCAGTCCAGCTAATTTTATAACAATAGCTATGTGAACCAACCATGCAAAAATCCATGGAATAGCGGGGAAGAGAGGAATGTGTACCTTCAAGCTGCCCTTGTAGCCATGAGAGGGGATGAGGGAGGTACACAACGGCGCCGCCACCGCCGGCCAAGCAAAGGAGGCCGCGCGGCGCCCGCACTCTTGCCCAGCCGGTCACTCCTCTGCTTCCTAGGGGCCAGCGGGGTGGCGTGGGGTAGCGGTGGACGAGATGGCCACGCCGGCGTGGCGAGGGGGCGGCGAAACGGTGGCAGGGTGGCGGCGGCTGCACCTTGGCGGCGGGTGGCGCCGAGGGCTCGTGGGTGGCTAGGAGGAAGAGCAAGAATGAAGAGAAAATTGGGCCGGGCCGCAACCCTAATTTCACCTCGTCACGCCAAACCATTTGGCGCGACAAGGTGGGACCCGCAACCAAGCAATAATTGGGCCGGGCCGGCAAAACATAAATCCACCACGTCGGACCAAACCTTTTGGCGTGACAGCGTGGGACCTGTAAGCTTCCACGTCCGCGACGATCAACGACGGATGCCAACGTGGCAGCATGACAGTGTGATTTGGTCACGCCAGAAGGTTTGGTGTGACCAAATGGGCTATGGTATGCAAATAGTTTTTAGGACCGTTATTTTTAAAATATTGATTAAAAAGGATTAAAATTAAAAAAAACTGGCTGTGAGCATGCAAAAATGGAAATGGCATAAAGATGTGCCTCCACCTTAAAGTGAGGATCCCACCAAGGGTTCCATGCTATTTTCGTTGGAGTGTCTAATGAAGTTGGTCTAATTAATTCCTCTTGTCAATCACCAACAACATGAAGTAGAGTTTTGTTGAAATAGTGTCTAAGGATTTCTTCATATAATATCAATTAAACTAGTGCCACAACTATCCTATTCCTATTATTGTGCCTTACCATATTTAGAAACACACACACCTATTGCTCAACACAAAAATGGATGGTATCTTCGAGAATACCACAATCCCTAAAGGATGACAAACCCGAAAGAAGGATGTTCTATAATAAGCCTAGGAATGTTTCTAGAAGTTGTGTCATCATTCCAATTCCATATCCCTTTGATCAGGAAATTCCTTCTCTACTTGCATACCCAATTTCTTGTGTACAAATATGTTGGGTGATGCCCTTTTGGCTTGGCCCCCTCCCCATTGCAAAGAGCTGTCCTGAAGGCCTTCCCTAGATGTTTTTGGTCGTTTCATAGGATGGTGTATTTCGTTTGGCCACGGGAGGCTTCGCCAGGGCTCAACATACGAAGGGCATCTAGAGCGAAGGCGTCATGTGTGCAGGTGATGAGTTGTATCCCTAAGGAGGATCCCAGGGAAGACCAAGTGCAGCAAATGCTTTAATGGTCTCCATGGTCGCGTGAAGGCAAACGCTTTTGGTTTCATGTGGCAGGAGGCATAAAAGCAGCTCCAGTGTTGTGCCAAATCGAACGGTGGGCTGCAACAACTGAACCATCAACAATGTAGCATCCGAACCATACCTGTCAGAGCCAATGTTCGACTATTGCAGACGCTACACACCAAGCCAAATTAAATAATCTATCTTCTTCATGCAGCGGTACTCCATACCTGGTACTGCACTTCATCATGCATCCTGGATAGACAACTAGCTTGATGTACTCCGTCTCTGATTCCTGGGACGATCTACCCTTGCACTCGTAGTAGAACGCGGTCAGGCGCAGTCTTGGAGCAACTCCACGGCGGCCATTTGGATGGCGTACATGAGTCCCAGGACCAAAGCCCCCGATGGCATGTTGCTACGGGTGCATATCTTCTCCTGACAGTGCACCAGCCTGAACACGGCGGCCCGAGGGGTCATCACCTTCTTGGAAATCATTTTCCTTGCCATCATCTTCCTTGTCGCTATGCATTTCCTTCCTCTTGTGCTACTGATCCTCCCACTTTGATTACAAGCCCCTGCAGTGATCTGATTGTGGCCATGGCATGAATCCGTGTTGGGTAACTTGTTGAAATCAAGATATCATTAATGAATATCAAAATGAAACATCTTTTTCAAAAAATGGAATTTATGAGATACATAAAGTATGTCGGGGTCATTTTGTGACTCCAAATGACATAAACATGTACTCATAAAGACCATACCGAGTCGAGAAAGTTGTCTTTTGTATGTCCTTACCCTACCTTAGGTCCATTCTTGGAAAAGAACCTAGGTCGACTCTCTTGGGAGTGGATACTTGTTCTTCACTGTCATGGCATTTATAACCCACAACCATCTAAAGGCGTACTCTTGTCCTTCTAGGTTATAGAAAAGGCCACGCATCCCAAAGGAGAGGAACTATGTTGGATGTACCCTTTTATCTAGCAGGTTATTAGTCAACTATTTATGCATCTTTGCAAACTCTTGTGGTTCCATCCTATAAGGTTGCCTAGAGATTGGAGTAGTTCTATAGGCATAGGCTCAAATCACAAATTCTCTGTCTCAATCAAGAAGCATTCTAGGGTTTTTCTTCAGGAAACACATTAGGAAACTCAGGTAGAATAGTTTCCAACTCGGGCAACTTGGTGTTCAATGTATGCAACATTGGTCCGCTAAGCATGGATGGAAACATGGTGACTCTTTGGCAGGCGGGGGCGTGTTGAAGTTCTATGGTTTTAGGTAGGCTTATGATTACACCATCATTACAATGGTTGTGTATGAAGCGATTGTATATATCTTAGCATCACAACCAGTGATCTGAATCGTGTTCGTATTCAAGATCAATTATCTCTCATATTTCTTTTTTTTATCCTTTTGGAAAACACAATTCAGAAAACCTTTTGCAATAAACATATATAATCTCTGGCGTAATTGGAACTGTCTCAAGCCGGTTGATGAAATGAAATGATTTGTTGGGTAGTTTAGTTTTGGCGGTTTCGTGTGCCCTACTTCCGGGACATTGCCACGTTATGAAACTTTTATCAAATTTTAGTTTATCAAATCTAAAATTCAAATTTTTAAACGATCTCGGATGGAAAACCTTTCTATATGAACTTTATAGATCTCAAAAAGTTATGAAACTTTGTAGTTGAAAACTTTTTTATTTGACTTCATCTAGTCATGCGAAATCTAAGTTTAAGTTTCTCAAATTTGAAATTCAAATTTTATAAATGGCCTCAGATGGAAAAACTTTCTAAACGAAGTTTTTAGATCTCGAAAAGATATGAAAGTTTGTAGTTGATGATTTTTTGATTTGATATCGTTTAGGGCTTTAAATAAGCAAATTACATTTGGTTGAGTATAATACGTGGGGAACCAAAACTATCTATAGACATATGTGATAGTATAGTGCTTTGGTAAAGAAAGGAACCGCGCGAGAGCACGGTCGTGGGTTCGAATCCCGGTTCATGCGAAGTGTGAAGAAGACTTGAAAACATATAGTGAGGTTTAGAGTGGCTTTGGAGGACTGCTGGTGGCCCTTTCCAATTTAAATTATTTTCGGTTATTTTCGGATTTCTTTTTTTTTAAAAAATGCACTGTAATGGCGGCTCACCGCCCTGACATGGTGTTGAGCCGCCCTGACAGTGCCGTGCACTATAAGCACGTTTGCACAGGGGCGGCTGGAGCCGCCCATAGGATGGCCAGCTCCCTTGCAGTACCTTCCTGGCGTAGTGCACAAGCTGGCAGCCGGTTTTTCCCTTACCGTGCAAGCAGTTGGGGAAAACCGGAAAAGATCCCAATATTGTCAAGCTGGACTCCGACGACAAGCCTATGCGTGGCCTGCACAGAAAACAATTTTCACCGTGCTTCTGCATTTGCCGGGAATCCTAATGTTCCTTTCAGCCAGCACATTGGACAAACGACCGTCCGAGACCCAAAGCACTACTAGAGCAGTGCCAACAGCCACAACCAACAGGAAAGATGAAAGATCAAGATAGGAAAGTCTCAATGAACTTTCACAGTCTGTATGCCTGCATCGGCCACAACGCTAGCCTTGTTTCTACACCATTTCTGTCCACGGAAAACAGTCTGTGAGCAATATATATATGCAAACTAGCAAAGGCCATATTGCATTCACGCATGACCAAAGGTCTAGCTGGAGACTTTGCAAAAACAGTTAGGCTAAACCACCGGCGCGGCGGTCTGTCAAATATACGGTGGCCAGCCATGCCGTGGTCGTCGCTGCTGCTGCTGGCCGTGATAGCGGCAGTGGTGGCGCCACAGCTCCTGGTGGCAACGGCGGCGCCTCTGGTTAGGCTACCTGGCTGCCGGACCTCATCATGGGGCAACATGAGCTTGCCGTACCCGTTCAGCATCAACGCCGCCAACTGCTCCAACCCCGGCTTCAACGACCTCACCTGCGACAGAACAAGGGACAGCCCGTCGATGCTGCTGCTCATCAGGGAAGGCTCTGCCGGTCTGCAGGTCACCAGCCTACATCTCAGCAAGGCCACCATATACTTTGCCAACTGGGCCATACAAAGCATATGTTGGAGTTCGGTACACCATGGGATGGGACGGTCCCATCTCCCGTTTGAGGGATGGGATGATCCTGGTTCTAATTTGGATGAAATGATGGGATCATCCCTGTTTTTCTTTTGGTTGGTGGGATAAAAACAATGAAATGATCCTGGCCCTAGCTAGTTTGGATGGAGGGATATAAATGAGGACAATGAATTTGGTCACTTGTTCACTATATATGTTGCTAGTCTTACCTCATTTGTTTGTATTGTTGCCTCCATATGTATACGAATCTCTCACCGTCAGTGGCGGAGGGAAGGGGGGGCTGGAGGGGGCCAGGCCCCCCCTAATGCTCTGCTGATCCCTCTATTAGGTATTGTAAAATATATGTATTTTACGGCTGTCAGGCTGTCTGGCCCCTTCTAATACAGCCCTAAATTTAAACGCATCGACAATAAAGATACAGCCCATTCACTCATATAGCCAGCTCCACGTCCACTTCATCTCACGATGGGAAATTGCGAATACGAACCATTGTCCTCATCATCCAGAGACCAGCGGCTGCGTCTATTGGTATTCTCTTCGCCTTCTCAGCTTCTTGCCGGCGCGTCCGAATGATTCGACGAGATGGCGCCAGCCGTAGGATCAGGACGATGGACACAAGAGGCAAGACGCAACGTGATGCCGGCGCCGTCCAAATCCACACCATTGCTGCTAGTGGCGTTGTTTGTTGATTTATTAGCTTGTCAGAACACACCAGCAGGTTATCCGATCTCTAATCGCGGCTAATCATCTAGCGAAATTTGCAAAGCATATTGCTTCTTATTCTTATATGTCACTATAAAACCTAGTATGGTTTAGTATTTATACTTGTTGCTGTCCATTGCCCCTCCATTCTCAATTCCTGGCTCCGCCACTGCTCACCGTGTAGTGCTCTAGAGGTTTGTTCAAAAACTTGGCATCACCTTTGTGATCCTAAACTAGAATAGAGGCGTAGTAGCAAAATATTACAGGCCAATTAGCATAATGAAAAATTGTTGCAAGTATACTCGAATACGGTTATTAACTTGTTATAGTGCTCATCATTGTAGAGCGATAATGAAGTTTTGTCCTAGCCAACGACACTCAATTTTCTAAGCTTGATTATTTAGCTGTGCATAACTCCTTTGCATCAGCTAGCTAGACTCAAGTTGGTTATATTTCTAAATATCAACAATTAGTATTTATAATAATATATGGGACTAAATTCTTCTATTACCGAGTTGAATATGAAGTTCATTGCCACAAGATCAATTAGAGGAATGCTCCCAACACACCCAAAACACTTGTGAACCGAAGATCAAAATCTACAAGTACCACTACATTTTGAGTGACATAGGACTTCTTATTACCATGAAAGGAATGCTCCATGCACTTTGGAATAAATGCTATTACATGTGTATCATCAATATATCGAATACAAGTATAAATATTAGAGACCACATGGTATTGTGTGGGTGCGTGGTTGTGAGCAAGCAAAAAATTGAAATGGCACAAAGATGTGCCTCCAAGGCTCCACCTCACGAAGGGTTCCATGCTATTTTGGTTGGAATGTCCAATGAAGCTGGTCTAATTAGTTCCTCTTGTAAATCACCAACAACATGAAGTAGTTTTGTTGAAATAATGTCTAAGAAATCCTGCACATATATCTATATATTAAAGTAGTGCCAGAACTAACATATTACTAATTATGGTTGCCTTGCTATATTTAGGAACACACACACCTTTTGCTCAACAAAGAAATGGATGGTATCTCGGAGAATACCGCGATCCCCAAAAGATAACAAAATCGAAAGAAGGATGCTCTATAATAGGCCTAGGAGTGTTTCTAGAAGTTGCCTCTTGGCTCCCTTCGCCTTGCATGAGCCGTCCCAAAAGCCTTCCCTACATGTTTTTGGTTGTTTAGCAGGATGGTGCACCTCGTCAAGCCGTGGGAGGCTTCGCCAAGGCTCAACATACGAATGGCATCGGGAGCAAAGGCATTGACTGTGCAGGCTATGAATTGTATCCGTAAGGAGGACCCAGCGAAGACCAGGTGCCTGAGCAAAGGCTTTAGTGGTCCCCGCGGTCGCGTGAAGGCCGATGCTTTTGGTTTCATGTGTGAATTTGACCACGGGGTGCCTCCACCCAAGGGAATCCAGGTATCTCGAGTAAGCGTGGGAGGAGGCATAAGAGTCTTTGTGATGTAAGGGGAACCTACAGAATGGGTGAAGATGAATATTGAAACCACGAGTTCTTTATTGTTTTTGCTATTGCATTCGTTATTTGAGAGTAGTAGTTAATTGCTCGTGTTTTTAAGGCTTCTCTATAGAACAACAAGATACCCATATTATAGAATCACACACCTGGTGCTGCACTTCATCACGCATCCTGGATAGACAGCTTTGTTGTAAAACATAAGGACTCTATCCTAGAAGGAAAGGAGAAGGAAGAATCCTAGTCCTAGTCCGTTTGTATGTGGGCTCTTACCAAAACTCTAGCCCTTGGCAGGAGTATATATACGTGGGAGCTCTATGCTGTAATCACCAATATTCAGAGAAATAAAGAATAGTCTCCCTACATCTTGTGTCTACTTGTTCTACTTTTATCATGAGAGACGGAGAGGGGAAGGTCCTAACCGCTGGCAACTTGTTTTATAACACGTTATCAGCACGACAAGCTCTTCGTCGACATCGCCGTTGAAGCTGCCGCCGGTCTTTGACGCCGACGTCCCTGGTGCGACTACTTCGACGACGTCGACATCCCGATGGTGTTAGCGGAACGGATCTACTACCTCTACCTGCATCGAATCTGCACTGCATCGACATGTACCATCATCATCAAGCAGACAGTTCTACGACAATGCCAAACGCCCTACGCGGTATGTATCTACTAACCACTGCCCTACGCGGCATGTGACGTAGATCAAATTGGCATCCTCTACGAGGTATGAAATACATCTTGCAGATTGTTTGTGCTAGCCATCGTGCTAGTCTATATATTCTACGTATATAGAATTATATTGAATATGAAATGCATATACTCAAAGTATAGTAATCGAAGCAATGATATATACTCGAAAGTATAGTAATCAAATCAAGGTCACGGTAATATTTGCCTATCTATCTATGGCTTGCATGGCATCGGACCAGGAGTTCACACGGCCCGTGCATGTCATCCTCTGCAACGGAATTGTTTTTGGATCGGCATACACAGGCAACTCGCCATGTTGGGAATCCCCATATTGTGGTCCGAATCCACTTCATGCATAGTTCATGAGTTATACTCGGCTTGAAGCCGTTGCCACATCGTTTGCGAGTTGCACATCGCAGAACACCAGTAGAACTATGGACCAGCAGTCACTAATACAGAAAATAATAAAACAGCATACATACATGCACGTACATGCTTTTTATGGATGCAAGCACATCTACGAGTGTTGGCTTAGCGACCTGAACGTGGACGGGTCCATCACCGCTCACCCTTGTCAGTATGATTGCATGGATTTGCATGTGTGCACATCTACGCTTGAACGTGGTGCACAATCAAGCATGGTGGCACCTGCTGCTATGGACAGATTTTTTTTTTATCGTTATGGCAACCGGAAGTTGTGAATTTCACCTTGATACTATATTCTTGAATAATACTTCTTGATAAATTAGGAAACTATGTTCCTTTTGTAAAATATGTTTAAAGTATTAATTTTATGTTCTTATATATATATATGTTTATGTGTTGATATTTGTTATGCTCTTTTGAATGCATTTATTTATAATGTCACACGTCATGAATTATATACCATGTCATTAATGAAATCTTGAATTATTACACTAGAAACATGGTATAAGGTATATGGGCTCTCTAAATCCTGCAGACCTTAGACTTGTCTTCTTTGAGCAGCTCATATTTATCTTTTCTAGCATAATGAATTTTTGGGATGAATGAATGTTTGGTACAAATTTTTAAATTTATTATGTACCATAATTCTAAAAAAATGCTAGGATGCTTCTAAAAATATTTGTAACCATCCACTGTCTTTTTGCACCTTACTACTTGTTTACACTTAGTAAACATATATTCACATGGCTTGTTATAATGATATATGCATACTTTCATGAAGAAAGAATATCCTGAACTTGCCCCGAATGGCATAATTATTTGTTACTGTCATTACTAAATCCATGTAGGATATTTAACTACCATTGAAGTGTAGTAAACTCTAGAATGAGTATATGGCCAAGAGAAGTAACAAAAGGCATTGTGGAATTCACTGCATGAGTAAAATCTCAAATTATGATTATATCATATTGCACTGAAAGTTGAATTTTCAACCTTGTACGCTTATACTTTGAGGTATAATGCTGCTCTATAAACAATAGCTTGAAGCTTTGTGCTAAATGTCTAGAAGACAAGATGGTAAATAAGATTTTATCAATGCATATTCTCGAAGAAATGTCTCTTGTGTATAGAATATCACAGAGCAATATAATACATGAAGTATTTAAATTTACCATTACTCAACATAGAAATTGAGTTGAATTTTTAGACAGCTTTATAAACTAGGATATTATCAATTGTAATAACTTTGAATATGTGACTTGCATATATCATACTCCTAGAAGGAGATCGAGCAAGCATGAAGCTACTAAATGTCAAGCGCTTGAAGCTAAGACATATGAGAACTTTTAAAGAACTTAAATCATGTGCTTATAGATTTGTTTCTTTTGAATTCATATCCTGGAGTATTAATAGTAGTGTTAATGGTGCATTAAGTTTTAATTCCCGTTGAATTAAGTGGATTATATAAACTCATAGAAGAGTTAACGGTTACTTTATTAGCTTGAAGGCTAATATGAAATATTTAATATTCTTAGTTGCAATTGTTACATGAAGTAATATATGCTAATTTCTCATAGAATAAATTAGATTTATATGTTTCACATATAAATAATTGTCTATTGCCTATCTAAATAATTTTATATTATTTTATCCACAAAAGAAGCCTTAATTAACCATGAAGGTTATAGTTCTTTGTGCACCACTACCATGTAGGTAGAAGAAAAACTGAATTTTCTTGAAGCACATGAACAATTGGACTATATGTACTTGGCATATGAATTGCTCCTAGAAGGACAAATTTAGCCAAGAACTAGTACAATCCTAAAAGTAAGTATTTAATATTTTTAGCCCAAAAACTAGAAATTTTGTTCTACCCTATGTATGTGAATTTCATGCCATGACCAATGAATACTAGAAGTATGATTGAAATCTATGGAGCATTAGAAGTGAGCATTCATAGATGATGCAAGAAGCATATTACTACCTGAAGTAAATATGGCATGAGGGGGAGAAATTTTGGGTAAAGGCATAAGAACATGTGGGTAATATTTAATAGGCATAGTCTTCCTAAATCTGTGCATGTATCGGGACTTGAAGTTCTACACGCGTCATTTTCGACCGAGTTAACTTTCTCTACTGCACTAATTACACAATCTTGTAGCTTTATATTTTTGTTGTTATCTATTATGTTGGACTGAATCTCAACATTCCACATTACACACATGCATGTGTATTACTATTTTTGTTATCTCATTGAGTTAAACTACCTACTCTCTTGCATGAATATTAGCATAGAAGCTATGGTTGTAGCTAGTAGCTACATGTATACCCCCTATAATTAAATTGACTAGCTAGCACGCTATGTCTCATTGAACTAAAAAATTATTTGCTTTCAATGCATCGTATGCATAAGCAATAGATTGGTCTAGAGCCAAGTAGCCTAAGATCGGGGGAGTAAGTTAAATATGTTTGCTCAATGGAGACTAACCCAATTGATTGAATGAATAATTGTGGATATAATATGGTGGATAATATATTTACGATGATTTGAGATTTATAAACAAAAGGCATCAAGGGAATTTTGCATTAATGGAGATTAGAAAATTCTAGAAGAAATTCTATGTGAAATGGATGTTGCGTATTTTATATATTTGAAATATATGATCTATTTTTTTTAATGTATGAGTACTTGGATCAATTATTTTGGCTAAATAATAAAGAAGCCGTACAATGAAATAGTTTGTTCTAAACTATACTATGTGCACATCAGGGGGAGAACATCCCTGAGTTTGAAGGAATGTTGAACATTCGTGCACTATGTGTATTCTAGCTCACTGCATATAATATAGAATAACCCCCATGTTTAAATATGTGTGTGAATATTTCCCATAAATTTCATTATAGCATATATGAATGGGCCTCCGCTTGTAGTTGGAGATACATGAATATGAATTATTGTAAGTCCATCATAGGGGATTATTTTGAAGTATGCTATTAAAGATCTAATATTGGCATTAGGGGGAGAGAGCCTATTTTAAATGCCAAATATTATTTCCATGGAAGAAAAATGATCTAGAGAAAATATTCCTTGAAGCTTGAAGCAGGAATATTATCACACACTAAGTCAACTATTAGTTTGACTAATGCTCTTGTGAAGCATGAAGCGGAGCATATGCCAGATATTGAAATGAGAGGAGTAACTTGAAGTTATAAACCAGAAGTTTTGTTTACTAGTAGTAAACTAATTATTGTATACTATCAAGCTACAATCTATGGGGACGCCTATGGATTATAGTTTTAATGTATACTTATTGAATTGAAATAAAATAAAACTCCTCATGAAGAGGATCATCGTGAAGATGGAATCCAACACACTAAGTGCGCACATCATTAGTGTTGGATATGCGAACAATGAAGTATCTCTTGTTTTTGGGAAATAACAAAGAGACAGAATAATCTCATATTATGAGAATATTGGGAGAAAATAATAGTTGTCGACAACGCTACCTCTATAATTGCAAATGTTTCTCTTATGAGAACCCGGATCCGGAAACAAAGTCCATGGTAAAATCGCTTGTAGCGATTATATCGGGTCAGTGAAGAAATGCAATTGAGGATGAATCTCCTACTAAGAAGAAATAAATGTTCTGCTATATCTCTAGCAAATGAAATTGAATAAATATGGAATATGCAGTTAGTTTGTGAATTATGAAAATCCATATAATTCCCGAAGAATATAAATCGCAACATATGAAAATTAAATCTCATACAAGTATTATAAAGTCTAAGATACAATATATTCATGAATGAATATTAAAGACTCGGAAGAGTATATCCTAGAAAGAATAGTCATCGAATGACTTTATAGTGAATAACACTATCTCATTTGTGTATATCACTTAATAATCTCTCATGTAGTAGACTGAGAACATCCTTGAAGGAACTAATCCATGAAGGATTAACCAGTCAATTCTTGAAGAAACACCATTTATCCCTGAAGTGAATATAGACCCGAGAGAAAGAAAATGAGGAATTCTAAACACCAGAAAAGGTGTCATACAAACACTCAGAAAGTGTAAAGCTAGCAATAAAAATATTGATATCCTCTAAATACCATAGAAGGTATAAGAATAATGGTGACTTTGGCATTTGAATTATCCCCTACATACCAAATGCAGGGCTGGATTTATTATTTAGTGGTAAATCAAAATCTCGAAGATTTGCAGACATACAATTTGAAAATCCACTAAGTATTCAAACTCTAGTACAAGTTTGATACACTATCTAGAAGATATTAAATATTAATTTATTTATCCCCATAAACCTCTGAAAGGATCTTTTACCCTGAAGGACAAATTTTATTTGTTTTGTACAACTAATAAGTGGTTATTTATGCATGAAGCATATTGCTCTTTGTTATACTCATATAATTCATAGAAGAATTATGAGCCAACTTTTGAAAGATATAATATTGTGGTACTATATACCACTAATTAAGCACACATTTATGAAAAAATGTGGTTTGAACCATGAAGTTCAAATGATGGCTTTATGAGGGGGAGCAATTTGATTAAATCTACCTTGAAGGTACTTAAACCACTAGTGCAAAGATCAAGTAGATCATATATTTGTAAAAACGTTGGAGTTTATGCATAGATTGTGAAGATCAATATCTATTCATGAAGAATACAATATCCCGAAGAATATATTACCAAGAAGGTTAAATGTTGTACTCTTTTTTTCTATGTGAGTTTTTACTCGAAGGTTTCTCACACAAGGTTTTTAATGAGACAACATGTGCAATTCAATTAACGAATGCGATTTACTCTTTTCTCCAAGAACTGTTTTTCCCCACTGGGTTTTCGGATGGAGTTTTTAACAAGGCATGTGCATATCGTGGTAATCGCCCAAGGGGGAGTGTTGTAAAACATAAGGACTCTATCCTACAAGGAAAGGAGAAGGAAGAATCCTAATCCTAGTCCGTTTGTATGTGGGCTCTTAAAAACTCTAGCCCTTGACAGACTATATATACGTGGGAGCTCTATGTTGTAATCACCAATATTCAGAGAAATAAAGAATAGTCTCTCTACATCTTGTGTCTACTTGTTCTACTTTTATCATGAGGGACAGAGAGGGGAAGGTCCTAACCGCTGGCAACTTGTTTTATAACAAGCTTGACATACTCCGTCTCTTATTCCAGGGCTGATAATCTACCCTTGCACTCGTAGTAGAACACGGTCAAGGTGCAGTCTTGGAACAGTTCCACGGCGGCCATCTGGACGGCGTACATGACTCCCAGGACCACAGCCCCCGCCACCATGTCGCTGCTAGCACATATCTTGGCCTACCAGTACACTGGCCGGAATAAGGCGGCGAGCACGGTCGTCACGGAAACAAAGAGCACGGCATGCCTCCGCCTACCCTTCACCAGCTGCCACGCTCGCACGACCGCGCCAGCGCCGCAGTGGCGGCGCCAGCTAGCTGCAGGTTCATCCACAGCCACGACGACAGCGAGCGAGCAGAGGAACGACAGGAAGATGTAGAAGACAAAGGCGGCGAGGATAACCAGGCTCCCGCCGGCGAGGAACAACCTGGAGTACCGCCTGAACCCGAGGAAGGCCACGAGGGCGGACGAGGCCAGCAGCAGCGTGACGCGGCGGTCTTGAGCGCGCAGACGACGACGACCGTCGGCACGGCCCCCTTCAGCTGCTGCTTGGCTCTGCCGAGGATATCGTCACTAGAGTATGTCGCGACAGTGGCGAAGAGGGCGACGAGCTGGACGACGGAGCCGGTGACGTCTGCTGACACGAGGTACGCCGCGCCAGCGAGGAAGAGGACCCAGTAGTCGTCCAGCGTCTCTCGGATGACGTCAACGAAGCCCGGGCTTCCGGGGTTGGTGCTCGTGGGCGTGTCCATGTCGTCGTCGGCCTTGAGCTTGAGGGGCTCGATGGCGAGCTCGTTGGCGAGGAGAAGGAGAGAGACCCAGGCGACGAGGATAGTGAAGATCGTCGCGAAGAGTAGGCTTGGTGCTAGTGGTAGCCATGGCTAGTGCTAGTGGTCGGCTGGCTGGTTTCTTGTCTACCTCAATTGTGTTTGCTAGTCATTTTTTTACAGCAAAAAACACCCAGCTTTCAACACATCAGCAACAGATGAAGGGAAGAAACAGCACATTTGCAAATACGTCATCAAGTGTGACGGGATTGTTGCCGTCAAAAACTGTGACGGGATTGGGAGGAGGGTGGTGGATATATATGGCCTGGAACTTAAGGTACCGGCCGGATTTTCAAAGTCTGATCTCCTTGCAATCTCCCTCAGCCATCATTAACTTGTCCCTCAGTCAAAAGTAGTATTAACACTTATATATTTAAATAGGTCTATTATGAAAGCATATATATTCCATAATAGTGACATTTATTACGAATCATAAATTTTATTAATTTATATATATATTTAGTTAAAATTGGACCCTTTTTTTAAGATGAAAGACCAGATTGATTTTATCTAGCGAGGATATTAAAATGTAGATAAAAATAGATAGATAAAAATCTCAAATATTTGAAACCATATCTACTAACACTACGCCACAAATGTTAACTGTGACGAACACTTTAGGTTTACCGCAGAGGGCAGATGCTTCCACTGGGGGGTAAAATGGCCGCACCATCGCAGTGGGCGCTAGTGCCCGCTGCCGTAAATCGATTTACCGCAGTGGGCAGATTAGCATGCCCGCTGTGGTAAATAATTTCGGAAAAACAAAAAAAAGGGGAAAAAACTCACACAGGCTTGGATCTGGGCCGCCGCAGCTCCAGCTCACCACCACGCTAGCCGCTCTAGGGTTGCCGCCGCGGGGAGCCGCGCCGTCATAGCCCCTCCTCGCTAAGGGGGATTGTTGTAATCCCAAAAGGGATTGACCAAGTCATTGAAAGGCAAAAAAGGAGGGATACAAGATCTCGAGAAATTAAAGGACGTGATATCCTCGGAATTGGTGAATCATTATTGGAGGAGAGTACAATAGGCTGTACTGCTTGGCCTGTTAGCCCATCGACGTGTTAATCTATAGACCTGTTAACCGGTTCTATAAATAATAGGGGTTGTTGCCGCCTCCTTTTGTAACGGTGGTCACAAGAATGGAATAAAAGAACTCTCTCGCTCACATCTCTCTGTGTTCCAGCTTATTTGTGTTCTTGTGCCTGTAATCTTGAGTGTAAAAAAGTTTTTTTTTGAGAAGTTGAGTGTAGAAAAGCTGATTTCTAACAGTAGACACTCTAGTTTCTTCAAAAAAAAAAAAAACCAGTACACACTCTACATTCCCTGAAGGGGAGAAGCGGGGCTCCGCTAGGGGCGCATACTAGCTGCAGCTGCGAGCCAGGCTGGCGCGGGACCAGTTCATCGCCATCGCCTATCGACCCTCGTGCCGTGGTAGGTGAAGCTGATACCGTGTGCCACTACATAATAATAATATAAAAGTACAGTACTAAATTCCCTTTCAGATTTTCAAGCAGTGCTTGGCAGTTGACTAATCCGTCAACTTTTGGCACGTTGCGTTTTGTATGATTATATGTTTCTTATGGTTGCAAATTCCATCCAAAGAATCAAAATCACTAAACGACAGGTCAGTATATTAGTTAATCTCACAAATGAGTTGCCTCCAGCTGCTAGTGCGTGCGTTCGGCGGTTGAATTTGTCCATTATTATTTTTTTTACTCCATGTTGTTTTCCATGTACTACCTCCATTCAAATTTATAAGATGTTTGACTTTTTTAATATTAAGTTTGATTACTCGTCTTATTCAAAGATTTGTGCAAAATATCATATCTTTTGTTATGACATGCTTTATTAATAAAAGTACTTCAAGAATAACTTAAATTTGACAATATTTGTGCAAATTTTTTAAATAAGGCGAGTGGTCAAACTTGAGTTCAAAAAGTCAAACGTCTTATACTCCGTAAATTGGAATGGAGGGAGTAGTTGTATGTCTGGTCCTTTACATTTTTAAATATCATATCATGTCATATTTTTTACACTCATTGATTTAATCCTTTATAAAAGTCTTCTCCCGTTTTCAACTCGCCCGCAAGTTCATGATCCAGTTTCGGGAACAAAATGTTTGAAATTTCTGATCATCAGTTCCTGCATACGACCTCACATTACACTCAATATCATGACTATCATTTTTCTGTTCATTAAATTCCATTATTTGATCCACCTATAGTTCAAATTTATTTTATCCAAAAATTTCAATTAAATAAAATAAAATAAGGAAATATAGAAAAAGTCCAAGAAATGTGTCAATTTTGAGCATGTAGTTAAAGGTACCGTAGGACGACTACCGAAAAATTTTGAGGTCAAAAGTGGAAAAAAAGAATTAGTTTGCCGAGTGTCAAGCTTTGACACTCGACAAAGGGGCCTTTGCCGAGTGTCAAAGCTTGATACCCGGCAAAATGGTTGGTTTGCCGAGTGACAAACGACAGCTGACGACCGTTAGCTGCTGTCATGGTTTGCCGAGTGTCAAACTTTGCCAAGTGTCCAACACTATGCCATGTACCCGGCTTTGCCGAGTGTTACACTCGGCAAATTTGATCTTTGCCTAGTGCTTGATTTTTAGCACTCGACATATTTCACATCTTCAGTAACAAATATATGAGTGGGCTAAGAAAAGACCGTAAGGAGCTACTGTACCGACTCTTCTCGAACCGCTGTTACATGTTTTTTAACCGTAAAGGGCCATATCGATCGCGTCATCCGTTAAATGGCCATGCCAATCGGTGTATTGGCGAAATGTGCAGAACAGCGCGTCCCGAGTGGGCCTTCATGTCGCCGTGTATTCCGTCGCGGGGGGGGGGGGGGGGGGTGTGGTGTTGTGGGTTCAAACGCAGTGTCATCATTCCCGGGACATCAAGATCAAACGCGCAGCAATTAAGACCCGGAAATGTCCAGTCCCTGTGTTCCTTGTGTTTCCAGGACCATACCAGTGGCGCCAGTGACGAAAAACATTCAGGGCCACATCATCGGCGACGACGACAGCGCCGTAAGATTCTTTTACTCCGTGTACGTTTTAACCACGGAACGGAAGCCTGAAGGGTCAGCACTCGCGACGATGACGTGTCTCGTCTCGTCTGTCCGCCCTCGACGGAGGCGACCTGGCCGGTGCTAGCTAGCCGTCGCTGCTGGGGCCTGGGGCCAAGTCCGGCCCGGGGCGAAGGTGCATGGCGTGGAGACACGACCCGGGTTGACCGGCGACGAAGCAGCCCGGGGGTTTCCACCGTTTCCGCGGTCTCCGTGTTGGCGACTTGGATAGTCGTCAGCTAGCTCGGTCATCCTGTGACTGTGATGCCCACGTATGCCATGATGTACCTAATCCCAATCCCCAAATTTTTTTTATATATATTTTGGTTCTCATCATCAATCATCTTGTTCTCACTTTTCCTTTTCGTAGTCGTCGCAGTCGTCTCCATGGCTCCATAGCTCGCTGGCAGGAGCAGTAACCGGCAAGAGGCCAAGAGCACGCGTTGCTGCCGCGGCCGCCTATATATGAGGCGCAACGCAGGGCAGGGCAGCACCAGTTCCATAAACTTTCTCTCCTTGCTTGCCGGTACATCGATCACACTCTCCCTGTCCCTGAGGAGCGACGAGAGCTAGAAGCGAGCGAGCGGCGGCCATGGCCCTGTTCTGGCACGGGGTCCGGGTCGCGGACCGTCTGATGGGGAAGAACAAGGAGGCGTGGAACGAGGGCAAGATCCGTGGCACGGTGAGGCTCGTCAAGAAGGAGGTGCTGGACTTCAGCGACTACCACGCCTCACTCCTCGACGGCCTCCACAACATCTTCGGCAGCGGCGACGGCGGCGGCGTCGCCTTCCAGCTCGTCAGCGCCACAGCAGCCGACCCAAGTAAGCACGCCCCTTCCCCTTGCGTTTCTCAATACTGAACGCGCGCCACCCCGGCGCCGGCACCGCTCAATACTGAATGCGTCCGCTGTGCGTTTCGCCGTCGATTTGTTTCGGTTTCCCCCTTTCCTTTTTTTCTTTTTTTTTTAAAAAAAAATTAGGATAGGAGATACACTAGGAAACATTTCATCCTCAATGAACCCTATCACCATGGTGATGAAATCTGTAGAATTCGTGTCAGTTGGTAACTACCATGCATCTCGACGGAGGGAGGCATTCGCATAGGAAGGCAAAGGACGGGTCGACAGGATCATCAAGTGTACAATAAAGGCGACCCATGAGTTGGTCGCTGGTACGTAGGACCCACACCATCTGGGTCCGTGTGTCAGCGACCTACTCACGATGTAGTTATATGTGAGGAACTGCCTGCTTTGATGGACAGGGACAATGATGTTTTTTTTTTTTTTTTTTTTGGTGTTTTGCCATGGAAGGCCTTTCGGTTTCAAGTTTGAACTAGCAAACTTTTGCTGCCCCAGACATGGAAGAGTTGTTGGGGGGCATTCAATGCCATGGCGTGTCTTCGAGCGTGGCGGCACTTGTTAGCAAATAATGCGTATAAAGATTGAACATGAGACGCTCACGTTAGAATTCGTATCATATTCTAACAACACTGCACAACACGACACATGGAACCTCACTCACATTCATCATAGCTTCCATGGCACCATGGATCGAGACGAGACTTGCCGGCGCATATAGGATCGAGGACCCGTCGAACTTTTGCTGGAATATTTTGACTGCTGCAATGCCAATAGAGATTTTACTAGAGTTATATTTTCACTGCAAGCGACAACATGATTGATCGAGTAAACGAAAAAAAACTTTTCAGGCAATGGGCGCCGTGGCAAGGTGGGGAAGGCGGCGCACCTGGAGGAGTTCCGGCCGGAGCCACTCGTGCCCAAGACGGAGGGGGAGACGGTGCTCCAGGTGACCTTCGATTGGGACGAGACGCAGGGGATCCCGGGCGCCGTGCTCGTCAGGAACCTGCAGCACGCCGAGTTCTACCTCAAGACGCTCACCCTCCAGGACGTTCCCGGCGCCAGCAGGGGCACCGTCGTCTTCGTCGCCAACTCGTGGATCTACCCGCACAAGCTTTACTCCAAGGAACGCATCTTCTTCGCAAACGACGTGAGTATTGTTTTTCCTTCCTGATGACGGATATATTTGCCTACCTTTTTGCATGCGTTCGCTGGCGGTGCAACATTTGTTGATAGTTTCACATACAGACTATGATGTGATTTGTGAGCATGCTAGTTATGAGAAACTTGCAGATACAATATGCCAATGAAACTCGAGGTTTACATTTTTGCTGCTAAGAAAAAAAAAATGCTTTGTTGATCGACTCAAAAAACACACACTTGCTTCTGATAAACACATCTTAAGCTTGTTTGCAACGAATGTGATTAGGGACCACAGATTGGATGCTGATCAACAATTCATTTCTAAAGTGAAAAGCCTTTGTACTAGGAGTTACTCCTCCATCCCAAAATAAGTGCCGTTTTGGGTTTTTGTGTCACAAGTTTGACTCAATTTGTATAAAATATGTGCAACATTCATATCTTCAAATAATTTTGTTAAAAAACTAGATTTAAAGATCTTTTCGATGATACTAATTACTTAGCATAAATATTAATATATAATTGCTGGTAGTTTTTTCTCGGGAAGCAAGTATGACACTTATTTTGGGACGGAGGGAGTACGTACCATGTTAGCTGTACCAGATGCGCTAGGCATTATCTACTGAAAAGTGAATAGAGCCGTGATTAGAATAAGTACTCGGCAATTAGCTCCTTTGTTTTGAATGTTGGCCTGGATTGGATAGGTCCGGTTTACTAACTGCCAAATTGGCCAGCTTGGTCTTCGGGTCAAGTCCACAATTAATTGGCTGTACTGCATCGACAATCATTGTTACATCAAACATTGTCTTATCAGTGTTACAGAGTACAGACATTAGAAAAATAGGCACCGAATGTTTCCACATGTCTCCCTTTTTGTTTCTTGAGTTCCCTTTTCTATCTGCTGTACTCGGTTTGTGCTCTTTCTTTTAATAAAATCCCCTGTAGGGGCCCTTGGGCCCTTCCAGTTCGTTAAAAAAAAAGTTTCCACATGGTAGTCGTAGTCCTTGTAGTTGTAGTGGAGATGGTAAACATTTTCGCTTGCCTCATCTATTCAACAAGGCTAAAACGAGTTTTCTACTGATTGCCTTAGGTTAAAAAACCAAATGTTTCTCATGACCAGCAGCTCTTGGCTACCTTTCAGCAGCACATGACTAAAGTATCTCAAAGTTGAGCTGCTTAGTAATTAAGATTTTCGAAAGGATCCATCGTGGCATATTCATTATGCTCATTTGTTGATGAGTTGATCCAGAACTGGTTGATGGATGTCAAAAGCAAGATAACAAGTCTTGTGTAATATAATGCTCTCCTATGTGTTCATTCCGGCACCATCACATTATCACAGATTGAACACCCTGAAGTCTGACTTATCTCACGTCGCACTATTTTTTTCAAACATGAAGGAGAGCTGCATATCATTATATTGAGAAGAATGTTGCTTTCTGAAACATGCAGGATAGCTATTTGGCTCATGATGTACCATGACAAGTACACATAGATAGATTAACTTAGTTGTGGAAACCATCAAATGGTTGGTATGGCTTCATAGTTTTCTGAATGGAATAAAAACATTTAACTTACCGTGATTTTCATGGTTGTAGTTTTTCTCTTTGGGTATATCGGTCCATGCAACAGAAAACCCTAAAATACAAGTCAATATAGCCTTTTCTCTCCTCTCATATGATATTGCGGGGAAAAGAAACATATCTATCAGTTAATCATCCTACTCTTTACTTCTGCCACTACTATATTTCTCCAAGGCTATAGGAAAACAGAGCAGTCACTCTATTCCTGTGTTGCAGACCTATCTGCCAAGCAAAATGCCTGCGGCATTGTTGCCATTTCGGCAAGATGAACTCAAGGTTCTCCGTGGTGATGATAATCCTGGACCATACAAGGAGCATGATCGTGTTTACCGTTATGACTACTACAATGACCTTGGTGAGCCAGACGGCGGAGAAGACAAAGCCCGGCCGATCCTTGGTGGCAACCAAGAACACCCGTATCCCCGCCGCTGCAGAACTGGCCGGCCCCCAACAAAAAAAGGTAAGTTCAAGGTAACTATACATTTTTGGTCCATACAAGATATCAGAAAATTGTCTGAAATCCTTGCTGTCTAACCTTTTACACAGACCCAAAGTCAGAGAGCAGGCTTCCTTTGCCGAAGAGCCTGAACATCTATGTCCCCCGTGACGAACGCTTTGGGCATGTCAAGATGTCAGACTTCCTTGGGTACTCACTAAAGACAATCATTGAGGCTGTTCTTCCAACATTAAAGACTTACCTTGATGATACACCAAATGAGTTTGATTCATTCAAAGATATCCTCGGGCTCTATGAATTGGGTCCAGAAGCACCCAACAATCCACTAATAGCAGAGGTCAGGAAGAAACTCCCCGAGTTCCTTAGAGCTACTCTGCCAAATGGTAGTCATGACCACCCCCTACAGATGCCCATTCCAAATATCATCAAATCAGGTAGCTGAACTTGTTAATTTTCTACTATGTTAATCCTGTGTTTGAGCTGAAAATAGTTAGCATGACTAAGGTTCAATCTTCGTATACACCAGATGTATTGAAAAAGGCTCCAGAGTTTAAGTTTGGCTGGAGGACTGATGAGGAGTTTGCCAGAGAGACACTTGCAGGCGTGAACCCAGTAATCATCAAATGCCTGATGGTTAGCATCTTGTATCATATGACTAGGCAATACACTTGCCCCAAAATTGAGTGAAGAGCGTTAATTTTTTTTTTCCTTTTTCATGATCGCAGGAGTTCCCTGCTAAAAGTACCCTGGACCCAAGTCAATATGGAGACCATACCAGCAAGATCACTGAAGCTCATATTCAGCATAACCTGGAAGGCCTGCCACTGCAAAATGTATGTTGGACTGAACACGTGCACTGAAGCACATATAACTAAACATTGAATACAGATAATTGCTTAAAACCATCAATTGATTATCATAACAACCCTGTGCAGGCGCTGAAGAACAATAGGCTCTTCATCCTAGACCACCACGATCATTTCATGCCGTACCTCAACAAGATCAACAAGTTGGAGGGGAACTTCATCTATGCCAGCAGGACCCTACTGTTCTTAAAGGACGATGGCACCCTGAAGCCCCTGGCCATCGAGCTGAGCCTGCCTCACCCTGATGGTCAGCAGCATGGTGCGGACAGCAAGGTGTACACCCCAGCTCACACTGGTGTTGACGGCCACATCTGGCAGCTTGCCAAGGCTTATGCCTCTGTAAATGACTCTGCCTGGCATCAGCTGATCAGCCACTGGTACATTGTTCTTCCTTAACTTGTTCCTTTGCAATTGCCGTCCTTGATACCAAAACACAAAATGTTTCTGGTGATTTTTTATGTACAGAGATACATAAATACTAATCTTGTGTCTTGCAGGCTGAACACGCACGCGGTGATCGAGCCGTTTGCAATCGCAACAAACCGGCAGCTCAGCGTGGTGCATCCCGTGCATAAGCTGCTGAGCCCACACTACCGTGACACGTTGAACATCAACGCCCTGGCACGCACGACACTCATCAATGCCAATGGCATCTTTGAGCGCACCGTGTTCCCTGGAAAATACGCGCTGGGGATGTCCTCCGACGTGTATAAGAGCTGGAATTTCAACGAGCAGGCTCTCCCCGCCGATCTCGTCAAGAGGTAACATACTATACATTGAGCAATAAAAGCTTATAGAAGCGACGAGATGGTAAGGCAGAAGTGCTTCCAGAAACTGTTTGATTCTGATGGGTTTATACTCTTCTGGTTGTGAGTTCAGAGGTGTGGCTGTACCGGACCGGTCAAGTCCATGTGGTGTCCGACTGCTGATCAAGGATTACCCGTATGCCGTGGATGGGCTCCAGATCTGGTCGGCGATTGAGCGGTGGGTCAAGGAGTACTTGGCCGTCTACTACTCTAACAACGGAGAGCTCCAGCGTGATGTAGAGCTGCAGGCGTGGTGGAAGGAGGTGCGTGAGAAGGCGCACGGCGACCTTAAGGATCGAGACTGGTGGCCCAGGATGAACACCGTCCAGCAGCTGGCTAGGACGTGCACGACCATCATCTGGGTGGCATCTGCGCTGCACGCAGCTGTCAACTTTGGACAGTATCCATACGCCGGGTACCTCCCGAACCGACCAACTGTTAGCCGGCAGCCGATGCCAGAGAAAGACAGCGATGACTACAGGAAGCTGGAATCAGGGACGCAGAAGGAGGCCGACAAGGTGTTCATCCGCACCATCACCAGCCAGTTCCAGACCATCCTGGGCATCTCGCTCATTGAGATCCTCTCCAAGCACTCCTCGGACGAGGTGTACCTCGGCCAGCGCGATGAGCCTGAGCGCTGGACGTCAGACGCCAAGGCGTTGGATGCATTCAAAACATTTGGAAGCCGGCTGAGGGAAATTGAGAATGAGATCAAGACGAGAAACGATAACCCGACCTTGAAGAACCGAAAGGGGCCAGTGGAAATGCCATACATGCTGCTGTACCCCAACACGTCTGACGATAAAGGTAAGGGCGAGGGGCTTACTGCCATGGGTATTCCCAACAGCGTCTCCATATGAGCCTGGGCAGATTGTATCTCGTAGGATGGTATGTAAATGTTGTGGTGCACCGTGCAATGTGTTTTGTGGTCTCAGGGTAGGGGATGGAGATGGAGATTGTTACCACGATCATAGAGGAGCCACACCTGAATAATGTTGTCATGTATGTTTTTTCTTTTCTTTTTTTGACATGGAAAGGTTTTTCATTACTCATAACTTGCTGCCAAATCATTGGCAACCAGTTCACCCACACAAATTGGAATGCTGTCCATAACTGGCTCAGCATAAAAATTCATACTTGCCCCAAGGGCTGCAAGCCTTGGGAATGGAGAGACCTAGAGGAAGAACAACCTGCCGAGACTAGTGAAGTGGTTCCAGAGTTACCAGATCCAATTGGTTGGCACTTAAAGACTCTAGTTGTAGCCATAAATCTCCTTGCAGTTCCAAGGCTTTACACCATAGATCTTCCTGTCGTCTCATTTCCTTAAAGAAGGAAAAGAGACGATAGAAGAATACCAGGAGACAGATTCTCAGGCATCTGCCAGGACTCGAGTGCTTTCAGTGGACAGTCTCCAGCATCAAATTAAATGTTATGCCTTTAGATTCTAGCTAGTAGTAGATGCAATGACGCTTAAAAAAGATGTGTAACATGTACTGAACTATACAATCCAAAGCTTCCTTCTTTTGCAAGAAGCAATTTTCAGGAAGGCAAAATGGTGGAGGAAAACAAAATTTATATCACGCACTTGTAAGCACATAACTGGATAAAAAATTAGGTAACCCAATCCAAGAACTATTATGCATGGACAATGATGTACCTTGTGAAGCAGACCCAAAGGACTGCACCATATATGTCGGCCAGCAGCAGGATTCACCTTTTGGAGTTGTCATCTCTCTGTTGCCCTTGTGTAACGCAGGCCTGGACTTGATTTGTATCCCAGCAGCAAGGCTGGTGCTTCGCCTCCCAGCAACAACACATAGTGGATGGAGATGCTAACAATCTCAATTGACACCACTGTTGGTAGGGAGGTCACTGGATTACCTCGTCAATTTTGACTGAAAAAATAAAATATAAAAGACACTGAGAAGATGACACAAGGTTTGTTTAGAAAGCTAAAACTAAAAGTTTGAATGAGATTGCAAATCTATGATAGTAGAAACACCATGGTTCCCGCCCTTCTGCTTTTGAGTCATTGGGTGGTTGACTCCACTGCAAAAGCTCATCGCCATCCTCTCAGACAGCTTGGGCATGCTCTTCCTTCCCTCCATGCTAGTCACTACTGCAACAAATGATTTTTTTTTTCATATGAAACTGAAAGTTTTTGGGGATTCATTTTTTTTTTTTTTTTTTTTTTTTTTTTTTTTTTTTTGAGCAAGAACCGTGGGGCAAAGCCCCCGGCAACCCAAGGAATAAATTGAAACCAAAAACAAAGTACAGAGGACTTACAGGTTTTTCTAACCAGAGGTTAGAAAGGGAGAAGGAAGGAAGAGCTACCTTGCTAAGCTAAACTAGAGCTGAAAACCAAAGGAAAGACACTGAACTGAAAACTGAAAACAAAGACTAAGACTAAAAAATTACAAGGCATCGAGCCACTGAAGAATGGAGGGATGCAGGCTATGTTTGATTCTGATCAGATGGTCAACTTGGTAGAGAGAAAATGGTACACGGTAATGTGTTCTATCGATATCACTTGGTCAGAATGTTGCTGGTGACGGCTATGCTGGCAAGGCACTCAGACTTGTGACCCCGCATATATTCCATCCAACCAATGTGCACCGGAGGCGAGCCTCGAGTTCATACATAGCGTAGATAATGTTGTGCACTTAGACGTGCTCCACCCAGCCCATTTGATATATGGAGACACAAAATACAGATCTCATTTTTAGATAATATAAAGCACAGATCGCAGGATCGGTCTCTGAACCATCCGGTGCTGAGGTTTGTATGAAGATGGGGAAAACATTCGATCAGGCACAAATTGCTGACTTTTGAGTAGACACGATTTGATCCCACGCCTCTTGAGCCTTGGCCACAACACCCTGGTACCAGCATGCATCAGGAAGAGTATTGTGCATGCATGACCAAACTGGGCAGCATTCCTCATCTAAGCATTTCATCGAACAACTCGCAGGCGCTCACAAATAAGAGAGCGGGGGCAGCAGAGAAGAAACCGAGACAGTGGGCGGCGGCGGCGTGCAGGCCCCGTACGTGTAGGGTGGTGGCGCTGCATGCGCCCGCGCTTCCTCCCGCCGCCTGCATCCCCACGCCATTGGTGGGGCACGAGGTCGTGGACCGGCAGTTTGGCGTCTCGGTCGCGCGAAGGAGGGGAAGCCGCGGTTGGATTAGTTTAGCGATGACATGATTCCCGGGTCCTTTTAGCGGAGAATCAATCCTTTTCCTCATACTTTTATCTGCCGCATTCTAGATTTTTTTAATTATAATAAAAATAGCATGAATCCGATACCATCGGTATCTCATATTCCTCCATTCCAAATTATAAGGCATTCCAAGAATCTTTGGAAAGCAAACATTTTCAAGTTTGACCAAAATTATAGAAAAACTACAATAACTTGTGACATCAAATAGATATGCAATGAAACTATAAGTAATGAAGAATCTAATGGTACTTAGTTGTCATCATAAATACTATTATTTTATCATATAAAGTTTAGTCAAACTTGAAATGGTTTGACTCTCCAAGATTCTTGGAATACCTTATAATTTGGAATGGAGGGAGTACAAAACAATGAAACATAGTACTAGCTGGAACCATCTAAAGTATTGGTGCTATTAAATACTGATTGTATTGATTTAAATATTAATAACATATATAAGTTAATCTATTTGAATGTAATGACTAAACAATATTAGTTTTAAAATTCTACATAATACAAAATCATTTGCATACTACACTTTACATAGAATTTAAAATTTTAAACTTAAAAGCTATTTTGATGTTTGTGCTTATGGTAATTAGTAGTATGTGTTCTATCTTAAATGCAAAGAAGCCATGGGGGCCAAGGCTGAGAGCCTGAGACCGAGCCCAGATCAACCGAAGGCAGAAAAAATTACAACAGAGATTTTGCCTTTTTATTATTAGAATAGATCAAGGATTTTTTTATTCTTTTTCTTTCAATATTTGTCCTGAGTCGGTTGTATTCTATCTTAATTTATTCTTCTATTTTTTCTAGAGTCTGATCTTATTCCTCTTGGTCTTCCCGCCCGTTTCTTTATGCTCGTTTGGGTCTCTCCAATCTATTCTATCATGGAGAGATTTGTTTAAATTTTCTTCCTTCTATTTTTTAGTATTATCGTATGTCTTTTGTACCAGATTTTTTTTTTTTTTTCCTCCCGTTTTTCAAGAGTCCGATTGTATATTTTACTTCGGATTTTTTTTTAGTCCCATCATGTTCCTTCTAGTCTCCTTGTCGTTTCTAGTATCACTAGATTTGTTTTCCGACACCGACACATACTCGGACAAGCGAAAGAAAAAGGCGGACTGAAATTTTGCCAATTTATTATTAGATATAGATATAGATTAGGATATTGCTTTATTAAACAAATAATTTTTAAATTAAGTTACTAATATTCATATGATCTAATGTTTAAATCAAAATGCTTTAAGACAGCAACTTATAAAAATTCATTTGTCATGAGTCTTAGTATAACTTAAAGTGAGTTGTAAGTGTCATTACTATATGGTTTGCTAAGAATATATTTCCATGCTAGATAAGTGTCATTTGTCAAACAATGTAAGTTTTAACTTATGGATGTTCAATCATTGTTCATAATAGCTTATATTAGCATTTACATGTAGATTTGAGTGATTTTTGTTAATTCTTTACGATTGAAGTTGATAATTTAAGTATAATATATTACTTTACATTGTCTTTCACAATGCTATATTTATGTAGTTTGAGTGCAAACCTAGACGTGAAAGCATTATATTTATAGATAGAGATGGATAATTTATAAAAAAAATGATATGGGATTAGTTAATTATCTTTTTCTTATTGTGGAGTTTGAAAATTTTCATATGGGCATTATTGATAACTCCATGAATCATGATTTTCTATTTTTTAATTTAGTGACATTATAATTAAGTTAATACCCGATGGCAATAAGAATTATATCAAAACTTATTTGTGTGAAGTAATCTAAGAACATTAAAATTTAAATTAAAATTAACCTAAACGACAATAAGGATGAATCACATACGTTGTTAAGAAATGAATTAACTATAATTATATGATCTAGCAAGATGACCCTACCATTAGCTAACTTATTTTGCCAGCTCCAGCATTGATATATATGTCATAGATGCTGGACATCATGGTACCATTGCTGTTGCCTCCTTCCCTTTCTTGATGTAGATCCCCTCATCGTCCATACGATGTTGGCACATGTATGTTCTTCCATCCCCTCGATGCGGCTGGATCGAATGTCAATCAGTGTACGACTAGATTTTGGTGCCTGGTGTTTGGTATGATGCCAGCTTCGAATTCTTTTGTGTATGCTCAAGTTCTAAATGGAAATTGTCACCTCATACTTGTCGAAGTAGGTGAAGTTAGTTTGGTGCAACTGGAATGTTAGCCGGACCACTCGCACTGTCATCGTGTCAGTGCCGGTTGGTGTAGCGTTGAAGTAGACGGAGTCAATGTGGCATCGCTTGTCTTGTTAGTGTCCACATATGTATGTTCGGTGTTTGCCAGTAGGTAGTCAACGTAGCATCGCCTTCCTCATTGATATTCGCTGGTTGATACGTCTGCCTCGGTGTTGGTCAGCAAGTAGTTAGTGTACCGTCACTTTCTTCGTGTGGCGCCATTAGTGGGGTAGGACCTTTCACACATGTCATCCATACTTATCTCGACATAGTCTGGTGTGAAACATAGTACTAGTTAGAACCATTTAAAAGTATTGATGCTAGTAAAGACTGATTACATTGATTTAAATACTACTAACATATACCAAGTCAATCTATTTAAAAGTAATGACTAATATTAGTTTTAAAATTCTACATAACTAATTTTAATATAGATATTTTTGTTAATTACTATTAGTATGATCATCTGCGTAGATTACACTTTAAATACAAAGTTAAAGCTAACCTATTTTGAAGTTTGTGCTTATGGTAATTAGTAGTATGTGTTTTATGTAATTATGACTTATAGTTAATATTACTAAAATTATACTTTTTTTTATTATTTTTATATGAGTATTTCTACCAAAATTAATTATTAAGACCACCAACAATATTATTTCGATAGTAGTTATATAGTTAATATGACAAAAAATGTTCCTTAAATATGCTACACTGACGGTAGTTGTGCCAATGAGATAAAACCACCTATCAAAATTGTTCGATCTAGCCTAGATGTATTCGTATTCATCTCAATCTAAACGTGGAGTAGGTGACCGCGAGTGCATTCAATTAAAGGTCTTGTTTGGTTCCCAAATTCACCTCCTAAAATTTACTTATCGCAGAATTTCTATTTCCCCATCACATCGAAATGTCGCTTTGTCATAGAGTCTTAAATATAGATGAAATCAAAACTAATTACACAGTTTTGTTGTACTTGAGACGAACATTTTAAGCCTAATTAATCAATGTTTGGACAATTTTTACCAAATAAAAACAAAAGTTCTTCAGTTGATGGGACGTGCTTCAGTCCCGAATTGGGTGACCCGATCTGGGAACTAAACATGGCCAAAGATTACTATATACTAGTAGATTTTATTTTATTTCGTCATTGACTTGTACGTTGACTGACTCCAGTCTAGTACTTCTGGCTGACAGTTCGTCGCAGTGCAGAGTGGAGACGCGGAGGAAGCATTCCTTGCTCAGATCCATGGCCGCTGGGCTCCTGTCGCCCCTCCTCTCGTCCGCGGGCAAGCTGCTCGACCTTCTCCGCAGCCGGCCTCCATGTTCCGGTCCTGCTCCAAGCGGGCGGTCGTCTACAGTTTCCGCCGATGTGCAGCGGCTGGAGCGGCTGCTGAGGCGGATCCAGGCCACGCTTGACGACGCCGGGGAGCGAGAGGTCCGGGACAGCTCCGTCAAGCTGTGGATCGAGGAGCTCACGGACTTGGTCCGTGACGCAGAGGACGTCCTCGACGACCACCGGTACGAGCTGCTCCGGCGCCAGGTCCAAGAACGCCAAGAAGCCGCGGCGGTGGCGACGGCGGCGGCGGCGGCCTCGTCTGCATCTGCAACAGTCAAGCGGAAACACGACGGCGAGGGCGAGGATGGCAGCATCTCTGAGGTGACACATCTTCTCGTTGTTTTTTTTCTTGCTCCTTTCCAAGGAATTTATTAAAGTTTCTTGCTTGCCGGCAAATAAACGTTGGTTGTTAATTTGCAGATGCTTCGGAAGATCACACGCCGGTTCGAGATCTCTGCAGATCGTGCCGCCGTGCAGCTCAGGCCAGAGGAGGAGGACGGTGGCACTAGTGAGGTGATAAACTTTCTTGCTAAATTTGCATTTACTCCCAATTACTTGCGTGCTGGTGAATAACCATAAATCAATTTGCAGCAAATCGGGGACATCGCACATCGGCACAAGGAAATCTCTACAGAGGATGAGCATTGTGGCATCAGTGAGGTAACCCATATTCCTGATGCAGTTCCACCCAATTACACACTTGCTGACAAATAACCACCACTTGAATTGCAGCGAATCAGGGAGCTCACATGCAGGTTTGAGGAGATATCTAGGGATCGAGATGCCCTGCATCTTGGACCAGAGGATGGCGAAAGAACTTCTGGGAGGGACTCTTGGAGTAGAACGACGAGCCACCTCCTGGATGAATCCCTTGTTTTTGGTAGGGCGAAGGAGAAAGAGAGCATCATAGGGTCAGTGCTATCTTTCAGTCAGGGCAGCGGAACTCATGTTCTACCAATTGTTGGTATGGGCGGCATTGGAAAGACCACGATGGCACAGATGGTTTATAATGACAGTCTAGTCCGTGAAAGTTATGATCTCACAGGTTGGGTTCATGTCTCCCAAACATTTGATTTAGTCAGGCTAACAAGTGCAATCACTGAATCCCTGACAAGGAAACCATGTAACTTCAATGAATTAAGCTGCGTTCATGACGTTCTGAAGAGAGCAGTAAATGGAAAGAGAGTGTTCCTAGTGCTGGATGATCTATGGGATGGATGGCAAGATTTGTTGTGTCCACTCAAGTCTGCTAGAAATCTGACAGTCCTGTTGACTACTAGGAGTAAACAGGTGGCACGCCTTGTGCAAACAGTTGAACACGTTGTCCTTGACTCATTACCTGATGAGCATTGCTGGTTATTGTTCCAACGCTGTGCTTTTGGGGACAGTATGATGGATGAACAATATAGTTTGGTTCAGGTTGGTAGGAAAATTATGCAAAAGTGTGGTGGACTACCGTTGGCAGTTAAGGTGATAGGTTGCATGTTAAGGTCCAAGATGGACATGCAGATTTGGATGGAAATATTGGAAAGTGACTTTTGGGAGTATTCAGATGATAATGAAGAGATCTTCTCTGCACTCAGGTTGAGCTTCTATCGACTGCCAGCAAGGTTGAAACCTTGTTTCTTGCTATGTGCTTTATATCCAAAAGGTTGGCAATTTACCAAGGATGAAATGATTCACTTATGGGTTGCTCAAGGTTATATCAATCCTACTAAATGCAAAACATCAGAAGAAGTCGCTGCCGATTACTTCAACGAGTTGATTGAAAGATCTTTAATTGAAACATGTGTTGGCCCCACTTGTGTTTCTGATTACTTCGAAGAGTTTCAAAAATGCAACACAGATCATTTCTTTTCAACTATAGCCTGAACTTTGCTGAGCTACATAGAATATCATTTCTTGAAACTTTGGGTGAAAGAACAAGTAATACAACTCCGAATCCAGCACTTGTGTCAATTCAATGGTTTAGGTTGCATGATATGACTTGGGACCTTGCAAAATCTCTGTCCAGCCACATGTTCTCTGCTATGCCTCATGATGGAGGTAGTCTAAGGGTGTCAAATAAAGTTCAGCACTTATTTATCAGTCAAGGATTATCAATGGCAGATCCAAGGATTATCAATGGCAGATCTAAGGATTATCAATTGGACCATTTACGTACACTGGTCTTAGAATCCTTTGACTTTGTGACCTTTCTGACTATATTGGCATACATAAATTTGCATACCTGAGGGTTCTTGTATTAGGTTGTTGTCTATTTTCTGGGTCCATATCTTGTATCCAGAATCTGAAGCACTTGCGCTATCTCCGCGTATGTCCTCTTGCAATCAAACCTAACCCGGAGCTCTCCAAAAGGGGAAATACCAAACCCGATTTCTTTCCGGAAACAATATGCAATCTTTACAGCCTAGAGAAACTGGTCATAACTCTTCATACACAATTATGCATTAAGTCTTGTGATCTTGTCAGTCTAAGATACCTTCACCTCTCTGTTGACTCCAATTCTTTGTCATTTCTTCAATTTTGTGAGCTTTATAACTTGGACACGTTGTGCTTGGATCGCTGCTATGGTATTACAGAGCTCCATATATGCATTGGAAACCTCAAGAAGTTGCGACGCCTTCAGCTTTCTCAAATTTCAGTAATCAAGTTGAATCATGATTCTTTCCAATGTCAGAATGATAACAGTAAATGCCAGCAAATGGAGGTAACATTTCCTGCTCGGGAGGAGCTAGAATTTGATGATTTGTTTGCTCTACAGGACTGGTGTGGACTGCAGGACTCAGATTGTCCAAAGTTGCAGACCATCACTATAAGAAACTGCCATAAACTAAGAAGAATACCTTATTTTGGTTCTATCAGAAAGCTAGTGTTAAGCAAGTTAGCGCTCACAGATCTCCAGCTTTCAGTCCATAGTGTACCATCTCAGCTGCAAATTCTTGATATCCGAGAATGTCAGAACCTGACTTCCTTGGTGGGGCTGGAAAGTCTTTGTTCCCTTGGGAGCTTATATATTGCTAACTGTCCTGAACTCATTGTCACTCCTAAAACGAAGCTGCCATACACGCCTCATCATGTATTCATTCATGAGTGCTTTGGAATGATGGAATGGTGTGGCGAACAGGGCTTCTACTATCAGGTCTTATGTTATTCTTGGATATTATTTTAAATTGCTTTGTTACTCATAAGCTATCTTTTTTTTTCCATCATTAAATCATTTTTTGTGATTCCTTGCTTTATATTGTCGAAGTTGTTTATAGTAATTTGATCTTATGGCATAGGTTGCTCTTACCAATTACGATGTACTTTTTTTTTTTTTTTTTGCGTATAACACAACATCTAACTGGGTAAATTTTGATGGATCGTCAACCACCTTTAGATACCATGTCAATTGGCACCACGTACACGGATACACGGTATCATTTGCAGTTTGTCCCAAGCTGTCATTAATGGTTTTTTTTTTTTTTTTTTTTTTTTTTTTTTTTTTTTTTTTTTTTTTTTTTTTTTTTTGGTGGGCCAGTCCTTAAGGGCAGTGAAAAATGAAACTATATTGTGGAATACTTGGTTATGGAAATACATGTTCTGTAACTATTAGAGATGGTCCTTATATGACTTTGTATTATACTCATATTCTAATAGAAACTTATTTCAATAAAGATTGTGGAGAGAACAATTGGCAATTCCATAATGTGTTGTGATCCTAATGATAGTAGTCACTGAACTATGGATGTACTAGCCATCCAGATGGATCTGCAAAGTTGTTTTCCTTCTATGTCTATGTAATATAGTTACTGTTTGACTTGTGCAATTCATGAGTACTAAATATTAAATATAATATTAATGATGAAGCTCACTTTGTTCAGTAATGAAGCTCACCCTATTGTTTTTCCCCTACTGAACAGGATTCTAAAACGAAGGTTTCCTATATAAAAAAGGCAAGGGAGTATGGGGGCAGCATTGCTTATTTCAAATCCTGTCGACACCTCTATCTAGATATTTGCCCCGAGGAGGGTCCAGAACTCGTTTTGTCACTTGACAATTGGTTGCCATCAGAAGTGCGGCTCTTAGAGGTTGTTGATTTAAAAAGTTCCAGGGCTATTCCATCCTCCAATGGAGGTCTTTCTGTCCTTCGTGGGCTGGAGATCAGAGGATGCCCAAAACTTCTAGCTTTAGTGGGTTTGGAGAATCTGGACCTTCTCAACAGCTTGGTTTTAGCTGATTGCCCTTTGATTTATATATTGCCTGAAATGAAGTTCCCGCCAAGGTTAACATCTTTAGTAGTTCACGGGTGTCATAAGCTTATATCTCTCCACTTAGATGCCAATCATGAAACGTTGGTTGAACTTGAAGTATCAGATTGCCAAGAATTCATGCACATTGGAGGTCTGGAGCATCTAATAAATCTGGAAAACTTGGTACTGCTTCATTGCCTTGTACTTGAGATTCAGGAACTGCTGCCAGTCATTCCTGAATTCGTTTCTATATTCCTGTGTCCCAAATTGAAGAAGTGGTGCGAAATCCAAAGTATTGAATATGTGGTAAGCTTGTTGTGGCATTATTACTTCAGTTACTTGTTGCTTTGCTTCTTAGTTTATTTCTCCTTTCCTTTTGGTGATCTGCTGAGGTGCTGTTCATGTCATACAGGAAAACCTGCCAGACTCACCGTGAGTGCCTGATCACCTGTGTATGTAACACCACGATGATTGATCAAAGCTGACGAGATCAGATGGAGAGGTGGCTGTTTGTAATGGATGGCAGACGCTCCAATGAGGAAATAAAAGGTCTCAAAGTACAGATCTGCTTCGGGGATGTGGTCTGTATGTTGACCTTCCTTGTCGTAGAGTTGTTTGTGGTCATCTTGTAAGCTCGCTTATTATTCCATTAGAACGGTTGATGCAAGGTAGTAGGTACTAGGGGTGTGTTTGAGTCATCTGACGTGATTGTAGTAGGTGTGTTCTATATGTGGACCTTGCTTGTCGAAGAGTTGTTTGAGCCACCTCACGCGATCGTCAGTGCGCCATGGCACAGTCAGCGCCACATTGGCGACACCATGTTGGCCAAAAGCCAACTCTCAAACCATTATGGACCGAAGTGACACACTTGAACAATGTTAGAATGATAGAAATGTATTTTGAGAGTTTGTAGACCTGAGTGGCACACTCGAACAATATTAGGGTGCTAGAAATGTGTTTTGAGAATCTGTTGATCCAAGTGATACATGGAGACAACAAGTCCAGACCAACCATGCATTTAATAGCTCTAGAAAAAACAACTGAGAGTTCTGTTATAACGAGGCGCGATAAAACAGAGGATTCGGAAGGCACCAAGGAGTTGGACGGTTGAAACGAAGAGAACGAAAACAGAGAGAAATCGGAAGGCACGAGGCACAGGGAGTCGGGCGGCAACGAACACCCAGGCAGGGTCACGTAGGCAAGGAGCCGGGCGTCGCGAGCGTGGTCCATGGCGAGTGGGCTACTGTCGCCTCTCCTTTCATCTGCGAGCAAGCTGCTCGACCTTCTCTGGAGCCGGCCTTCAGGTTCCTGCCCTCCAAGCGGGCGGTCCACAGTTTTCGCCGATGTGCAGCGGCTGGAGCGGCTGCTGAGGCGGATCCAGGCCACGCTTGACGACACCGGTGAGCGGGAGGTCCGGGACAGCTCCGTCAAGCTGTGGATCGAGGAGCTCACGGACTTGGCCCGTGACGCTAAGGACGTCCTCGACGACCACCGCTACGAGCTGCTCCGGCGCCTCGTCCAAGAACGCCAGGGCGCCGCCGCTGCCGCCGCGGCATCGTCTGCAACAGTCAAGCGGAAGCTCGATGGCGAGGATGGCACCATCTCTGAGGTGACACATCTTCTCGTTGTTCATTTTTAGGTATTTGAGTGTTGTTAATGGATTAGAAAATCTTTCTTTTGATGTTTTGAAGCAACTTTTTAAAGTGTCTTGCTATCTACTCCTGAATTGCATTCTTGAGTAGCTCCTGCTGGCAAATAAATGCTGGTTATTAATTTGCAGATGCTTCGGAAGATCACACGCCGGTTCGAGATCTCTACAGATCGTGCCGCCGTGCAGCTCAGGCCAGTGGAGGACGGTGGCACCAGTGAGGTGATACAGTTTCTTGCTGCATTTCCTCCGAATTACTTGCGTGCTGGCGAATAACCGTAAATGACATTGCAGCAAATCGGGGAGGATGTACAGCGGTGCCAGGAAATCTCTGCAGATCGAGCATCTCTGCAGTTCAGGCCAGAGGATGAGCATGGTGGCATCAGTGAGGTAACCCATATTCCTACTGCAGTTCCTAACAATACCAGGCTAGCTGGTAAATAACCTCCTGTTGATTCGCAGCGAATCAGGGTAATCACATGCAGGTTTGAGGAGATATCTAGAGATCGAGCCGCTCTGCATCTCAGACCAGAAGATGGCAAAAGAACTTCTGGGGGGGACTCCTGGTGTAGAACGACGAGCCACCTGATGGATGAATCCTTTGTTTTTGGTAGGAGCAAGGAGAAGCAGAGTATCATAGAGTCAGTGTTATCTTTCAGTCAGGGTACCGGAACTCATGTTCTACCAATTGTTGGTATGGGCGGCATTGGTAAGACCACGATGGCACAGATGGTTTATAATGATGTGCTAGTGCAGGAAAGATATGCTCTCATGGGTTGGGTTCATGTCTCCCAAGCATTTGATTTAGTCAGGCTATCAATTGCCATCACCGAATCCCTGACGAGGAAACCATGTAACTTCAACGAATTAAGCTGCATTCATGGTGTTCTGAAGAAAGTGGTAAATGGAAATAGTGTGTTCCTAGTGCTGGATGATCTATGGAATGAATGGCAAGATTTGCTATGTCCACTCAAGTTTGCTCGAAATCTGACAGTTCTGGTGACTACTAGGAGTAAAGAGGTGGCACGCCTTGTGCAAACAGCTGGACCCTTTATCCTTGGCTCATTACCTGATGATCATTGCTGGTTATTGTTCCAACGCTGTGCTTTTGGGGACAGTTTGATCGATGAACAATGTGGTTTGGTTCAGGTTGGTACGAAAATTATGCAGAAGTGTGGTGGACTACCATTGGCAGTTAAGGCGATAGGTTGCATGTTAAGGTCCAAGATGGACCTGCAGATTTGGATGGAAATACTGGAAAGTGACTTTTGGGAGTATTCAGATGATAATGAAGAGATCTTCTCTGCTCTTAGGTTGAGCTTCTATCGACTGCCAGCAAGGCTGAAACCTTGTTTTTTGCTATGTGCTTTATATCCAAAAGGGTGGCGATTTACCAAGGATGAGATGATTCACTTGTGGGTTTCTCAAGGTTATATCCATCCTACTAAATGCAAAACAGCAGAAGAAGTCGCTGCTGATTACTTTGATGAGTTGACTGAAAGATCTTTAATCGAAACATTTGTTGACCGCACTTGTAATGACATCAAAGAGTTAGTTCAAAGATATGTAATTGAAACATTTCTTGATCGCCAAGACATGGAAACACAAGACACAAGATTATTTATTTTCAACTATAGCCTGAACTTTGCTGAGCTACATAGAAAAGCATTGCTTCAAACTTTGGATGGAAGGAGGAGTAATACAACTTTGAATCCAGCCCTTTCGTCACTTCAAAAGTTTTGGTTGCATGATATGACTTGGGACCTTGCAAAATCTCTGTCCAGCCACATGATCTCTGTATTGCCTCGTGATGGAGGTAGTCTGAGGGTGGCAAATAAAGGTCAGCACTTATTTGTTTCTCAACCAAATGGAAAACCCAAGGATCCTCAATGGCGTACACTGTTCTTACAATCCTTTGACCTTTCCTTTTCTGACTACATTGGCATGCATAAATTGTCATACCTGAGGGTTCTTGTACTACTTTATTCTCTATCTTCTGGGTCCATATCATGCATCCAGAATCTGAAGCACTTGCGCTATCTCCATGTAGGTCAGAATCAGCACTTGCGCTATCTCCATGTAGGTCCTCATGACATCAAACCTAACTCAGAGCTCTTGCAAAGGGGAAATACCAAACTCGAACTCCTTCCGCAAACAATATGCAATCACTACAGCCTAGAGAAACTGATAATAAACACTTTTCATACAAAATTATGGATTAAGTCTTGTGATCTTGTCAGTCTCAGATACCTTCACCTCTCTGTTCACTCTAGTTGTTTGTCATCTCTTCGATTTTGTGAGCTTTATAACCTTGACACATTGTGCTTGCATCGCTGCTGCTGCATTACAGAGCTTCATATATGCATTGGAAACCTCAAGAAGTTGCGATGCCTTCAGCTTTGTCATATTGCAGCAATCAAGTTGAATTACGATTCCTTCCTATGTCAGAATAATAAAAATAAATGCCAGCAAATGGAGGTAGCATTTCCTGCTCTGGAGGAGTTAAAAATTGATCGTTTGTATGCTCTAGAGTACTGGTGTGGATTGCAGGACTCAGATTGTCCAAAGCTGCAGAACGTCACTGTAACAAACTGCTACAAACTAAGAAGAATGCCTTATTTTGGTTCTGTCAGAAAGCTAATGTTAAGCAAGTTAGCACTCACAGATCTCCAGCTTTCTGTTCGTAGTGCACCGTCTCAGCTGCAAATTCTTGAGATCCGAGATTGTCTAAACCTGAATTCTTTGTTGGGGCTGGAAAGTCTTTATTCTCTTGGGAGCTTATATATTGCCAACTGTCCTGACCTCATCATCCCTTCCAAAATGAAGCTGCCATACAAGCCTCATCATGTATTCATCGATGAGTGCTTTGGATTGATGGAATGGTGTGAAGAACAAGGCTTTTACTGTCAGGTCTTATGTTATTCTTAGATACTATTTTAAATTGCTTTGTTATTCGTAAGCTATCCATTTTTTTCCTTCATTTAATCACCTTTTGTGATTCCTTGTTTTATATATTACTAATATCTTATCATAGGAAATGTCAATACACCCCCTGTATGTAATATACACATGTAGGCCCTAAAATTTCCCATGGTATTATCCTAGTCCCTAAGCTTTTAAAATGCAAATCCCGGTCTCTAAACTTACTAAGTGTGCCACTTGACATCTGATATCTTTGATGAATGTGTAAACATCTAAAATGGAGAGGTTTCCTTTATGTTATTTATAATTGACGAGGCGGGTAATTTAGATGCAAATTTAGGGGTTACTTAAGTTATGTTTCACAATGACATGGATTGGTAACTTAAATGAAGGGTTAAGGTTTTAATTTTGTTATTTTCCACTAGCCCATTAACTCGTCCTCTTGCATGGGCTAGAATCTTATGATGCATAAGCTGACTAATAAAAATTACTTATATTAAAATCCAATTTTTTTCTCTCTTTATTCATTTTGAACACAGTATGCATAATAGGTACTCTGTAATGCCTATCTAGTTGTCATAAACTTACCAATTAATATGTATTATGGATGCTGTTTCACTTGAAAGTTGTTTTCCTTCTATGTCTATGTAATATATTTACTGTTTCCCTTGCGTTACTGAAGATTAAAACAGTAATGATGAGGCTCACCCTATTGTTTCCCCCCCTACTCAACAGGTTTATGAAACTTATAAAATGAAGGTTTCCTATATAAAAAAGGCAAAGGAGTATGGACGCAGCATTGATTATTTCAAATCCTTTCAACGCCTCTCTCTAGATATTTGCCCTGAGGAGGGACCAGAACTCGTTTTGTCACTGGATAATTGGTTGCCATCAGAAGTGCGGCTCTTAGAGGTTGTTGATTTAAAAAGTTCCAGGGCCGTTCCATCCTCCAGTGGAGGTCTTTCTTTACTTCACAGGCTGGAGATCAGAGGATGCCCAGAGCTTGTAGCGTTAGTAGGTTTGGAGAATCTGGACCTTCTCAACATCTTGGTTTTAGCTGATTGCCCTTTGCTTTATATATTGCCTGAGATGAAGTTCCCGCCAAGGTTAACATCTTTAGTAATTCACGGGTGTCATAAGCTTATATCTCTCCACTTAGATTCCAATCATTCAACATTGATTGAACTTGAGATATCAGATTGCCAAGGATTCATGCACATTGGAGGTCTGGAGCATCTGATAAATCTGGAAAGCTTGGTACTACTCCATTGCCGTCTGCTTGAGCTTCAGGAACTGTTGCCGGTCATTCCTGAATTCGTTTCTGTATTCCTTTGTCCCAAATTGAAGAAGTGGTGCGAAATCCAAAGTATTGAATATGTGGTAAGCTTCTTATGGCGTTATTAGTGCAGTTGCCTACTTTTGTTGCTTCTTAGTTTATTTTCCTTTTCCTTTTGGTGACCTGCTGAGGTGTTGTTCGTGTCATACAGGAAAATCTGCCTGACTCACCATGAGTGTCTGATTACCTGTAAGTCTGTAACTGCACGATGATTGATCGAAACTTACGAAATCAGATGGAGGAGTGGTTGTTTTGTAATGGATGGCAGATGCTCCAATGAGGAAATAAAAAGTATCAAAGAATGTGCACATGATGCTTCAGGGTTGTGTTCTATATATATCGATGTTCAACTGTAGACGAGTGTTGCTGTCATTTTGTGGTCATCTTTATTCGACTGGAACGGTAGGTGTGTTTGAGCCATCGGGGATGACTGGAACGTTCCATGTAATATTATAAGTGAGTATCAGATTGCCATCAGCTTAAAACTCATGGCATTACCTGTATCAACTATATGGTTTGAAAAAAAACGGCTTGCATTTTCCCCTTTTACTAAAAAAGTATGATGTTCGCTACTGCAAAATAAAAAAACCATCAGGGGCAGTATTTTTATGTTCCATACGACATTTTTTTTACGGCAAAAACTGTGGGGGAGATCCCACAGTGTCAAAAGAGTTTTTATAAATTTAAAGAAGTTTTAGGAAACTTACATAGGGGTTTAACTGAAGGCATCTAGCCAAAAGCAAAAGGCTGACATAAGGTCAAGCTTATATCTAAGACACTGGAGATTACATTGATTTTTGAAATTACAGAACCATCTAGTTTGATATGGATCTCGCCATTCAAAAATCTTGTCATTGCGCATTTTCAGATCTCCCACACAGCAATCATGGAGGCTTCAGTGAAGAAACGTAGTCCATGTGTCTGTTGTGCTTGAATGAAGTGGTCCTGAATGTTAAGAGACTGATCCTAGCTGAAGTTAATCCTCGACCAACATTGGGCTGCAAACCGGCACGTGAAGAATAAGTGATCAAGAGTTTACTCCTCCCTTGTATTACACATACCGCATACGTCATCATTGTGGACGTGTATATTTCTTCTTGTCGACATTGTCTTTGTGTTGAGCCTGTCAACTAAGATAAGCTAGGTGAAGATTTTGATTCGTGGCATGCATCTAGACCTCCATATTTCTCTATAAATAGGATGGGCATCAAAGTCTTCAAAAATCCGAGAGTAGAATTTCTTAGAGGTGTAATTGTTTCCTCATATAGGCACCCATCGGTCTTTTCATCATACGTTGTGTTGTGCAAATGATTTTGGAGTTCCTCAAACTCGCTATGGGCTTGCTGTGAAAGAGGTAGGATGAATAGAGAGTCAAGGTCTTCAGCTTGCATTACATCCAGCACCGAAATACCCTCTGATATTGAGTAAGATGCCAGTCTAGGAAAATCATGCTTCAGGATGCGCCCAGACCACTCGTCCTCCCAAAAACACACAGTTGGACCATCTTGAACCGAGCATCTAGCTATTGTGCGGTACAATACATTCAGCCTGAGCACGTCCAGAAGGACCCGACCTCACGAGCAGCATGCGACACTTTTGCCGAGTAGTATCTGAACCAAATTAGTTGAACCCGAGGTACATCAAGTCTGTTGTAGAACTTATGTAGATGCTTCAACAACAATACATCATTCTGCAGTCTTAAGTTAATGACTCCAAGACCACCCTTATCTTTGGGCATTTGCACAACTTCCCAAGCTACAAGGTTTCCTCCTCTTTTATTTTTCTGAGTTGCCACGGGCACTACTTTTTGGCTCTATCAATGTTCTCTATTACCCCTTTGGGCAACTTGATGGTGCAGAGGGCATATGTGGTGATCGGTGTTATGGCCGAGTTGAGCATTTGCTGTCTCTCTCTGAGTGACATCCAAACAACATATTGTAAAGGCTAAATGACATTTTTTTTCTGTGCCTGCACAGTGTTAGCTAGACATACAAAGGTCGGTAGAGGTTCAAACAACACGTGTGTGCGTTTCAAGATTCCCATTGACCCAACTGGGCCCATAAAAAATATCGATGCAAGACTCAAATCTTCACTCTGGAATCAACAGGAGCTAGAGATAGAAGTTTCCACAACCACAAGCAGCTCAAGCACATATTACTCAAAAAAAAAAAAAAAAAAAACAGCTCAAGCACATTCTTCTTCCTCCGCGGATAGAACAAGAAACCTGTGCGAGAGCCTTTTTTATCTTTTTTGAGTGGGCTGGATGAAAGTTGGACCAGGCCTGTCATGGGCTTGCCCTGTTTGAAGAAATGCAGGCATATCCCTCTGCTGTCTGCTCCATTGTTTCAGCGTTCTAAACGAAAGACCTCCTTTCAGAATGACAATACAAAGAGTCAAAGACCAATAATCTCATCAAAAGAAAAACAAAAGAGAGTCAAAGACCAATATATGGGTTCTAATACAAACTTGAATAGTACGTTGGATTCTAATACATATGGGTTCAGACGAAAAATCAAATAAATGTTCTTCTAATTTCGATTAGGTCCACTGCATGCTAATGAAAATGGTTGTCGGATTACATACAGAGCAATGGTGATGGAAAAAATGCTGATGAAGCTTTGGCAACTGATGAACGAGTAACAGAGTCTAAATTCGGTACAACCATCTTGCTCCCATGTTTAATCACGCAGGGGTTCAGAACTCCAGCGCCAGAGAGTAGCTAGGCATCGGACGGGGGCACAGCGACAGACGTTGAGAACGAGGCCATCGCTGCCGCCGCCGCCGAAGAGTACGCCTCGGCCGCCGGCATGGCGACCGACGCCTGCAGCGGCGCCAACGAGGAGGACGACGCCTCGATCGCCGCGGGCATCGCCACCGACGTCTCCAACGGCGAGTTTACCAGGTGCATTATGCCTTCCCAGTACTTCTTCTCGATCTCCGTCTGCTGCTCGTGCAAGGACTCGTCGAGTAGCATGCCCGCGTACCCCGCCGCGAGGATGTCTGCGTCAGCGGCATCGATGAAGTGATCTCCCCACCGCTGCTGCTGAGGAGGGTAGTCCTCGTTGCACGCCGTCTCCTCGTGCGCCTGCTGCATGGGCTGCATCCCATAGGCGGTGCGCGCGGCACGGACACCCTCCAGTGCCGAGGCCGCCTGCGCCGGGCACTGGGAGAAGCTCAGCGTGGGCGTCGGTGGCGAGTCGAGCTGGTGCACCACGGCGGGTCCGGGCATCTGCGGCAGCGCCGAGACGGACGCGGAGGCGGAGGCCGCGAACGCGCGCAGGCGGTGGGTTGTGGCGTGCTGCGTGCCCGAGGCACCGCCGCCGGGCCCTCTTCTGCCGGTCCCAAGCGCGTCAGAGCGACGCTTGCGAGTGACCCAGTGGATGCCCATCATGAGCAACAAGGACATCGGATGCGATTCGAGGAACTGGTGCATCGCGGCAGGTCCGGGCATGTGCGACGGCGCCGAGACGGACGCGGAGGCGGAGTCCGCGAACGCACACATGCGCTTAGCATCGTGCGCACGCGCCCCGAGCTTCACGCTCTCCCACTGCGGCGTGTGGTGGGTGTTGGCGTGCTGCGTACCCGAGGCACCGCCGCCGGGCCCTCCTCCGTCTATCTGGAGCGCGTTGGAGCGCCGCTTGCGCGTGACCCAATCGATGGCCATGTCGGCCTGCCGCTTCTTGAGGTGCGTGTTCGGATAGTTCTTGATCTTGTTGTCGGTGCTTTGGCGCCATCGCAAACCACCTGCAAGCACGGGGGACGCCATGAAAAAGTTCTCTGCAATCACGCGCATTGACAAATCTGCATCGCGGCGTAAACCACCGCAGGCGTGCAAGAAAGTAACAAGTGCATGGCCCGGCACAGAGACATGAACGACACGATGCAAAGATGACAAAACCTATGAGTTAAAATGGCAAGAGGTGGCTACAGTGAACTTTTGGTGACAATAGTAAGGTATGTGAAACCATAATCCATTCTAAAATATTGGAGACTCTCTAAGGTCTCAAATAATATTCTCTTCTTAGTCACCTCCTCACTCTCTAGTAATGTAGTAGCTAACAATGTCAAATCGGTAAAGATCTCTACAAGCTCGACATCGACATTATCATCCAAACATAGCACAGATGGGCCAAACCCCTTGTCCACAACAACTTCCAAGCATCTAACACTAGTATTCTTCACAACTTCTTTATAATTCTTCCATACTTCCTCAGATGACAAAGCCACTAACACATAGTGTGCTAATTCTTTCCCACAATCAAATTGACCTCTCAAACTTATTGTTGTTCGTTCATACTTCAACTCCCCATTTTCATTAACTTTACCACCATGAAACAATCGCACTATATGATCCAACAAAAAAATATGAAGCAACAACAACAAAATATGAAGCAACACGTCAACAAACGTACATCAATTGCATATTTCCAAATCAAATCGTGTGCATTCACTACTACACAAACATATCACAAGTCACAAACCTTCATAGTGATGACAAGAAAAGGCAACCCACAAACCTACCCAAAGCGAATCCGCGGACAGACCTACCTTTCTAAATTGTCCGTGCATCAACTACCTATGAAATGCCAACCAACAAAACAACAATATCAACAACTACGCTTCTACCAACCAAATCGAATCATTCACATCTCCTACCACACTATCTAAATCCACCAAACCACCAAAACTAAATCCTCCATACATCAAGTAAGTACGTACATGCAACACATAGTTTACGACAAATCGACACACTTTATCCTAAACTTATATATTGTATGCATCAAATTGTATCAACAAACGATCCAATCTCTCCCAGTCCAGTTAATTTTATAACAATAGCTATGTGAACCAACCATGCAAAAATCCATGGAATAGCGGGGAAGAGAGGAAGGTGTACCCTCAAGCTGCCCTTGTAGCCACGAGAGGGGATGAGGGAGGTACACAACGGCGCCGCCACCGCCGGCCGAGCAGAGGAGGCCGCGCGGCGCCCGCCCTCTTGCCCAGCCGGTCGCTCCTCTGCTCCCCAGGGGCCGACGGGGTGGTGTGGGGTAGCGGTGGACGAGATGGCCACGTCGGCGTGGTGAGGGGGCGGCGAAATGGTGGCAGGATGGCGGCGGCTGCACCTCGGCGGCGGGTTGCGTCGAGGGCTCGTGGGTGGCCAGGAGGAAGAGCAAGAATGAAGAGAAAATTGGGCCGGGCTGGAACCCTAATTTCACCTCGTCACGCCAAACTATTTGGTGCGATAAGGTGGGACCCGCAACCAAGCAATAATTGGGCTGGGCCAGCAAACCATAAATCCACCACGTCGCGCCAAACCTTTTGGCGTGACAGCGTGGGATCTGTAAGCTGCCACATCCGCGACGATCAACGACGGACGCCAACGTGGCAGCACGACAGTGTGATTTGGTCACGCAAGAAGGTTTGGTGTGACCAAATAGGCTATGGTATGCAAATAGTTTTTAGGACCGTTATTTTTAAAATATTGATTAAAAAGGATTAAAATTAAAAAAAACGGGCTATGAGCATGCAAAAATGGAAATGGCATAAAGATGTGCCTCCACCTTAAAGTGAGGATCCCACCAAGGGTTCCATGCTATTTTGGTTGGAGTGTCTAATGAAGTTGGTCTAATTAATTCCTCTTGTCAATCACCAACAACATGAAGTAGAGTTTTGTTGAAATAGTGTCTAAGGATTTCTTCATATAATATCAATTAAACTAGTGCCACAACTATTCTATTCCTATTATTGTGCCTTACCATATTTAGAAACACACGCTCCTATTGCTCAACACAAAAATGGATGGTATCTTCGAGAATACCACAATCCCTAAAGGATGACAAACCCGAAAGAAGGATGTTCTATAATAAGCATAGTAATGTTTCTAGAAGTTGTGTCATCATTCCAATTCCATATCCCTTTGGTCAGGAAATTCCTTCTCTACTTGCATACCCAATTTCTTGTGTACAAATATGTTGGGTGATGCCCTTTTGGCTTGGCCCCCTCCCCCTTGCAAAGAGCTATCCTAAAGGCCTTCCCTAGATGTTTCTGGTCGTTTCATAGGATGGTGCATTTCGTTTGTCCACGGGAGGCTTTGCCAGGGCTCAACAAACGAAGGGCATCTAGAGCGAAGGAGTCGTGTGTGCAGGTGATGAGTTGTATCCCTAAGGAGGATCCCAGGGAAGACCAAGTGCCTGAGCAAATGCTTTAATGGTCTCCATGGTCGCGTGAAGACAAATGCTTTTGGTTTCATGTGACAGGAGGCATAAAAGCAGCTCCAGTGTTGTGCCAAATCGAACGGTGGGCTGCAACAACCGAACCATCAACAATGTAGCATCCAAACCATACCTGTCAGAGCCAATGTTCGACTATTGCAGACACTACACACCAAGCCAAATTAAATAATCTATCTTCTTCATGCAGCGGTACTCCACGCGGGGGTGAGACATGTCAAAGCGAGGATGGACCAGAGAGAGTACTGCTTTTAAGGTAGATGAGACCCATAAACCAATGCAGACACTGGGGCTATCAAGCCTTGTTTTGCATTTGGTTTCCTTGGACTCCACGGTTCAGAAAACACTGGAGCTGCCCTAAGAGTCCTTGTGTTGTAAGGAAAACTTATAAATAGTGTCAATTGTACAAATGGAGGGGGAGGATGAATAGTGAAACCATGAGTTATTTGTTGCCTTTGCTATTCCATTCCTTATTGGAGAGTTTGACCATTGCCCGTGTTCGAGACTTCTCTCACAATTATTATAGAATCACACACCTGGTACTGCACTTCATCATGCATCCTGGATAGACAACTAGGTTAATGTACTCCATCTCTAATTCCTGGGACGATCTACCCTTGCACTCGTAGTAGAGCGCGGTTAGGCGCAGTCTTGGAGCAACTCCATGGCGGCCATTTGGATGGCGTACATGAGTCCCAGGACCAAAGCCCCCGATGCCATGTTGCTACGGGTGCATATCTTCTCCTGACAGTACACCGGCCTGAACACGGCGGCCCGAGGGGTCATCACGTTCTTGGAAATCATTTTCCTTGCCATCATCTTCCTTGTCGCTATGCATTTCCTTCCTCTTGTGCTACTGATCCTCCCACTTTGATTACAAGCCCCTGCAATGATCTGATTGTGGCCATGGCATGAATCCGTGTTGGGTAACTTATTGAAATCAAGTTATCATTAATGAATATCAAAATGAAACATCTTTTTCGAAAAATGGAATTCATGAGATACATGAAGTATGTCGGGGTCATTTTGTGACTCCAAATGACATAAACATGTACTCACAAAGACCATATCGAGTCGAGAAAGTTGTCCTTGGTATGTCCTTACCCTACCTTAGGTCCATTCTTGGAAAAGAACCTAGGTCGACTCTCTTGGGAGTGGATACTTGTTCTTCACTGTCATGGCATTTATAACCCACAGCCATCTAAAGGCGTACTCTTGTCCTTCTGGGTTATAGAAAAGGCCACGCATCCCAAAGGAGAGGAACTAGGTTGGATGTACCCTTTTTCTAGTAGGTTATTAGTCAACTATTTATGCATCTTTGCAAACTCTTGTGGTTCCATCCTATAAGGTTGCCTAGAGATTGGAGTAGTTCTATAGGCATAGGCTCAAATCACAAATTCTCTGTCTCAATCAAGAAACATTCTAGGTTTTTTCTTCAGGAAACACATTAGGAAACTCAGGTAGAATAGTTTCCAACTCGGGCAACTTGGTGTTCAATGTATGCAACATTGGTCCGCTAAGCATGGATGGAACCATGGTGACTCTTTGGCAGGCGGGGGCGTGTTGAAGTTCTATGGTTTTAGGTAGGCTTATGATTGCACCATCATTACAATGGTTGTGTATGAAGCAATTGTATATATCTTAGCATCACAACCAGTGATCTGAATCGTGTTCGTATTCAAGATCAAGTGTCTCTCATATTTCTCTTTTTTATCCTTTTGTAAAAACGCAATTTGGAAAGCCTTTTGAAATAAACATATATAATCTATCGCGTAATTGGAACTGTCTTTGGTATGTCTTTACCCTATCTTAGATCCATCTTGGAAAAGAACCTATCTCCAAACTAACCGATAAATTAGGTCGATTCTCTAGGGAGTGGATACTTGTTCTTCACTGTTATGGCATTTAATAAATGCTTGTAATCCACAACCGTCCAAAGACATACTCTTGTTTTTCTTTACAAACAAGGCCAGGCATCCCAAAGGAGAAGAGAACATGGCCGGATGTACCCTTTCTTCATCTTTGCAAACTCTTGCAGTGCCATCCTATAAGGTTGCCCAGAGAAACTCCTATATGTCTCAATCAAGAGTCATTCTAGGGTTTTCTTTGGGAAACGCATTAGGAAACTCACGTACAAATGCATGGAATAGTTTGCAACTCGGGAAACTTGTTGGTGTTCAACGTAGCTGACTAATTAATGTTGCATATATACCTTGAACACCAAGAAGTTGAGCTAAGCATGGAAACATATGGTGACTCTTTGGTGTTGAATTTCTAAGGCTTTTGGTAGGCTTATGATTACAACATCATTACAATGGTCGTGTATGAAGGGATTGTATATTCTTAGCATCACAACCAGTGATCTGAATCGTGTTCGTATTCAACATCAATTATCTCTCATATTTCTTTTTTTATCCTTTTGGAAAACACAATTAGAAAACCTTTTGCAATAAACATATATAATCTCTGGCGTAATTGGAACTGTCTCAAGCCGGTTGATGAAATGAAATGATTTGTTGGGTAGTTTAGTTTTGGCAGTTTCTGTGTGTCCTACTTCCAGGACATTGCCACGTTATGAAACTTTTATCAAATTTTAGTTTCTCAAATTTTAGTCACCTACATTTTAGTTTCTCAAATCTAAAATTCAAATTTTTAAACGATCTCGGATGGAAAACCTTTCTATATGAACTTTATAGATCTCAAAAAGTTATGAAACTTTGTAGTTGAAAACTTTTTTATTTGACTTCATCTAGTCATGCGAAATCTAAGTTTAAGTTTCTCAATTTTGAAATTCAAATTTTATAAATGGCCTCGAGATGGAAAAACTTTCTAAATGAAGTTTGTAGATCTCGAAAATATATGAAAGTTTGTAGTTGACGAATTTTTGATTTGATATCGTTTAGGGCTTTAAATAAGCAAATTACATTCGGTTGAGTACAATACGTGGGGAACCAAAACTATCTATAGACATATGATATGTGATAGTATAGTGCAGTGGTAAAGAAGGAACCGCGCGAGAGCGAGGTCGTGGGTTCGAATCCCGGTGCATGCGAAGTGCGAAAAAGGCTTTCACTTGAAACAATATAGTGAGGTTAGAGTGGCTTGGAGTATGACTGCTGGTGGCCCTTCACAATTTATTTTTTTCCCTATTATTTTCGAGTTTTTTCTATTTTTTTTTAAAATGCACTGTAATGGCGGCTCGAGCCGCCTTGACATGGTGTTGAGCCGCCCTGACAGTGCCATGCACTATAAGCACATTTGCATAGGGGCGGCTGGAGCCACCCAGAGGCTGGCCAGCCGCCCTTGCACTACCTTCCTGGCGTAGTGCACAAGCTGGCAGCCGGTTTTTCCCTTACCATGCAAGCAGCTGGGGAAAACCGGAAAAGATCCCAATATTATCAAGCTGGACTCCATAGACGACATGCCTATGCATGGCCTGCACATAAAACAATTTTCACCGTGCTTCTGCATTTGCCGGGAATCCTAATGTTCCTTTCAGCCAACACTGTTGTTGAGCCGCCCTGACATGGTGTTGAGCCGCCCTCGTGCACTGTAAGCACGTTTGCACAGGGGCGGCTGAAGCCGCCCAGAGGCTGGCCAGCCGCCCTTGCAGTACCTTCCTGGCGTAGTGCACAAGCTGGCAGCCGGTTTTTCCCTTACCGTGCAAGCAGCTGGGGAAAACCGGAAAAGATCCCAATATTGTCAAGCTGGACTCCATAGACGACATGCCTATGCATGGCCTGCACATAAAACAATTTTCACCGTGCTTCTGCATTTGCCGGGAATCCTAATGTTCCTTTCAGCCAACACATTGGACAAACGACCGTCCGAGACCCAAAGCACTACTAGAGCAGTGCCAACAGCCACAGCCAACAGGAAAGATCAAGATAGGAAAATCTCAATGAACTTTCACAGTCTGTATGCCTGCATCTCGGCCACCACGCTAGCCTTGTTTCTACACCATTTCTGTCCACGGATAACAGTCTGTGAGCAATATATATGCAAACTAGGAAAGGCCATATTGCATTCACGCATGACCAAAGGTCTAGCTGGAGACTTTGCAAAAATAGTTAGGCTAAACCACCGGCGCGGCGGTCTGTCAAATATAAGGTGGGCGGTGGCCATCCATGCCGTTGTCGTCGCTGCTGCTGCTGGCCGTGATAGCGGCCGTGGTGGCGCCACAGCTCCTGGTGGCGACGGCGGCGCCTCTGGTAAGGCTACCTGGCTGCCGGACCTCATCATGGGGCAACATGAGCTTGCCGTACCCATTTAGCATCAACGCCGCCAACTGCTCCATCCCCGGCTTCAACGACCTCACCTACGACAGAACAAGGGACAGCCCGTCGATGCTGCTGCTCATCAGGGAAGGCTCTGCCGGTCTGCAGGTCACCAGCCTACATCTCAGCAAGGCCACCATATACTTTGCCAACTGTGCCATACAAAGCATATGTTGGAGTTCAGGACACCATGGGATGGGACGTACGGTCCCATCTCCCGTTTGAGGGATGGGATGATCCTGGTTCTAATTTGGATGAAATGATGGGATCATCCCTGTTTTTCTTTTGGTTGGTGGGATAAAAACAATGAAATGATCCTGGTTCTAATTTGGATGAAATGATGGGATCATCCCTGTTTTTCTTTTGGTTGGTCGGATAAAAACAATGAAATGATCCTGGCCCTAGCTAGTTTGGATGGAGGGATATAAATGAGGACAATGAATTTGGTCACTTGTTCACTATATATGTTGCTAGTCTTACCTCATTTGTTTGTATTGTTGCCTCCATATGTATACGAATCTCTCACCGTGTAGTGCTCTAGAGGTTTGTTCAAAAACTTGGCATCACCTTTGTGATCCTAAACTAGAATAGAGGCGTAGTAGCAAAATATTACTAGGCCAATTAGCATGATGAAAAATTGTTGCAAGTATACTCGAATACGGTTATTGTTGGATATGCTCCTAATTCATCCCCAAGATAAAGGCCTATTTCTGACGGAGCGAAGCGGAGGCCCGTCGCCGGAGACTTGGGCCGAAGCGCAGCGTAGTCTGAAATAGGCCCATCATGGTGCGCACCAGTTGTTGGGCTTGGGGGCGCAGGGTCGATGCCCCCGCGGTACGGTACGGCTTACAACCCTTAGGGTTTCCACCACAGCCGCCACTTCACTCCACTCCATTCTATCCCATTCAGATTAGACACTCCCGTTCATCTTGTAAGCCGCCGCATCGGCGTTGTACTGCTACTCGTGATTATAGTGAGATTGATTCCGTGGCTGGCGCCCGTGGTTTTGCCCCTTTGCTTTGAAGGGGTTTTCCACGTTAAATCTTGTGTTCCCTTTTGGTTTATTCCGCTGATTCTTCATCGTTCTTGGTCGGTTTTCTGCTCGGATTTACAACAGTTATTAACTTGTTATAGTGCTCATCATTGTAGAGCGATAATGAAGTTTTGTGCTAGCCAACGACACTCAATTTTCTAAGCTTGATTATTTAGCTGTGCATAACTCCTTTGCATCAGCTAGCTAGACTCAAGTTGGTTATATTTCTAAATATCAACAATTAGTATTTATAATAATATATGGGACTAAATTCTTCTATTACCGAGTTGAATATGAAGTTCATTGCCACAAGATCAATTAGAGGAATGCTCCCAACACACCCAAAACACTTGTGAACCGAAGATCAAAATCTACAAGTACCACTACATTTTGAGTGACATAGGACTTCTTATTACCATGAAAGGAATGCTCCATGCACTTTGGAATAAATGCTATTACATGTGTATCATCAATATATCGAATACAAGTATAAATATTAGAGACCACATGGTATTGTGTGGGTGCGTGGTTGTGAGCAAGCAAAAAATTGAAATGGCATAAAGATGTGCCTCCAAGGCTCCACCTCACGAAGGGTTCCATGCTATTTTGGTTGGAATGTCCAATGAAGCTGGTCTAATTAGTTCCTCTTGTAAATCACCAACAACATGAAGTAGTTTTGTTGAAATAATGTCTAAGAAATCCTGCACATATATCTATATATTAAAGTAGTGCCAGAACTAACATATTACTACTTAAGGTTGCCTTGCTATATTTAGGAACACACGCACCTTTTACTCAACAAAGAAATGGATGGTATGTCAAGGGGTTCACGGCGCAGTGGCAAAGGCCATTGGTTGGGGAGATCCCACCCAGGGTTCAAATCCTGGGTGCGACACATGATTCTGGATTTATTCCAGAATTTCTGGCGCTATGCATTAAGTGGTAGGCGACGTGCCCGTCGACAGCGAGGCGCCTGTGGTGACTTTGTGAACTTCAAGATTTGCCGGCTCAGTCCTTCGAAGGTGCTCATAGGGGTAGGGTTTGCGTACGTGTGTTCATAGGGGTGAGTGTGCGTGCGTGTTGAGCGTCTACGTTGTACTGTGTAATCTCAAAAAAAAAAAAAGAAATGGATGGTATCTCGGAGAATACCGCAATCCCCAAAAGATAACAAAATCGAAAGAAGGATGCTCTATAATAGGCCTAGGAGTGTTTCTAGAAGTTGCCTCTTGGCTCCCTTTGCCTTGCATGAGCCGTCCCAAAAGCCTTCCCTACATGTTTTTGGTTGTTTCGGAGGATGGTGCACCTCGTCAAGCCGTGGGAGGCTTCACCAAGGCTCAACATACGAATTGCATCGGGAGCAAAGGCGTTGACTGTGCAGGCTATGAATTGTATCCGTAAGGAGGACCCAGCGAAGACCAGGTGCCTGAGCAAAGGCTTTAGTCCCCCCGCGGTCGCGCGAAGGCCGATGCTTTTGTTTCATGTGTGAATTTGACCACGGGTGCCTCCACCCAAGGGAATCCAGGTATCTCGAGTAGGTGTGGGAGGAGGCATAAGAGTCTTTGTGATGTAAGGGGAACCTACAGAATGGGTGAAGATGAATATTGAAACCACGAGTTCTTTATTGTTTTTGCTATTGCATTCGTTATTTGAGAGTGGCAGTTAATTGCTCGTGTTTTTAAGGCTTCTCTATAGAACAACAAGATACCCATATTATAGAACCACACACCTGGTGCTGCACTTCATATGACACCTGGTGCATCACGCATCCTGGATAGACAGCTTGACATACTCCGTCTCTGATTCCAGGGCTGATAATCTACCCTTGCACTCGTAGTAGAACGCGGTCAAGGCGCAGTCTTGGAATAGTTCCACGGCGGCCATCTGGACGGCGTACATGACTCCCAGGACCACAGCCCGCCACCATGTGGCTGCTAGCACATATCTTGGCCTGCCAGTACACTGGCCGGAATAAGGCGGCGAGCACGGTCGCCACGGAAACAAAGAGCACGGCATGCCTCCGCCTACCCTTCACCAGCTGCCACGCTCGCACGACCGCGCCTGCGCCGCAGTGGTGGCGCCAGCTAGCTGCAGGTTCATCCATGGCCACGACGACGGCGAGCGAGCAGAGGAACGACAGGAAGATGTAGAAGACAAAGGCGGCGAGGAGAACCAGGCTCCCGCCGGCGAGGAACAACCTGGAGTACCGCCTGAACCCGAGGAAGGCCACGAGGGCGGACGAGGCCAGCAGCAGCGCGACGCCGGCGGTCTTGAGCGCGCAGATGACGACGACCGTCGGCACGGCCCTCTTCAGCTGCTGCGTGGCTCTGCCGAGGGGCTCGATGGCGACGCCGGTGTGTCCATGTCGTCGTCGGCCTTGAGCTTGAGGGGCTCGATGGCGAGCTCGTTGGCGAGGAGAAGGAGAGAGACCCAGGCGACGAGGATAGTGAAGATCGTCGCAAAGAGTAGGCTTGGTGCTAGTGGTAGCCATGGCTAGTGCTAGTGGTCGGCTGGCTGGTTTCTTGTCTACCTCAATTGTGTTTGCTAGTCATTTTTTACAGCAAAAAACACCCAGCTTTCAACACATCAGCAACAGATGAAGGCAAGAAACAGCACATTTGCAAATACGTCAAGTGTGACGGGATTGTTGCCGTCAAAAACTGTGACGGGATTGGGAGGAGGGTGGTGGATATATGTGGCCTGGAACTTAAGGTACCGGCCGGATTTTCAAAGTCTGATCTCCTTGCAATCTCCCTCAGCCATCATTAACTTGTCCCCCAGTCTAAAAAAAACGTAAATAGAAGTCAAACAATCTTAAATTAATTTAATTAGATTTATAAAAAGTAGTATTAACACTTATATATTTAAATAGGTCTATTATGAAAGCATATATATTCCATAATAGTGACATTTATTACGAATCATAAATTTTATTAATTTATATATATATTTAGTTAAAATTGGACCTTTTTTTAAGATGAAAGACCAGATTGATTTTATCTAGCGAGGATATTAAAATGTAGATAAAAATAGATAGATAAAAATCTCAAATATTTGAATCCATATCTACTAACACTACGCCACAAATGTTAACCGTGATGTGCAGTTTAGGTTTACCACAGCGGGCAAACGCTTTCGCTACTGGGGCAAAATGGCGGCACCACTGCAGTGGGCGCTAGTGCCCGCTGCCATAAATCGATTTACACAATGGGCACATTGGGATGCCCGTTGCGGTAAATAATTTTGGAAAAAACGAAAAAGAAGGAAAAAGCCCACACGGGCTTGGATCTGGGCCGCTGCAGCTGCAGTTCCAGCTCGCCACCACGCCGGCCGCTCTAGGGTTGCCACCACCGGGAGCGACGCCATCGTAGCCCCTCCTCGCCCTCGCCGTCATTGGATCTAGACGCCCTCAACCAGATTCGCCAGCCACCGTCGTCGGGGGAGGGATGGGGAGGCCGCCTCCCACCAGATCCGCCAGCCTCCGTAGTCGAGGAGGGATGGGGAGACCGCCTGGATCTGCCTTGGACGCCCATGCCTGGATCCGCCAAGGCCGCCTGGATCCTCCCTTCCAAGCGTTGCCGTTGATGGGCTCGGCGCCACCCGCCGGAGGAGCAACGCGCGTCGGGAAAGGGAGCGGGAGAGGGGGGGCGGGGTTGGGGTTTTCTACATGGCAAGCAACAAACATGGGTTTGTTTAGAAAAAAATTGTAGTTAGGATTTTTGTGTTTGGTGAATTTTCCGGGTTGTTACAAAGGAGGAGCTGCTCCGGCGAATGAGGGAGGCGATGCTGCCGTGATCATCATGAACGAGGCCTCGACCGGCAAAGAGCCTGGTGGTTCTCCACCTGTTGCATTTTCTTTCTTTAACTGGCTAGTTTGGTGAGGCTGAGAGTTATTTTCTTTAACCAGTGTTGTAAGTGCTATTATGTTAAGTTGGTGCCCCCAGCGGCTACTTGGTTACTCGTTAAGCTTTCAATATAAGCTGGGTGTAATGCCTTTGGTCTAACAACTCCATACAGAAACTTACTAGGGGACTCTTCAAAACAGGGAAGGACAACACAAACTATTACTAGCCACAACCATTGCAATGGGCTAGGCAGAGCTAGCTGGCATTTTCGGGTTTTCCCTCTAAAACATATATGCATCGATTATTTGTGGCTTGCATAGGTAAAGGTAGCAAAAAAATGTCTGAGATATGAACACATAAAAGTAATTTGTCTCCGTATTAACACAACAAAAACACATGTCTTCTGACTTGTAGTTACTATTAAGATCTACTACTGCTACTACAAAACATGTCTTCTGACTTGTCGGGCTTAGTTTACTACATCTGGATCTATCCCATGAACCCATCAAGCATGCCCACCATCATTCCATGCATGTTTCACACTGTTCATCACAGGGTTCCTTTCATCTGATCCATGCCCTAGCTAGCTAGCAAGCAAAACAATCAATATATGGTCCCTGATTTGCACATTTACTCACTTGGCGTGATCACAATAGTAATGATCAATAATCTCAACATATAACAAAATAACTATCTTGATATCAACATATAACACAATTACTATCTCATAAGAAACCAGTACTACTCGGCTGTCGTGGCAATAATTCTATCCCTATAAATAATAACACAAGATAAGTGATAATCTATCAGTACTTCATAGGATTACAATTACATCATTATTAATTGACATAATGAAAATTACTTCTCTCAGCAACTTTAACATTTCTTATTCACATAATTTGATGCATATGTCAACGGGGAAGGCTCTCTCTCTCTCTCTCTCCCCCCCCCCATCGTCCCCCTCGGGCGACTTGGGGCGATTCACCGCCGCCGCTACTTCGGCGGTGGCGGCGACCCGCTGCCATGCCCAAAAAGGCCACTGGCGGCGGGATGATCCCCTCCCATCCCTCCTCCGCTCTCTCGAGCATGTTGTGTGCACGGGTGGGGTACCGCTAGATCCATGCTCCCTGAGCCTGGATCCGGTGTCCCTGGTTCTCGATCCGGCGTTGGGTCGTCGGCAGGGGCCTTGGTGGTGGCCGACTTCCATGGTGGTCGGCAACGGCCCGGATCCGGTGCCTGCGTGCACAGTCGTGGCCACCATGGTGATGGTGGTCGGCTTCCCTCCCTTGGCCATGACAGATGGCGTGCCCTAGGCGGGCTCTTGCCGGCGACAGCCTCCCGCCTGTGCGCCCAGCCGGGCCCCCTTGGCGACGGTGACTAGCGGGCCCGTAGCGGGCTCCCTTGGCTGCGTCTGCCCTCGGCTACAGTGGTTGCTGCTTCGGGTGACGAGCTGGCTGCGGCTTCAGTGCTCGGCAGGAAGGTGAAGTCGGGTGAAACCCCTAGCTGTTGTGCAGCATATGGGCCAGCGACGGTGACACACTGTGCGTCATAACCCTCCTGGGGCGCCGCTGAAGACTTTGATCTTGCGGAAGCCTAAGTTGCACATGCTGCTCTCTGCCCTTCATGGAGCCCGTGCGTCGTCGTTGCGGGTTATTTGGGTAGCCTGTGCAGATGGATGTTCCGCAGCGGGGTGAAAACCTTGCCCGGCTTGCCCAGGCTGACGGCAGTGGCACGGTCAGCGCCATGCCCTTCTTGAAGGTGCCATCAAAGCTCTGTCCATCTCGCGCACCTACTGTCACTCTCATCGGTGTTGCCTCCTTGTGCCTGTGTGCGCCTTATGTTCATCTTCGCAGTGGATCGTCCGGTGCTTGGTGCTATCGTCGTCGTTCTACCTCGCAGCGGCTACCTAGTCGCTGGCAGACGTGGTCATCTTTTATATATTTACAAGAGACACATGATATGGGACCTTACAGAAGCATACCAAGTTAGCGACTAAAGTTGTTTCAATATATGTAACCAAAATATTAGTATTTATCCGGTGGATGTCATAATAGGACTCCTGATTGAAGGTTATGATATAGACAAATATCTAAAGGAAGTAATGAACAATGAAAATAAATTAAGACCTTGAATTGTATAAGTGGTATGATGATGCAAAGCCACAGGCTCGAGCTAAGCAGGCTATAACACATGAGTTATAAATAAAAAACTCGCAATGATGATTTTAGAGGAGCCTTTGTCTTGTTCACGGTTAGTCTCATTCTATGTCCAAGTTGTTCAAGAAGTATTATTCATTCAAAAATGGAACTAGGGTCAATTCACTCTGACCCATTTATTAAATTCATGCCATAATTAGAAGACATGTCCACAAACGACCCTACGTTGTACCATAAGCATGAAGGGTGCTTTGTGGATGTATTTTGAAATTATATGGCATGAGTTTAATAAATATGTTAGAGCAAATAGGGCCCTAATCCTATTTTTGGAATGATTATACTTCTGGAACAACTTGTATATAACTCAACAAGACCAAATGTGAACAACACAACGACTCTTTTGATGTCATTGTCTAAAGTTTTTATGTAGAAACATGTCTTGCAGTCTACTTATTAGCTCAAGCTTAGGGTTTGCATCAGCATACCTGTAGTACAATTTGTCCACAGTTTTCTATTCACTTTTCATTGTGTCCTTCACATATTTGTCTACATAGTAGCCTTTTATCAGGAATCTCATTATATTTAACATCCTTTGGATAAATAGTAATAATTTGATTACATATATTGAGACATTGTTTGCTAACTTGGTATGCTTCTGCATGGTCTAGTATCATATGTCTAATGAGACTCATCTCTTGCATATGAACCCTCCCCCCAAATCCCATAGCCTCAATATCATCCATGTGTGGTTGCAATAAATCTTATATGACTTGCAAATCTCATAAGTGTGTTAAATGCAGACGCATTCTACATCAACCAGTTGGTCAATGATAAGTTGCTAAAAATGTAGAGGAAACTTACACAGAAACTAGAATTGTATATGGAGATTACCTGCTTGCTAGTCCCATCTCACTTTTCTAGTACTACCTGTAGTACCATCGACATTTGCATCAAATTATATGTGAATATAAGAAATGTTAAATTTGCCGAGAGAAGTAGTTTTTACTCTGCTAATTAATAGTGAATGATGCAATTACTTGTGCCCTCTTACTCATTTGCCCATGTCCGCCAATGATGGCGAGGAAAAGGGCGACGAGCCGAAAACTCGATGTGGGATGAACTGGCATTGTTTGCGTTGTGGATCGACGAAGGCAGCCTGACAACACTATGGAGTATGGAGCGACCGAGAGACCTTCTTTTTCTTAAGATGGCCATGTATTTATAGGCCAAGAGGACAGAAAGTGTGCCAAGAGATTTGGTGCTCATTCCATTTCAATTTTCCCTCGCCTATGCAGCACTTAAGTGGCAATTTCATTATATACTCCTTTCTTTCGTTTTAGAGGAAGGAAACATGTCTAGTGAACGGTACTGTAGGTATGTGGAAATGATGAGAAGGGAACATCTTTGTTACCGTAGGAAACTATTGTAGGGTCAAGATGATGGACTAGAGGGGGATGAATAGTCCTTTCTAAAAACTAATTGCACCATGTCGTTCTTCCCACCACCGTTTTTCTCAGCTTTCCTACCATCCCTTTTCACAACTTCTTTTCTTCTTTTCACAACTTCCTTTCATTTTACGACGGGGTTGACATGAATGCCCTTTTCTCTACATTTGTTTTTGCTGAGGCAGGTGCATATATTCTTCTAAAAAGGAGCATGAATAGTGTATTCAAGTGTATGTAAATGACATGTTGATTTTATAACCAATATTGTTACAATGTGCTTGATGTTTTCATTCTGCTCTCCAGCCACTTTATGCACCTTCACGTTATCACATTAATTATGGTTTCTTGAATAATAGGTCTCTACGCTTGAGCGAAACTAAAAGGGGCATGGATATTAGTGTGTTTAACTGTAACATTATAGGAACAATGGTATAATGCTTCAAATTAAGATTCTTACCTTGAGCCTGTCAAAGCTCTTGCAACCACAAATTTATGGAATCACAGAGGCATCGCTTTTGAATTAATTTGACTCTGGGTTGTCCAAGTAACAACTGTAGGCATAGGTTATTGTTAGATAAATTTACTATTCATGAAAAATAATGGTCTTATTGATACTTACAAAAAGCATAGTCATGAAAAATCAGTGATCTTGTGACTGCTTCTTGTAAGTATCAATAAGATCATTATTTTTCATGAATAGTAATAATTATCAAATGGTAAACTTTTGCCTACTATTATATTACTTGGACAACCTAAAGTCAGATAAATCTAGAAGGGATGCCTCTGTGACTCCACAAATTTGTTACTGAGACAAATTTATGCTGGCCAAATTGGTAGAGAAAACTAAGCAAGATTATTGCAAGAGTTTTCACATTCTGAAGCTAAGAATCTGATTTTGAAGTAGTATGCCATTGTTCTTGTATTGTTACGATCCACTTATATTGATGCCCCTTTCAGTTTTGCTCTAGATTAGAGACCTATTATTCAAGAAACTATTATGAATGTAATAAGACGAAGGTGTAGAAAGTGTATAGAAAGCATAATAAAAACATCAAGTGCTTTAAGAATATCGGTTTTAAAATCAACATGTCATTGTCCCTATCTGGAATAGATTTTAGCTTCTGCCCTCATCTCTATTTCACTTGCGGTCTTTATTTAGATGGTCGTTCCATTGGTTGTAAAAATGGACATATGTTACGAAGTTTGACAAATCCTCCCATGCTGACCTTTTTACTCACCTTCAAACATAACAAATTTATCTGGTTGTATAAGGAACCCAAGGCAACAGATCCCCAACTGTATTTTCCTGCTACTTCAAAATCTGTAAGTGCTGATAAGACATCAAAATAAACATGTCGTCCAGAGGTATTACAGAAAAGCATACACTCGAATAAGCAAATCAAATACGCCCTAGCATATTGTATTATCCGTGCCTCGGTGGCATCTAATGGCAATTCTCTGACTTGTTTTGCCAAATCTTTAAAATCCATCACATTGCCTTCAACCATAAAGCCAAGCAGTTCATAGGAATCCATTGTACAAGGGAAATTGTTGAAAATAACATATAGGTCATTTACTGGCAAGGTAGTGTGTGTTTCCATATCCTTCATCATTGGCATGACTCTCCCCCCTTGAAGGTTAAAGGTCCCAATAATGTAACACCACCTATCCACTCTAGCACTCAGCAAGTCCTGATCAATATTTGGTAGACAGGGTCTGAACATAGTTACAATAGCAATGCTTGAAATTTCCTCCTATTTCCTCCACAAAAGTCTAAGGCTGCTCTCTATCGAACTAAGCCAGTGTTTTGTAGGGTTCATGCTTATTAGTAGTGTAGATTGCCATATATATAATAGACGATGAAATGTATGTTTGAGTTCTGCTAGATTTAATAAACTTTGTTGTATGTTCTATTAGGGGACATGCAGAATGGGAATTCAAGGTTGAGGTGGAAGCTATCGGTCTTTTGCGTCATGGTAAACTCTACTCCCTCTCTCCCTCTCCCTTCGTTGCTTGTAGGTGTGCCAGTTCTGCGCCAAATTCTGTATATTTGTTTGAACCACATAGCTGCTCCATTAAGTAATGTGCACTAGTGTTGGTAACCTGCTGGTGTTAGCTATCAAGTTTATAGAAAGTATGTTAGTCAACTTGGCCTACTGTAGTAGTACATTCACTATGGCAATTATCTAGCTAGTATAAATAGACTTAGTCCCTTGTATATGTGCTGCCCTGCAAATACAGGGCAGCTGTTGCAGCTAGAACAAAGCTTTAGCTCCCTGCATGTTAGTGTATGTGTGTGAGTTTCAGAATTACGTCTGGGTACTATGCTTTACATCTGGAGAGAATCTCTAGTGTCTTGGTTGATTTTTTTTAGTTATGTTAGTTTAGTTTCAGCCTGGATGTTGTAATGAAAGCTTCATGTTTCAGGAGGGAATGCCAGATCTTGATTCTTTAATGGAGTACAGTGAAATTGTTAGGAAGATGTTTGGGAGTGAAAAAGAATGGTTGCAGTTTTACAATGGCTATGCTTATGAAAAAGGATTTAGTGTGAGGAAGGACTACTACGAGTGGGACAGTGGTCATGATGAGAGGACCCTTTGAAAGTTTATTTGCAGTTGTCAAGGTTTCCGCGTGGCGAAGGAGCTGAACAGGGAGGATATGAAGCAGAGGCCGCGGAATGTTACTCGTTGTGGGTGCCCTGCCAAATTTGTGATTGCAGAGTAGAACGGGCAATGGTATGTGAAGGATTTCATCGACGAACACAACCATCCGATGATTGAATGGGGCCTTGCTTGTTTTCTACGTTCACATAGGAAAATCAGTGATAATGGATGTTATCACATAGGAAAAGCTCAGATTGTGGAGATGCAGTTTGCTGGGATTCGCAAACACCAGATAATGGATGTTATGGAAAGGCGTTACGGTGGGTATGATAAGGTTGAATTTATTGAAAGGGACCTCTATAATTTCTTTCATCATGATAAAGCGGAGGCGCTTGCCGCCGGTGATACTCAAACAATACTCAGCTACATGGTAGAAAGCAAACGTAGAGATCCTGATTTCTTTTTCTAGCACAAGACTGATGAGATAGGGTGCCTAACTGGTCTGTTCTGGTGTGACATTCAATGTTAGGTTGATTATAAAGCATTTGGTGATGTCGTCGTATTCGATGGCACGTACAAAATGAACGTATACAACCTGCCCCTTGTTCCCTTTGGTGGGGTGAATCACCATCGCAACACGGTTATTTTTGCATGTGGAATTCTTTCTCAGGAGACCACTGAGTCCTATGTGTGGCTGCTTAGGTCATTCCGTGATCACTGATGGAGACCTTGCTGTGCAGAAAGCAATTAGGATTGTGCGGCCGAATTCCTCGCACAGGCTATGCTCATGGCATATTGAGTTGAACATTGAGCGTAATCTTAAGGACGAAAAAGTGAAGAATGCTATTAAGTGTTTTCTTTATGATCGTTGCTCTATAGAAGAGGTTGAGAGGAAATGGGTGGCATTCTTGGATGAGAATAAGGTTACATATCATGATTCGTGGCTCTATCGGATGTATGAGACAAGGGAACGCTGGTGCATATCATGATGGTAAGTGTTATTTAGGACTGAGGAGCAACCAGTGGAGCGAGAGTCTACACTCTAGAATTCAGTTTCATCTAGATCGTAAAATGACAATGTATAAACTTGTGCAGCACATTGACCTACGTTTTTCACGGCTGTGTGGTAATGAAGCGTATCTGGACTATCAAGGGGTCATGGACTCGGATAATGAATTGACTGTCTCTGATAATGGTGAATCAGAACACAGATTGACTTCAAGCAATGATGGTGAAGGGGATGACAACGAGAAGCTTGGTGACATGAAAGGGGCTTGATGCAAGGAAGGAAAGAAACCTCCAGCCATGAAACCTCGAGTCACAGCGAGGCATGTGGAGACAGGGACGAATGCACACAATCCCACCATGCGGTTCACGCCAAAACATGTGACAAACCATCATCATGAGTTATATACTCTTATTTTCGAATCCACCAACCTCCGGGGGTAAGTCGAAAACTTATGTTGATCCTTCATGAAATTATCTTCTAATTCCTCATCTTTTGAATTGGGATTGACAGGGATAGCTCGGTTGTACGTATGGATGGTGTCTCAATCACCAAAGATCATTTGGTTTCCTGCTTCAAAGATCAAAATCCTATGGAAATCATTAGATTCTTTGGTGTATTCATTAAATGCATTAAGGCTGATGTGGCTAATGTCAAAGCTCTGGATAGGATGTTTCTCACACCTGTGGACTCGGTAAGTTTCTTGTGTCCTTTTTAATCTTGATAGATTGCATTGTAGTAGCTGGTTGTCTATTTTATTTCCTCTAGCTCTTATGTTTCTTTTGCCTTGACCAGTCCATCTTTGTGAAGAATCGAATGGATCATATTAAGATATGCAAAGATGCTTTGCCTTTCACAAGAAAAGTTGTACATATATTTCTTCTTGTCCTTCATGATGGGAAGTGGATAGTATTTGCTATCAACATGAGTCTGAGAGAGATAAATAAGAGACACACAGTGCTATTTCGGAACAATGTTGCTGAGGATGTTTGCAATGCACTGTTCAACAAAATTAGGCCTTTAGTTGAAGAAAACATGAATGAAGTGATTCATGAGTCCTCTAAGAAGAATAAGGTGCGTAAGACGGTAGTTTTGGTCAACAAAAAATCTGCACCTATTGAAGATCACCTGCCTGATTGTGAAGCCCCTGCCAAGAGCATGCTACCTGCAATGTTCTTCATGGAGACCTACAACCCTGGACAGCCCTTCGACTTTAATGAAGCGTCTTACAAGGAATATCTGCTGTCAGTTCTGTCCTATGTGTTGTTCCATTCGACGAATGAGGCCAGAGACATGGTGGTTCAGGCAAGAGACATGTTGGTTCAGGCGAGGGGGAACACCTGAAATCAAGTGCTAGTTGGACTTTTGTAATCTGAACTCGATGTGCTCAACCTGTCTAATGTTACTTGACGCCGTTAGATATGTGCAGGTTGTTTGTTCCTATGTGACGTTTGGCACATTGACCTACATTTTTCACGGCTGCGTGGTAATGAAGCCTATCTGGACTATAAGGGGTCCCCCAAACAGAAACAGGGGTGCCAGTCTGGCAGCTGTGAGCCGGTGGCGAACCTGGAGCGCCACGCCTGGTCTGCGGGACGGAAGGAGTAGAAGGGGCTCGGCATCTCCGTCACCCCGTACGGCCGCGGCTGGCTTCTCCGGCCGGTCATCCTCCTCCTCGTGGCTGTGGCCGTAGCCGTGGCCCCACAGCGACAGCGACAGTGCCACCACCTCCACCTCCTCTCGCCACCCCCTCATCGTCGCCGTCGCCGACCACTCTCTCGCTGGGTTGCGCTCTACGCCTCTGCTTCTGGAAACGGGGAATGGGCCACGGTGATGACTTTTCTCAGGCCCCTGGCTGGCTTCTCTCTCATTTAGGAAGTGGGCCTTGTGTTGGGAATATGCCCTAGAGGTAATCATAGAGATGATAATATTCTGCTTGTATCCATGATATGTAATGTGTCCGTTGAATATCCATGAAGGACAACTTGTATTGATTGGCAATTATGTGAATTGTTTGCGGAACTCTTTTACATGTATGGTTATTCTATATTTGTCCCTGGTTGGAGTTCATGTGAGGACACACTTGAATATTAGACTAGCACATTATTAGTTGGTGACTATGTTTCACAAGTCATGGACATGGAGATGTCGAACTAATAATGTGGGCACATGTATGACATGTAGGCTGGACTGACCCGACATGAGATTGTCTCTAAACACATCATATCCGGCGTCCCACTATGGACAGGCCATGTGGGGCACCACGCTCACGACCACGGAGGACGGAAGCCTGGGATTCGCAAGAGTGGAGGGCAACAAACTTTGCCTCTGGTCAATGGAGGCTATGCCCAACGGTGGTGCCCAGGCAATGGAATGGATACAAGGAAGAGTAATTGACGTCATAAGCCTGCTCCTGCTCCCCATCAGCTTCATCGAGTTGCTTGGATTTGCAGAAGGCCTTGGCATGATTTTGGTAAGGACGGTTAATGGCGTATTCTCCGTTGATCAAAAGTCTGGCAGGATTGACAAGCTTGTAGACGGCACTGACTTTGGCAATGTTGTTGTTCCCTACGTGAGCTTCTACACTCCAGGTACATGGCACAAATTTCATAATGGTTCACTTATGAGAATGATCTGAACAATATATAAAGAGCTTCTACATCGAGTCGTCTTCCGCTGCATCAGCGCGTCTAGTGGTAATCCCGTAACCTGTAACTAGCAGTAGATCCTGGGATATGAGGTAGAAAAGTTTTTTTTTCGGCTAGCATAGCACCCTCATAACCCTTCACCTAGGGCAGGATTCGACTACAGTCGCTGCTGTTGAATAATTCCTGAGCACACACGCATTTAGCTCTAGTCTAATTTTAGCTAGCATGTTTTTCTTCTTCATAGCGCAAGCTTCGGAATGTGACAGGAACCATGGCATGAGAAATAGCTCAGCCACAAGCACGGTCATGGCATGCGATCGAGATGCGTGGGGATGGACGCGCATACTCCTCGTGTCGTAAGCGCTGTGTGTGGCATGTGCAGCTCCTGTGGATTCCATTCCAGTTCTATAAAGAGCCACGCCCCACTCTGCTCATCTCATTGGCTCAAAAAAACTCCAATGGAGGAGGAGGATCCGCCGCCGCTGCCAAACGAGCTCGTGGAGGAGATCCTCCTCCGCTCCCCGCCGGACGACCCCGCGCACCTCGTCCGCGCCGCACTCGTCTGCAAGCGCTGGTGCCGCCTCGTCACGGCCCGCGACTTCCGCTGCCGCTTCCGCGACTCACCTCCGGTGCCGGGCTGCCCCGATGCTGGGCTTCCTCCACAACCACCGCGATCGCAATGGATCCTTCTACACCCGCTTCGTCCGCACCTCCGTGTCCTGCCCGCCACTCCACGCCCAGCGCGGCTGGGTCGCGCTTGATGCGCGTGGCGGCCGCGTCCTCCTCCACCGCGCTGAAGATCTGTACACCAGTGGCATGCTCGCCTTCCACGGCGTCGACGCGGCTTCTCCGGGGATTCGTCTCGCCGTCTGGGACCCGCTCTCTACCACCGCCGACCGCGGCCACCTGGAGCTGCCCGTTCCAGTCTTGCCGCGGCACACGCTCAGCTGGAGCGCCGCGCTGCTCTGCTTCGACCAACACTTCCGCGTCGTCCTTGTGGGCAATGTGCGTGACCGGATCTTCGTTTGCGTCTACCTCTCGGAAGGGCATGCAGCGTGGAGCGAGTCGGCCTACGCAGCGCAGCAGAACTTTGGTACTTTTTTTTTCTATGTTGACGTGGTGCGCGGTGCCCTCATCGGGAACGCACTCTACTTCTTGTTCATGAGGGGACCAGGATCCTCAAGTACAACCTGGCCACGGTCGACATGTCTGTGATTCGACTGCCTCCGGCGTCCCACTATGGACAGGCCATGTGGGGCACCACGCTCACGACCACGGAGGACGGAAGCCTGGGATTCGCAAGAGTGGAGGGCAACAAACTGTGCCTCTGGTCAATGGAGGCTATGCCCAACGGTGGTGCCCAGGCAATGGAATGGATACAAGGAAGAGCAATTGACGTCATAAGCCTGCACCTGCTCCCCATCAGCTTCATCGAGTTGCTTGGATTTGCAGAAGGCCTTGGCATGATTTTGGTAAGGACGGTTCATGGCGTATTCTCCGTTGATCAAAAGTCTGGCAGGATTGACAAGCTTGTAGATGACACTGACTTTGCCAATGTTGTTGTTCCCTACGTGAGCTTCTACACTCCAGGTACATGGCACAAATTTCTTAATGGTTCATTATGAGAATGATCTGAACAATATATAAAGAGCTTCTACATCGAGTCGTCTTCCGCTGCATATGCGCGTCTAGTGGTAATCCCGTAACCTGGAACTTGCAGTAGATCCTGGGATATGAGGTAGAAAAGTTTTGTTTTCCGGCTAGCATAGCACCCTCATAACCCTTCACCTAGGGCAGGATTCGACTACCGTCGCTGCTGTTGAATAATTCCTGAGCACACACGCATTTAGCTCTAGTCTAATTTTAGCTAGCATGTTTTTCTTCTTCATAGCGCAAGCTTCGGAATGTGACAGGAACCATGGCATGAGAAATAGCTCAGCCACAAGCACGGTCATGGCATGCGATCGAGATGCGTGGGGATGGACACGCGTACTCCTCGCGTCGTAAGCGCCGTGTGTGGAATGTTCAGCTCCTGTGGATTCCATTCCAGTTCTATAAAGAGCCACGCCCCACTCTGCTCATCTCATTGGCTCAAAAAAACTCCAATGGAGGAGGAGGATCCGCCACCGCTGCCAGACGACTCGTCCGTGCCGCACTCGTCTACAAGTGCTGGTGCCGCCTCGTCACGGCCCGCGACTTCCGCTATCGCTTCCGCGACTCACCTCCGGCGCCGGGCTGCCCCGATGCTGGGCTTCCTCCACAACCACCATGATCCCTAAGGATCCTTCTACACCCACTTCGTCCGCACCTCCGTGTCCTGCCCGCCACTCCACGCCCAACGCGGCTGGGTCGCGCTTGATGCGCGCGGCGGCCGCGTCCTCCTCCACCGCGCTGAAGATCTGTACACCAGTGGCATGCTCACCTTCCACGGCGTCGACGCGGCTTCTCCGGGGATTCGTCTCGCCGTCTGGGACCCGCTCTCTACCACCGCCGACCGTGGCCACCTGGAGCTGCCCGTTCCAGTCCTGCCGTGGCACACGCTCAGCTGGAGCGCCGTGCTACTCTGCTTCGACCAACACTTCCGCGTCGTCCTGGTGGGCAGTGTGCGTGACGGGATCTTCGTTTGCGTCTACCTCTCGGAAGGGCATGCAGCGTGGAGCGAGTCGGCCTACGCAGCGCAGCAGAACTTTGGTACTTCTTTTTTCTATGTTGACGCGGTGCGCGGTGCCCTCATCGGAAACGCACTCTACTTCTTGTTCATGAGGGGGACCAGGATCATCAAGTACAACCTGGCCACGGCCGACATGTCTGTGATTCGACTGCCTCCGGCGTCCCACTATGGACAGGCCATGTGGGGCACCACGCTCATGACCACGGAGGACGGAAGCCTGGGATTCGCAAGATTGGAGGGCAACAAACTATGCCTCTGGTCAATGGAGGCTATGCCCAACGGTGGTGCCCAGGCAATGGAATGGATACAAGGAAGAGTAATTGACGTCATAAGCCTGCTCCTGCTCCCCATCAGCTTCATCGAGTTGCTTGGATTTGCAGAAGGCCTTGGCATGACTTTGGTAAAGACGGTTCATGGCATATTCTCCGTTGATCAAAAGTCTGGCAGGATTGACAAGCTTGTAGACGGCACTGACTTTGGCAATGTTGTTGTTCCCTACATGAGCTTCTACACTCCAGGTACATGGCACAAATTTCCTAATGGTTCACTTCTGAGATGCGTGGGGATGGACGTGCATACTCCTCGCGTCATAAGCACTGAAGATCTGTACACCAGTGGCATGCTCGCCTTCCACGGCATCGACGCGGCTTCTCCGTGGATTCGTCGCGCCGTCTGGGACCCGCTCTCTACCACCGCCGACCGCGCCCACCTAGAGCTGCCCGTTCCAGTCCTACCGCGGCACACGCTCAGCTGGAGCGCCGCGCTGCTCTGCTTCGACCAACACTTCCGTGTCGTCCTGGTGGGCAGTGTGCGCGACGGTATCTTCGTTTGCGTCTACCTCTTAGAAGGGCGTGCAGCGTGGAGCGAGTCGGCCTACGCAGCGCAGCAAAACTTTGGTACTTCTTTTTTCTATGTTGACGCGGTGCGCGGTGCCCTCATCGGGAACGCACTCTACTTCTTGTTCGTGAGGGGGACCAGGATCCTCAAGTACGACCTGGCCACGGCCGACATGTCTGTGATTCGACTGCCTCCGGCGTCCCACTATGGACAGGCCTTGTGGGGCACCACGCTCACGACCACGGAGGACGGAAGCCTGGGATTCGCAAGAGTGGAGGGCAACAAACTGTGCCTCTGGTCAATGGAGGCTATGCCCAACGGTGGTGCCCAGGCAATGGAATGGATACAAGGAAAAGCAATTGACGTCATAAGCCTGCACCTGCTCCCCATCAGCTTCATCGAGTTGCTTGGATTTGCAGAAGGCCTTGGCATGATTTTGGTAAGGACGGTTCATGGCGTATTCTCCGTTGATCAAAAGTCTGGCAGGATTGACAAGCTTGTAGACGGCACTGACTTTGGCAATGTTGTTGTTCCCTACGTGAGCTTCTACACTCCAGGTACATGGCACAAATTTCTTAATGGTTCACTTATGAGAATGATCTGAATAATATATAAAGAGTGTGGATGATATGTACTGTATAAAGGGAGGTGTTTTTCTAGAATTTGAGTCTACCTTAACTTACCGACCTTACCATACAAGTGCTGTTTGGTTAAACATTAGCAGGAACTTGTGGGCCCCCCGCCCTTGTGGTTATGATTGATGGCAAATCCATTTTTCAATCTGCTGATGCTGTTTTAATATCTTTTTTCAAGTGTGTTTCTCAGCACTGGGAGCGGCATCTACTACAGATGAGGGACCAAGTGAGAATGCATGAAGGGCGTAGTCTCTCCTAAATCAAGAAGGGTGCGATGTGGTAGGATCACTCATGGGGATCCATGAATGAAGCTTTTGCTAGTTTTGTTAGGTTGTCCGCCATGGTTTGGTCATTGTGATGTTTGAAGAATATTAGTTCCTAGAATTAATCATATTGCTTCCTTGATATGCATGTCTCTAGCATTTGTTAGTGGGTGATGTATAATGATGCCATAGTGTCAAGGTAGTCGATCAGTTGTGTTGTTTTCAATAGCATTACTTATTAATCCTAGAATTAATCATATTGCTTTCTTCAGAATCTGTGTTATTACATTTTCTACTGCCGTTTTGGTCTGCTGGCCTCCATACTTCCTTGGTCATTCTGTGAGAAATTATATGCTTCCTTGGTCATTGTGTGAGAAATTGTTAGGCCAGTTTCTCATAGCTTGTATTTTAGAGTTGTTGCCCAAAGTACCCGCAGCATCCTACTCTCTGCTTGGGAATGAACACAATTCCTTGTCTGAAAGCAGTGGTTCTTAGGGAAATGAATTCCATCAGCTTTAGAAAATTCAAACGAAAAAAATGTGCTCGCTTCCCCGGATTATGCCGACAAGTTTCCCGTCTTGCTTGCTTTTACGGTACTCCACTGGGCATGGCTGTACTTAGCCAACCCAGAAATGGAGTTAAAATAGAGTTAAAATGATTTATTATGAATTTTTGTGCTCATGAGAACATAGGAAAAATAATATTTTTTTCATTAAATTAAAATTTATCATAGGCTTAGCAACATTTTTGAGCATACATGCTGGTGCAAATGTTTTGTTGTGATGTTTTCTTGTGTTTGAGAGTGAGTAAAGTTTTCCAAAATGAGTCTAGTTAGACGTTTATCTTTTTACGATAAAAAATCTCCTAAATTAATATCTCTACTTTCTTGAGCTTAATCCCTTTTGTTGGAGTTTCTGGAAAACTTTTCCTTCAGCTCCAGTTTTTCTGAGGTCATCATGCATTAGGTCTTCTAATCCTTTGCTTTCCAATCTATTGTGTCTCCATTTGCTCCTAATTTCTTTTAGCTAAATTCCTTCCCCTCCTAATATGAGTGCACAGTCATTGTTATGGAGGTGTATATGCCACACACGCTCCGAATGACCTTGTCCCTTTTACCATGCGTGTCTATTAATAGCAAACCCAGCCCATTGATCCTTTTCCAAACATGTGGTAATAAATCAATGCTATCATGACGCACGCTGCTGCTCTTTTCCTCCGGCGTCCACATGATCTTGACTAACCATCGAAGTTGGAGGAAAAGCCATCTTCAAGAAAATCTCCATGCGGCCATGCATAGAGCCATTCTACACGATTGTTCCTTGACATTGTCTTCTCATCAATGGAACTCGTCGTCACCCATGTACACGTGGAGACCGGCTCGTCCACCACCCCTTTGGATCCGCCCTTCTAGTGCATGCATATGACCAAGCTCCTCCACCATCGACGCGCAGTTGCGGACAGTGTTCTCGCCCCGCGTCCACAGCGACCCCGCATACCACGTCTTGCCACGGACTGAGCGCCCTCCACAGCGCCTACCGAGTCCTCTGCATCCATCCTCGACCCGCCTCCTGCACAGTGCCGAGTCCAGCCACCTTCGACGTAGCGGTTGAGTTCCATCCACCGCTAGCCCTTCCCTCTTGGCCCAATTTAGCAGAAGCCTCAAAATCACACAGCAGCACGGCGCACATGCTCCACGCCCTCTCGTTGCATCCAGGAGACTCCATCATTTTCCCTAGAGCTCTAGCTCCCGCACCGCACGCAACTCGCAGGATCTCGTCGACCTCAAAGGGCAGCCACCGCAGTTGCACTCGTTGCCCGTCATTTCATATCGCCATCCGCGATCCGTTGCCGAGCTCCCATGTCAAGGAAGGCCACCGTCCGCCCCGTCGTGCTCTGCGTCATCTTCAAGCTGTCTCTGTCCAAGTAACGTGACTAGGTGAGTTCTCCTTAATCGGTAAGCCAGTACCCGAGACCGAACTTGTAGCCGATAATGGCATCCAGTCCTCCACCGTACGCTATGCATCATGCATGCCTTGTTAGCCTCGATTCTAGCTTCACTAGTCACGACGTCATGGATGTGTTTTCTGGCCGTTTTCATTTAGAAAAACAAATCTAGAAATACCATGGTAATACACGTATCCTTGCAACCATCCTAAACCGTCATGCACATGCCCCGCAAATTCACGTCGGGCACATATACAGGCCATCACCAAACTATCTGCTCTGCAATTCCACTCTAGAAGTCCCATCCCTGTACATGTACAGACTGCCAGCAATAAGCATGGTCGTCAAATGCAGTTAAGTTCCAAACTTTGTACTAATCTTTTCTTTATTCATCGAGCCTATATATAGATGCCGCAATTCAATTCAAAACCACAGTCCAAATGATCTGACTCCATGCAAGTTCAATAATTTTTTTTATTCATGTATATCTACCCTTGTTATCATTCTAGCGCTCTCTCTTTATTCCTTGCACGTGGAAAGCAAACCCAATTCCGGTATATCGTACACACACCACCTTGTCTCATCTTGCATTGGCGATCTAGAAGAAGCTAGACATCAAGAAGAAGGAGATCATTGAAGATTGGAATTGAAGAAGGGTCTAATTTTAAGGCAAGTATAGTTTGGGTTTTCCTTCCATGACTATGATTTATGTGGCTTAATTAATGTTTATGCAATGAATGATAAAAATGACTTTTTAGCAACTTGAGGATTTGTCTATAAGAGAACCTCCGGGATTTATCGTACAACTGTGAGGGCTATATGGCTCTGGCTTTAGCTCAGTATGAGGACTTTTTCTAGCTTGTTAGAGGTTACCCTTGTGGCGCAAATGGGGAATAGTAGACTGTGGATCCCTGAGACTGGTTGTATCACACAGACTGACTTTTGAAACCTAGCGGCCCTAACTTGTTAGGCGAACCTTTGAAAAGCTTCATAGTGATCCCTGTCGGCTTTCCTGGGTAGAGAGCTAAGAGGCTGATCACCTAGGGCGAAAGGGTAAATCACGACTCACAGTGAAAGTGTAGACCTCTGCGCAGAGTTTAAATCGATATATCGTCCGTGCCCATGGACAGGGCGGCCTTGAATCCTTACAATAGATGATGACTTTTGATTGTTAAGATGTTCATTTGTTTACCGTTTTATGCTTTACATTATTTATGTTACATTGATCGTGGGTTTATGGGATCCACACTACTTGCTATACTTGTTGAGTTCGCATGAACTCACCCTTGTTTTTCCCCCACACCTCAGGAGAAGATTTAGGCTTGTGATCAACCAGTCAGTTAGATCCAGTGGAGTCTATACCCGGAGATCAGAGTCGTCTTTCTGTTGTTTGCTATCCAAGGTTACGTGTTGTATATTAAGTATATTATGAATTTTTAAGCATTGTTTACTGATACTACCTTTTATTTGTAGCTATATGTGAGATTTGACCCCTAAGGCTAAAACCGGGTGTTACACCGTTAGATATGTGCAGGTTGTTTGTTCCTATGTGACGTTTGGAATCTATGTTGTTCCACTGTTCTTTCCCTAGTTTTTTTAAGTGTTCATACCACTGTGTTCTTTTCCCTAGTTTTTTTGAAATCTCTCCCTCCACGACTCTTTCCCTAGCCCTAGTTGTTTTGGAATCTCTCCCTCCATGACTCCTGGTTTCCATTTTCTTCTCTCCGTTCGTGTTCCTCTCCGGTGATTGCGCGATGCTGCTTTCCCCTTTCCGCCCCATTTCCTCTCCAGCGCCTGCCTCGCCGTCGATTGCGCGACGCTACTTTCCCCTTTCCGTCCCATTTCCTCTCCGACGCCTGCCTGACCGTCGATTGCGCGACGCTGCTTCCCCCGTCCCCCTTTCTTCTCCTGTTCTTCCAGCCGCTGTTCTCGCGGCCTTCTCGCTGCCGGTTGCCCTCCAATCCAGGTACCATGATTTGGGGAGGAACAGTTTTTAGAAGCAATAGAGCGACATTGGGGAACATCACAATAGAGGGAACATTGTGGATTTTAGGGGCAACAGTAATTTTGGGGAACATAGACTAAGATTATGCTATATGTTCATTGGTAAGGCTATTGTTATTGTAGCTGATACCTATATTTTTTTTCTTGGTATGCTTAACATTTCCTCACTTTTTCCCATTTTTTCTTCTCGACGTTAGTCACGCCTCTGGGCTTGAAAATCTCGCCATCTGCTCGGAGTCTCTGCTTCAAATGGATCTGACATGTTTGGCTAGGTTGCAGCAGCTCACCATTGTGGCACCGGCACTCCAAAGGTTGAGACTGCGTGGCTGCGTTGGCTGCGTTGGCAACCACCAGCCGGTTGCTGACATTTCAACCCCTAAGCTGTAGTACCTCTTGTGGATTGAGCTATATGATCCAAGCTCTGTCAACCTTGGCAAGTTCGACGATTGGGTACATTTTACTATCTTGTATATGAGAGGCAGGACTATAGAACCAATCGTGCCTTTCTATTGTTCTTGGAACAGTTTCTAGAAATCCTCAGCTTGAAACAATGCTTATCTATCTCATGATGAGTTCAAATGCTTTCTTATTGGATTAGAGTCTATGTCCTCAAAGAAGCTTGCCAACAAAGTTGTTTTTAGTAAGTTAACAAAGCTATCATGGCTTGTTGTGAATACACAGGACATCGGGAATTCTCAATACTTGATGCAACACCCTATAGTGCCCTCTCGAATTAAGAGCTTGGCCCTCGTCCTAAACAAAAGTGGACATAACTTTGGAGCCAGCTTATTTCATATTCTCAGTTTGTGTACTTGTTTAGTTGTACTGAGGTTGGGGCTACCGCCAGAGGTAAACCATTATTTATTCATTTAAAATCTAAATCCTCCAAGCAAGTGACAGAAAGCCATATGGACGCCGCATTACTGTATTGTCTTTCATATATTCATATTTATTTATCTTCTAATGAAAATAATTTCTATCAGAAAGGGACACTTCCCATGGTTACATACTATCTGCATGTTGAAAATTAATGTGGAGTTTAAATTGCTGCATAGTGCATATCATACTCAATTTTGACAGTATGGGATGTTGTAGATAGCTAGTAAGAAGCTTGGGGCGTGTGTCTATTTGGTCTAACTAGTGTAGCCTTGTCGTTCCTTGTACGTATGGAGTCTATTTGACAGCAATGACATGGAAGCTGTGCTCACTATTATGGTTCCATTTATAACCTATGTATGGTCCATTTTATAATTTCTTAATGGGCTATTGATTGTACAATACCTTTAGATTTGTGCAATTTTAAAATCACTTGTTTGATCATTGTCTTTCTGTATGCCAAATTGTTGTTACTATTTGGCTTCCAGCAAGTAAGAAATTATATCATATATCTAGGCTTGATAGGGTTTTTTCTTTACTCTTTTTTTCCTTCACATAATAGCATTTGACAATACCTGACAGTAGAACTGGTTCTTGTTCTAGGCACTGTCACACTTAGCCTGTCCATCAGGTTGTATTTTGTGATTAACCAGCAACCTGGAAAACTGAGGAGCTCATTCTCAAACACCTCCAAGAAGTAGAGATACTTGACATGAAAGGATCAGATCATGAGCTTAATGTTATGAAACAGCTATTCTGTTGGACAATGAAGCTAAAAAATCGAAGTAATGTATCTTAATGTCACTGTAAGCAAGGCAAAGGAAGTACATGAAAAGTTGGTAAGCCTTGCTATGCCAGAAGGCTTTTGCTTCCGTACCTCCAAATGACTATGAGCCATCCATTTAATGAGATCAGATGCTTATGATCATCTATTACTCATGCATCATCAACACCCATGCATCATCATGAAGCTCCAGTCGCATCAGTGGCAATGTTGGTGCCGAACAGCCTCACGACGCGTTCGCCTTTGGTGGCATCAGGACGACAACCATCGCCTTCGTTGCCGCCGCGGCTACAGCCGCCATCTTGTTTCGTCTTCTGCTCCTGCACTCGATGAACATCCGCCACCACATCACACCCGTAGCAGTGTCCTCGGCCCCGTCGGCGATCGCCGCCTACGAGAACGCGACGGTGTTGCCGGTGGCGAGGCCCTTCTCCATGACGAAGCGGCTCCAGCCCCGGTAGAGCACGTAGTTCCGAATGTTGGTCTAGTACAAGCACCAGAAACCACACCTCCCCGTCGCAGGCGCCGACCTCCTCGAGCGGCGGGTAGTACTTCTCGACATGGAGCTTGGGCACCACCAGCCAGCTCAATCGGCCAACGTCGCTAGGCAACACCACCTTCTCAAACATCGCTACCCGTGGGAGTGGCACTGGCAGACCCAGGACATCGCGGTCACCGCCGACACCGCCATCTTCTTTCCTCTTCCGCTTCCTGCACTCCGCCGCCGCGTCACACCCGTAGCAGTCTCGTCGGCACTGTCGGTGATCGCCGCCAGCCAGAACGCAACTGTGTTGCTGGCGGCAAGGCCCTTCTCCCTGAAGGAGCGCGACTCCAGCCCTGGGTAAGCACGTATTTCTGGCGGCTGCTGGTCTAGATCAAGTACCGGAACCGCCACACCTTCCCACCACCGGCGACGCCGACGTCCTGGAAAGCGACGTCAACGGCACCGGCGGTGCCGGCCTCCTCGAGCGGTGGGAAGCGTTCTTGTCGTGGAGCTTGGGCACCACCAGCCGTTTATGTCAGGCAACGTCGCTCGGCGTCACCACCTTCTCGAACATCGCTACCCGTGGGAGTGGCATTGGCAGACCCAGGACGTCGTGGTCAACGCCGCACATTAAAAACCTAAGATTGAAAACTCAATTGCTATTTGCTAAGACAAAGCCTTTACTCTGTACTCATGTTTCTCCTTTTTCTTTCAGCTTCTTTTTCTCTTAGTTTAAACATTATATAATTCTTTTGTAGATTTTTTTGGATCATCCGCATGTTGCGGCGATCCACCACTGTGGTGGGCTATGTACACAACCGTTAAAAATGGGCTGCACAACGGTTCAAAAACGGGGTGGGCTACACAACGGTTCATCTGCCTTGTGCGTGTTCCCACCCAATCGCCCTATAAACCCACCCTAAGGGCGCCCCCGAGCCAAATCCCCTCGCTCCTCGCTTCCTTCGTTTGTGGCCCAATCCCTTGAAGCACGACGACGACATGACGGCGAGGTCAGGCATATGCCACTGGGAACACAAACGGACACCACCAAGGTCCGAGGAGGTGCATATGACAAACACATTGAGATGTATAGCAAACCACATACCAGGAATGAAGAGGCAGCAGAAACCGTTCTGCGTCCACGATGCATATATTAGGCGTCGATGCTTGAACTGGGCCGGGTTGCGATCACCTTCTTTGTACAGGTTGGATGTTTCGGCAACTACTAAAACACAAGGGTGTCAACTATATTTTCATGAGTAGAGGGGAAATGACTGCAATTATAAATATAATTAATATATTAATTATGCTCTGATAGATTAATTTGACTCAATCTGAAATAGCTGTCAGCAAGCATTTATGCTTATATTTTCATCACGAATAAGTTGGCAGTAGCAGAGAACAATTAAAACACCTAAAATCAATGCAAGATACTAAACTACGAACATTTCAAAAGCACAATGCATAATACCTAATGAAGCTAAGGTTTACGCCAGTATAGAGTGCGCAGCAAAAAATAAATGCATTTGCATATCTCCGGACCTGATAAATGCAGCATCTCTGCTCCGACATAGACTCCATGGCACCAGGTACTTTGTGAACGGTGTAGCACGATTCTGTGGCCCAGTGGGGGCTTCTGAGTTCTGATCCACCTCCAACTTCGGCTCGCAACAGTTTTGAGTTCCAAACCCGAACGACCTAAACCAAGTGAATACATGAAAATTTGAGCGTGTTGTGCAATGCAGTTTTATGGATCCCAATGTGGCATGTTCACCACATTTTTTTGGAACTAATGTGACCAAAGTTCCAACTCATAAGTCAGGTCACCATTTTGTCAGCTCAATACCTCTGATGGTATAGAAATCATGTTATGTATACAAAAGATTCAGAAAAATAGCACGCACTTAACAGTGCCCTAAGGGACGCTAGTGCAGTTTAGGGATGTTAGCTAAGACAGTGCAAAAGCTGCTTATAAATTACCTGACTCATACGTGGCCGACGACGTGCAGAATGGCGTACACATGCAGCTGCACAGGCTATCATTCTTGCCATCTCATTAGGATTGAAGTCCTTTCCCAGCCGAGGATCCACGAGAGCATCATATTCACCATCCTTTTTCGTGACCCGGACTTCACCAGTTTCATATTCACCATCCTCAAGTGCTTGCATCAGTAATGGCCTCGCCTGCAAATGATGCAGTGATGTTACTCACAGGAAGGTTACAACAGTCTGAAAAACAACAAAGGATAAGACAAAACAACAAAGGATAAGACTTTCTAGAAATGCAGGTAGAGAGTAGAGACGGACACTTTCTCAAGGTACGACTACAAACATTTCTTAACAAGAATACAAACTAGTGGCCAGAAATATGCTTAACTAAAGAAAAGTAGAAAATATATAACTACAATTTTGTAATTAGTATTAGTAATATAGAGCATGCAAATGGTATTACATATGTGCTTATAGACTAGTTAGGAAGCATTATGAAAACATCAAAGCAAGAAAAGATGTTCAAAATAATTACTCAGTTAACCAAGCTGTCATCCATATATGTTTGGGTTGTGTAACCTGGTCGCCGCCCAGTAATAAGCTCAAGAAGCATGACTCCGTAAGAAAATACATCAGATTTTTCTGTTAGCTTGCCAGAAGATGCATACTCAGGTGCCAAATACCTAAAGGCTAAAGCCAGGAAGATGTGTATTAGCATGCCGTATTTATTACTAGCATAATAAGTTGAATGTTGGAATAACTCTCCTTTTTTTTTTTTTGAGGGGAGTTGGAATAACTCTCCTAATAGCTGAGAATATGATGCAAATGATAAGGTTACAAAAGTTTATATGATATTGTATCGTTAAGAAAACTAACCATATTTCGTTCTAATCTGAATTGTGTCAGTATTAGGTAATGGCATCCACGTGCTTAAAAATTTCAGCCAAATAGGTATGCAGCATATCTATAATAGCTAACATCATACTTGGGACTACAGAGTAGCATTTATACATACCCGAAGGTGTCCACTACTCTTGTTGAAACATGAATGTTGTCATCAGTAGTGAACTTTGCAAGTCCAAAATCAGCAACCTGTAGAGAGATGCTTGTTAGTTAATGAGGTTCGAAAACTGAAAAAGTTCTCTGGACATTTAAGCAAGAATACTGTATCGTTTCTCGTCGTATGTGATAATAGACAAAATTTCACTAACGTGACCAAATTCCAAGCAAGCAAAACTTTATGGCTACCAAAGTAGATTAGATAGCAGAAACCACACTGACATTCAAACCAGATATAACTTGTGGATTGCCAAAATGTAAAATAAGCAATGTGTAAGAAATACATTTTCAGTTTTAATAGAAACAGTCAGCTGTAAACTCTAGAATAGAGAAGGAAAACTCAGAGCTTACCTTAGCTTCACATTTGAAGTCAAAAAGAATGTTAGATGCCTTTATATCACGGTGGATGATCTTTGGATGGGCTGCTCATAAGAAAGACATTATATAAGGTCCTATTTTTCAATAATTACTTGGAGATATAATTGTAATAAAATATAGATGGTCGTCATGTATGTAAACTCATAGTCTTCATGGAGATAAGCTAATCCCTTAGCAGCACCCAGAGCGATCTTTAATCTAGTGGGCCACTCCATTTTTGGTTGATCTTTCGCTGCAGAAGGTGCAAATATGTCATAAACAATGTGGCAGAGAACATGAAACAAAAGGAATCAGCAATTAACTGGTATCATGCATGCCTAAATCAAATTTTAGGACAAGCGATAAATCCATGGGTCTCCCTATATGAGGGGATTTTGTTTGCGCAAGCACGGCAATTGGTTGTGGATTGCCAGCTCGAACCTGAGAAGAGCAAAGAAATTTTTGCCAAAAGGATCACCATTTATTTTTTTTGGACGATAAGGCTAGCAAGTGGCTGAGGACCTAACTCTGAGGAATGGCTAACAAGCAATTTCTTTTTATGCTGAATAGAAGGTAGGAGAGGCCACAAAATTTCCTCCAACTGAACAATCCTACTGTTTAGGCTGCCAAATTTACTTAATTATACTTGTATACAAATTTTTATTGCAATCTTGAATAGCACACATGAATATCATATTACTTGGATGGCAAAAATGAAAGAATCATAAAGTTTAATTGAACAGCTAAGGTATTCAGGTTCTAGTGGATCGTGATTCGTGAACAGCTATTGCCTCCAGCTGTAACGCATTCTAGATGGCTAATCAAACACAGTGACGTAGTGGAACCAGACATTACTGTGGCCAAAACAGTTAGAGGTGGAGTGTGGGAAGTAGCCTGTAGAAGACAATTTGATGCATCCCAGGCCTTAGAATATGTAGAGTTGAAAGAGAGGGTAGAGGAAATAGAGTTTAATCCAGGTAGAGATGGGGTGGTGTGGTTGCTGGAAAAATCCAATAGATATTCTTCTAAATCACTGTATAACCTGTTAACTTCTAGAGGTGTTGTGGATAGACATATGGTAATGCTGTGGAAAAGCCCCATTCCATTAAAGGTGAAAATCTTTATATGGATGGTGGCACATGATAAGATACAATGTGGAACCCAATTGAAAAAAAAGAAATGGACTGGGCCAGAGAAATGCTTTCTTTGTGACATTTCTGAATCCTCAGACCACATTACATTTCAATGCTCTGTTGCAAACTTTTTATGGACTTATCTCAGAGATTGTTTGGGTTGGTCGAGTACCCCAACAAGCTGTGAGAATTTCTGTGTTGAGATACTGGATAGATGTCGAGGTATTAAACAGATGCTATATATCTATGTGGGTGCAGGAGCTATGTGGACTTTGTGGAAGACAAGAAACGACGCTGTGTTCAACAAGAAGCTGTTGGTGAATCCCCCGGTGCTGATCTACAAAACAATTGCTCTGCTGAAGACTTGGAGTCCTCTCATGAAGACGAAGATGAAGCCCATGGCGGAGGAGCTGCTCCAGCTGCTGGAATCTAAGGCGACAATGTGATCAAGGCTGGGCCGAGAATTTTGTAAAAACTGTGCTGGCTGAAAACTGTAATAACCCAGCCTTCGTTGCTGGTCTTTTGCGACAGTTGCTTAGAGTGTCCCGTTCGAGTAGTTTAAGGCATCAGTAGAGTAGAGGTAATGGAGTCGAAGGAAGTTTTCTGGTGCTTAGATGTGCATGAGCTTCGATGTAAAGCAGGAATTCCCAGCAGTTACCCTCCAAACATTAAGCTTTCTATAAAGCCGGGCATAAGCCTTTGATCCAAAAAAAAATCAAACACAGTGACATGGTCTCAAAGAGAAACCAATTAGAAAATTATTGCAGAATCACAGACAATGAAGAGAAAAATTGGGGTGGGGGTGGGGGTGGGGTAGGGAGGTGGGGTGTCGGGGACATACCATGTAAGTGGAATTCCAATGTGTTGTTAGGGACAAACTCGTAGACAAGTAACCTCTTGCCTCCAGAAATGCAATAGCCAACCAAAGACACAAGATGTTTGTGATGTAATCGGCTGATAATTTCAACCTCAGCCTGGAACTCACGCTCTCCCTGGCCACTTCCAAGTTTCAATTGTTTTACGGCAATGTCTTTGCCATTAGGCAGCATTCCTCTCTGAACATACCCAAAACCACCTTGTCCAAGGAGATTAGCATCAGAGAACCCATCGGTCGCCCTCAACAACTCTTCGTCAGTGAATGTGCTCTTCGAGGAGAAGCCGAGAGCGGCACCAGGGGATGGTGGAGGTAGGATCTCTCCACCTGAGTAGTTAGAACCAGATCCACCGCTACTATGTAGCATCGCTGGTGGTGGCAGTGGCGGCGGCTGTGGAGAATGATTGGCATATTCCGGCGGAGGCAAAGGGTGCATCTTGACCACATGTTCAGTAAAGTGGAGGAGGCGCATTTTGCTGCCAACTCTAGTATGTTCCACCGTATGGATCCTCTGCAGTAAGATAGAACATCATGTACGTGAGAAAAGGTTTGTCTTCATTTTGAAACCTATTACAGAAAGAAACATATGCTTGAAACAGAATTTATAAGAAAAGGTATACAAATTAGTTTCTCTTCCAAACAAAATGGACAGGCAATAGCCGAAACCAAATATAATAGAGCATTTGATTTAGACAGCAGGCATGAAACCTATCAAGATCAAGAGTACCAGGTAAAGTATTTGTTTGAACTTATAAGAGAAGTACACCGTATCAAAAGTAAAGACCTAACCATCACGATTATTATTAAGGATTAATGAGTACAAAACTTGCAGGTCCAAATTCCTTGGAATTGAAAATAGCACCTAGTATAATTTACTGAAATTAACACTTTTTAACCACTATGCACATGACAACAAGACCTACTTCGAAGAATCAGGAACTGACACCCAACAGTCGAATACCCAAGTTAATTAATACCACCAGCTTAAGATCCACCGCCAGCCTAATTGCCAGGAAGCCAAGAATTGAAAACCAAAAGCATGTGATTGATCAACTGATTAGAGATGGAAAGATTGAGTTCCCTACAATGAAAGCATGTGATTGATCAACTAATTAGAGACTGAAAGGTGCGATTGGGATCGAGGCAAAGCAGCACAAAATATTTTTTCCATAGCTATGTGTTTGTCACAACTACAGTTGTACTAGCATATTTATATACTAGTAGACAAAAAAAATACATGAAAGAACATTACAGATCACGAAACGAAACGGAAGCCGCCTATTGAATATTCTCTCTCGCATACAAGCCGTATTGTTTCGCTTTCGCGGAATCGTGTACGTACGTAGCTGCTGTTTTCGCGATCGTTGGCGGAAGAGGCAGACCGGTACCTTGTGATGCAGGCGCGGGATCTGGGAGAAGCACCCAACGGCGTATGATGACAGGAGCACCGGTACTCCGGGATCTGGGAGGGGTCGATGGGGAGACGATGCGGCGCCGTGAGGCTCTGCGACCCGCGGACGCGGCGTAGGAAGGCAGGACAACCGGAACTCCGGGAGCTGGGAGGAGTTGATCGAGGGATGAGAGTATGAGACGACACGGCGACCCGCGGACGCGGAAACCTGTTGTGGCGGCGGCGGCGGCGGTGAGCGGCGGATCGGGAAAAGTAGGGTAAGAGGGAGGCGAGCAATTGAAGTGGCGGCGGATGGGCGTGGTGCTTTTATATATATAATCGGGACTGCGGGACTGCGGGTTTAGGGTTTAGGCTCCTCGTAACCTGAGATGGAGGGCCACCAGCCAGGCTCCACAGTGAAGAATTATATAATTCGGCTGCATCACCCGGAGCGTTGGTGTATACGTCATACCGGAATAAAATAATAATAATAATTATGACCAGGTGTCCAGATAATTAGCGTGGAAAGTGGATCTGCAAGCATGGAAAGCGGATCAGCTAGACGGTAGTACTATATACGTATGGCGCAGTTTTGAGAAAAGAAATACGTATGTCACAAATCATCGCTCACTGCATCTCGTTGTTATCTAGCCACTTCGTCGTCACACGTCTCCCGACTCACGACTCCCGACGACCAGGCCATCATGCCTCTCGCGGCGGCGTGGCCAGGCCGACCGACGCGCTCTGCGTACCTGACGACAGCGCGGCTCGGGCGCTCGACGGCGGGGCTAGGCCGGGGCATGATCTTTCGGTTCCAATCTTCATACTACTAGTTTTTTAATTGGATCTCGCATGATTTTTTACACTGTTTTTTTTTATTTTTTTACTGTAGGGGTAAAATAGTCTTTTTACATGCCACTTCACACCGTCAACCTCTCAAAACTAACAGAAGGCTGTAGAGGTAACAAAAATTTACTTTGAGATCAAATAAGCAACTTCGAAAAAATTTAGACCAAATAAGTAACAAAAGTTTTTTTCAGGGCCAAATAATCAATAAGTGTTATGAAATATTAATGTGGATGTCCATAACCCCTTCCACCATGAAACATATAACCCTCCACTTCATCAATGGTGTAACTCTCATGACATCAATTCTTGTAACTCCATTCCACATGTATGGCTATATATATGAGGGCTTATGTATTGGAAAGATATAAGAAAAGAGAACAACTTATTTTCTTTCCTCTCTTATTTGTTCTACACATTCTTACATACATGTTTTTGATAGTCAAACTAGTTATTATATAACACGTTATCAGCACAACGTCTCTAGCAGGTATCAAGAACTAGGTAAGGAGTTTTACATTAATCATAATATTATTGTTGTTGTAACATATTATCATTTGTATTTATTTCTATATTTTATTGTTGCACGATTGTTTGAATTACAATCTACATATTTTGTAGTTTACTATGTCAAATCTTGCCAAGCTTGATTTCACGGTTTTGTATATTTCGGGCAAGAATTATTTGTCGTGGGTGCTAGAAGTTGAAAGTTACTTGAATGCAAATGGGCTTGGTGAGGCGATAAAAAATGATAATACATCTAGCCAAGATAAAGCTAAGGCTTTGATTTTCATTCGCCGCCACCTCCATGAAGGATTAAAGGTTGAATACCTTATTGATAAGGATCCCCTTGTTCTTTGGCACAAACTAAAAGAAAGATTTGATCATCAGAAAAGAGTGATCCTCCCTAAAGCTCGTTATGAGTGGTTGCACCTAAGGTTGCAAGACTATAAAAGTGTTTCTGAATACAATTCAGCCATGTTTAGAATCACATCACTGTTGCTATTGTGTGGATAAAAGGTAACAGATCAAGAGATGCTAGATAAAACTTTCTCTACCTTTCATGCATCAAATATGCTGCTTCAGCAGCAATACCGTGAGAAAGGATTCAAGAAATATTCTGAACTTATTTCTTGTTTACTTGTGGCTGAACAAAATAATGAGCTTTTGATGAAAAACCATGAGACACATCCAAGTGGTTCATATCCACCCCCTGAAGTAAATGCAGCAAGATATGAGAATCAAAATAGTGGGGGTGGACACGGGCGTGGTCGTGGCCGCGGACGTGGACGCGGTCGCGGGCGCGGTCGTGGATATGGACATGGTCATGGCAGAGGAAATTATGGTGTTCAATTCAAAAACACCTATAAGAGGCAAGAAAAGGGAGATAACGATAAAGGCGAAAGCGATGAAACAAAAAATGCATGCCATCGTTGCGGTGGAAGATCTCATTTTGCACGCAATTGTCGCAGACCAAAGTATCTTGTTGATGTCTATCAACAATCACTTGAGAAGAAGAATAAAAAGATAGGGACAAACTTTGCAAGTGGTAGCAGTGATAATATTTTTGATGACATTATATTCAGTGCGACAGATAATAGACAATATGGCCACAACACCGCAAGTCATCTTGATGTTTCTGATTTCCTCACCCAAGAATAAATTATCTTGTCGTTATTTCTTCTTCATGCATGAATAAGTATGATGTAACTGTAGTATCATTGAAGCATGTTGCATCTTATTAAGTAATGAATAAATTTGTATTATGCTTGTATTTAATTAGTATTCACTTTTCTTATGTTTCACTACATAATAAATTGTTTTCATTGCATTTATTTATTCGTATGTTTTATTTTAAAGAGAATGGATGAACCATTGCCTCAAGAGATTGCAAATGAAGAAAATATATGTATTATAGACAGTGGAACAACACATACTATCTTAAAGAGTAAAACACATTTTTCCTCTCTTACATTGCAAGAAGCAGTTGTTCATACTATATTTGGAAGTGCTAAATTGATAGAGGGCTCAGGAAGAGCCACGATAATATTACCTTGTGGGACAAAGGTAGACATAAACAAAGCACTTTATTCCCCAAAGTATCAAAGAATTTATTGAGCTTTAAAGATATACGCCAAAATGGCTATCATATAGAGACAATGTGTGAGGGTAATGTAGAATACCTCAACATTACAAAAATATCATTGGTGAAAAAGTATGTGTTGGAGAAATTACCAAAATTTCGTTCTGGTTTATACTATACAAGTCTCAAAGAGAATGGGTCATATATGATGGTGGAACAAAAGTTTATCAACCATAGCAATTTTATTATTTGGCATGACTGGCTAGGCCATCCTGGATCAGTAATGATAAGAAAAATTATCAATAGCTCATGCGAACATAAACTAAAGAATGAAAAGATTGATTGTGCACCCATCACGGGCTAAAATTGGACATCAGTCCTCGCTTTTCTAGAGCGCATACAAGGAGATATATGTGGACCAATTCATCCACCAAGTGGACCATTTAGATATTTTATGGTTTTAATTGATGCATCAACTAGATGGTCACACGTCTCCATACTATCAACCCGCAACATAGCATTTGCACGGCTATTGGCTCAAATAATCAAGTTAAGAGCTCAGTTTTCAGATAATCCAATTAAAACTATACGCTTGGATAATGCTGGTGAATTTACATCAAAAAGTTTCAATAAATATTGCATGTCGATTGGAATAAGTGTTGAACATCCAGTTGCACATGTTCATACACAGAATGGCCTTGCAGAGTCATTTATTAAACATCTCCAATTAATAGCGAGACCGTTACTTATGAAGTCAAAAATCCCAATTTTTGCATGGGGACATGCTATTTTGCATGCAGCAGCATTAATTCGCATCAGACCAACAAATTACCAAAGTACTTCCTCTCTACAATTGGTTTTTGGCAAAAAGCCCGATATTTCCCATTTAAGAATTTTTGGATGCGCGGTATATGTTCCAATTGCTCCACCAAAGCGCACAAAGATGGGACCTCAAAGAAGGTTGGGAATATATATTGGGTATGAATCCCCAACTATAATAAAGTATCTTGAACCATCAATGGGAGATATATTTACAGCAAGATTTGTTGATTGTCATTTTGATGAACCAAATTTCCCAACAACGGGGGGAGAAAATAAACAGTGAGCAGAGAAATAAGTTGGAATGAATTATCGTTATCTCACTTCGATTCTCGTACAAGACAATCTGAGCAAGAAGTTCAAAGGATAATTCATTTACAAAGTTTAGCAAATAATTTGCCAGATGCTTTTAAAGACTTAAAAAGAGTGACTAAGTCATATATTCCAGCTGTTAATGCTTCTGAAAAAATTAATGTCCAAGAGGGACAATCATCTATTGCTAATGAGTCAAAGGCTGCTATAAAACGTGGTAGGCCATTGGGTTCCAAAGATAAAAATCCTCGAAAATGGAAGGGAGCAAAGAATCAAGATGGTCAAATCGAGAAAATAATAATTTTCAGGAAAAATCTCCCGAAGAAAATAAAGACATGACTCAAGAAGAGACAAAGGTACCTAAATCTTCCGAAGATGAGATCTCATTAAATTATGTCATGTCAGGAAATATTTGGAACCGTGAAAAAGTCATCATTGATGATGCATTTCACATATAATGTTGCGCTAGAAGTTATGGATAAAAATGAGGATCAAGAACCTCACTCAGTCGAGGAATGCAAAGAAAGAAAAGGTTGGCCAAAATAGCATGATGCAATTCAAGCAGAATTGAATTCTCTCACAAAACGAGAAGTTTTTGGGCCTGTAACACGAATACCAAATGATGTCAAACCCGTTGGTTACAAATGGGTGTTTGTTAGAAAATGAAATGAGAAAGGAGAAATTACAAGATATAAGTCACGATTGGTTGCCCAAGGATTCTCCCAAAGACCTGGAATTGACTATGAAGAAACATGTTGGGTGACAACCGGGACTTAGGCACCCGTCCCGCCGAAGAGACGAAGAGATGATTCGGTCGGGGCGGCCGAATAGGCTGCGAGACGATTAGGTCACTTGTGTCGGGCCGACAATGGAAGGACGGTCGGTCGGTCGGGCAACCGAATCGACGCCATGATGATTCGGTCATCTGCGCAGGTTGTTGGCAGACCGACGGTCCGCCCGGCCCGTGCGTAAGGTCGCCGAAACGCCCATGCAAAGGGGGTTTCGGTGCCCTTAACCGAATCGCTACCGGGCGGCTAGCGGATATTTCACTTGTGCGGGGACGTCATCTTTGCGCTTGTGAGAGGATTGCTCGTTGCTGGTGGGTCTCGGAGTTGTCGGCCATTCGGACTGCAACCTGGAAAAGCACCAAGAAGACTGTTACACCCTCGCTACCAACCAGCGGGAGAACTCAGGAGAAGCGGCCCAAGGGCATTATAGTCATGTAAAAGCCTACGGGCGCCTATAAATACTGCCCTGATGGGACTGTACAATGGATCGGAATATAATGGAATACATTGAGCTTGTGTTTTTTCCATTTCGTGTTCCGCACACAACTTCGTAAGTAGATTCAGTGTTATTTTGTGAGTATCTTCGGGTTTACCACCGGAGGGGGTTCTAAGGTTCTGCCTAAGAACAACATTGGCGCCCACCGTGGTTGTCGCCGAACATACCATGGCTCCGAAGGGCAAGGCGAAGATAGGTGCAGGGTCATCCAAGGAACCTGCAGCCACAGATTCGGTTACGCATACCGAAGTTCTACAGCAGTCCGGTACTCTGCAGTCGGGAGCACCCATTCAGCAGACCGAAGATGCGGTGGCACCAACACTGACCAACGACGCAGCGGTACAAAACACTCAAGAGGGCGGTACAGGCGAACTCGGCGCACTAGGAGGTGTGTTTTCGGAAGGCCGCATCACCGAAGAGCCCGAAGAAGAAGAAACCGAAGAGCCTGAAGGATCGGACGTCCAAAACGCCCGGTTGCTGAAGCAGTTAGAAGAGTAGTCTGCCAAGGTAAATGCCTTGAAGCAGCATCGTGACCAGTTGCAGGTTCAGATGGCGACGCAAAACCGAATGCTGGCAACCCAGGACGCAATTAATCAAGCAAGAGAAGAGGCGGAAAAGTTAGAAAGGTAGATTCGGGCTCTCCGATCATCCTCTGGGAAGAATCAAGAAAAAGACGTTATCATCTTGGGAGAAAAGTCACGAAGGGACGTAGCCGAAGCAATAGATATGGCATCCCCATTATCACTAGAAATCCAAAGATGTCCCCGGCCCCCGGGCTATAGACCGAAGCCGCCGAGTTTCAACGGGCGGTCCAACCCAAGAAGATTCATTACAAGTTATGAAGCTTGTGTCCATTCGGTCGGGGGGCAATGACATGATCCTCGCAAAATCGTTGGTCATGGCTTTAATAGATGTAGCTTATGATTGGTTTGTGTCGCAAAGGCCGCTGTCAGTCACTTCATGGCATCAGGTGAAGGCGGACCTGCTCACCACCTTTCAGGGGTTCCAAACAGACAAGAAAACAACAGCTCACCTCATGAATCTGTTCCAGCCAGACGACGAATCACTTTCAAAGTATCTTGAGAGGATAATTCAGTTGAAGGCTCAGCTACCGAATGTGTCGATGATATTGTCATAGTCAACGGCGGTCAAAAGGATTGAAGATAGGGCCTTGCGCCCAAGCAATGTCTGGCGTAGCACCCACCACCATCAAACAGCTATTCGATCAGATGCGTCAGTTCGCTAGGTCAGAGGAAGACTTAGTGCAACGAAAGGCAACGCGATATAACATCAAGCAGGCATCACCCAAGTCCAATCAACCGAATCAGCAAAATCAGCAGAAGAACGACCAGAAGTCTACCGCAGTGAACAACGTATAGGAGAATTCATCTCAGAGCCAGCCGAATCAAACCAAAAATTTTGGTAACCAAGGCAGAGGCGGTAGAGGTTCTGGCGGTGGACGCGGAAGAGGCAGAGGCCGAGGCCAGCCTAGAATGCAGTATTGTGTTGTGTGTGGCGAGGACAAGGGGCATACTACAAAGGAGTACAGGTACACTCAGCTAGCAAAGGAGCAGCGGGAGAAAGATGAAGCAGCTAAACCGAATGAAGCGGCAAAGCATGTCTACCACACCATGGCGCCTCCTCAGCAAGCGTTTCACCATCCGGTTTTCACCCAGGCACCGTGTAACCTACCGCCAGCGCAGTTATACCAACAACTGATGGCATGGCCAATGCCCCACATGGTGCAGTATCACCAATCCATGCCAATGCACAATCAGACACTTCAGGCAGCCGCATCGTCTTCGGCCACGGCTGATCAGCATGCAGCGCAGCAGCCAGCGAATCCGGAAACTTCCAGAGAACTGCAAATAGTCAATACAGTTGCACCAGCCAACATGATGAACTCTATTGGGCATATCTACGCCATCACGGGCAGATCCAACTTGGAGCACGATAACAAGAGGGCCAGACGCGATTTCGTCAAGAGAGTGTTGACAATCTCACCAAAAACACCGATAGCACATCCTGCCTGGAAGACAACCCCTATCACATTTTCAGAATCAGACTTCAGAGTAAAGGATTTCCCACACTGTGATGCCTTGGTGGTAACAGCGTATGTTGGAGGATACACGCTCCACAATATTTTGATTGACAACGGCAGTTCAGCAGACATACTATTCACCAAGGCATTTGATAGCATGAAACTGGACCGAAAAACACTCGACCAGGCTGGGAACCCCCTATTCGGTTTCGGGGGAAGGAGAATAGATGCAATCGGCAAAAAAACAATTACAGTTGCGTTCAGCGAGGACACAAAAGTCAGAGCAGAAGAAATCACATTTGACATAGTCGACATCGACTACCCATACACAGCCATCTTTGGTAGAGGTATCATCGGCAAATTTGACATGGTGATTCGGCAAACTCACTTGTGTATGAAAATACCTTCACCTACCGGCATCATTTCGGTATTCGGAGATCAGATCTCAGCAAGAAGAATCGATGGAAAACCTATACCAGGCTACAGCATGGTGCATGAGGTGAAGTCCAAGCTCAAACAAAAGGAGGAGGAAGACCAAAGCAATAGCAAAGAGCCAAAGGTGCTCCCTGCAGAAGAAACAATTCGGGTATCCTTGAGCCCGAATCGGCCTGACGAATGTGTCAATATCGGCGCAAGTTTGGGTCAGGGTGAAGCCTCAAGATTGACGGAATTCTTACTGGAAAATCGAGACGTGTTTGCATGGTCAATACGCAATCTACAGGGGGTAGACCGAAGCCTTGCACAGCATAGCCTGAATGTAAACCGATCAGCTAGGCCTAGAAAGCAGAAGCTCCGCAAAATATCAGATGAAAGAGCAGCCGCGGCAGCAGCCGAAGTACAGAGGCTTTTAGATGCCGATGTAATCAGAAAAGTGCAGTATCCCAAATGGCTAACAAATGTGGTCATGGTAAAGAAAAAGAATGGCAAATGGCGAATGTGTGTTGACTTCACCGACCCAACAAACATTGCCCCAAGGACCCATATCCATTGCCCAGAATAGACAAATTGGTGGACATCGCGGCTGGTTGTGAGATAATGAGCTTGCTCGATTGTTTTTCGGGCTATCACCAGATATGGCTTGACCCGGAAGACCAGGAAAAGACAAGTTTCATCACACCGGATGGCACCTTTTGTTACAAAAGAATGCCCGAAGGGCTAAGGAACGCCGGGCCGACTTTCCCCAGGTTAACCGATGAAATATTCCGGGAGCAGAAGAAGAAAAACAACCTCGTCTCCTACGTGGATGACATTGTGGTAAAAAGTGACCAGAGGGACGCGCACGTCGATGATCTCAGAGAAACATTTGCGAATCTGCACTCAAGCGGCCTCAAACTTAACCCCGACAAATGTGTATTCGGCATCAGCAAAGGGAAGCTACTCGGTTGTCTGGTCTCTACAAGGGGCATAGAAGCCAACCCAGAAAAGATTGCAGCCATTGCAAACATGGCGCCACCTCAAAACAGAAAGCAAGTGCAGAAACTCACAGGGAGAATAGCAGCATTGAGCAGGTTCATATCAAGATCAGCCGAAAGGGGATTACCATTTTTCAGGGCACTCCGAAATGCATCGACTTTCGGTTGGGGACCTGAACAGCAGCAAGCTTTTGAAGAACTCAAGAGGTACCTCACCAGACCTACCACCCTATCAAAACCAACAGCTGGAGCAACCCTAGTATTATACTTGTCAGCAGCACCAGCAGCAGTAAGCGCAGCATTGATTGAGGAGAAAGAACATGAAGGCAAAATGCAGCAATTCCCCATCTACTTTGTCTTAGAAGCTCTTTCGGGTGCTAAGGTGAATTACACTGAGCTAGAGAAGATTGCGTATACAGTGGTAATGGCTTCCAGGAAGCTCAAGCACTATTTCCATGCACATCCGATTCGGGTCCTGTCAGCTCAAATTACTGGAAGCTCTATTCTGCAACACTGAAGCGGTAGGCCGAATCGGCAAGTGGGCAAACAGCCGAACGAATACATAATATCATTTGAGCACGAGATCAACCATCAAGTCACAAAGCTAGCGAGACTTCATAGCAGACTGGACACCGAATGCAGATGACTCCACAAAGGAGTTTGATGAACCTGAATGGGTTGTACACTGCGACGGGTCGTGGTGCTCAGCAGGCGCAGGAATATCAGCTATCCTGACACCACCAAATGGACCAAGAATACGATACGCAGCTAGATTGCAGTTTACCACAAACAACACAGCTGAATACGAAGCAGTATTATTGGGGCTATGAAAGCTTAGAGCACTCGGAGTCCGACGCTGTGTGATTTGGTCCGATTCACAGATAGTGGTCGGTCACGTTCAGAAAGAATACACAGCAAAGGATCCCGAGTTAGCTACATACCTGGCCACTGTAAGGAGAATGGAGAAATATTTCACAGGTTTCACCCGGAAGTATATTCCAATGTCTGAGAACACCGAAGCCGATGAGTTAGCAAAAGCAGCAGCCAATGCCAGTCCAATGCCAGCTGATGTCTTTTACCAAGTCCTAACAATCAAGGCTGTCAAGGAAGAAGAAGAGTCACCTTCGGTCATTCATGCAATCGCAAGTGACGACTGGAGGGCGCCCATTTGGGCATACCTTAACGGCACATATGAACCAGCCTCAAAGAAAGACATGCACCGAATGAACTCCAGGACGAAGCAATTCTCCATTGTAGGAGAAAACATGTACAAGGAGGGCGTAATCGCTCCAATGCTCAAGTGCATAAGTAGAGAAGAAGGAAAACAACTGCTTACCGAGATACATTCGGGCTCATGTGGAGCTCACAGAGGTCATCACGAAATTGCCCATAGAGCAATGAGGCATGGATTCTACTGGCCGACTACCGTAGTTGATGCTAAGGAGATAGTGAAAACATGCAGGGGTTGTCAGATGTTCGCAAAGAAGCAGAATTCTCCAGCTAACCCTACTTCACCTGTATTCCCGACCTGGCCGCTTCAGCGTTGGGGTGTAGACATAGTCGGAGCGTTACCCCCAGCTCCCGGAAATCTCAAATATGCAGCAGTGGCTCTGGAGTACTTCACCAAATGGGTGGAAGCCAAGCCGCTGGCTAAGATAACTTCAGGAACTTTGGTGAATTTCGTATGGCAGCGAATCATCTGCCATTTCGGGGTACCTTCATACATCACAGTTGACAATGGCAAACAATTTGATTCGGCACAGTTCAGAACATTCTGTGAAGAATTGGGGATTAAACTATCATTCGCTTCGGTGAATCACCCGGAGTCGAATGGGGCAGTCGAAAGAGTAAATGGTGATATTTTCACCACCATCTCAAAGACGCTCGAGGAATCAAAGAAGGGGAAATGGGCTCAAGAGCTGATCACTGCTGTTTGGGGTCACAACGTCTCCAGATCCAAGGCTACGGGTTTCACTCCATTTCGGTTGTTGTTTGGCGAAGAAGCCATAACACCAGAGGAAGTAAGAATGGGTTCATTCAGAACAGAGATATCGGCTACCAACCCAATTCAGAGAATGGTAGATGTGGAAACGTCAGACCAAAGGAAGCTCCAGGCCGCAGATAATCTAGACAGATATCATGCCGAAACCAAGAGTTGGAGAGACAAGAAAATTCTGAGGAAAGACATCAATCCGGGGGATATGGTACTTATCCGCGAACCAGATAAACAAGGCAAACTGCAGTCACCATGGTACGGACCGTACATCGTGGCAAGAAGGGTTAGCACTGGCGTATTCACCCTGGTAACCGAAGATGGAAACGAATCAGCCCACATGTGGAATGCAGATAATCTGCGCTGATTCTACCCATGATGATGATGCACTCCAGAAAGGGAGATGTAAAAATTTAATTTCATGCAACTTCGGTACTCTTGGCTACAGACATTTGGGGATCTGCACTCTTTTTCCTCAATGAGGTTTTTTAATCAGGCATCCCGTGTAATAAGTTTAACTTCATCTATGGTTATGTTCCGTGGAATTATATTCATGTCTGCGACATACTTACCGAATATGCTCCGGAAGAAACGCCTGTATTCGTATTCGGCATCGATTGCAAAAGGTTGTAAGCAACCTCTAAAGCCAGAGAAGGCTGGGAACTCCTGCGAAAACAACAGTAGATATCCCAAACATACAGTTTGTATGACTATGTTACTCAGAAAGGCAGTAACATCAGCTACACAATCACCGAAAATGGCCAGGCAACAAACGCCTGCCCATATATTCGGCATCGATCTAAAAGGTTGCAAGCAACCAGAACCCGCCAAAAAGGCAGGAAACACACTCAGCGCAAAGCCATGTGCATCGTGGCAGGCCTAATTAATGACAAAAAGTGCCTGTCAAAATTTAATAAACAGGGTGGTTCAACGTATTTATGAACCCTAGGGTCACAGCAGCCTATATAAGAGCACCCAAAACTTCCCTACAGGCCATTCTATCAAGCCCGTTTTATCCCAAGCATGAGGAAAGCGTTATTAGGAAGTCGTGCAAATTATTGCCAAATAGGCATGAGAGGTTTCAGGAAAGAGTGAATTCAGGTGGCAGAGAGAAACACCGCATCTGGTTTTAGTGTTCCTGGAAAGGACAATTCGGTCCTCACGTAGTATACCTCAGCGGTCACAGTCCCAAGGTCAGACCCGGCTTTATTCAGGCAAATAGCCGAAAAGCACGAGCCTTTCACCGCGTTCTGTTCTGCACGACCATGTGCCAACTAATGGTGATGTGGAACCCTAACGAGGTTTCCACGAATCATGGTACAACGCAGCGCGATGTCAGCATCGGGACCTGTTGGCGAAGCTTCGGTTAGCCAACCGAAGCCAACACCCTGCGTGTTCTGGCCGGAACCACCCGCCACGAGAGCTTCTCCATCTGTGAGCTCGGCTACCTCCGGCACCACAGACTCCTCATCCAGAGCAGCGGGCGGCGTTAGGACATGACGTATCAATCAATAACGTGCACGCTACACAACGCCATCCACCACGGGTTTCTGCATCCTAGCCACAAACTGCACGGCCACATACAGACCTAGGCCAAACCAAAGATATTTCGGGTGGTGATGCGCCAACATAGTGTTGCAAATAAGCAACCCTCAGATGTAACAGCCAGCACTGGCACACTTGTAATGAGAAAATAAAAGGAAATATTATTATTTTTCTTTGTTCAAGATTATTCCTCCAGTCCAAAAAGACGGGGTGGAACAGTTTGCAAGCCCATCAAAATGCTCATATAAATTAGTAACAATATCGCACAGCAATAAGGATTCAATTACCGAATTTTACAAACGCCGATTCGGTGCAATAGCCGAACAATTCGGGTTAATCTAAGCAGCAAGCAGCCCTTCGGTCTAAAAAGACGGGGCGGGACGGCGCTTTCCAAGCACACCTTAATTCGGTATGAAGACCGAAGGGCAGCATGATAGCTATCTGCTTTACAAACTCAAGCAGCGAAAGTTGTCATGTATCTGGCCACGAAAACCGATAACCGTCGTACGGTATTGATTCGGCTACGCAACCAAATCCTCGATTAAACTTAACCAGACATTCGCTCACCGGTCTAAAAAAGACGGGGCGGGACGGCGCTTTTCACGCACGCATTCGGCACGGAGACCGAAGAGCATCAAAGATCGCAATAGACGGCAAATCCGACAACAAGAAAAACAATACGCATTCGGCTAAAGCATACTTTAACACCGAAAATATCGTCCTAGGCGATCCGGCTTTAAGAGCCGAAGCCACATCCCAGCATAAGTGTGTATCATTACAGCACAATCACATCTGGCCAACATGCTGGCCGCAAAAGTTTACCAACTTAGCAAAGTACTAAATGTATTTTGACAACCGCGTGCAAGCGGTTTAAACTCTAGGTGTAGAGGTAGAGGGGTTTAAGGCAGGAGCCTGCTGATGATCAGCAGCCAAAACGGATGTGGTCGTTGTTCCTTCTTCTTGAATGACAAGTGTCTGTCCTTCAGCAACGGGTTCTTCGGCAGCTACATGAGGGGCTTCGGGGGTGCCCACCGGTGTTTGCACGGCCGGGGAACCCTCCCGGGCGTTGCGCTCCTCTATATAAGCTTCAAACCTAGCCTTAATAGCTGGCTTTTCACTAGGGTCCTGCATCCAACACAAAAGAGAATGTCAATTTCGGCAATCATTACCGAATAAACAAAGTAAACCGAATGTCAAACCAAATTTGGCAATAGAATCAATCACCCTCGCGCATGCATACGCAGCCCGAAGCAAGGCCAAATCCCGCCCCCCGGCTTCGGTCCAGAAGCCGTCGAAGAACCATTTCTTGGCGCCAGCTTGAACATCTTCATCAGGCTTCCAGTAACTCATAGCATTCTCAAAGCATGTGGCCCTGGCAAAATGGTCGCAGCCTTCTTCTTTCATCGCTTTCATCAGGGCGCGGGCAGTTTCGAAGCCTGCATACTCGCAACCCAGTTGAATAGCGTAATCAAGCTGGGACAACTCTTGGTTCAGAAACCGAATTTTCCTCAAAGCCGATTCGGTTGCAGCAGGGGGCTCACAGTCTCCTCCAACGCCGTTCAACACTCGGCGGAGAAGAAGAGTTAGCTCGTCTAGTTTCTCACCAGCAGCACGCTCCACAGCTTGAGCCCTTTCGGCATCACGGCGCGCGTCGCGCTCAAGCTATTTCTGGGTCTCCAGAGCGGCTTCGGCCTGCCTTTGGGCGTCTAGGGCCGCTTCGGTCTTCCCGACCTCTTGAGTAAGAAGGCTCTCCGTGTCTGCCAGTTTGGTCTCAAGCCTCTTGACATCCTTCTCCCGAAGAAGAAGTTGCTTCTCGGCATGGGCAAGAGTAGCGTGGCCTTGCTTCAGCAGTGCGCCGGACAGAACCGAGGCCTACGGGCAGATAGAAAAGTAAACAACCATACTTGTAGAAAGAAAAATTTCTGAAACAAGAAATCGGGTAGTCGGACGATTCGGGGTGCTTACCGAAATAGCATGGAAGTTTACCGCCGAAAGCAGTTCATTTCGGTCGGTCGACAGCAAGGCCTGTTTGGTCTGGCTAGCCAAAAAGGACGAGCCACACTCCTGACCGAAGGCCAAAGCAGCTTGAGAAGGCAGAATACCCACTTCGCGGTCCACATAAGCCACCAGACGGGCGTCAGAGTCAACCCCTAAAGCACGAGCAAGTTCATAAGTCTCTTCCCGGTCGGGGCTATGTTCATCAGGAGAACATGAGCCCGAATACACCTTCATAGGACCGAACCGAAAGCTAGACGGTTCAAGGGAAAACAAACCCCTTGCCGAATGAGACATTCGAGGACATCTCCGGTATCATGCGCGTTGATTCGGCATGAAACCGAGACTTACCAGGACGATGAGCAGCCGGGGTGAAACTGCGAGGCCCGCCAGCAACCTTCAGCACACTACCCGAAGTAGCTTGAGCCACAGCTTCGGTGGCCCGGGCAGCAACTTCGGTGGGGGCACCGAGGCTTAGGCCACTGGTTGTCCCCATAGGCCGAAGCTGTGAGGGGTGAGCCGAAGTAGCTCCATCCCGGACCTTCCTTTTCTTGGATGGCACCTTGAAGCCGCTCATTGTTGGCCGATCATCGATCGCCGGATCACGGCGCTCCTCATCTTGCCGCCGGCCATCGACGAAACCTCTTCACTTGGACTCGGCAAATTCCTGTAAGACGAGACAAACCGAATCAACATAAGCCGAATTAACCGATAAAATGACAGGCAGCTAGAACGAGTTAGCTGTGCAAGAAAGGTGCAAGTTAGAATTCCAGGCTAAGTCTTTCTACCGTATGCCCGAATACAACCGAATCGGCTTCGGGTGCGATAATAACTTGATTGCGGCTCTGTTTTATGGGTTTCACCCATTCCCGCTTGGCAAGCATGCGACATACCCGAACGTATTCGGTCTCCCGGGGCTGAGTTGGCCGACCAATTTGACGGCGCCGCTGAGCTTCGGCTTGGCGCGTACCACGAACATTTTGGGCGCCGCGGCCTTGAGTCCGGCTGCCTCCACAACCACGCACCGCATTCGGTAGCGGGGCTGAATCGGCTGGACCAACAGTGGCATCACCCCTCAGTATTTTGATTGGGGGAAGCCGGTCAGGGTACTCTATGTTCATACATTCCCAAATTCGGTTGAGGCGCCGAAGGGACCCAAGTTTGGCCATGCTCAAATCATACTCTTTGTCGTTGTAGGGATCACATAGCCGATTGGCTCTCTTCTCCATCTCTTTCACAAAATCAGAACTCGAGTCATAGCCAGGTGGTCGGGCCAGATTGACCGAGGGCCTTCGGTACCCCTGGTGATATGAAAAGCCATCAAATTTCATGCCGGTGCAAAGTGGCCACTGACCAAGAGAAAGCATTTCCTCAACCAGATCTCGGCTAGTTTACCTTTCGGCTGTTTGCCGATAGGACTCAGCAGCGGCATCATCAAGTGGCCCCATAGCCATATCTGGAGCCAAAACAAGCCCTTCCATTTGAGTCATAACAGAAACCAGCGGATGAGCTTTCGGTTGGCCTTGTTCTTTAGCAAGTGCCACATCGGCATCATCGCACACACAGTAGTAAAACCAGTGTTTTTTCCAGTCCTGCCACTTGTTCTTAAAGGTGGGAACTATGCAGGCGGTTGTGTTACCTCGGGCAGGGACAAAGTTATAAGAGCCCACCTCCAACCGAAGTTCTTTCGTCCCAGCATCATCAGTCCCGTAAGTGGAGTATAACTGAGTTTCATAATGCCGAGTAAACACCGGCATGCTCAGCTCGCTGCCCATCATCTTCTGTGCCATGGCATAACAACTGAGGTGCACTATCGCATTCGGTGTTAAATGGTGAATCTGCAAGTTAAACGCGTCCAAAACTTCAGCGACAAAACCCTCAAGGGGGAAGTGTAGTCCAGCCTTAAAGTAGTCCCTGAACACAAGAGCTTCGGCAGGTTCGGGGTTCGGGTACTCTTCGGTCCCAGGAGACCGGCTTCGGCTTCGTTTAGCGGCGGTCAAAATACCATCTCGCTGGTATTGGTTTAGCATACGAATAGTGGATTTGGACCGATCAAGGCGGCACGACCAGCCAGTATGTCTCGGTCCTCTTGACAGCCTTGGTGGTCGAACAGGAGCAGATTGGGCTACCTCTTCGGCACGAGGAGCTGAACTACCTTCATCTTTGCCCAAAGCGACGCGAGCTTCTTTTTCACCATCTGACGAGTCAAAGCACTCAATATATTCGTTCCCTTCATCTTCTTCTTCGATCTGTCTCATCAGATTCGTGAGCAGATTCGGGTACAATAGCTCTGAGGGGCATCGGCCTTTTCCCCGGTGGAATATGCTTTGTTCGCCGGTTTCACTAGAGCTGGACCCGTGAAGTTGACTCGGCCCGAGACGATTGATCACCCGATTCGGCATCGAAGCCGAAATGTCGGCGCTAGTCGGACCCGCGACATGTTAGCAATACACAACGAAAAAACCCACCGTGACTATAAAAGGATAAAACGGGAATTAAAACAAGAAAAGGACATCAAGCATACCGAATAGGAAATTGAGCACACTTCAGCAAAATTATTCAACAAAGAAAAATTAAAAGGGCTGTAAGTCTTCACCTTGAAGAAAACCGAAAAGGGTGATTTGGCGGAGAGAACGAACTCCACGTAGCTCCAAGGGGCTAGGAAGCCGAGACGCCGTTTCGGTTAGAGGCACCGAATCGGCAGCTCGGGAAGCAGGCGACCCGAAACGTCGCTCTCAACAAGGCACCGAAATGACTCACCGAATTGGATGCTAAGGCACCAAATCGGCAGACCGAATCGGAGGCACAGGCAACCAAATCAACAGCAGGAGATCGAGAGCGGGCGCGGCGAAAATGACCGCTGGCGGTCCGGGGGGGGCCTTTTATAGGCACCCACGGCGGCCGAGCCAGCGGTTAGACCAACCGTCACGTCGGTTGCGCATCCCGATGCAAAAAAAATCGTCCTCTCCGCGGGACGGCGCTTGGGGTTTCGGTTATCATCTGTAAGTCAGCGGCAACCGAAGTGGAGAATAGTCATTTCGGTTACCGCTGAGGGGCTACTGTTGGGTGACAACCGGGACTTAGGCACCCCGTCCCGCCGAAGAGACGAAGAGATGATTCGGTCAGGCAGCCGAATAGGCTACTGAGACGATTAGGTCACTTGTGTCGGCTGACAGCGGAAGGACGGTCGATTCGGTCGGGCAACCGAATCGACTGCCATGATGATTTGGTCATCTGCGCAGGCTGTTGGCAGACTGACGGTCCAGCCAGCCCAGGCGTAAGGTCGCCGAAACGCCCATGCAAAGGGGGTTTCGGTGCCCTTAACCGAATCGCTACCGGGCGGCTGGCGGATATTTCACTTGTGCAGGGACGTCATGCTGCTGCTCGTGAGAGGATTGCTCGCTGCCTGGTGGGTCTGGAGTTGTCGGCCATTCGGACTGCAACCTGGAAAAGCACCAAGAAGACTGTTACACCCTCGCTACCAACCAGCAGGAGAACTCAGGAGAAGCGGCCCAAGGGCATTATAGTCATGTAAAAGCCTACGGGCGCCTATAAATACTACCCTGATGGGACTGTACAATGGATCGGAATATAATGGAATATATTGAGCTTGTGTTTTTTCCATTTCATGTTCCGCACACAACTTCGTAAGTAGATTTAGTGTTATTTTGTGAGTATCTTCGGGTTTACCACCGGAGGGGGTTCTAAGGTTCTGCCTAAGAACAACAAAACATCTCCCGTGGTGGATGCAACAACTTTTAGATACCTTATAAGTCTGGCAATGAAAGAGAATCTTGAATTGTGTCTTATGGATGTTGTTACAACATATTTATGTGGGTCACTTGATAGTGACATATATATGAAACTACTAGAAGGATTTAAACTGCCAAGAGGAGCAGGTTCTCGAGGACAATATTCAATAAAATTTAACAAATCTCTATATGGGTTGAAACAATCTGGGAGAATGTGGTACAATCGTCTCAGTGAGTATTTGATAAAAGAAGGGTATAAGAATGACTCTATTTGTCCATGTATATTTATAAAAAGAGCTGTATCAGAATTTGTGATCATAGCTATATATGTCGATGATCTAAACTTAATTGGTGCACCTCAAGGAATCACTGAAGTAAAAGATTGTTTGAAGAAAGAATTTGAAATGAAGGATCTTGGGAAAACAAAGTTTTGCCTTGGTTTGCAAATAGAACATCTTAAAGATGGAGTTCTTTTACATCAAGCAACTTACATAGAAAAAATACTAAAGCAATTTTACATGGATAAAGCGCATCCATTGAGTACCCCAATGGTTGTTAGATCCCTTAATGTAACCAAAGATCTTTTTCGACCTCTAGAATGTGATAGTGAAATTCTTGGTCCTGAGGTGCCGTATCTAAGTGCTATAGGAGCACTAATGTATCTGTCTACTCATACACGACCTGATATTGCATTTGCTGTTAATTTATTAGCAAGATATAGCTCCTGTCCTACTAGAAGGCATTGGAATGGGATAAAGCATATACTTCGTTATTTGCAAGGTACGAAGGACATGGGTCTATATTTTTATAACAAATGCATGGAGGGATTAGTTGGTTTTGCAGATGCAGGATATATATCTTATCCACACAATGGTCGTTCACAAACGGGATATGTATTTATGTGTGGTGGTGCGTCTATTTCATGGCGTTCAATGAAGCAAACTATAGCAGCAACTTCATCTAACCATGCAGAAATTTTGGCTATCCATGAAGCTAGCAGAGAATGTTTCTGGTTAAAAAATGTGACACATCATATCCGCAAGATATGCAGTTTACTTTTAGAAAAAGAAGAACCAACGGCTATACATGAAGACAATGCGGCTTGCATAGCTCAATTGAAAGATGGATACATAAAAGGAGATAGAGTGAAACACATCTCGTCAAAATTTTTCTTGACTCATGACCTTCAAAAGGATGGTACTATAACAGTCCAACAAATTCGATCAAGTGAGAATCTAGCAGACTTGTTCACAAAGGCACTTCCTACTTCAGTATTCAAGAAATTAGCACATAGTAGGATTACGGTGCCTAAATGACATCAAGTGATGTTGCCATCAGAGGGAGTGAATATGTGTGTACTTTTTTTCCTTGGCCTTGGTTTTTTCCCATAGGGTTTTTCCTTGGCAAGGTTTTTAACGAGGCATGCAATTCACTGGTTAATGGACATCCAAGGGGAGTGTTATGAAATATTAATGTGGATGTCCATAACCCCTTCCACCATGCAAGCTATAACCCTCCACTTCATCAATGGTGTAACTCTCATCACATCAATTCTTGTAACTCCATTCCACATGTATGGCTATATATAAGAAAAAGAGGACAACTTATTTTCTGTCCTCTCTTATTTGTTCTGCACATTCTTACATACATGTTATTGATAGTCAAACTAGATATTATATAACAATAAGCTTTTAACTCTATCCCCACAAATCATCCACAAGGCAGCAACTCCGCGGCGGCGGCACATCCTCGTCAACGCTGAGCTCACGCAGCTCTACACAGCAACAGCGGGGTCGAGGGCAGGGCGGTGCAGTCGGCAGCCGGGCCCGGAGTGGTGAGCGCCGGCGCGTTGGGTTGTGCAGGCTGCGGCGGCGTCTGCAGGGCCGAGGCTGGTGAGCAGGCAGCGCATCTACGAATCGACTGGATGAAGGCTTGCGTCCGTCATATGGCATCTCAGCATATTTCCATCGATTTTTTTTTTGTTTTCCTCCTTATTTGCTAATTGCAATATGGATCTGAAGCACAATCTTCTTGTCTCTTATGAAGTGGATCTGAAACACCTTCTTGTTTTTCCATGCTGATGTAGTCTTCAGTTTGTTCAGTGGAAACCGAAAACTGAACGCGAAAATCCGACACCAAATTCGTCGGTTTCTGGTTTCTGTTTTTGTGAGTAACCGATTGGTTGTCGACGTATAGGAACCCAAGTTTTTCAAAACTGAGTAAACCGAACGAAATTGTCGGTTTAAACAAATTGCCCACTCTTGCCCTCTTGGCTTGCTTAGAGTGATAGCACATAATATCCATTATGTGCAGGTTTTTGCTACGGTACTCCGAAATGACTGTGGACTGTCTATTTATTCGGATCCAACGGTCACGATCATCTATTACCTCCTAGGAAGTAATAGTATTTATTGCATTTTTATTTTATAAAAATAGAATAAATAATGAAGATTTGAAATATCAAAAAAATTAAGATTTGGTTGTTAAGATTTGGTTGATGCATGAGATTCTATAATGATATGGAAAAGTTCCAGCCGTCGAGAGGCGACGGCTCCACCGTCTCGTCGTCATCGAACACCGATGGCGCCATGTCCGCCGACTCCATTTGGAGCCTCGAAAATTGGGGCCAGGGGTTGAATGGCTGGAACCTAGGCGGTTGTGGCGCCGGTGAGAAAAAAAGGTAGAACGATGCCGATATCGATGACGATGATGGCGATGACGCCACGAACACATGGTCGCGCCACCGTGCGCTGCAAACATGGCAGCGTTGAAGTCTGCCAAAATTTGCGGCATGCATCAGGAATTCAGGATAGAGACGAAGATTCAAAATTGGAGCCCAGCCATGATCTAAAATTCATGGCATGCAAGGATATGCGCAAAAATCATGCCGCCGGGGAGATGAAAAAATTGTGGGAGCGGTTTCAGATGCAAAAATTGTGGGAGCAGTTTCAGGCCATGCAAAAAAATTAATTCATGCTATGCATGCAAAAATCGTACGAGGAGGACGGGAACTCGGGACCCCGCCCGAGATTAGAGGAAACAGCTTTGGGATTTCACCTCCCGTGTGTTTTATATTTTTAAATTCTTAGATTGATTAATTTATTTAGTAATAAAAATCAATGGTCCAGATCGATTTGAAATATTACCTCTTTATTGGTAAATGGTGTACCTGATCGTTGCCCTAATGTGCATGTTGGATATCTTATATAAATAAACCCCACAATTTATTTCTCTAGACATGCAAAGCGTCCACCTCATCATCCACTATCAAACCCACTATAAATTTATTTTAATGCAACGTGTCCACCTCAACAATCCACTATCATTTGTCACTAGCAATTTATCTTGACATACAATATGTATTTCACTTTTTATTCCTCCTCATGCCCGCTGCAAGGCGTGGGGCATCCTCCTAGTATTTAATTATTATTACCTGAATTATGGGTATTCGACGGATACCACTGATATTTCTCATCCATAGCTGGCGGTCATTTCTCATCCATGCTTCGCATGCTTCCCTCTCCGTTCTTACCATCTGTTTGCATGCTTCCCTCTCCGCTTTTACCCTTGTTTTTCCATTTTGTCCTTGTGTGCAGCAATCTGCGGTTTAGCTTGTGTTTGTGATGCTACCTCTTAATGAAATATGTGCTAGTTATGACGTGGTCGCGAAAAAATTACTTGAGAGAAATGGAGAGGAGTGAATAAGTAAGAAACACAAAACTGAATTCGTTGTGTTCCCCATTCTCCTCTTGGAAAAACCATCTGTTCGCATGCTTCCCTCTCCGCTTTTACCTTCTTTTCCATTTTGTCCTTGTGTGCGGCAATCTGCCGTTTGGCTTGTGTTTGTGATACTACCTTTTAATGAAATATGTGCTAGTTATGACGTGGCCGCGAAAAAAAAAAAAAGTACTCAAGAGAAATGGAGAGGAGTGAACAACAGTAAGAAACACAAAACTGAATACGTTGTGTTCCCCATCCTCCTCTTGTTCTCGCACTGCGTCATCTTCCGATCTAGTCCCTTCTTCTCGAATTCTCGTGTTATGCACCTCCAGTGTGAAGATCGAACCAAACTGACAAAACTGTCAGCGTGCGATATGATGCTACAGCTGTAGTGTTCGGTTCGCTTGCACGGCTCCGTTTGGAATAGAAATGAAAAGGCACCAGCTTTCTCTTGTATGTTGGCAGAGTAAAAATACCAGGTTCTTCAGAACCCCAAGCGACCATGCATGGCTAGCATTCGCGCCTTTCACTTTTTTATTGAACATAGTTCAAACTGTCTGCAACCACCGAACTAAAAAAAGATTCCTTATGGTTCGATTATTACTCCACGGTGCCGTTCGAACCATACTCCATTATTACTCCACTGTGCCGTTCGAACCATACTCCCACGATTCGGTTTTGTCATACACATTGTCCATCGGTACAAATGGGACAAGAAGAACATTGTGCCTCTTGTTCGCGGCACCCCTGGCAGGATCAGTAAAACAACCTTCATTTGCGTCATTGCGCGCATGTGTTGCATATAAATATCGGTATATAATAACCACGCCAGCTACATATGGTAGCTGTACACGGCGGCCGGCCGGAGAGCAGATAAGACTTGTATGTACGCTGCATGTAGAGGCACATATGCATTGTGGTCTGGGTGCTGAGTGTTTTTTCAAACACCGGTTCACAACCGTAGATATCAGCCCGTGTCAACAAACTAATCAAGTCAAGTTAAACACGACGGTGGTCGACGGACGATCCATGCCGTGGTCATCACTGTTGGTGCTGCTGCTGGTCGCGGATGTCGGCACAGCAACGACGGCGGCTCCGGTCGGGCTGCCGGGCTGCAACACCACGTGTGGCGACGTGGTTGTGCCGTACCCGTTCGGCATCAGCCCCGGCTGCTCCCTGCCGGGCTTCAACCTTACCTGCGACGACACGACGCCGCACAGCACGAGGCTGCTGCTCGGTTCCGCCGGCCTAGAGGTCACCGGCATCCATCTCAGCAACGCCACCATAGGCGTCGTCCGCGGCCCCATCCTGAACCACACTTCCAACCAGTCCATGGTGGCGTCGGCGAACACCTCGTGGGGGCTCCCGGGCTGCAGCCGTGGCCGCGACGGGCCGTTCGCGCTGTCATACGGCAACAACAAGTTCGTCGTCCTCGGGTGCAACATCCAGGCGAGGCTGTTGTGGAAAGGCAGCAACCTCATCACCGGCTGCTCCTCCTTCTGCACGGTGGACGCGAGCCACGACGCCATCGTGTGGAGCCCCACCGACGGGCACCACCGCCACTGCGGCGGCTGCTCCGGCAACGGCTGCTGCCAGGCCAGAGTCCCTCTCTACTACCCGGAGTACGACATTGAGCTCGAGAGGCTCTATCCCGACAAACGCGCCGTCGACCAGGACCAGGTGGCGCGGAACGTCGTGCTCCTCGGGGAGCATGGATGGATCGAACGGGTGTGGTGTAAATTGGTAACAGGGGCGCGACTCAAAGGGGGAGACAAGTCACCACCGCCAGATCTATCCAAGGTTCCAATGGTGCTGGAGTTCAAGATGAATTCAATTAAACCGCATCGAATGGGGATAGTCAAGGATAAAACCTCCAGATGCCCTAATGATACATCCCAAAACGTATGCAAGAGTAGGCATAGCTTATGTGTCAACATGAACACCCCGTTTCTCAGCGGCTATGCATGCAAGTGCGTAAAGGGCTACACGGGCAACCCTTACCTAGTCGATGGATGTGAAGGTGCGTGATTCTCTATCTTTCTATCTATATCTGTCTATCTACTTATCTACCTATCTATCTACCTACCTACTACCTTTGTATCTATATATCTACCTATCTATCTACCTACCTACCTACCTTTCTACCTATATATGTACATACACTACCATTGATGGCACTATTTCTTTGTATTCTTATGATCTTTCGATGTAGATATCAACGAGTGCGAGGATCTAGAAAAATATCCATGCTATGGTCAATGCATCAACTTGCCTGGGACGTATGAGTGCCGATGTCCATCAGGTTCTCATGGCAACTCTTCTATGATCAACGGTTGTGTAAAGTCTTCCACAGGTAATTTATGTGACCTGCTGCAACAGAGAGCTAGCCTAGAATCAAAGACAGTGTGCCCCATGCATGAAAAGTACCTGCATGGACACAGGGCACTTCGATTTTTATTTTCTCTGATTTATGTGTTAATTTCTAGGTTTTGATGAGCACTGACATAAAAACTCATTATTTGCCAAATACTAGGATAAGACATTGAACCGATCATAGACTAGCCCATACACTACATAGAGTAATAATTATGACACATGACACAAGCCGCGCAATAGCCCTCTGACTAGAAGAAGCTAAACCAAATGTACCAATATGATATTTGTAATCAGTAACTTATATTGTCAAACATGAACCTTAATTGAGCCATGAATATATCATTTTCTATGTATCTTTAGAAATGCACCTATCATATTTTGAAAGTTAACAAATCATTTGTGTACGTATTTTCAGGCCTAATAATTGGACTAGGTGTTGGAAGTGGCGCAACAGTTCTCGTTCTAGCTTCAACCACTATATTACTAATACGTAAAGTGAAGACAGAACGAAAGAAGAAGCTAAGACAAAGATTCTTTAAGAAAAATCATGGACATTTATTACAACAACTGGTATGTCAAAGAGCAGATATAGGAGAAAGAATGATAATTGCACTAGAAGAGCTAGAGAAAGCCACAAACAACTTTGATAGATCTCGTGAGCTTGGTGGTGGAGGACATGGTACAGTGTACAAGGGAATTTTGTCAAGTCAGCATGTTGTGGCGATTAAAAAGGCAAAGATTGTGATACAAAAAGAAATCAACGAATTCATAAATGAGGTTGCAATTCTTTCCCAAGTAAACCATCGGAACATTGTGAAATTACTTGGTTGCTGCCTTGAGACAGAAGTACCGCTGCTTGTGTATGAGTTCATCTCTAACGGTACCCTTCACAGTCATCTTCATGTGGATGCTGCAATGTCATTGGCTTGGAAAGATAGGTTGAGAATTGCTGTTGAAACAGCTAGAGCCATCACATATCTTCACTCATTTGTTTCAGTACCAATAATACATAGAGATATCAAGTCTCCTAATATACTTCTAGATGATAATTTAATGGTGAAGTTATCAGACTTTGGAGCTTCAAGGTACATTCCTCTTGACGATGAACATATACACACAACTGTTCAAGGAACATTAGGATACTTGGACCCTATGTACTACCAAACAGGACACCTTACTGAGAGAAGTGATGTCTATAGTTTTGGTGTGCTTCTCATGGAACTGCTAACTAGGAAGAAACCAGTTTCATACAGGTCATCTCAAGGTTTTGGTCTTGCAGACTATTTTGTTAGTATGCTCACAGAAGGTAACCTAGATCAGATATTGGATCCACAAGTCCGTAAGGAAGGAGATGGAGAAGTTATTGATATTTCTCTTTTGGCAGCAATGTGTGTGAAGTATACAAGTGAAGACCGACCAACAATGAGACAAATTGAGATGACGTTAGAAAGTATTCAAGCAGCAAAGGAATTTTCTAGTGATGCATCAGATGATGATAGGTCTAGTGAAGCAATTAACATCGAGGCAGGGAGCTGGGATTAATTTAGTCTCAAAGCATTTGATCGCCTTATTATCTCAAACCTGACAGAGGACGATCCAGCAGGATTTATAGTGTCATATAAATTTATAGTGTCATATATAATTTTTATCGTTTTTATTGTTGGATTATGAAGCAATAATTAATAATGTACTTTAGTTCAATATACCCTTGCATGAATTCAAACAGCAGTATGGAAGGTCTCCACTTCTTTGCACTATAGTTTAAAATAGCAGGCTACTAAAAATAGCGGCATTTTTTCAGTGGAAGCTATATATAGTGGCGCTATGACCGATTGCGTTTTTATTAAAAATTGAAAAAAAAACAGTAATTGATGCAAGAAAAACATCGCAAATGTGAAGTTTGACGAACACAAACATGTTTCTAAGGTTCCGCACAAGTCTAAATAACAGTAATATGGTTCATGAAACTTTAGTATATTTAATTGTTCAAAATATGAAATTGGTGGGCTATAGTGGCGCTATAGCGTGCAATAAGATGGTGTTTGATGAGCAATAGCAGGCAATAGCGGCCCCACTTGGCATAGAAAATAGGAATAACTTAGCAAAGTCTTTCCCGCCGCTCTTTCATTCCGCTGATCGTTTTCACGGTTGATATTGACGTTTTTAAACAAGCCGCGATACGGTTGATAAGGCTGCTAAAACGAGAACAGGCCCAAATGAATCATCAACACTAACATTGGCATGTCTGCCAAACAGTCTCAACTCTCAAATCGGTTGTTGATTCATTGTATGTGTCATGCTTCAATGATTTTTGGGCAGTTTTGCCAGCGTGTGCACCCTACCATTGCAAGCTGTACTCTACGCCATGCACCATGGCCCACGCTCAAAACAATTTTTGGCTTGCTTTCTTCTTGTAGATTTGCCGGCCGGGAATCCTAACGTAAGGTTCGGCCGGTGCATTGGACAAACGACCGGCCAGCCGGCGGTCCGTTCAAGAGTCGAGACCCAAGAGCACAGTAGCTAGGAGTTGAGCAGCACCAACAGCAAGGTCTACAAGAAAGATTCGATGCACCGTATACGCAAGCCTGCATTATGTTGGTCACTACGCTAGCTTTGGTTTGCATTTCTGTCTGCATCTAATTTAGATTTATGCAGGCAATATAATGGTCATCATCAAGGTTCTGAGACGTACTATCACTACCAGAGAAACCACCATTGCAAACACGCTTGCTAATGCTAATCGGCAGTCTGTCTATCAAGTACACCCATATAGTCAGTGCAGTGCTGCTGTTTTTCACCATAGCGCCACTGCTGGTGCAAGCCACTACAGCTCCTCGTGGCAACGGCGGCGCCACCACCTCCGTCGATCCATAAACTCTCTGGCCCTCTCGATAATAATTTGTGTTCTGATACCGGTGCCACAATGGAAACGATTGATTATATGTGAATCTACCTAGGTGAGATGCTCAGGAGATATCACACTGTCACACGCCTAATGCAGGCCGTACACCTGGGCAGATAAAATGGCCAACAAGGACCCAAGGATGCACGCCAGCTTGGCTCGCGCCACGCCCTACACTAGTAGAGAACAGACTTTCGAACCTAGAATTTACTCCCGGCTAGTTTTTGGTCCGGGACTAAAGAAAGATTTAGTCCCGGTCGGTAGCTTCAACTAGGATAAAATCCCCTGTCCAAAAGCTCATGTAGTAATTTTTGTAGGAGGAGAACATGAGAGGGACCTTTAGTCTCGGTTGGTGGTTAAAACCGAGACTAAAGGTCATTCTTTAGTCCCGGTAAATTGTTAGTCTCGGTTGGTAGACTCAGCCGGGGTTAAAAATAGACATCTAGTCTCGGGTGAAAACACGAACCGGGATGAAAGTGCATGCATGCCTATATCCTTCCTCAACTGGCGTCATTTGCGCCAAGTCTCGATCCAATCCTCACCCATCTTGCCACCACTTCCCTAGATTGCATCCATTTGCGCCAAGTCTCGATCCAATCCTTACCCATCTCACCACCACTTCCCTAGATTGCATCGCCGCTGGAGCAACTCCAACGAAAGTGCATGCATGCCTATATCCTTCCTCAAAGTTTGACAGTAGGCAAGAGCGAGCAGTTTCAATGGCTGAGGAGCTTCGCACATACGGGGCAAGAGCGAGCAATTTCAATGGCTGAGGAGCTTCGCACATACGGAGTAAGCGATATGGATTTATTTATTTTTCTAACGATTCTGGAGGAGCACGCCCATGTTTTCTCTGCTAAAATATTCTAGCAATTCGAAGTGTATCTGCTGATTTATATGTTATCTTTTCTGCACAGGTACTTGGAACTGGATTTTTGGTGTTGCTTGCTGGTTAGAACTTGGGTGATGGTTGCTGGCATGTTTTAGTTGTGATTTTGTATAGAAAAACATGGTTGTAACATGTATATGTTTTTGTATATGTTGGAACATGTATGTGATTTTGTATGGGACAGAAAAACATGACCGGAACATGTATGTGATTTTGTATAGAAAAACATGGCTAGAACATGTGACGTGCTTACGTGGTCCGTAATATATATGTGATTATTTTGGGACAACCCACATTAAAATTCATATACAAATAACTAAACCCAAATAACAAAACTGAAAAGAAACCATAAAAATGAAACAAATGGAAAAAAAGAATACCAACCGGGACTAAAAGTGGCTGTGCGCATGGCTTGGCTTGTCTTTTAGTTCCGGTTGGTAGTTGAAACCGGAACTAAAGGTTCACTTTTAATCCCGGGTTGAGAACCGGGACAAAAAAGGTACCTTTAGTCCTGCATGGGCAATCCCGGTTAGGAAACCAGGACTAAATGGGGTTTCCCAACCGGGACAAGAAGCTGTTTCTCTACCAGCGCTAGGACTGCGCACCCATGGGTAGGAGGGGGCACCGCTGCTGTCGCTATCCAGATATCGTGTCGCAGTAGATTTGGAAAGAGTTTGTTAGTTAAGGAATCAAGTTTGACTTTGTTAAGGAAAGAAGAATTGAAATCCTATAAGGATTCCCTAGGTTGATTATGGGTTAAGTCTCGCTGGGACAATAAATGCTAGCGCGATGTAATCTTTCAATCTCAAGAAAAGAAATAGCAGAAAAGGCTTTTACCCTAGCTCTCTCACGCCACCGTCGCCTTCTCCCCCTCGCGCACACGCCACTGCCGCCCCTGCCCTAACCCTAGGGTGTTTCCCTTAGACACCGCCGTCGCCCACTGCCTCGCTACCGGTCGCTCACGCCGTCAGGGAGCCCCCGGGCGAAAACCATGACACACACAGCATAAGAGACTCAATATTGGATAACAAGGTTTGCCAAAGCCTACATCCTAGGGGCATTGGTTACAGGGTCCTCGTCCTCGAAACTGCGACGCCGGTGGCCTAGGGCGGTGGCCAAACTCGCGAGCACCCCTCGCGAGGCTGCGTTTTGTTTTGCTTTGTCACTCTCTTGATAGGATACAACCGCTATCCTGAGTCGGGCCATTAGCATTACACAGATCACCAACTCGAGTCGGTTCCATGACCGGGGGGTGGCGAAACTCATCTTGGCTTCCTCCTAGCGCTCTCCATCGACTCCCAGCCGGCCCCCTCCCGGCCGCCTCCGGCGAGCTCGCCGGAGCGCGCAGGGAGAGGGGCCCGTCCTTAGCAGTTCGTAGTTGTTAACTAGTAGTTGTTTTAGGTTTACTTTGGTGCCTTTATGGCTATGGCCCTTCGTGGCAACTTCTACCAGGAGTGCGCTGTCGTCGTCTTCATCGTTGCCGAGCTCTTCATCAGCTTGTTCGTTGCCGTCGTCGCTGCCTCCGAGGTTAGTACAAATAAAATAAACTCGCCCCCTGAAGCTGCTCCATCCCCATCCATCCTCCCCATCGACAGCGCTTCAGCCTCCATGTCGCCGCCTTCGATCCGGCCGGAGTTGAGGTCGAGCTGAGGGCTGCAGTTATGGATCGGACCCCCTTTCGGGTGGATTTGGTCCCTGGTCTCCTCTCCTCTGCCTCCATCACCACTTCCACCTCCCATGGCCGAGATCTGCTCCCCTCCGCCCCACATCCATCGCTGCACGCCTTCTCCCTATCACAACAGCTTCCAGCCCTGGTGCTCTTCTCAACAAGATGGCTCCTCTCCTGGTGCTGGTCCGACTATGGCGCCTCCCCCTGGGATCCTGGTTCGAGCATCCTCTTCAATCTCCGCCGACGACTTCCACGACACCCTTCGGTCGCCGGTGTGCTTCGTCTCCGGCTCGAGCTCGACCGGCCCACCTTCAACCGACGCTATGCGCGGTCCTCCCATCCGGGTGTATGCGTGTTTCACGCCCCTACGACCCACCGCCGGCAGCTACGTCGTCCCCATCGCCGCCATGGACAGTGCCGTTCTCGCTTCCAGATCCAGGTTGTTTTGTAATCTTGTCTTCTACGGAGGACTTCTTTGTAAAATGGCTGTTGTGGTAATAATATATTATAAGTTGTTGTCAAAAAAAAAAAAAAAAAAAAAAAAACCGCTATCCTCCTTTTACAGGCGGGTTGGGTTATAAGAGTCAACCACCTACCTCACCTAACTCTTTGCTGCAAATTACAACACATGAGTCCACGAACAACAATTAGTATAAATTAATGTTAGACAAATTTCTAACAATTTGAGTAAAAACAATCCAAAGCACATCTCGCATTGGAAGAACCAGACATGAATTCCTATAGACATTTGAAAATTTGAAGCTAAATAAATTTACAAGCACCACAAGGATATTTTTTTTAATATTTAATCAACAAAAATATATAATTCAACTTATAATAAAATAAAATACAGGCGGACTACCTTATCTTACTATTACTAATTGGAGGCTTCACGTTAATACTCACCAGATGCATTAGAAAAAAAGATAAATACTAGAAATTCTCACGTTAATCAGAAACATTATCCATCGAATCTAAAGTCTCTAGCATCTACAACTCTTGGATCTATTTTATATTTCTAGAAAATTACCCATATAAGTCATTATAGATTAAACAATAATAAACTAATACATCTTATTTTGCGGTCGCCTTCATTCACGCATGGACATATGGATTAAATAATAATAAACTAATATCTATTTTTGCGGTGGCCTTCATTCACGCTCTGTTTCGCATCAACAGATCAGCACGACGAGAGCCGCGAGATATTCGACGACGGGTTCACTGGGTCGGGCCCGTACCCCCAGCGACGGCGTCCCCCTCGGCTTCCCGATGTTCGGCGGCGCCACTGGGGAAGGGGGAGGAGTCGAGCGTGCTGATGCAGTTGAAGGCGCCGCTGATCGACCAGCCGCTGGGTTGCACCTTGGAGGATCTGTACAAAGGGACCACTAAGAAGACGAAGATCTCCAGGGATGTGCTTGACGCCGCCGTGTGAGACCTTCGATTCCTTGCCCTAATTGTTTCCTGCAAAATACAAACTGACCACAGTCCACAGGTTTATTCTAGCATTATCTTCTTCTGTAAAGATCGGAACATTGTTTCAGCCTTGATGATTGAGCAAGTCTGTGGGTGGGTTGTTGTAGGGATTTGTACAGACTTTTCGTAGCAGGTCATGTAAATTTGAAGCTCCACTGCAACAATTGGTGGTTCTCTACTCCAACCAAATTTCCTGCATAGTTTTGTTAGTGGAAGAAGCTACACAATCTTTTTGGTGGTGTATTGATTGTTGGGAGAAAACAATTTTGATGGTATAGGGTGGTACAACCATGGTTACAATCAATATCCAATCTAAGGGGAGTACAAGAAACCTATCCGTACTAACAAAATATATACATATTTGGGGATTGTATTTATATATTGTCAACAACGTTGAAACAGGAATCCATGTAGCCGATCTATTCATTGTTATGTTTTCGGGAAATAATTGGAGGAGACGGTATATATGCACCGGATGGCTGCCGCTTGACCGCCGTCTGGATCTGACTTAGAGGAGACGGTATATATCGTGCATACATGGGCCTGATGGCCGCTGCTTGATCTGGATATGACTTGAAGCGCATTGATCTGGCATTAGCCGCTGAACACATGCGAGCTACAAGCACCCAATTGGCCGCGTGGAGCCTGAGTATACGGGTAAGCAGCCGAGGATATGGCAGTAGATGGGATTGCGTACGTACGGAAGGTGAGTGCATACTGTATCCACCCTATTTTCTTAAATCTTTTTATCGTTCACCAAATAAATGTAGGGCCATGTGAACTGTCTTTCTATATATTATTTATCAACCACGCTTAAATAACTATATAATCATCTGTGCCTTCTTTGTCCAGTTATTTTCATCATTCACCAATCAAAACTATGTTGTTTCCTAAATTCACTAATTATTGGATGGTCATCTAGCAGATTCATAATGATAATAATTTACTATCTAATTTGTCTCTTGCTATCTAAACGCAGTTTAAAAGTTGCAATGGACAGCAAAACCGCGATTATGTGTGGAGCAAATATTTCAGTGAAAAATATTCAATGAGCAGGTATTCATACTGATTTTTTCTTGATATTTCTAATCATACTTAATAGCAGTTATCTAGCATTTTAAATGAATATTTTAAATTTGTAAAGAAACTGGAATGCACATATCTAGAAGAGGTACCCGATCAAGATGAGTTGGATGGGGAAGACACATAAGACATTAAAAACAAAAAGAGAAGGCTGGATTGCCCCAAAACAAAAGGTAACAAATTCTCCGAGGATATATAGCTAGAAACATAAGTGAGGTAATTCAGTTTGTACCTTTTGTTTGTTTTTAATAATATGAAACACTAATGAAATATATGTGAAATAATTCAATTTGTACCTTTTTGTCATTAAAAATATGTAACAAAAATAAATAAAATAAATTAATATATTTGCATAACAAGGACAATGAGGGTCCAACTGTATGTTGCTCAATAACGCAAAGGATAACCTCAAAAAAATTCATATAATAGGTATATATGATGTTTTTTGTGCAAAAAAATGCGTGTTAAATTTTCTTCAGATGATTAACTAAACCTTTATTAGGTAGAATTAGTAAAATGTTTAATTTTGAATATGTTAAGAACAATATGCACTATTTAATTCAAATGAGAGTTTCTAATATGGATACTCTACACTAGGAATGGGTGTTTCTCAAAAGCAACAATTCCATGTTTTATTGGCTTACAAACCTTTTCTTTGAGGACAATTAGTTGAAGTTGATTTATATTTTTTCCAAAATTCTACCATCTAAAGGAATACCATGCACATCAAAATCAGTATAGAAAATGAATATATAAATCTCGGTTGATCTATAGGGGGTTCATCTTCAATGGTTGCAGCATCTTCATCCAGCTGGAGGTCGCTGAACACTAACGCTCAGGTACCTAAGTTAAATTGTGGAACCTACACTATTTTTTAATAAAATGAAAAAATTATGAAAACACGTTCATAGAATTAACCTCCGGCCATCTGATCTTATCATTAAAATATATATAAACATAAAAATCTCTAACAAAAACTGTAATAGCTAAATAATACATCGAACCAATATCAAACCGATATCCACAAATAACTAATCTATCTTAGTGAATTGGTACAAAACATTAGAATTTATCCGAAGATTGTGGAATCCAATCCAATGAATAGATATGGACAAAAATATAATAAGGTCTAAACACCATATCGAGTGCAACCATCTTGCGCTTGCTTTGCTTGTGAAGCTCGAAAAAAAAAATGAAAAACCTAGATGGCCCAAAAGAGGACTTGGTGACCTTCACAATGGAGCAATTCTGGGAATACTCCAACAAGGTGTACATGGTATTAAAACCCAACATGCCATAGTGACGAATGGGTATTCACTAATGGAGTGGAGCGTAACCAAGTCTTGATGACTTGGGTGCGCTCCAATGTGGACAGGGAAGTTGTGGCAACAACCCGGAACCACAGAAAAAAAAAATCCAAATGTCCTTTAGCCTTAGAAATTGACTTGCCAAATGTCCAAGCTTTCTCTCTTTACATTCTTGCTTACTTTCAATGGTTGCAAGTCTTGTGATTATTCATGGTAGTGTGTGCTTATACCACGTCCAACAGTTTGGTAAAATTGACTTGCCAAAAGTTATGTTTTGCCAAGTTGCTAAAATAATATGCTAAGTTAAAAAGAAGCTCTATTCAGCAGTTTCCTATTTTTAACTTGGCAAAACAAAAATTTTGACTAGCAGGCTTCATGCATCAGGTCCGACCAGCAGGCTTTCGATTTCAGAATCAAATGATCAGTTCCTGCCACACCGAGGGCCTGATATAAACACAGAATCACAGGACCATGCACGTCCAATTGCACAAGAGCAAACATACACTACAGAATCTCCATAGTTATATTTTATATTTAATTCCATGTACTTCAAAATTAACCAAACAAAATTAATTGGTACTAAGTGTTAACCAAAAGATTGAATAACAACAATGGAAGAACTAAAACACTGTCAGAAGTTCAGAGTTGGATAACTTACTGTGAGTCTGTAACGACGCCGATTGTGTATGTGCTGTCTCATACTCCAAATTGAGTCGTGCCGAAGTCTCCAACTGATTCGCTGATCCGCAGCGGCACAACAAATGGATTCATCTCCAATCTCAGAACCGGCGATCAGGCGAGAACGTGAGCTGGCGAGTCGTGATCAAATGGGAGCGGATGGCGGGCGGCGGCTGAAGGCATAGCGTCATCGCTGGACTCGCTGCTCTGGAAAGGCTCACAAAGTAATGATTCATTCATCTTCCACGTGGGAACATTCAGACTACGTTCTCTAGCAGCAACAGGACCTTCAAACCTGCCATCCATGGAAGCCAGATAAAACTCGGGGTGGGGATTCGCGGCGGGGCACTGTATGGATCGATCAGTGCGTACACGAGATCGTGGGAAACAAATCAAGGAGGAAGTACCTGATACCGACGGCGGCCAAGGCCTTGGCACGGGCGGCCTTCGCGCTCAGGGCTCCCTCGTCACGAGAGAGGAGGGTCGACGGCATCTCACGAGGATGAAGGACACGGCGAGGAACAGATCGTCAACGCGGGAGATATACGGCGGCCGGGCTTCCTCCGCGTGGGAAGGAGTCGCGGATTTTTCTACGAGTGCGCGGGAAGGCATGCGACGCCACTAAGTCACCATAGATTCTCACGCGCGACTGTAAATCTGAAGATGATGCCTTCGTGCTATTAATCTGAACAAGGTTGTCTATTGATCTGAAAATGATATGTTTGATGCTATAAATCTGTTGGCCAAATTAGAACCTCGTTTGATGCAAAACATATACTTGACTCACTTATTCCGGTGAGTATATTGCCTGTTGCTTTAGCTTGTGCGGCCATCCTACAGGTACTAATTACATCACTTGGTCTTTGTGTAGGCACCGTCGGCATGTTCGAACCCGACTTCAGGTGCCAGCCCTCCACTGGCTCGTTCTCCACCGTAGGGCTGGCCAGCTTACCCAACCTTCCCCACGCAGCACCACATGTGGCCTTCTCCACCGTCGCAGGGGTACTCCTCGCGGTCGCAGGCGCCGACGCAGCAGGGGCACTCCGGGCCTGCAAGCGTCCCTCCGCCGTAGCAGGGGCACTACTGGCCTTACGGTACGGCCGCACAGCCGGGTTGGTCTCCGTGTGAGCAAGGTGGGGGCTCTGGGACCCCTGGGGACGGCGCCTCGAGCAAGGTACCTTTACTTCCCTCTTCTGGACATGTAGTGATGAAGTTGTGGCACGTTGGACATGTTATGCGAATATTGGATATGTATCGATAAATTTGGACATGTTATCCGGCTTGTGGACATGTATCGATGAATTTGAGGACCTTCATGTATGGATTCAAGTTGAAACTGAATTTGATGCTGAAATGTGGTTTATATGGTATATTGTTGTGAATATATGTGATGAAATGTGATTTATATGGTATATATGTGATGAAATGTGGTTTAAATGCAAGAAAATAGAAAAAAATTACCCATCTTTGCTGACGGCCGCACTCGGCAAAGCTGGGCCTTTTTTACCAGCACGGCCCAGCTTTTGCCGAGAGCCGGCGTGGGCCGTCGGCAAAGTGACCAAGTCTTTGCCGACGACCGGCTGTCGGCAAAGCTTTTTTTTATTTAAAAATAAAAAAAAATTTGCCAACGGCCGCCACGCTCGGCCGTCGGCAAAGAATTTTTCAAAAAAAGGAAATACTTTGCCGACGCCTATCACGTCGGCCCGTCGGCGGTGATCGTGGGCGCCTTTGCCGACGGCTGGCGTGGCCGTCGGCAAACGGTCTGACACGTGGTCTTTGTGTGGACGAGCAGGTTGTCGGTTGTCCGGTGATGCTGTTGATGGCCGGCAGGTCCTCTTTGATTCAGGTGATGGTGGCCGTCAGTTGATTTGTCGCCGTGCCTGTTGATGTGATAGACCTAAAACATGTTTGGACAAGGAAAAGTACTGTGCTATATCGTCGCCGGCAAAGTGTTGATGGAGCTCTTGTGCTATATCGGGGCTGCGGAGGAGAAGATGCCCGACGCGACGAAGAAAAGGACCGCGGCGGCGCCATCACGTACGTGACCAGGAGGAACGCGGCGTAATGGAAAATATCACGGGCCTTTCAGTTGGAACAGGTAGGATGTGGGCCTGATTTTTTAAGTTTACCAAGTTAGGATAGCAAACTATTGGAGGGAGTCTATTTTTTTACTTGTCATATATTTTGTTCACTTGCCAAATCCCAGAATTTACCAAGTTAAGATGCTCAGGGACTCTATTTTTAGTATATGAAGGAACTGTTGCCTATCCTCCCCGAGTGTTGTCCGAAGGACGACTTGGGGGGGAGGGGGGACGCCATTGTCCCGAAGGGCCTCCACCTTGTTGCCTCCCTTCCAGCCGCGGCCATTGCCCTCCGGCGTGCGGCAGGCAGCCCCAAAAAAGGTGCGTGTCGTTGCCAGCATAGTACACCTTGCTGGAGTATTCCCAAAATTGGCTTGTCCGACTAGTTCAAGGGCCGGCAAGCCAAATTCGAGCTCCTGGGGGACAGATCGGCCATCCCCATTGTCTGATCTGGCTTCACGGTGTCTCCTAGTCGACGAAGTTGTTAGAATACGGGTCTAATATTATTTATGAGTTTGATTACGTTAGGACTCTGCAACACCCCGTCCCAGGGCTTAGTAGGATCAATAGGACACTAGTACCAATAAGTTGCAACTTCTTTTTAAAAAATCTCATCTCTAAAGAACTCTAAGGTTAAACATGCTTAGCCTGGAGCAATAGGTCATGAGTGAGGCCAAAGTGCACAGAAAAGTCTGGTGTTGGTCTATAAAGACAGTCTATGTCCTATAAAAGCCCGCTAGATATAAAGCGGGCCCTGACCTCGGAAGGACGCGACGTTACGTACACTTAGTTGTATTAGAAAGTATATGGTAGAATTCACTATACCACAATCCTTAATCAACAATTGACTGCAGTTGCTAAAGTTGATAATTAGCATTGGATACATGACATGTATAATGTACTTGTTGGATACATGAATCAATGTATGGATAATGTGTTCACTTTTGATTGTCACTTTGTGTGTGAATCAAGGTAGGAGTATGGCTAATGTTTAATCATTAGCTATACCTTCAGACCATCTTTTATTTTTTTTACCTATTTAATTGAGCTCGATGGACTGTCTGTTGCTAAAAGTTGATACTACGATGGACTGTCTGTTGCTAAAACCTCTAACAAACTGTCCGTTGCTAAAGGTTAGAGCGATGGACAGTCCGTTGCTAAAGATGAAGTCCGTTGTTGTATGGATATAACCACGGCTTCAATAGCAACTGCTGGGGTCCGTCGCTATAACTTTTAGCCACGGACTGCCCATTGTTGTACACCCCTTACAACAACTTCAAGTCGGTCGTTGATTAAGGGTTGTGGTATAGTGGTTGGTGTCGAACTCTGTAACCCTTTCTCCTTATAAATACTAGTATAGTGCCCACGGCTTCATTTTAGGGATAAACATGAAAACAACCAAGTCAACCTTCACACAATTGTATATTACCATGTATATAATCCGGAAAACACTTTACATAACAAGGCACTATAAAGTTATTTCTCGCCTTAACAATCTAATTTACAATCTGCCTAAAACCTTAAGTAGGCCTTGGAGATCTTCTAGGAAGCTATCAAAACATTCATTTGCACGGCTCTTCAAAATGTCCACAAAGAATTCCAACCGGTTAATGAGAAGTACCTATATTGTAACAGGAAAGAACACGTTTGTTTATAGAACCACATGCATATGGAGAAAATAGAGAAATAAAGAATAGGCATACTGGCTTGATGAAGTTAACAGTACACTTCATAGCATTCAATTTATTTGGTTTTGTGTTTCTAAAAAATAAAATAGCCACGAGTTATATGACAATTTATGAAGATTTCTTCATAAGAGCGTAACTAAGCCGTCTAACTATTGTACTATCAACTTACTTCACTATCAGTCAATCACATAAATTAGTATATGATCTAACCACATAGTAAAGAATGTATTTGAAGTCACACACTGAGACCCTGGCCTTTGTCGTTAATTCTGCATCCCAAAGAAGAAAAAGAAAAGAACGAGAATTAGTAGGATAACATACAGAGTAATATAATTCAATAGGATATGCACAATTATCTTGTGGAGACGTGAACTTCCGATCGGTTAGAAGCAAGTCCCTCGGACAAAGACATTGCACAATTAACGGCACAACTATGAGACTGACAGCCATTGTACCATAGCCTATATGTTACCTTGCAAAGGCCACATAACTTCACACCTCTAAATGTTAACTTACTTATCTTTACTGATCTCACTCTTCTAACTATACTGTCAAAAGCAAGCACCAAACTGAAATCCAAAAGTGTGGTTTAAGATAATTACACCTGATGTCTAACCAAATAACAAAACCAAGTGCGTGCTTAATTTGGGAAGCAGTATTCTTATTTCATAAACTTAGCTGCATAATTGCACTGATAAAAGCTTGAGAAATCAGCAATTACGACTAAAAGATATTAGGTTGGCTACTACTGTCTTTCTTACATAAGGACATCTCCCAATCTATAGCGCAAATAAATAAACATCTTTCAATGTGATGATCTGGCGATAGATGGTAATCAGTACCTGAACATTGAACAACAACCTGCTGATCATACCTGTCTCGGTCACATTCCCTCTTTATTTTTTAGCCCATTGCCTATCTTTTCATAGAATTGATCAGTCGGTGGTGGCTGTATTAAGTCATGGAAATGTAAAAATTTCATGTTTCTTGTCTTCTGAACCTCTCTCCCCTTTCTTTTCTGCTTTTGCATTAGAGGAGAAGCAATCCGCTCTGCAGTATATCATTTATTCTTACCTGAAAGTAAACACAAGGAGCAAATATCATAAGGACAAATATCTATAGATGAAATTAACTTGGTCACTATTATCTTGCCTGAGTAAACGTAAAGTACAAATGTAGTAAGCACAAACATTTGTAGGTGCCTGAGAAAAATTGGGGTGCTCCCCAGATTGTTTTTCTCCTCACGGTGCAGAGCAGCCCCGTCGGCCCGCACCCTCCGTCAGGGTAGCCAGAGCATCCCCCACGTTCGAGCCAGGACCGTCCGTGATAGTCTCTCCCGTCGGTGGGCCACCGTCACGGGTGGCACTGGCCCAGCGAACAGAGACACAAACTGAAGGAGAGCGTGGGATCTCGGAAATTTTCAGCCGCACACCCCCATCGCATCCGCGCCCATGAGTTTTCATTCTCTCCCCGAACCACTCTGTCCCAGGCCACAGCTCGCCGGCCTCCGCCTCCACTACCAGTGCCGCCGCCCGCCGGCACCTGCAGCGACGCCCGCCGGCACCAGCCACCAGAGGACCGCCGCCTCCCCACGCTTCAGCACCCGCCGCCGGCCACTGGATTCGTCGCACCCGCCCCCAGCCACCAGATCCGCCACCCACCGTCCTAGCCTCCGGTCCAGAACCCAGCCCCGTCGACGTCCCCATCTACAAGGTTCGAAATTTCCTGTTTATCCTCCCCCTCTCAACTCATACCCAAAGGCGTGCTTCAGATCTGAATATCCATGGTTGTGTAGGGTTGTTGCCTAGGTCTTTGGGGTCACCACTAGGAAATTATTTGCTGCTGGCGTGCAAGATGATGGATCCGCAATATCAATGGTCTCTGACGAAATTTATTCATTTATTTATGGGATTTATTTTGGTCTAAATCAAAATGGTATTGTTTAATTTACACTAGTTAGAAGAGGAGAAATATGGCCAGAGATAATTTAAACATTGTGATATGGTTAGTTGTCTCTCTGATTTTTTTTTTTTTTTTTTTTTTTTTTTTTTTTTTTTTTTTTGCTGTACTTTGTGTCCATTGCATCTGGTTAGTTATCTCTGAACTTTTTAGTTGCACGCAGCAGGGAAGCAGTATTAATACCTTACTTCATATAATAATGATTTCTCATGTTAACTTAGGGTTCCAATGACAAATTGTTTATTCATTTGCATATGAAAAATATCAGTTCCATTCTTTTTACAACACAGTAAATAGAACTTAGTACTTTATTAGGACCTGTTTAGTGTTTCACAAGATGCTGCATGTAAATGTTACATTTTTAGTAGGCTGACTTGTAGTTCACTGAGTAATGGAGGGATGAACACTTAGTTATATATCTGTGTACAAATGTCCCTGCTCAAGGCTAACCTTTTCTTTCGCAGGTTCAGCGCATCATTGCAAACTGATAAATGAAAGGAGAAGCATGTTGTTTGCTGTTGTGTGCCATCACAATACTATGCAGGATTGATTGGAAGATGTAGTTGAGATGTAAGGTTCCTTTATCACACTTCAGTTAGTACAACTTGGTGTTGGGCTTGCCATTTAGTGAATTGAAATAAAATGTCCTTTTGGTGTTGGGCTTGCCCTTCTTTTTCCTGGCAAAAGATTGAATGTTCATGGTAACTAGGCTTACCCTTCTTTTTTTCCTAACCCACACTAGCAGTTCAGAAGCTTGTAAAAATTTTTATTGCAGCCTGAATCTTTTTGTTTCACATGATATAGTTGCCATTGCTACCTGTCATTTCTTAATATAGTTGTTTTCTTCCATTCCTTATTGTAACAGTGCTCAGTGGATGTCATTGATGCTAATCAGCAACCTTTTGGCACTTGGCACCTTGATGCTAAGCAGCATTGCTGAAATCTCATGCGATTCAGACGTTCAGCTAAATCTGTACTGATGGAAGAAGTTAAAAGCATCTGAGCAAGCAGGTAAGATTCTCATCTTAGTTTTTCCTCTAGTTCTTCTGCTTAAGGTTGCATAGCCTAGATCAAACTGATTTCGGTAATTTATTTCACACATATAGAGTGCTAGTAGACTGAATTTTATTTGAATAATCTTGCCTGAAACTGCAATTGTACACTGATGTCAACACAAACAATCACACTGGTATCCTCTAGTGCAGCATTATTCAGCAAGTACCATGGAATTATGGGACAAGACTGAATATTCTTATTCTTTGTGCTAAAAAGACAATCTTTTAAATCTGAACACTTTGGTTATAGTTAATTTTTGACTGCTTTAGTGATGAATATAACTGCAAGTATTGATTTACTATATATATGCACCAAACATGAATATAACTCTTGTTTCCATCTTTCATGGTTCATGTGCAAATATAAAAATACTTGGATCATTATTTTTGGTGTAGATGGCAACTGGCAATGGATCCTTTGAGCAAACCTGGACCACAGCAGTGATGGCATTGACTAATGATGGTCAGAAGTATTTTGTGGAACCTGGCTGTCTTGGTTCTGCTGCAGCATAGACTATTGTAAATACTATCTAGCTACTGCCGTCTACAATTTAGAGTACATTACTTGTGCAACAAACACAACATTGCCAATTAGGGTTAGGAAGTAGTAGCTCATGTTGCCTCTGATTTATGACTTGGGGAGATGGTAGCTCCATACTGAGAACCATATGACCTATCTAGCAACTTATGATTTACATTGTAATATGTTTCTAGATATATGCATTTTTAGTGATGATATATGTACCGAGACATTTTAATATAACACAGTTCAATGAGCTTATATTGATATTAAGCTTATGTACTGAGACATTTGAATGTTGCCAGTTAATTAAGCTTATGTGAAAAGGATCGGCTGTGATTTGAATAGTTCAATGAGCTTCTATTGATATTAAAACTGTGGTTGAAGCATGAAATTTCCCTGACGGTACTGTAACCTACGGGGAAAGTCTGATCCTTACCTGACGGTACGTAGCCGACAGGGAAAGGATAGACCTTTCCTGACGGTGATGCAACTGACAGGGACAAACTTTCCTGACGGGGCGCAAAAAAACGTCAGGACAATTCTTTCCTGACGGTAGTTGCCGTCAGGGACATTCCGTGACGGTTTCCCGTCAGGAAAGGTACACTTTCCGTGACGTTTTTCTCCTGACGGGTCATTCCTGACGGTTACCGTCAGGAAAAGTCTTCACTGACTGTTTTTGCCACTTTCCCTGACGGAACAGGCCGTCACGGAAAAAGTTGCCTGGGGTTTACTCCAGGTGACAAAGTAAGAACCTGGAATTGGGGTGCTAAAAAGAGATAGAAGCACATGTTAATGTTGACTGACAGATATAACCATATGCCGTACTGAAAGAAAACAAAAGGTTGAATCAATTATAACAATGATGATGAGTTTTATTTCAGTTTAAAAAACAGAACATGTCACAGCGGGAAGTGGGAACAGAACGAATACTGACGCAAATCTAAACCAAAACCTATATCTTCAATTGCAGAGACTGATTGCAAAGGCTGACAATTTTCAACTATGATATTGCTAAGATTTAAGGGTGCTGAAAGGGAAAGTAGCTGGAGGACTGAAATTAACAAACAGAAGATAAAGTTATGGTCATTGGAGCTGGCATCCAAAAATTCGTTAGGGGTACATCATTTCTAGCATCACACTTTGTCCTGCAAACTCATGAACATGGAGCAGGGACATCAATCAAATACGAAAAAGTAGGACGGAACCGGCTAGTAGAGGTTGAGGAAGACGATGAATCACCTTTTGATGAACTTCCTCGAATATTTTCCACCATCTCGACGGCCGCCGCAGCCAGAGCGTTGCCCAGGCCTCTGGATCGCTCAACACGGCACACGCGGCCAGGCACAGGATCGGGGAGCACGCGCTTCCCACCCGCCAGCAACACGTACCGCATCATTTCGTGCAGTGCCACAGGGGTCTCCCCGATGGGGATGGTTACGTCCAGCGTCCGGTTCACCGCGACACTTGGTCTGTGATGATGGGCACGATAACGGCGCCATGATCCCCGACTTCATCCCAGATAATCAAGGACACCCTCCAAAGCAACTCTCCAGTGGGACCTTGCTTTGAAAAGGTGCATATGCTGTCCTCCCCAATTCTAATTGGAAATTTAAACCTGGAGTGTGCAGTGCGCCCTCCGGGCAATATTGATGTTGCAATATCTGACGTTGCAGTTGCGAGGGCTATTAATCCCTTGGAGCGCACTTTAGCGCCTTGTATAGGAATGTCTTGCTCGTGCCTCCGGGACCATCCACAAAAAAAAAACTTGGCTCTTGTTGGAAAAGACATGCTCAATGATTTCATTAAACCCTTCTCTCTGCTCCTTGTTAAGAGAATAAAAAATATCCAAGTGCTCCTGGGGTACTGAGACATTCTGCTGCTCATCTCTAACCTCTTTCATCGTGTCAATGGTTCCTAGGTGAACACCATGAATAGGTGGTAGACCTAATTTTTCTATATCTTTATCATTTTTAACCATAGAGTGTAGCATCTCTCGAATATCCCTCAGCACCATCTGCTCCACGACTGAACTGTTGGTTATTTCCCGGTTGAAGGCTCCTCGATGGCCATGTTCCTAGAACCTCCGTTGTCGCCTGGAACAGCCTCGGCCAGATCACCGGCGACGTCTCCGTGGGAGTTCCCATCTCCACCGAGGTCAGCGTGAATGCCGGCAGCAAGGGACCTTGGACTCTCTCCGTCGTCGAGGTCCTCGGGGTCGCCTCCTGAGGTACTCTCAACGGTCATTTTCTCTCCCCTGGTACATCAGCTATATCGTTATTGTACTTGCTCTATCTCTGCCGACAGCAACATAGCTGGCACAGTGTAAGACACCACCTGATTAGTAATTAGCACCCCTCCACAAGCGACAACAACCATAACACCAGTCTGATAGAAAATTTCCTCAACTCTTCATGAATCTACAGCACAAAAATGAAGAGAGTAGTATTAGCAACCACCCACACCACATACATATAGCACCATGAGGAGTTGAGGAAATTTTCTGATTAAGTATCCCACCAGCGACATCTTTGGATGGCATCACAAATACATAAATACTTAAGTAAAAGCCAGTTGCAACAATTTACTGATTCTGAGAAACATGCGGATGGTTTTTATTTTTAGTATCATGAATCAAAGTAGCTGAGCTCGGAAATTACGATGAGCGCGTCTGCGACGGCAAACATAGCGTCCATATGTGTGTATAGCTGTTCACGAGATCTGATCTGAACCTAGAAACGATTGTAATGTAAAGCAAAAGACAACAATTGAAATAGAATGATCTATCAGTTTTACCTCTCGATCCAATAGTAACGAATCGTGGAGCTCACAGGATTGATGCGCTAGAGAGGTTGACCAAGGCAATAAAAGAATCAAATTGACAAAACGAAGCCTATTGCATGTGTACAAGTAAAAGATGGAATTACCAGTTTTACTCAAAAAAAAAAGATGGAATTACCAATTAACTTGATGAACTCGAGCTTCTTGGCAGGAGAAGGGACGCCCTGGGTTTGTGGCCGCTTGCACTACTGGACAGAAGCACTATAGGGGCGGCTGAAAAAGCACTGTAAGGGCGGCTGGGCGAGCCGCCCCTACGCCCCCGATCTTACAGTGGGGGGGGGGGCACTGTAGGGGCGGCTCAACACCAGCCCGCCCTTACTACGACCACCGTAGGGGCGGCCGGTGTTCAGCAGCCCTTACGATGGAAAACCTGATAGGGCGGGAAACACCGGCCGCCCCTACAAGTTGTTGTGTAGTAAGGGTGGCTCAATCAAGAGCCGCCCCTACAGTGAATTTTCAGCAAAAAAATAATAAATAGCAATAATTCATTTACAAGACAAAGACAGCATATATATACATATATAATCTCCATCACAGCCAAATTCAGCATATTATTACATCAAATGTCCATCAACAAGTTCAAACGTCCATCAACAAGTTCAAAGGTCCAACATAATACAACCAAATCGAAAGTCCAACATTTCAAGTCCATCAAAAGTAACACAAGTCCATTAGCACAAGTGCACAAGCACTCAACGACCTAGACATAGCAAATCGGTCCGACCAGGAACTCATACTCCGGAATGGTACCTAACTCTAAGAGTAGGTTATGGTAACGACCGTTGACATATACTACTTGGTCCATTATGAAGTTGCATAGGTCACCTACCATCTCTATTAGCTCATCATCCTTGTAGACATCCCTTTGCACTCCGTGCTCTTCTTCCCACTACATTGGTCACAACAGCCAAGTTTAGTTCTAGAGAGATTGCAAAGCTAAATTTAGTTCTAGAGAGATTGCATGCATCATACTATGACCTACCAAGTGATTCGAACTTACCAATTCAGGGTGCCTCCTGTAGCCCTTACAGTTACTGATGAAGTTACATACATAATATCCACAATGGAGACTCCCTGGCTTCTGCTTGGGGTACTGTGTGTGTTTCAATTCGCATATGAAAATGTCAAATACAAGTATTAAAAACCACGTAATCTAGTGCCAAACTATAATGCACTTACCAAACACACAGTTTTGTAAGTCAAGTGGGTCCCCTTCTCTGGATCATATATGCCATCGTAATTTGTGACATATGTCCTGAATGCCCTGTACAAAAGAAACTTAGTGTGTAGAATTCAACATCAAAGTGAATCATATAATGTCAATAGGATTACAAATTTACTTACGTCGCGAGAACCGCACGAAGTCCATATATGTATCGGGGTCAAAATCTGAGAATCATAGATGTATGCCATGTTTCTCCCGAGGCCGAGGCCTATGACTATCCAAAGGCTTACCGCATGAGTTTTAAATATAGAATAGACACATAAGTTTGTTTGCATCGACCCCTAGACGGGCCCACCTCAAAAAGTCATGAACATCAAGTTTGATCCACTCGTCAAGACGAACAATTCATACAAAGGTCATTTTTGCATTCGACGAAGCGTTGCGAAAGTGTAGTTCTAAATCCACTCATCCCGCATGAAGTTTCATTAAGTCCGTGTGGGGATTCAAGAATTTGTGACTAGAGTTTACCAACACTTCCTCAAATGCAAAAATGGTCTATCTATGAAATATGTATCTTGATGAGATAAAACTATCTTGTATTCAAAAGTTTTTCATTTGAGGTCATTTGGTACCTCGTTTGACTAGAGTTGACCAAGTCTCGCCTTGGATTTTCAAACCCCGTGAGAAGTTTTTACTAAAAATTTTCCAAATGCAAAAGTGTTCTATGTATGAAATTTGTATCTTGATGAGATAAAACTATCTTGTATTCAAAAGTTTTTCATTTGAGGTCATTTGGTACCTTGTTTGACTATGGTTGACCAAGTCTCGCCTTGAATTTTGAAACCCTTCGAGAAGAGTTTACTAAAACTTTTCCAAATGCAAAAGTGTTCTATGTATGAAATATGTATCTTGATGAGATAAAACTATCTTGTATTCAAAAGTTTTTCATTTGAGGTCATTTGGTACCTCGTTTGACTAGAGTTGACCAAGTCTCGCCTTGGATTTTCAAACCCTGTGAGAAGTTTTTACTAAAAATTTTCCAAATGCAAAAGTGTTCTATGTATGAAATATGTATCTTGATGAGATAAAACTATCTTGTATTCAAAAGTTTTTCATTTGAGGTCATTTGGTACCTTGTTTGACTATGGTTGACCAAGTCTCGCCTTGAATTTTGAAACCCTCTGAGAAGAGTTTACTAAAACTTTTCCAAATGCAAAAGTGTTCTATGTATGAAATATGTATCTTGATGAGATAAAACTATCTTGTATTCAAAAGTTTTTCATTTGAGGTCATTTGGTATCTCGTTTGACTATGGTTGACCAAGTCTCGCCCGATTTTCAAACCCCGTGAGAAGAGTTTACTAAAACTTTTCCAAATGCAAAAGTGTTCTATGTATGAAATATGTATCTTGATGAGACAAAACTATCTTGTATTCAAAAGTTTTCCATTTGAGGTCATTTGTTGCCTCGTTTGACTAGGGTTGACCAAGTCTCGCCTTGGATTTTCAAACCCCGTGAGAAGAGTTTACTAAAACTTTTCCAAATGCAAAAATATTCTATGTATATGTATCTTGATGAGATAAAACTATCTTGTATTCAAAAGTTTTTCATTTGAGGTCATTTGGTGCCTCGTTTGACTAGGGTTGACCAAGTCTCGCCTTGCATTTTCAAACCCTGTGAGAAGAGTTTACTAAAACTTTTCCAAATGCAAAAGTGTTCTATGTATGAAATATGTATCTTGATGAGATAAAACTATCTTGTATTCAAAAGTTTTTCATTTGAGGTCATTCAGTGTCTCTTTTTAACTAATTTTATGAAAAACCACTGTAGGGGCGGCTGGATCACCAGTCGCCCTTACAGTGGCCTTTAGTAAGGGCGGCTGGACCGCCCCTACAATGCATTAGCAGGGGCGGCTGGTGATCTGGCCGCCAGCCTCCCCGCGCCAGCCATGTAGGGGCGGCTGCATCATGAGCCGCCCCTACTAGAAATGGCCAAGCGCTCTTACAGTGCCTTTTTCACGTAGTGTTGGCCTCTACCGAAGCAAATGAAATCGCCGATGAAACCCCAACCTTGTCCCCTGCCTGATCCCTCTAACCAAATTGACCAAATCAGGGACTCAAAAACGATCCACGGGCCATCAGGAGGTTACGGAGTGGGTGGGGAGCCTTCGCTTGGCACGCGCTTCGCCGCAGCCTGGACGACTTGAGCCCGGGGCTCCGTCGCCGCCGCCGCCAGTCAGGCGTCGCGGGCTCGATCTCCTAGCCCGTGGTGGTAGAGACGGGCAGCACATCGCCGTTGGAACTCGGGGTCCGGGAAGGGTCGTCGTCGATCTGCTCGTTGCCGGCGTCCAGCCAGCCCGTGCGAAGAGATCGTGGGGATGAACTGCCCTGCGGATCAGCCTGGGCGTTCGGTTTTAACCGAACTGGTTCGGTTTTTGAAACTTCGGTTTCCAAGAAACATGCACCGATCGGTTTGTGAAAAATCCAGAAACCGACAAGTTCGGTTTCGGTTTTTTAGTTTGTTTTTTCGGTTTTGACCGAAAAAACCGACCTCCAGAAACAGCAAAGAGCAGGTTACAGGATTCAGAACTGATATCATTAGATGCCACTACAAATCGATGCCAAATATTACATAGATGCACACATAGACAGTATTGAATACATTCATGCAAAGTTGTAACTGAGGAACCTAACAACGGAGTACTGTTGTCGCCCGCCGCTGCCCGTGCCCGCTGCCCTGCTGCCAACCGTCGCTGCCCGCCCTGCTGCCCTGCTGCCGCCCACCGCTGCCTGCTTCCCTGCTGCCGCGATGCCGCCCGCCGCTACCTGGCTGCTGCCCTGCTGCGGCAACCGTCTACCGCTGCCTGCTTCCCTGCTGCCGCGATGCCGCCTGCCGCTTCCCGTGGCCGATGGGGTTCTCTTCTTCTGCCTCGGCGCGCCGGCGCCGCCACCAGTCCATCGCGGCCCGCCGCTCCCGCCTCCCGCTCGCGCTCGCGCTCGGTTAGGTTAGGGTTGAGATGGGTGGGGACTCGGTTTTCTTCGGTGCCTGAAGGCTTACTTGGCCGAGGCGGACGCCGAGTAGAGTGGGCTGCCTGCCTGCCTCCTCAGCGATTCTGAACGAGAGTTCGGTTTCTTCGGTGTTCGGTTTGGTTTGACAATGAAACCGAAGCCGAAGCCGAACACCGAACAACGAAAAAACAGAAACCGACACCGAACCGAATAACCGAAAAACCGACATTACGGTTCGGTTTTGATTCGGTTTTGGTTCGGTTCAGTTAATTCGGTGAAAATGTGCCCAGATTGACCTGCGGAGATGGTGGCAGCACCCACAGGGAGTTCAAATTTCGAACTTGGTACGCCAAGCAGCAGTACTCCTGTCTACGTGTGGAGATCGTGCCTGACTATATTTCAGGAGATTTAAAATTTGAATCACTGCGTTTGCTACGGGCATGAGGGGCGCTGGGTGACGGTGGAGTAGGATGAGAGGCTGGCTGTGGGGTCAGGGGGTGAGTGCCAGTTCTGACACCTTTAGAAGATTTCAATTATAGTAGAGATGGGAGGGGGTTGTTGTTGTAACCATGACGACATACCAGCAGGTTCACTGAAAGGTGCCGGATCACCACCGGGACCCTAGAGCAGTCGGTGTTGCTGCAGTGCTGGTATTGGGGAGGAGCGCCTGTAATCATGTCCTAGGGACTTTTGCTGAACCTCGTTAACAAATATCGTGCCTCTGTTGTCGTCTGTGATGTTACATGTTCGTCTCAATGAATTCAATCAACGCTTCCATGTGTGGAGATTAGCAAACAACTCACCGTTGTGGGTGCTAATTTCTACCAATTGATATCAGAGATATGGTTGGATTGGACCTTAAGACGGTGCGGAAGATCATCTAGAGGTTTGAGGATTATACATTTGCAAAGCGTCTGCTGTGTATGGTAATGCGAAGATACGGCGTAAGGTGGAGCATGGTCGTGCCAGGCACGTTTGATCATCACACATATAGCTGCGGCGAGTCGGCATCAGTGTCGACGGCGGTTAAGTTTCTAACCGGATGTTGTCATCGAGAGCTGTGCAAAGGGAACGAGGCGATGATGTATGGCCACGGTGACTGGCGGCTGTTCGCGGCGAGATCGACATGGCATCGGATGTTTGCAGTCAGTCTGGGCATTCAGTTAACACGGTTCGGTTCTTCGGTTTTACTGTAAATTCGGTTACCCAGAAACTGCTGACCGATCGGTTCCTTTGAAAAATGAGAACCGAGAAATTCGGTTTCGGTTAATTTCAGTTCGGTTTCGGTCTAACTGAACTAACCGAAGTAGATTGGGGAACATCCAGATATCCACAGATCGATGGGAAAATTCAGCAAAAAAAAAAAGAAAAAAAATCAAAACATGAAGATCCATTCGTTGCGGTCTTGCACATATGCGGGTGTTGTAGCCGCCGGACAGGCCACCACTTGCTGACCTGCACGCCGAAGGGCCGCCGAACCTTCGCCTGAGCAGCACAGGACGGCAGACGCATCTGCAGGAGGTCCAGCGCCGCCACCCAGGCTTGATGGAGGTCCTCCACCGCCGCCGCGCTTGCGGGAGGGCCTGCCTCCGCTGGATCTTTGAAGCCGAGCCGCTACTGCTGGACCGGCGGAGGGCGGAGGAGACGGCGCGGCGCCTGGAGACTGGAGTCACGGCCTCGCCGCGTGGGAGGCGGAGGGGATGGACGAAGGGTGGCGCTGTGGCGGTGGCGGAGGGGATGGCCGAGGGCGAGGCGATGGTGCAACGCCTGGATTCGCGGGCTCGCAGCTCTCTCTCGCCTGTCGCCTCCCGCGACGCGGAGCTGGGGACCGAGGACGGGGCGGCGCGGTTGGGGGACTGGGTCACGGGGGTAGGTAGGGTTCGCGGAGGAGTGTCGAGTGAAATAACTTACTGGGCTAATGGGCTGGCGTGGGCTGTTTTCAGTTTTCACTATGGGCCTCTATATAATTCGGTTAATTTTGACTATTTCGGTTAACCGATGCCTACAACCAAAATAACCGGACTAAGTTCGGTTCCTGAGATACTAGAACCGAACAGGACCGAAACCGATCGGTTTGGTTAGTTCGGTTTTGATTCCCGGTTAGTTCGGTTCGGTTTCGGTTTTTTGGTTTTTTATGCCTAGATTGAGTTTGCAGGGCATGAGCTGGCCGGATCACCTGGAGGCAGATCGTTTTGGGGCACACGGATTTTGCACAGGTGCGTGTGACGTGGGTACGTCTACTACTTGTGTCAAAGAGAGGCATCGGGATCGAAGGACTACGTAACCAATTAAGGCAAGCTTCAATTTTGATGATCATATTTACCCCTAGAATCCGACACCCGCTCGGTTACGGTGTACACTTGGCGTCAAACTCTCCCATCGGCCTATGTCAGCGCCATGTCACCTTTGGCTTCCTTCATTGGTCCACCTCAGCCGGAGCAACTCCAATATCGCAGAAAAGAAAAAGAGAAGAAAACGAGAAACTAACTTGTTTCGCTCTCTCGTCTCTTGGTCACACCGCCTCCACCTCCGTCCCGATATCGTGTCGCCGCTTTAGGCTGTGTTTGGTTGGGCTTTTGGCTGTGGCTTTTGCCCACAAAAGTCAAAAGACCAACATAAGGGCTAAAAAGCTGATGCTGCTTTTGGCAAAAGCCTTTGCCACAGTAGAAACTCAAAAGCACCTCTACCCCTACTTTCACTGGCTTTTGCAGTAGGTACAGCCTGAAGCAATAGTAGCAGTAAGATTTCTTACTTAGCTAATTGACGAAAAAATTAAGCACCTAACTACTCATGTTAAACAAGTAATACAGAGTGAAAACAATCAAAATTTTAAGGAGAACAATGAATTCAGACATGTAACCTCTTGCTTAAGTCCATAGGTGTAGAAGAGTCACCGTATAATTTAAAAGTGTCAATCAGAAACAAAATTTCTATATAAACATGTACCTCTAACCAAACGGCCTTCTACTTTTCCCACAGCTGCAGCTGCATTTTCACAGCTCACAGCCCACAGCAGCTTTTCCAAAAGCCACAGCTCAACCAAACACACCCTTAGGCCACCGGCTGCGCCGGCGCCTTCACCTTCGCTGGGTGCGCAGCGCGGCATGGCAGCGCAACGCCGGCGGCCCCCCTCCGCCCTCTCTCACTCTCTCTCTCCCTCCTCCATCTCGATCTGTTACTGAACCTGCAGTGGCGGGTGGCGCGGCAGCGGCCCTCCCCTTCCTCTGCCCCTCCCCTCCGCTTGGATTTGCAGCGCAGCCGTTCAACTCCCTCGAAGGTGAGGTCCCCGATGTCCTAGGGTTAGGGTTAACTCTGGTTTTTGTCCGATTTTGTGGTTTAGTTCAAATCCCTCGCAGGCCCTTGATTTGGTGCATTGTGCTGCAGCGGTCCTCAGAGTGGACGATTTGGAGCATAGGTAAGCAAGAGCATCGCTTAGTCCAAATTTTTATTATTCTTGCCACACATTATTTTAGCTCATGGATGACTACAACATAACAATAGGCAGTTGTAACCAAATCTCTTTGGTGCGGCAATAATATTTCGCCTCACCCATTGGAGTGATTGCTTGGTGAGAAGAATTTGAATATAGCTCCTATCATATTTTTTCCTGTACTCAGCAAATCTCTATGCCCCCATTTAGTATTCTATACCTTGATCATAAAGGGTTGCTTTTTCATTAACGGTAATACTATTCTAAGCTTGCTTAGTTCACTGTTTTTTTTTTGTACTGTCGGTTGCCGCTTTCTGTGTAGAGCAGATGAAGAGATCGAAGAGAGTTTCTAGCCTGCCAAATTCCTTCTTGCTCCTGCCCTCCTTAGGTGAGCAGTTTGCTTTGTTCCCTATCAGCAAGTTTGCAGTGCTAAATTTATAGCTAATGAATTTGACTGAAATCAAAGGTTACAAAAACTATGAACTGCATCTGCAACTATTTTATTCGAGTTGAGGCTAAACGGGTGATTTTATTCTTGCTTGCATTCTAAAGTTAACATTTTTTGTCATGGATGTCATTATTGGCTACCTGCTATAATAGTGGTCCATTCTCTATTTTATATATACATATGTTTTGTTCTGGCGTTCACAAATATTTATCCTTGGTTTACCAAATATAGTGCTTTGGCTCACATCTACTCTCTATTACAAGTATGAAATAAATGGAAATCCAATGTATATTTTCACATGTCATAACAGTCTTGATGTAATACAACCCTTCAACCATGCCATTTAGTGTTTCAGGACACATGGAAATATTTTCAGGTTTAATTAATAATCTTAGTAGATTGAAAGATCGTTAGAACTATCTAAGACTGCTCAAATATCTATGCACATGATACTATTTTAGAATCCAGCTAACAGTGGATTGTCTTACTACTATTTGACATGATACTTACATAATGGACTTTGTGAGTTGAACTCTATCGATGCTATGTTTGAGAAATCCTGGCTTACACTATGACTACTCTAGCTTGCCTTCGTGCGGATTGTAGAGATGATCAAGCTACAGTTACCAACTAATGCCTACCTTAGTTCTTGGACTGTGGGTTCGAGTTGCCTTGGTTGATAGCTACCATGCCACCTTGCAGTTGAACTTTATACTGAACTGCATAGGTTGCCTCAATCTGTAACTCCTATAAATACATAGTTACTAACAATAGATATTTTATCTGATTCTGACTTAGATAGACTTCTATAATTGTCAATTTAGTACCTCAGCTGCAAGCTAGACATTTATTGACTGCATAAGAAGTGTATGTTGCCGTTGTTTGGTTTATTGTAGGAACGTAGTTGCATTATCTCTTTGACTTTGCGTGTTCAAAATTTGCAGTCCTCTATCTGGTTGTTGTGTGGCCCAGCTTCATTCTAGGAAAGAATAGAGAATTATTGTTATAAGTACAAAGTAACATGGTCCTGATCTTCACTTCTCTAATGTCAGATGCAAGTACATTTGGTTGATTAAAGTAGGTTCATTTGGTAGCTTCATTATTTCTACTTCCCCACAGGTTCTCACCAGATTTTTCATTTTTTTTTTACCGAACTCACCAGATTTTCATTGCTAATGGAATATGATTTAAGTAATCTCAATGTGTTGAGGTAAGTATCCATTAATTGCCATCGCTTTGTTGCTGACCCTTCTTTGACACTAATCGGATTAAGAAGTTTTCCAACCAGATTGAACACATCTATATTCACATCCTCACTTCAGCACCATAAATGAATTATGCAGGTGTTGTCAGAGTTCATGCAATTTGAAGATTTTGCAAATCACAGTAATACTATTGGAATCTTGATCATCTCCATTGAATATTCAGCCTCAAGTATTTTGCCTGCCTTTTTAATAATGTTTCTGTCCTCATACAAAACCGTACTTTGGCTATTATTCAAGTAACCTACCTGTGCCCTAAAGTTTCTTTGTTTTCTGCTGTCATGCTTGCCTTTCTTCTCTATACCTTCCATGCCACCATCCACTTCTTAAAGCAAACCTTTGGTGGTTAACTACAGACTAACAAGTTGTGCATTTAACCACTCTCTTTGACAGTTCAAAATTGTGTTACACGCCCTGTTCCTTGTCTGTATGAGAAGGTCAGCTACGCACTATCTTCCAGAATTGAAAATTGTGTTCCAAGGACCGGTGCTTCTCTTCAAGGAGACCAGCTCACATACCTTCCTTCTGAGGATGATGTGTCTAAAGGTATGTTTTTGGTCATGCTTCACCTTTTTGATAAAATAAAAATGACAGCTGCAGATGGTGTCCTTAAATATGAATTTTGGATAGTATATGTTACTCTTTTTTTATTGTGAACTTCTTGTATCCTGTCCAATGGAGTTATGGGATGAATGTGTTGAATTATTTACAACCCACCTCATCGAAGCAATACTACTTCATGATATTTGTTTTCTACAATTCATTATGTCAGTTGTCATGTGGGGGTAGCAGTATAAATGCGGCCTCGAACACGAGGTACAGCAAGGGCTGCCTCTGAGGTCAAAGTCCAGCAGGAGCCCAAGGTGGCTGGCCTGCAGCAGAGTGTGAATGCAGGAAATAGGTGTGGCTGCCCTGCAGCAGGAGTGTGAATGTAGGAAATAGGTGTGAGTTTAGAAAGTGGACCTAGACCAAGGAGCCAGCCGACTCCTTTATATGTACCTGGGATCCATTTGAATGAGGCAAACAAGAACAAAGTTATCTCTAAACCCTCCCTTGTGCTACTCTTAATCTCATCCCCTGCTGTTGGTAGTCAGGCAAAAACCCTGGCACCATTACCTGGTTCTAGCTACGAGTTGAGAAACCAAGGACCTCCTACGCTAGGTGCTGAGGTCCTTGACAACCTGGTATCAGCATTCCGGAGATCCTCGGCCTCCGCTGCATCTTTTTCCACCCCTGATCATCAACCAGCCTCGCCCACCTCCCCTGCACCCGCCATGTCTGAACCTACCACCACAGACTTGGCCAAACTCATCGAGGCCATGAACACCAACATCACCAACCTCCAACAGCAGATGATCGCCTTGCAGTGGGATCGCCCGCAGCACTCCAGTGGTGGCTCACAAGGATCAAGCTTCGGGGAACATCATGGCGACCGCCCCCCGTGGTTCCAGAAGCTTGACTTCCCTAAGTTCGATGGCAAATCGGACCCACTGCATTCCTCAACCGCTGTGAGTCCTATTTTCATCAGCAACACATTGCCACAGAGGAACAAGTGTGGATGGCCTCCTACAATCTGGAAGGTGGTGCCCAGATGTGGTTCATCCAAGTCCAGCAGGACGAAGGCACTCCTTCATGGCGCCGCTTCTCTAAGCTCTTGAACCTCAGGTTCAGGCCGCCAATTTGCTCCAATCCGCTCGGGGAACTGATGGCCTGCAAGCGAACCAGCACTGTTGCTGAATACCAGGACCGGTTCAAGGCTCTGCTCCCACGTGCCGGCACACTCTCAGAGCCGCAACGGGTCCAAGCCTTCACCGCGGGGCTTCAGCCACCTCTCAGCCGCGACGTCGAGCTCCACAACCCCCAGTCGCTCGTCATCACCATGAGCCTCGCTCACAAGATGGAGCTCCACGAGCAGTACGCTGCTGTCGCGCTGCCTCCAGCACCACCAAGTGACCAACAGCAAGGCCTCCTTCCGGCGCCTCCACCACGTCTAGCTCTACCAGCTCCACCACCAGCTGCAACTGCTGCAGCCACCGTCACAGTGGAAGGCCGTCCTGTCAAGCGCTTGTCGATGTCCGAGATGGAAGAATGCCGCCAGCTCGGCCTTTGCTTCAATTGCAACGAAAAGTTCGGGCCTGGTCACAACAAAGTGCGCCAGCGCCTCTTCTTGTTGGACCCGGTAGTGGCGGATGATGACAATTACACTGCCTGTGACGACCCTTCAAATCCGACACCGCCAATGTTGCTCCACACGATCAGCGGCGCCCACACCAGCAAAACCATGGAAGTGCGCCTCCAGCTAGGCGACATCAATGTCCACGCCCTCATCGACTCGGGCTCGACGCACAACTTCATTGCCGAGAAGGTTGCCAACTGCACCGGACTCCCTATGGTCTGCTGCAGCTCTGCGTCTGTCATGATGGCCAGTGGCAAGCGTGTGTCGTGCATAGGCGTGTATAGGCAGGCGCCGTTCTCCATCAACGGTGATCAATTCTCAGCTGACTTCTTCGCGCTCCCCTTGCTGGGGTACGACGTGGTGCTGGGTACCCAATGGCTGGCCACACTTGGTCCCATCCTGTGGGACTTTGCGGCCTTCACCATGTCCTTTTGGCACAAGGACCACCCGGTCTGCTGGCTCTTGAAGAAGTCCACAGGCACCCCTCCAACTGCATCGGCGATCTGGGAGGACATCGACAACTTCATCGACCGCTCTCCAACCTTCCAGCTCGAGGACGAGCTTCTCGTCAAGGCAGGGGGAGATGTCATGTGGGGGCAGCAGTATAAATGTGGCCTCGAACACGAGGTACAGCAAGGGCCGCCTCTGAGGTCAAAGTCCAGCAGGAGCCCAAGGTGGCTAGCCTGCAGCAGAGTGTGAATGCAGGAAATAGGTGTGGCTGCCCTGCAGCAGGAGTGTGAATGTAGGAAATAGGTGTGAGTGTAGAAAGTGGACCTAGACCAAGGAGCCAGCCGACTCCTTTATATGTACCTAGGATCCATTTGAATGAGGCAAGCAAGAACAAAGTTATCTCTAGACCCTCCCTTGTGCTGCTCTTAATCTCATCCCCTGTTGTTGGTAGTCAGGCAAAAACCCTGGCACCATTACCTGGTTCTAGCTACGAGTTGAGAAGCCAAGGACCTCCTACGCGAGGTGCTGAGGTCCTTGACATCAGTCGTCTTGACCCCTCTGTAGCTGATGAGCTTCTGAACTAAACCTCCAGTCCTCAAGAACACTCTCTCTATGTTGAAATATCTCTACAGAAGTGTTGTTGATCTGTCCAGTGTTCTAACAGGTATGAAGACTATCCTGATTTGTGTATCAATTTATAGGCCAGCCAATGCTCATTACTGATGTTGTCTTCAGTATCCAGTTCCATTGTGAAAGCTTTTCTGAGCTAATATTTTAGTGCTAAAATTAGCATCCAATTATTTAAAGTAATACGGAGTACCAAGTTAACTCTAGAGTGTACTGTGTAAATTTGTAGTAGAAAATGTTTCTACAATTTTCTGAAACAGATATTACTACATAGTTATGTTCACTAAAAAAAGTTGTTTCTTCAGGGCAACAGCTGACAAGGCCATAAGGCTGCTAAGTGGAAGGGAGTCAGAGCTTTCAACTCTCATGGGAGGTCATATTCCCCTTGTTCCTACAAAGCAATATCCAAGGTATCAAAGTTACCAACAGCCAACATAGCAGCCCCCATCATAACAGGTAAGCATGTCTCTCTCAAGGCCCAACCACACCATTTGTTAATTAATATGTGCAATTGTGTGCCACTAAGATGTCTTCTTTCTCGCTTTGCAGTAGGAGTAATGATGGTCCGAGAGGATTGTTTGCAAACTACTTCCAATGTAATTACGACAACATCTTTAGGCTAATCTCAATGGGTAGTGTCATTGCACTATTTCCAAAAAGAAAACGTCATCAACGATGCAGTGAAACCATCTATGAAACAGCCCCCACAATGGAGCGTTTCACTTTGATATTTCCAAGGCTAACAAAAACATTTAATGTCTGCAGTTTGTTGGGATCATATGTAACATTTCAATCGTGTAGCCTATTTGTATTTGCTAAACAGCAACAAAAGCAAGCAGCCACCAGCCACCGGTTGATGAAATGCCAACACTCGAATGAAAAAAGAAGAGGCATCTGGAACAACTTTGACATAGAGACGCATAACAAAGTCCAGTACAAACTGAATTCGCATAGACCAGTTTAGATTACTGGAACAATATAGATAAACTAAGATAAATAAAAAGGTTATAGGCTGTATATAGGTACATGCTGTTGTGTTTTCACACTAGCACTCGTGTGGAGCAAAGCAACAGTCACATTTGACTGCTGCATTCATACTAACAGGCTGCATTCAAACTAAAATGCACCTATATATAGCAAAAAGCTGCATTCACACTAACAGGCTGCATTCACACTAAAATGCACCTAGAATATAGTAGAACAGAAACACTAGAATGCAGTATTCAGATTAACAAAATTCAGAATAGCTCACCTTAGTCCGCAAATAGCTTTTCTTCTAACTTGTGAATTGCCCTCTCATGGTTAGCCTTCTGAGCTTCGGACATGTTGGTTGTATCTTTATTCAGCAAGGTATTATAGACTTGAAACATCCTTGCTTCCTTTTCCTCCTTTGCTGCCTTCAAATTTGCATCCGATATCTTAAGCTGTGCTTCAGTGGCCTTTTCAAACTCCATCTTGCGATCTTCCTGGACCTTGACAAGTTTTTCAACAGTGTCTCCAAGGTTGACAATACCATCCTCCATTTTTGCCTTCTTGCACTTTCCATTGCGTTCAGCCTTTGCACTATCTCTTCCAATGGGACGCATCTGTTCTTCTGGAATATCAACTACCTCAGTCTTGCCTTTTTCCTCAAACATTGCACACCATTTCGGCTCCTTTTTTAATATCTTCCACCAATGCACCAACAAAAAACGCTTTCCAAACCTGTTTTCATATATCTTTTGTGCCTCTTCCTCTAGCATGTCATCGGAGTATCCGCTTGTATGCCTTTGAGTTACGTTAGTCCAAGCATCATTGAAATCAGTGATCGATGACTTCAGGCGTGACCAGTGAACCTTCAATTGGTTTAGTTCTCTTCTACGCTTCCCATCCCCTTTCCTGTTAAACTCCTCAGTGATTTCTTGCCAGAATGATTCTAACTTCTGGTCATTGCCCCTTATTGGGTCTTTTGAAACATTCAACCAAGCACTAGCCTACAAATTACAAAATAAACACAATGCGAAGAGATCAAGTATTGTACCAAACACTGGATTACAAAAAGGAAAATAAAAAACTTATCAATGATTACCAGTCTCGTTTCCTCGTCATGAGTCCAATATCTTTTCTTTACGGCCCTATTCTCTCCTTCAATGTCAATATGCACAGTCTCCCTTGCTGAAGTGCCTTGTTTCACAGTTTGTGATATTGGTGGTGCTGGTGGGGATATTGGGTTGAAGTTCATGGTCTGACCAACAAAATGAAAATTTTCACCTGACATTTGTGGGTGCGGTCTATACTGTGGTTGTTGAAGGAAACCCGTAAAACCACCTGGTGGATAAACCGCCCTGACATTTACAAAAACAAGTTAACTCATCCTGTGCGTTAATACAAGTGTTGTGCTCATCGATGGCTAGAACGAAACACATGAATGAAACAGTCATCTCTCCTGTGCGTGTATGCAGCCAAAAAAAACAGTCATCGATGCAGCCAAAGCATGGATGAAACAACAGTCATCGATGCTGACATTTTTTTTTCAACATCGATAGCTACTTATATCCAACACAACAACTTCCTGTATTCACAGGTGATAGAAATCAGGTAACTACACTAGCACGCACACACACATCTGTTAAGTAAAGATTGAACAACTACTATGTCACATACAGATCCATGTTGAACAACTACTATCAGCTCCATGTTGAAGTAAAGATTGAAATACAAGATGGTACCAATCACATACAGATCGAAAACAATTACTTGCATAGATTGAAATCGGCACATACCATAGATTCGGGGCTTGCTGGTTTCCTTGTCCAGATGGAAAATTTGGGGGCATGGCACCAAATCCTACACCTTGCGCTGGCCTTGGCGACACTCCTGCTCCTTGCGGTGGGGATGAAGTACGAGCAGTAGGTGATGAAGACGGTGCAGCAGGGGCCGGCGCAGGGGAAGATGTTGGTGGAGCCGGAGAGAGGGAACGAGATGGAGCGGCCGGCGGCGCAGAGAGGAAACTCGGCGGCGGCGCAGCGAGGAAACTCGGCTGTGGCGGAGAAAAAGAAGAAGCCATATGGGCCGGCGGCGTAGGAGATAACGCCGGCTTCATTCCAAGGCGGCTGCCTCCGCGCCCTGTCCCTCCTTTGCCTCGCCGCCCAGAACTACGGCCGGCATCCATGGAGAGCTGGATCTAGCAGCCAGGGCGAGATGGGGAACGAGAAGAAGGCGCGCGCGTGGAAGGATATGACGGCGCGCGCAGCGGAGGAGGAAGAAGAAATCGCGCGCGAAGGGGAGGAATTGCGCGCGCGGCCGTGGAATCGAGCAGGAAACATTGCATCTTCGCGCCTGGAGCACGGGATCGGTGGGATGAAACTCCTCCCCCTCAGTGCGGGTGTCGTGCGGTTACCCAGGTATTGGAAACAGAGCTCGCGAGTGTCGTGGCCATGAAACTTTTTCTTCTCTCTCCACCTCGTTTCATGCAAAAAGCTGATGTGTCACCCTAATTAATGTGCATGACACTCCCATGACCTCCCCATTGAGACTAGCCTTAGTGCATCAACATAACAATCTATTTACTTTTGCACTGCTACATGTATGTTCCACAGGGTATGTTCGATTATGTCGAGTGAAACAGTGCCACCTATGACCTCGCCTAATGTATAACAGCTCAATGCACGAATTCACATTTCCATGTACAAATTCTGTGGCACCGCACGTAATGTATGCCTATGCTTCAACACTCCTGATGAAGACCATATGCAATATATTCTTATTCACTGAAACAGATATTACTACATCAGTTATATTCACTGATGAAGACCATAATTATAGTAGCGCGTGTTATACTTATGTGGTGCTTAATCTTTACCAACATATATCTAAATATATATTTGCCTTTTACTCTTAGCTACCTTCACATATATTTTCACTGTGCCACACCCATATTGTTTATCATCACGCGCGCAGGGGCGCGCACTTTCTACTAGTATGGATGGAGCATGCGGTTGGTAGGTGAAAGTCCCTAGTTTGGTTTTGGCTAATTGATGAAACCTAGGACTAACCTTGTTTATCTAAGTGGTTGATTTAGAGAAAGGTTGTCCACATGATGAGCATATTGAATATGAAGCATGACACGTGTCATGTGATCAAAGATGAAGATCAAGACGATGCTTGGCTCCATGGACCGGTGTTGAAGGTGAAGGGCTAGTCGAGGCTTCGGAGTGAAGGACCATGCGATGGTGAAGCTCGGGCAAGACTAGGCGCCGATGGACCGATGCACGGTGAAGGGCAAGTGAAGTCGAGGTCGATGGATCGAGACGGTCACATGATGGTGTGAAGTGTTCATATCATTTGGAGGAACAAAATGGGCTCAAGGCAAAGGTATAACCGATAGGGCCATTTTGTTTTGCACTCAAGACACCATAGAGGGTGTGAGTGGTTTAGGTTCGATAGCCGCACTATTAAGAGGGGAAGTCTTATCGGCTATTCGACGCACGGGTGCCACTAGGTGAATTCATGAAGTGCATTGCATATAGGGCCTAGTGAGCTAACCTAACCTTTGGGAAATAATTGTGAAAAGCTAACACACAAGCACATGGAGATGTACACTTGGTGGTGTTGGCACATTTACAAAGGTGGCGTTTGGGCGCGCTGTGGTTTGCAGGGTAGAGATGGGTTTGGGTCCCTCTCTTCCTCCCGCCGAGCCTGTGAGGCGGGATTCGGCGCTTTCGAGAAAAATGGATGCATATTTTCTATTGCGCCGGATGCAAAATTTGGTTGAATTCATGCTATCTTTGTTGATCAAGTTGGTATACTTGTTGGGTAGCATGTTGGAGAAGTTGGTGTCACGGCACGGCGACGAAAAGACGGAGGCTGCGCCTGGCGGACGCGTCCGGCGGGCGGCGGACGCCGACCAGAAAGTTTCTGGTATTCGGCCTTTGGTCGGGCGTCGCGCCGGACGCGGGCCGGACGCGCGCGCCGGACGCGGCGTGGTTCCTGTGTAGCGTCCGGCGCTCGGTGGAAGACGGCGTGGTGCTGGTGGCTTGGCTCAAGGCGGCGGACGCGGGTGCCGCGTCCGGCGCACGCCGGACTCGGAACGAAAGTTCCGAGCACGGCATTGCGAGCGGACGCGGGCGCCCGGGACGCGGGGTGACGCACGCCGGACGCGGCGCCGGACGCCGACGTGGCGGCACGCGGTTGGCCGCGGCACCAACGGTCGGCTCGGGCCGCGCGCAAGGAAGAAGCGCCGGACGCGTCCGGCGGTTTGCGGCAGACGCGTCCGGCGGGTTGAAATCGGCCGGCCCGAGGGGTAACGGTTGGATTTCGCCTTGGGCTTATAAATAGCCCCTTGGCCGGCCTTGGGAGGCTCTCTTGCCCATTTCTACTCACTTGCTCATCCTTTGTGCTAGAGAAACACTCTCCCTCTCATCTCTCTTGCTTGATTGTGAATCCAAAGTGAGATTGAGAGATCACCTAGTGCATTGCATTGCTTGAGGGCATCTAGTGGCACTTGTGGGTGGTTTAGCCGGTGGATTTCTTGTTACTCTTGGAGAGTACCACTCCTAGCCGGCTTGGAGATTGTTGGAGGCGTTGGCAAGAGAAGGTGATTGTTCTTGGCCACCTCCGGTTGATTGTGAGAGGTTTGAGCTCACCTCGTGGGGATCACGAAGAGCATCCTAGTGGATTGCGCGTGTCGTTGAGTACCTCGCTTGAGAGTGGTGTCTTGCGGTGCCTTGCGGGGCGAGCCTTGAGGGGCTAGTGACTTGAGGGTCACACCGAGGAACCATCTAGGTGTTGGTCGACACAACGGGTGACGTAGCTTGGCGGTGCCCAAGTGAACATCCGGGGATAAATCATTGTGTTCATCTTGTCTCCCGGTGATTGGTCATCATCCTTTGTGTGTTGCCGATTGTGATTGATTGTTCATCTCCTTGGTGATTGGCAACCTCGACTCGACACGTCGGTATAACAAGCTCCTACCCTCTCTTGTATTACTTTGATTACTTTCTTGCAAAGTAGAATTGCTTGTGTGGTCGGTCGGGAACCACTCCTTGTGTAGATTAAATCCCGTGGGTAGAACTCTTGATCACTAGTGGTAGCTATTGTTTGTGCTAGTGATCACCTACTAGAATTGTTTGGATAGGAGGCTTGCAACATCTAGTAGGCTAAGCATAACTTGCTTTCCGCCGTTTGTGTATCTAACGAAGTTTGCTTAGTGAGTTTGTAGAAATTTTTATAGGCTATTCACCCCCCCTCTAGCCATCTAGGACCTTACAGTAGGTACTTGCCATGGACACCCGATTGGCAAGTGGGACTAACTGGAGTTGTTTATTTCTTTATTTTGTGACTTGATGGTTTGCACATGTCGCGGCAGGGTACCGGCAGCTCGGAGCGCTCATCGCGCTTGGCCAGGGGTTCTGACGCGGAGCGAGCTTCTTTCATCACACAAATGTTTTCATGTAATTAAATCTCACCTCAGAACCGGTGTTGCGGTGCTCACTAATGACGAGTGGAGGCTGCCGATGGTGTTCAATCTTGGTGCACATGGCGACTGATGGAAACTCGATAGTGGTATTATTCAGCGGGCATTCTTGGGAGCGACTGAGTCAGATGCAGACTGACAAGGTCGAGGTGAAGAGTAGCACATTGGTGGTCTATCTGTGATTGATGGATCAGGGCCGAATAGTTAGCGGGGCGCAATGAGAGCAGTTCAGGATGGTTGGCCAGTTTGCTTAGAGGGTGGACATACTGTTGTGCATGGTGGAGAGACTAGCGGTGGTAGGCTAGTTATAGCGTATGGCAGAGATGGCGAAAGGATCAGCGACGATGACATAGGAGCATAGCAGTTGATGGAGTTCTCATTCTCTGTGGCGTGGCGACACATGGCGTGACGTCATTGCATTGGAGGAGTTTGTATGCTTCCAAATCAGCAAGGGCACGGATCAATTCAAATAGCACGTGCAGGTTTCTGGATCGAATGACGTGAAGAAGGTTCAAATGTTGAACTAGAAGGAAGTATAGATGACAATTGTCTGTACTTGTAATTGGACTAATCTAGTTGATCACTACTACAGGAGTCTATGGTGTAAGATGTTGGGTGTAGCATTGCAGTGGAAATGAAGAGCGCCATGGAAATTTCTATATGTGACTCAGGCAACTATATGAGGTTCTCAATGTCAAGGTACAATTGATTCGAGTTTGGTACTGGATTCAGCTAGCTCGCGTGGTGCCTAGCATGGAGCTGACATGCTTCGGGGAGTCAGGCATGTGTTAGAGCTAAAGAAGAATCTAAACTTTACTTGATGGAGATTGTGGTGCTAAAATAGAACGGCACAAGTCGAGTCATGGAGCATGAAGTTGTGGAGATAGCGGAGTCTCTAGTTTGCGGTGGGTCTATGTAGAGATTCATTGCGTAACTCTTGGGAGCAGCGAACAACTCAAGTCAGGAGTACATGGAGGTTCGCACATGGACAGCTCAAGATGGCGAAATATTTGTCAAGGTGGAGTTTGTTAAAATACGTGTCGAATATATTTATGAGTTTGGTTACGTTAGGACTCTGAGTTGTATTAGACAATATAGGGTAGAGTTGGTGTCAGACTGTGTAATCCAGTTTGTTGTTGTAACCATGACGACATAGCGACAGGTTCACTGGAAGGTGGTGGCTCGCCATCGGACCCTAAAGCGGACGGTGTTCCTGTTATTGGGGTGGAGCACTCGTAATCGTGCCTCGAGGACTAGGCTTCGGCTGAATCTCATTAACAAAAATCGTGCCTCTGGTGTCGCCTGTGATCTTGCATGTTTGTCTCGGTGGATTCAATTGATGTTTTCACGCATGGAAATTAGCAAACAACTCATCGCTCTGGGGGCTAATTTATGACAGGAGTTGCCCTACTATGTTCGGAACCATGGCAGTCGCGGCCGAGATGGTGATAACCGCGGACCGGGTCATGGCCGGCCTCGGCTTGCCTGCCATGGCGGTAGCGCACATCCCATATCTTCAGTGGACGTTGTCGCTCCCCATCGTCAATTTCTCTCCTCCCTTGCCAACTCCCTGTGGTGCGTCGATCGTATGGTCAATGAAATGCTTATGAGGCGCACGCGTGCTCGGGCATGGTGGCAGGGTGGTGCTTGGGCCCCTGTGGCCTCAGGGGCGTCGGCGCTTCGTCATGTGGCTGGTTCCTCCTTTGCCAGTCGCCACTAGCGTGCACCTACCGGGGCATCTCAGCTGGATGGCGGGAGGACATGTTTGTCCTGTCCAGAGTGCGTGCAGCCACCGGGGTTCAAGGCGAAACCTCGGCTTAGCTTTGGCAATGCGGACGACAGTGATGCCTCCGGCGCCACACAAATCCTTGGAGGCGTCTGAAAACTCCGGTTTGGTTTTGGTAATTAATGACACTCAATGTTGCTAATGCTTTGCTCTAAGTGAGATTAGACACGTAGCAACATGACGGTGAAGATGGAGCTTGGAGATCATGGTGATGTACATGGTGGACTTGTTGCATGATCGAGCTCTGGTGATGAAGGGAAAGGCCCATGGAGATCAAGGCAAATGCATACTTGATAGGGCTTTCCGATTTGGTGATCAAGACACTTAGAGAGTATGATCACATTTAGGATAGACAACCGACTATCAAGAGGGGAATCCACGGTTGACTCGTGGTCCAAAACGCCTCTAGATTCAACTTTGCATGATGCATGAGAGACTAACTAGAGTGTTAACCCTTGCCGACGTGATCATGAGATGATACACTAACTTCGGTGCTTGAGATGTGATCTACACTGCGGGAGTTGGTGCCCAAGGCAAGTGGTTTGGACTAGGAACGAAGACGGCACGACAAAACGACGAAGACGGCTCTTCTCTGCAGTGTCGGATGTGGTTGGGGCGAGGCGCCAGACGCGCGAGGGAGCACCGGACGCGGTCCAGTGCTGCCCTCGGCGGGACGGCCCTCCGGATGCTACGCCGGACGCGGCGGATGGCGTCCGACGCGTGCGTTTGGTGCGCTGGCGGCTGGGCGCCCTGTCTGCTGCGCCGGACACGGCTGGCATGGACCGCCGGACGCGGTCACGGCCGTCGGACATGGAATAGCGCGGCTTGCAGCGCGCGCGACCGCCGGACGGGTCCGGAGGTCGGCGTCGGACGCACGTTCTGTGCGGGCGCTGGACGTTGTCGTCATTGAAGAGTTTGAATGCCAACGGTCAAGAAATCGGCAAGGAAGCAGGCACGTCCGGCGCCCTAGACCAGACGCATCCAGCATGGTGTATTTGGGCCCCCCGAGCAGAGCAACGGCTCTATTTCGGTGGGGGCCTATAAATACATGTGTGGCCGGTTTGGGAGGGCTCTCTTGGCCATTTCTTCATACCCGAGCATTCTTTGAGCTAGAGACTCCCTCTCCCACTCATCTCTTTGATTCTTGATCATCTTGTGTGAGATTGACTGAGAATTCAAGTGCATTGCATTGAGAGTTGCATCTAGAGGCACTTGTTCATCGAGTGGGCTGCGGATTCTTGTTACTCTTCGGTGATTCCCATCACCGTAGACAGTTTGGAGCAGCGGGTGGTGGTGAGCTCGACTTGGTGATCGTTCGAGGCCACAACGGGCATTTGTGAGGGGTTCTTGGTCCTTCCCCGCGGGAGATTCGCGAAAGGATACTCTAGTGGATTGCGCATGGCTTGTGGATCCTTGTCTTGTGTGGAGATTGCGGCTCCCCGTCGGGGTCTTTGGCATAGAGTCAATTGAGCGGGCAACTCACCAAGCAAGTACATCACCACAACGAGGACTAGCTTGACGGGAAGCAAGTGAACCTCGGTAAAAAATCATTGTGTTGATTTGTGACTGCCGAGGCTTCGACCTCCTTGTGCTTGTTTCTAGGTGATTGGTTTCTACGCCGGTGATTGGCCATCTTCATCTCTATGCGGTGGTATAAACCTTCATCCCCTCTTGCGCTTACTTCCTAGACTTGCTTGTGGTTCACCGAGAGCCTTATTTGTGTAGCACTATCTCGGTTTTACATTTTTTGCAAAGTAGAATTGCTTGTGGTTTGCTGAGAGCCTTAATTGTGTAGCGCTATCTCGAGCTTTACTTTGTGCATAGTAGAATTGCCTTGTGGTTCACCGTGAGCCTTAATTGTGTAGCGCTATCACGGTTGTTGTTGTGTATGTTTGAGTAGCCTTAAACTTGTTAGGAAGGCTTGCATAGACTAGTCGAAGCTTTAGCTTTGCATTTGCCACCTAGTTGTCTAACAAGTTGTTGAGTTGTCTTGCTAGAAATTTTATTAGGCTATTCCCCCCCCCCTCTAGCCATTTAGACCTTTCAGCATCGACGATGAACCCATCCCTCTAGACTGACAATTTCGGATTCTCGGTGAAAGCTCCGCCTTAGATGCCTTTAATGCCAACAGCGATGGCGTCCATGGCGCTTGCCTTGGCCGTAACCACCTTACTGAAGGTGTCGCTGAAGAATCTCTAAGCATTGCTCGCTTGTTTGGTGAAGGTCCTAGTTGTGCCTGTGTATGCCTATATCCCATCGCAATGGTTTCTCCTGCAGCAGCCGACCTCGTCACCATCATTTGTGGCGGATGCTTTGCCACTATAGCTTTATCCTTTGGCGGATTTTTTTTGCCGCCATTGTCACTGGCCTCCCCTTTGGAAGATGCTTTGCTGCTGAGAGTGTGTAGCCCCCCCCCCCGTGGATGCTTTGCCGTCTGTAGGACCTTGGCGGATGCTTTGCCGCCATTGGCTCTTTGGCACCCTCTCTGGTAGATGCTTTGCTGCTGAGAGTGTGCTAGCCCACTTCTTGGTGGATGCTTTGCCGCCATGGTCGCTTGGTCTTCATGGGCAGATGCTTTGCCCCCGTTGATGTTGGATGCTCGTTCTCTGGGTGGATGTTTTGCCACCGCGGCTTGGTCTTTTGCGTAGGCAACCATTGTGTTGTTGTATCTTATTTCTGCAGGCGCAGTTGATATGTCTAGGATGGTGGAGGTAGTCACTCTCTTTTTTCTTTTTCTTATTGTTATGTTTATTCCAGGTAACTCACTACTTCATTAGTGGTTTGTAATACGTGCTACGAGGGTTCTCTCGTAACTAGTTATGTAATTCACTCTGCTTAATGAAAAGTGTACTATATTCCGTGATCTCGAAAAAAAAAAGAAAAAATCAGTATGAACCTAAGTTATTTTGTTTGTTGGGCGTACGGGCTCACTATCTTGCCTTTTATAGAAAAACTTAAGCTTCGATGGTTTAGGTTTTCTTTTGGTCAAGGTTTATTGTTGCTCTTCTTTTGGCCGTTCAATCGTTACAGGTGTTGAGATGATAGAGCGCCACAGCGGCAAGTTGTTTCCTCCATTTGGTTAGCGGCTCGGGAGATGACATCATGACAATATGTATGCTTTCAGCAATCAACAAATAAGAATGCATGGTTTTTTTTTAGATTACACAACAACACAAACACTCATTACGCACGTACAATCATCCCTATGAACACATGTACATAAACCGTACCCCTAAGAGCACCTCTGAATGACTGAGCCGATATATTTTGATATTCTCGAAGTCACCACTGGCGTCTCATCGTCGAAGAGAACGCCGCTTACCACTTAAATCATAACGTCGAAATACATGTTTTTGACTTAAGTGTTTAAGATATCGTTGGAAATGCTCTAAGCAGTTTCATTGGATACGGGATATGGCCACACAGGGTGTTTGAGAAAGTGGTTGATCTTTCTCCAGCCGTGCCGGCCTCCGTGTGGGTCTGTTATATATACTTATATTGATGCCAAAACTGCTCACACAGAAATGGCTTGTCCGTGCACTAGCGTACTGGATGATGTATCGTCAAAACTGGTATAGGCATTAATTAAAGAGATAAAACAAGGCACCTTGGTTCGTGCCGCAACGGCTTCAAAGGTTATAAAAGAGAAGAATTTGTAACGATGTGTTCTACGCCACCACTAACGTCATGTTCTACGCCACCACTAACGTCATTTTTGGCTACCCGTCGTCATGCACCAAGCATTGAGTTCCCCATCAGCTCAGGACCAGTCGGGTGTAGCATATGCTGTGAAGCTGCCCAAATAAATAGTTACTGCTGGTGGCGATATATATAGAGGGAGCTAATAAAGTCAAAAGGTCACAGATTTGTGAGCCGGACCTCTGCAAATGCCTAACCATCATCGCCATCGGTCGTCAGGCACCGCAACCGCTGGCCGCGGTAGTAGCACCGGTGCTGGCGCTGCTGCAGCTCTGGACGGTGGCGGTAAAGGCGGCATCGGCAGAGGCGTCGCCGGAGCCTCCGATGGGGCTGTCGCATTGCCCAACCATGTGCGGCAACGTGACCGTGCCGTATCCTTTTGGCATCAGGGATGGCTGCTTCCTCCCGGGGTTCAACCTCACCTGCAACCACACGCAAGACCCGCCCAAGCTGCTCCTTCCCGCAGGTGCCCGTGTCGGTGCCACTGCGGTCCAAGTCACTAACATATTTCTCCACAACGCCACCATGCGTGTCATGAGCGGCGCCATACTGAACCACACCTCCGACTCGATCCCGGACGACAATGGAACCTGGGGATTCCTTGATGACTCGGGCGGCGGGCCGTTTGTCCTGTCGTACCACCACAACAAGCTGTTCGCCATGGGGTGCCACATCCAGGCCATGCTCAGGAACGGCACCGAGCTCATCAACGGCTGCTCCTCGTTCTGCACGGTGAACAGCCAGGGGAACGTCACCATATTGGGGGCGCTTGGTGCCAATGGCTGCCGTCACTGCTCTGGCAATGGCTGCTGCAAGGCGTCCATCCCTCTGTACCACCCATCTTACGACGTTCGCCTCAAGAGCCTGGACCCAAGGCAAAATGTCGCCCACTGGCTGCCAAAGCTAGTGTTCATTGGGGAGCAGAGCCATATTGATGAGGTCTGGTGTCAGGTCAGCAGCTGGTTCAAGGACAGGTCATCACCGAAGCATCCGATCTTTGTTCCGGTGATGCTAGAGTGGGCGATGGCGTCTACCACGCCAGCTTGGCCTGGAGTGAAGAAGGATAATGCCTCAAGATGCCCCATGGATGGAGCTAGCAGCGCCTGCAAGAGCAGGCATAGCGACTGCATCGACATGAACAGCCCCTTCCGCAGCGGCTACTCATGCCGCTGCTCTCCCGGATACTACGGCAACCCTTACCTCGAAGATGGATGCCAAGGTTTGACCACCACCTTACTCTTACAATATTACTCTTACTGGCTATGACTCTTTTAAAGCCACCACGAAGAATCTAAATCCTTGTATATAACTTTGAGTTTGTGGTAGAATCTGATACCTCTAGTTATCGTAGAAGTACTTAGATTTCTAAAAGGATTTTGAAAGGATGTTAGAAGTATAATATAAGTTTGCATCGTATTTGTTGACTTTAGATTGCGATCTAAGCCTCACACCGCTAGGACTAGCATGCCCTAGGATGTCCACAACCTTAAACATGCAGCAAACAACTCCAGGAACGACTAAACAGATTTAGAGAACGGTTAGGCCGATCTAGAGTCTGTCCTTTGCCACAAAAGTCTGGGAACACCTCCTGAAAGAACCCGCCAGGCAGGAGCACGCCTAGGGTAGTTCTAGGACCTGGAAGGCCACCTAGAACGCTGACAAATCTCGCAAAGAGATGCAACGAGCAACAGGAGGGATGAAAAAGGGCAAAACTAGGTAGTAGATGTATTTTTTGTCGATTGAGTATTGGATCCTTCAATCTGTCATGATCATGTTGAAGAGGTGGTCTTCTCCCAATGAAAAACATCCTCGGATCGTAATCTCCACATAATCTGCACGAGATTATGTCCAAAAATCAATTTATAAAGTGTTTGGTTTGGACTTGCACATGCAAACTGGCCTAGCCGGTTTTTGCGGGGCTGCGCAGCCCTACAACCAAGCGAACTAGCCTAGACGGTTCTAGAACCAACCTAGCTAGTTCTTCAGTGTAACACCCTAAAAATTTCCTATTTCAAAATAGAGCTAAAATGAGTTTAGAGTAAATTTTTGTGCTCATGAAATATAGGAAAATAATATTTTTATTTAAATTAAAATTTATCTCAGGAGTAGAAACATGTTTGTGCATTCATGCTGGAGCATTTGGTCTATAGTACTGTGTGGGTTTTACTCAACAGAAAAGGAGATTCAAAACCCATTTCAAATGATTTGAAAATCCATTTCAAAACTCTTTTTGAAAAGGTTTGAATAAAAGAAATAGGAAAACTTTCTCTTCTTCCTATTTGGCCCGAAGACCTTTTCTTTTGGCCCAGCAGCCCAGCGCTGGCCTCCCTCTCTTTTCGGGCCGCCGGCCATTTCCTTTCTTGGCCCAACTCGGCCTGGCGCCCCTCCTTCCTCTCTTTCGGGCCGCTGTTTTTTTTTCCTCCCGCCAAGGCCCGCTCGCCTTGCGCACCTGGGCCGGCCCAAGCCAGCGAGCAGCAGCCAGCGCCACCTTCCCTTTCTCCTCTGTCCGGCTGGCACCCGGGGCCCGCCTGTCGGCGCCGTCCTCCTTCCTCTTGCTCGTGGCCGAGAGGGACTCTGTCCCGAGTCCGAGCTCGCGACGCCTATCCGCGTCCGCGTGCGCTCCACGCCACCGGCCTATAAATCCCGAGCTCGCGTCGTGCCGCGCTCCTCTCCAAACCCTAGTGCACCGCCCTCGCTCGAGCTAGCAATAGCGCCGCCGCCATCAAGTTCCGCCGCCGCCAAGCTCGAGCTCGATTCCGCCGACTCGTCGCCTTAACTTCGTAATCGGCTTGATGCCGGGCTTCTCTTTGCTCTTGCGAACTCGCCGAGCTTTTCCTTGCTCGTTTTCGTGCTCTATATTGATCGCCGTGCTTCGCCGAACTTTGCAGGTCAAAGCTCGCTGCCAAACCTCGCCGACCGACGTCCAGCCGCCACCTCGGTCTCCATCTTCGATATTGGTGAGGAGCCCTCGCTATTCTCGTTCGTTTGGTACCGGTTTCGGAGTAAAATGTGGTCCCTAGATCTAGATGCATCTGCGCCGCCGAGCTCTGCTCGCCGCCGGCCATGGCGCCGCCGCGTCGGCCTTCTTCTCCGGCGGGCCGAGCCCCCTTCATCCCCATCTTCTAATCTGGACCGTCCAGATTAGATCGGATGGCCAATAGTGGCCAATACCCCTTCGGCCGGAACAATTGCAGAAAGCCCCCTGCGTTCCGATCTATCTCATTAAGAGTCCTTAGCGTATTCCTCTGTTTACGCTTTCGTCTCTGGAAAGCGTATTCTGTTCTGTTCAGTTCAAAAATACGCTTTCACTTATTTACAACTTTGCCACTGAGTTTAAATGTTTATAATTTCGTCGTTTTAGCTCCAAATCGAGTCGTTCAAGATGCGTTAGAATCGTAATCTCGAGAGCTATCTGTTAGTGTCACTGTTATATTTAGTTTCAGCTTTTGAATTTTGAGTTTGATTTTAATTCAATTATTTTATAATAGGAAACTTGTAAAATCCATAACTTATTCGTTATAGCTCCGATTTCAGTGATCTTTACGTCTATTTGATCGTGGTGACGTGTGGATGTGTTTTAAAAGCTTTTCAAACTGTTTTATTATGATTAGTGTACTGCCCTAATTAGTTCTATTGCTTGCTTCGTGTATGATTGCATAGATTGTTTGAGTGGTGTTCTACGACTGTGTCCTGTCGGTGAGCTTTACGTTGAAAATCAAGAAGTAAAGATCAAGAGGCAGGTCTACGAAGGTTTGGACTGGAAGGAGGATCTAAGTTTAAGGCAAGTATAGTAGGACCATCCTTGTGTCCTATTCACTCTCACTAAAATTCATATGCATGTGTCCTTTGTCACCCTGTATAGGATTACCTAGTCTTGTTTTCCTGTTACCTTGTTAAACGCGGGCTATTGCATGTGGGTAGTGATGCTAGTGCTTCATAACATGATCTTGTAACTTGATTAATGGATTATGCAACAATTCTAAAAGATGACTTTTTAGCAACTTGGAATCAAGAGGGTTAAGGTGATTGGTTGTTTCCATTCACTTGATGTTCCCTCTCCTTAAGGACTTATCTCGTACGTGATCATACGGGATTTCACGTGCCGTTTGTGGGGGCTATATGGCTCTGGCTCTAGTGCATTCAAGAGACCTTTTCTAGCTTGTGAGAGGGAGGGCTGAATTGGGTATAGGGCGGCTCCTCCATGGTGTGTATAGCCGGGTAGGTTGTGTGCCACTTTGGGAGGAGGGATTCCCTATATCCGACGACAAGGCGACCCTTGCTTGTTAGATGAACTTTTGAGTGGCTTTATAGTGAAACCCTGCTCATTCACCTTGGTAGTGTCATGGGATTTGCAAACCCGAGCATATGGGAATCACGACTCACAGGGAAAGGGTACACCTCTGCGCAGAGTTAAATCGATATGTCGTCCGTGTCCACGGATAGGGCGGCCCTGAGACATTGCAGAATAGATGACCACTGTTTGTTATTGCTTAATGTTAATGTTAATGTTAATTGTTATTCTTTAATCATGTTTACCTGATCATGTGGTTATGGGAACACTACCTTGATGCTAAATGCTAAAACATGACATACACTAAAAGCTACTTGCGATAACCGTGTCAACCTTTTGAGCCTCATGAACCCCCTGCTATACTTGCGGAGTTCGACATGGACTCACTCTTGCTATTCCTACCACCTCAGGAGAAGTTTAGGCTTGTGATCAACCAGTCAGTTTGGATCCAGTGGAGTGGTGTCGATACCCGAAGATCAGAGTTGTCTATCCGTTGTTTGCTTTCTAAGGTTATCTATTTTTACTAAGTACATTAAGCATTATGAATTGATACTACCCCTTATTTGTAGCTATATGTGAGATTTGACTTCTAATACTCACATATGGTGCATATCTGGTTTTGTCCTTAAAATCGGGTATTACATTCAGCCTAGCCAGCTCTCAAAAAATCACAATTAGTTTGTCCAGACTCCAAATAGTTCTCGACCCACTAGATGAGAGGAAAACAATGGTTTAGTCGAATCTTGCATTTGAGAACTTGCTCTAGCTGGTCTAGGAACCGGCCAGGCAGGTTCGCCTGGACCACCACCCCCGAATCGTTGTTTCTTCATCCAGGCTCCAAATGCGGTGATATAAATATGTTTTCTAGCCATCTTCATGATAGAAACGTGATGGTAGACTCCATCATAAACTTTGACCACTTTTGGTTGTCAACACTATCAAGAACGATGTACATAGATTTCGTATAAATCCCTAGATGAAGATGTTGAAGCAACCATGACAAGAGGTTATGATTTTGGCAAAGTTGACCTCAAACTCTACAAGCACTTATCCTAAAATAGTAAGTCATTGTCGCTTTTCCACAACTTGACTTGACTCACAATTTTGCGGCCAATAAATTTCTTTTGAGGGCTGAAATTGAACCAACCCCCCCCCCCAAGGAATATTTCATTTCCATGGAGGCTGTAGGAAACTCCCAAGGAAATGCATATTCTTATAGTTCCACATTTCCTTGAGTGCTAGTCCAAACCTCCAAGGCAACTTCATGTTTCCTTCAATGTTATTACGAACTAACAAATTAATCGTTTATTTCCTTGGGTGCTACTTGAAACCACCCCAAGGTAATTCCTATTGTTTGCTCTTGCTTCCTTGAATAGAACTATTGATAGGTTCAAGTCACGTCTTGGTTGGCTCTATGAGGGTGCACTAACACCAAACTCTTCCACCTAGCTACATTCCTACCATAGAAGAAGGAAGAATTTTATTGGTTGTCTTGTTTCCCAAGATCGCATTTATACTAGCCACAAAGACAAAGCTAAAGTCATTCATAGTTTCTTTGAAAATCTACTTGGAAGCTAATTAGCCAAGATGCAAACTATCAATTTGGCTAAGATTGGGATTGACCCACATGATTTGGTTGATCTGGAAATTCTCTTCATTGAGGAAGAAATATGGAAGACTATTCTGCAACTTCCTTTTGATAAAGCCTCGAACCAGATGGCTTTACACGACATTTTCATAAATCCTATTGGCCAATGATAAAGGGCGACATCATGGTAGCAATCTTAGAACTTTGGAGCAGAAAGTTTATAAATGTAGGCTCTCTCAATTCAGCTTACATCATTCTACTCCTCAAGGAAAAAAGTGTGGATCAGCCCAAGGATTTTAGCCCATTAACTTGTTATTGGCTAATTGGTTTATTGCTTTTCTCCAACAAATGGTTTCACCAATCAATGCTCTTTCATAAAGGGTGCTTCATACAAGATAGTTTTATGTTGGTGTGACAAATAGCTAGATATCTTCATCAACAAAAATAGCCCCGCATAGTACTCAAATTGGATTTTTCAAAGGCATTTCATTTGATTTTTTGGCCCTTCCTCTTGGTTTTGGGCAATTATGTGGAGATATATATTTTTGGGTTTCTATCAACCACCAAAAATATTTTGAACAAAATCCCCGAGGACGGTAATATTTCATCAATGGGGTTTACAGCAAGGTGACCCCCTCCTCCCATGTTATTTATCTTGCTCATGGATGTTTTGGGATACTAGATTCCCCAAGCTGCAAGTGAAGGAATATTGCAGCCCTTCTCAACAAGAAATCTACAACACCAGTTCTCTTATGTGGATGATGTGATACTCTTTCTTTGACCAAATGATAGGGACATTTCAATGACAATGGGTATCCTGCTTTGAGTCTAAAATAAAACAAATTTATAAAGGAGTAGTTTACTACTCCTTAGGTGTGGCAACATGGATTTGACAATTGTCCAAAACATGTTGCCTTGTGTCCTTAAATAAGAATCAAGTGCATCCCATTGCTGACCACATTGCTGATCAGCTGTCGGGCTAGTGGCAGAGTTGGTGACATGGGCAGGAAGGGAGATTTAGGTTCAATTTGTGCACACTAGTATACATTGTCATTCTGATTGATCTTCTAGCATGGGCCTCCAAAACCTATTGACAAAATTTTGCATGGCTTTCTACGGCGTGGTAGCATGGAAGCAAGGGGGGCATTATCTTGTAGCATAGGTAAAGGTTTGCCTGCCAACTAACTAAGCTTGCTGAACTGGTAATTTAGACTTATGAATGAGAAGATTATGGCTGCAAAATATAGAGCCAAACCACCGTGGGCTCATCTCCTAGTTCATGTTCCTGACCATGCAAAAGCCTTCTTTGCATTGGTTGTTACCTAAAGCTGGCTCCTCAACTTTTGCTATCATCTTCCCTAGGCATTTTTTCTTTCTGATAAGGCAGATTGGTGTACGGGCCTTGTCCCTGCACCCTATGAAGAACTCCTATATTTATTGGTGGGAAAGAGCTAGTAATGCTACTTCTGAATTGTTAAGGCAATGGTTTAATTCACTAATCATTCTTGGGAGTTGGATTGTTTGGAACCATTGTGTTTTTTATGGATCAGCTTCGAGTGTTGCAAGGGCTTTAGTCATGGCTAGTGAGGAGAATGTCAGTTGTGGACCACGACAGGGGCCTGAGGACTCTCTCTCTTCTCCACCCAATCTATGTGGATCAACTTCAACCCTCTTTGGTGCGTTTGTGTTTAGGGCTGTTGTAGCATGTGTTGTGCAAGTGCATTGAGTTTGGGTATGGTGGTGTAAGTGTTCTTGGGTTCATACACCCATTTTCTTCTTAATATAATGATGTGCAGATCTCCTGCATTTTTGAAGAAAAACAAACTGCCAAGGTAATCCAACATTTCCTTGGGGTATTATTTCCATACCACCAAACTTGGGTCTTGGAAACTGCAAGGAAGTGCTTATTTTCTTAGGTGCCAACTTTCAAGTAAATTGTTACTTTCATGATGGTTTAATTTGCTTCGTATGTAATAGGCAAAGCAAAAAAATTATAGATGTTTTCATGATCTTTTGGACTCAGATATCAATGAGTGTGATGATCCAGAAAACTACCAATGCTATGGTGAATGCACCAACTTGTTGGGAACATATGAATGTCGATGTCCAGGAGGTTCTCATGGCAACCCTTCAATGATGCATGGTTGTGTTAAACCTTCCACAGGTAGTCTCTACAACTTGCTACCCTCATGTTTATACAATTCTTGCATCACATGTTGTTGGCATAAACTGAAAAAAGGTGACTCCATAAAGCAACTAAAAATCAATTCTTATAAACTATATCTAGCCTCTATACTAATTTGAGTATGTATCCAGAAACCAAACCACACCTTTCAGCAAAACTTTAAAGCTAAATAAATGTACAAGCATCACAGGGGTCAGGGGATACTTTTAAAAGTGTTCATAAACAAAATATAACTCAATTACTATCAATAAAAGAAAATGCAAGAAGACTATAACAACAGCAAGCTATAACCCCTTGGAAATGTAGTATTTATGAGTATATTTGATCTTAACATAGTGCCTGAACACTAAATTACACAAAGCACACAAGGACTAGTGTATTGTGACTAAATTTGACCCTGAGGTAGTTCACTAACTATGAATCTTGAAATAAATCTATAAGTATTCTTTGTCAGAAAGGAATCTTTATTATATATATGGGGGATTATTTTTAGCACCATTTTATATAATGGAATTTACCTTTCATGTCCCAAAAGCTGAATCATTTGTATTTGTGTATATTATTAGGCTTAATCATTGGCCTAGGAGTTGGGAGTGGTGCAACAGCTCTAGTTCTAACCATAAGCACCACATTATTGATACATGAAGTCAAGGTAGAAAGAAAGAAGAGGCAAAGGCAAAGATTTTTCAAGCAAAACCATGGGCAGTTGTTACAACAATTGGTATGTCAAAGAGCAGATATAGGAGAAAGAATGATCATTACACTAGAAGAGCTTGAGAAAGCCACTAACAACTTTGATAAATCTCTTGAACTTGGTGGTGGAGGACATGGCATAGTCTACAAGGGGATTTTATCAAGTCAGCATGTTGTTGCAATTAAGAAGGCAAAGATTGTGATACAAAAAGAAATCAATGAGTTTATAAATGAGGTTGCAATTCTTTCTCAGGTAAACCATCGAAATATCGTGAAACTACTTGGATGTTGCCTTGAGACAGAAGCCCCATTACTTGTATATGAGTTCATATCCAATGGCACTCTTTACAAGCATCTACATGCTAGAAGTCCAACATCAATTTCTTGGAAAAATAGGCTTAGGATTGCTGTTGAAATTGCTAGAGCTCTCACATATCTTCACTCCTTAGTCTCTACTCCAATAGTCCACAGGGATATCAAGTCCCTTAACATACTTCTTGATGATAATCTGACTGTGAAATTGTCAGACTTTGGTGCTTCAAGATATATTCCTATTGATCAAGAAGGGATACATACAACTGTGCAAGGGACATTAGGATATTTGGATCCAAATTACCACAGCACGGGACTCCTCACAGAGAAGAGTGATGTTTATAGTTTTGGTGTGCTCCTTATAGAGATGCTTACCAGAGAGAACCCAAATTATTATAGATCCCATCAAGGTTTTGCTCTTGTTAACCATTTTTCTAGTTTGGTCTCTCAAGGAAAGGTAGACGAAATACTGGATCCACAAGTCGCCAAGGAAGGAGATGGAGAAGTTGTCGATGTTGCCCTAGTGGCAGTAATATGTGTCAAGTTTAAAGCAGAGGGACGGCCAATGATGACGCATGTTGAGATGACGCTAGAAAGCATTCAATCTGCAAAGGAGTTTTCCAGTGACGTGACAGATGATGATATATCTAGTGAAGACAATATCCTTGAGGCAAGCAGGAGCTAAGATTATGTACCTAGCTGCTCATTTCCTAGATTTACTATCAGATTTAATTATGTTATTCTTTCAAAGGTAGGCGACATACTCGTTAATAGCGAGGCACGTATGCAGTAACTTTGTCAACTTAAAGACTTGTTGAATTTGTCTTCAAAGGTGTTTGCGGAGGTAGGAATTTTGTGTGTGTGTGTGTGTATTTATAGGATCAGAGTGAATGTACGTGCAGGTTCGTGTGTGGCTGCCTCTATACTATGTAATTCCAAAACAACCATATATGTTTTGCATTATTCACAACATTAATTACCTCACATTTTCGTGAATAGAACTAATCATTCAGCGGTGTGCCAATTCATTATATACCAACGTGTGTTGGTGAGCACATCATCGCGCTCCGAATGAAAAAACTACTTTTCATGCTCTTTTTCCCTCCAAAATACAAATAAGTCTCCTTTATTTATTGGCTTCTGCTCCGGTACTCCCTTTTAAAAAAGGTGCACGAATCTCAAAGCATATAATTAAAATAATTAACTAATTTAAATTAAATTATTTTCCACCTTGATCCCGCTTGGGCGAGCCCGTCCAAGAGCACCTGAGTCCAGCCCAAGTCCAGATGTAAAGTAATGTTGTCTTCGTGACTCCGTCGCCGCCGTTTCACTCTTCACGCCGCCATTCTTCACTCTCGTGTCACTCATATTGTGACTCCGATCCGATTTGTTCGTCACTCCGATCTGATTTGTCCGTCCCTTGCGTTCACCACTACTATGGTGGCGCCGGCGAAGACGTTGAGGAAGAAGAGGCCATGCATGTAACCGACCATCTCATCCCCATCGCCCCTGAAATCATTTATTCTGAAGCCATGGAGTCTTCTTCTAACGGCTTCGCCGCCGCCGTCGTAATCCTAGCAGCAAAGGACGTAGAAGAAATGAGATCGGAGGAGGGTAGTGATCGTGTGCAGCTCGCTACAAAAGAAACAACGGCGGATGGATTCCCACTGTAGGGCTGGGCTCGGGCTGCTGTTGGACGGGCTAGGCCCAAGCGGGATCCAGGTGCAAAATAAAATAATAAATTAATTCCTTTAATCACTTGCTTTAAGATTTGTGCACTTTTTTAGGGAGTACCGGAGCAGATCTCTTATTTATTTATTTATTTTTTCTTTTTTTTCCGAAAAAAACGCACTTGGGAAGAGGTATGACGCATGCAGTAAGCATGCATATTATATTTCCGATGTGTACTGCATTGACCAGGAAACGAAACGAAAATGTAGACAAAAAGACGTCGACGTCGCCTGCGTCAAGCCATCAGCATCCTGCATCCACCGCACCAAATTTGGTCAGCCGCTCCATCCTCGCCGCCGCCACGCAGTCCAGCAGGCTCTGGCTGCACACCACGTCCAGGTAGCTGTCGGTGGCCTGCACGCAGGCGTCGTGGAGCATGCAGCAGGCGTCGCAGGACACCTCGCCGGGGTACCCCGTGTACTTCATGCCGCAGTACTTGCCGTAGCGCATCAACCGCGCTGCCGATCGACGGCGAATGAAAACATAGAGTATCGTTAGATGGTTGGTTCCACGCAACTAATGATGAATGAAGCCATGAAGTTACACGTACCCGTGCAGTGCTGGGACTCGCACTCTCTGCTGCAATCCTGCGGATGTGTACATATGGATCATTTCGCACTGCAATGAGTATATCTATGCTTGATGGACTGAAAGGAACGGTATGGACCAGATCGATACCGAATCGTCACCGCCGCCGCTGAAGATGCTGCTGGAGGCGGTGGGCGAGTGGCTGCTGGCAACGGCGAGGAGCAGGATGAGAAGAGGAGGAAGAAGACGACAACTGCACCGCCGTTGCAGCCACATGGGACGACAACGGCTGACGGCGATCTCCCATCTTCTTCCGCCGCCCATTATTCCGGCGGAGGAGCAGCAGGTTTAATCTAGCTACTGAATGGGAGCTGTATATGAATATGAATATGAATATGAATATGAATATGAATATGAATATGAATATGAATATGAATATGAATATGAATATGAATATGAATATGAATATGAATATGAATATGAATATGAATATGAATATGAATATGAATATATAGTATAGGCCGGGTTTGATACATAGTAATGCATGGAAACTTTGGTGGCTTGGTTGGGAAAAATGCAGCTGTGTGTTTAACCATATAGCATTGCTTGTGCTTCACCTGCTGATCTGACTGTCTACACAGATGCTGATTGGGCGGGATGTCCCGACACGTGCAAGTCCACCTCTGGCTAAGCGGTGTTCCTCAGGGATAATCTCATCTCATGGCCGTCTAAACGTCAGCCTACAGTGTCCAGGTCCAGTGATGAGGCGGAGTATTGGGCAGTGGCCAATGGTGTTGTTGAAGCCTACTGGTTGAAACAACTTTTGTTCCATGAAAATGAATAAGAATGAATAGGAATACTGGATGCCTTCTATTCCAATAGTAATGAGTTATATACAAGAGCACACACACATGCAACCACATGTTGGTTGGTCTAATACTCATGCAACCATATGTTGGTCTAATACTCATGCAACCATATGCTATTCTAACACCCGAGAGGAACTTGTCAACGAAATTGAGTAAGAGACACTGATTTTGAGTCCGGAGATCTTTGAGCCCAAGTCCTCCTGACTCTTTAGCAGTACAGACATGATCCCAAGCCACCAAACATTTGGAACCATGACAAGAATCCTCCCCAGTCCAAAAGAAAGCCCTCCTTCTCTTGTCAGTGGCGCTGATCACGATTTTGTGAAGCCCCACAGCTGTCATGAAATGCAACGGAAGAGCACTGAGGACGGCAGAGGCAAGGATTAGACGCCCAGCCCTGTTGAGAAGAGAAGCTCTCCACCTAGAAAGGTATCTATCACAGGATGCAATGATCGGCTGGCAGTTGGCTACAGTCAGCTTGTGCGGAGAGAGTGGGAGGCCAAGGTAAGTTTGGGGAAAGGAGGAAACAGAAGCACCAAAAAGAGAGGCAAGGTGGGTAGCTTCATCGTTGGGGAAGCCAACGGGGAGGAAGGTAGTTTTGTGGAAATTGATAGAAAGCCCAGTGGCCAATTCAAATTCACTGAGGATTTGTTTGACAACCATGATAGCCTCAGGATCGGAGTAGCAAGAAGAACGATGAGCGTGTCGTCAGCATATTGCAGAACCGGGCAAGGTGAGGTGGTGAGGAGGGAGTGCGAGACTAGGGCCTTGTTTAGATTGCTTCAAAATTGCAAGTTTTTTCACTCTCTCTCCATCACATCAATCTTTAGACACATGCATGGAGTATTAAATATAGATAAAAATAATAACTAATTACACAGTTTGATTGTAAATTATGAGATGAATTTTTTGAGCCTAGTTGATCCATGATTGGATAATATTTGTCAAATACAAACGAAAGTGCTACAGTGATTCGGATTGCAAAAACTTGCAATCTAAACAAGGCCTAGATGGAGGAGGTGAGTCTGGTGGAGCAGCCTTTTCAGCAGACCAGCCACAACAATGAAAAGATATGGGCTTTGGATAGCGTGGAATGAACCACGACATGGCGTGAGGCCGATTAGAAAGGCAAGCGGTGCAGTGGGCTCGTGATACATCATATGATTTATGGCATTTACTGCATCCTGTAAAAGCCCAAAAGATGAAAGCTTGTCACTGATGGAAGAAGGCAATAGAGGGATGGCACAAATGCATTTTTTCCCAGACGATAACACTGGAGCGACTGTTGTGATATTGCGTGATCATGATGGCCGCTTCCTTGGAGGACGTGTGCCTTGGCATGAGAGGAGCCCGCATGATATGATCATGGAAGCGCTGGCGCGCCGGGAAGGTTTCTTGCTGGCACGGCAATATGGTGTTGCTAGAGTCTGCTTGAAGACCGACTGCTTGGGGCCGATTAAACTTTTGGACTTCCTAGATGATCAACGATCTGCAGTCAACTTGATCCTCTGTGATGTCAGGCTTTTATGTATACCTTTGTGTATGCAAATAGAGATTGTAATAGGGTAGCTAATGTGTGTGCTAGGCAGGTTTCACGTGATATTGTGGCGGAGGAGTGGCATGATAATCCTTCGCTGGCTTTGCGTTACCTGCTTCATTGTGATTGTAACTTTGAAGTTGCTTAGTCAATGAAGCTCCTATCATCTAGAAAAAAGGTTGTAAAAGAAAAGATTTTGGAACTATATGTAGTTTTCTACGCCAGCACAAACGTCTCATTTTTTGGCTACTACCTTTTTTTAGAAAGTGCCGTTAAGCTGCCCAATATAATTTTTTTGGCTACTACCTGTCTGTCAGCTAAATATGGCATTGGGTTACCCGTCAATCAGGACCATGCCAGCGTGGCATGCTGTGAAGCTGCCCAATATAAATTTTTACTGCTGGGTGGCGATAGAGCTACAGCCTGCGCGCAGCATGCATCAATTAAGCTAATAAGGTCACAGTTACAGATTTGGGAGCGGGACCTCTGCAAATGGTGCCGCTAGCCGCGGTAGTAGTGCCGGTGCTGGCACTGCACCTCTGGGTGGCGGCAGAGGCGTCGCCAGGGCCTCCGATGGGGCTGCCGAACTGCCCAACCATGTGCGGTAACGTGACTGTGCCGTATCCTTTTGGCATCAGCGATGGCTGCTTCCTTCCGGGGTTCAACCTCACCTGCGACCATACGCAAGACCCGCCCAAGCTGCTCCTTCGCGCCGGTGCTGGTGCCACTGGGGTCCAAGTCAGTGACATATTTCTCCACAACGCCTCCATGCGCGTCATGAACGGCGCCATACTGAACCACACCTCCTACTCGATCCCGGAGGCCAATGGAACCTGGGGATTCCTTGATGACTCGGGTGGCGGGCCGTTTGTCCTGTCGTACCACTACAACAAGCTGTTCGCCGTGGGGTGCCACATCCAAGCCACCTTGCTCGGGTACGGCACCGCGCTCATCGCCGGCTGCTCCTCCTTCTGCACGGTGAACGGCCAAGGGCAGGTCATATTGGGGCCGGTCGGTGCCAATGGCTGCCGCAATTGCTCTGGCAATGGCTGCTGCAAGGCGCCCATTCCTCTGTACCACCCATCTTACGACGTTCGCCTCAAGAGCCTGGAGCCAAAGCAAAACGTCGCCCCCTGGATGCCAAAGCTGGTGTTCATCGGGGAGTGGACCCAGATTGATGAGGTCTTGTGTCAGATCATCAACGACTACTGGAAGCAGAAATCATGGAGGCATCGGCCGGTCCTTGTTCCGGTGATGCTGGAGTGGGCGATGGCGTCTACCGCGCCGGTTTTGCCTGGCGTGGAGAAGGATAATGTCTCAAGATGCCCTGTGGACGGAGCTAGCAGCGCCTGCAAGAGTAGGTATAGCGACTGCATCGACATGAACAGCCCCTATCGCAGCGGCTACTCATGCCGCTGCTCCCCGGGATACGAAGGCAACCCTTACCTCGAAGATGGATGCCAAGGTTTGACCACCATGTTACTCGTACAATACTAATTACTATTACTGGCTTTTACTCTTTTAAAGGCAACACGAGGATTCTAAATCCTTGTATAGTAGTACTTCGATTTTTAAAAGGGTTTTGAAAGGATATTAGAAGAAGTATGATATAAGTTTGCATCATACCAAGAACGACATATATAGATCTCATAGAAATCCCTAGAGGATGATGTTGAAGCAACACCATGACAAGAGATTATGATTTTGGGGAGGCAAACCTCAAATTCTATAAGCACTTCCAAAACAGTAAGTCATTCTTGCTCTCCCACAACTTTACTTGACCCATTTGGGTCTTCTGATTGTAGCCATATACTACAAGAATCAAGTGTAACAAGACTATCTAGCTTAATCACATTGAGCACTCCTAACACTACCAGAAAACTTATTATCCTTGGTGGCCAACAGTTTCCTTTAAGGGTGAAATTGAACCCCTAAGGAATTTTTCATTTCCTTGGAGGTTGCAAGATACCCCCAAGGAAATGCATATTCTTTAGTGATTACCCAAACCACAAAGATAATTACCGCCAAGGTAACTGCATGCTTCCTTGAATGTTATTACAAATTGGCACAAGGTAATTGTTTATTTCCTTTGGTGCTATTCGAAACACCCCAATGTAATTCATTTTGCCTTGCTCTTGCTTCCTTGAATAGAACTATTGATAGGCTGCGGGCACCTATTGGATGGCTCCATGAGAGTGACCCTAACACCAAATTAAACTCTTCCACCTACATGCTCGTCATACAAACAGGAAGAATTTGAAGAGTTTTATTGGTCATCTCATTTTCGAGGATCTCATCTATGCTAGCCACAAAGACAAAGCTGAAGTCATTGATAATTTCTATGAAAACCTGCTTGGGAGCTGCATAGACAGGATGCAAACTATCAGTTTGGCTAATATTGAGATTGACTCACATGATTTGGCTTCCCTTTAGCTAGGAAGAAATATGGAAGATTATTCTGCAACTGCTTTCGGACAAAGCCCCCAAGCTAGATGGCTTTATGGGGTGTTTTTATAAATCCTGTTAGCCAATGAAAAAGGATGGCATCATGGTAGCAATCTCAGAACTTTGGAGCAGCAAATTTATGAATTTTGGTTCCCTCAATTCAGCTTACATCATTATGCACCTCAAGAAAGAAGGTGAGGATCAGCCCAAGGACTCTGCACATTAGCTTGGTACACAGTTTTGCTAAACTAATCAGCAAATTATTGGCTAATCGACTGGTTGCTCGTCTCCAATAGATAGTTTCACTTAATCAAAGCTCTTTAATAAAGGGGCGCTTTATACATGATAATTTTATGTTGGTGCAACAAATAGCTTGATATCTTCATCAACAAAAACAGCCCCGCATACTACTCAATTGGATTTTTCAAAGGCATTTGATTTTGTTCTTGGCCCTCCTCCTAGGAGTCCTGCAAAACTTGGGTGACTGGCAAATCTATGGAAAGATATAATTTTTGGCTTCTATCTACCACCCAAGTTCTTTTGAATGAAATCCTTAGGGACTGTATATTCATTGGCGGGGTTTACATCAAGGTGAAATCCCTCTCCCATGCTATTTATCTTGCTCATGGATGTTTTGGGATACTTGATTGCCCAAGCTGCAAGTGAGGGACTATTGCAACCCCTCTCAACAAGAAATCTGCAACACTGAAATCTATCTTTATGCGGACGATGTGGTATTCTTTCTTCGACCAGAAGATAGTGAGATTTCTATGACAATGGATATCCTGTGGCAGGTCAATGTGTTGCCCATTATGTATGACAACATGGATTTGACAGCTGTTTAGAACATGTTGCCTTGTGCCCTTACTGAATTTTCATTCAAATATTTAGGCTTGTCGTTTCCTTAAAAAAACTAAATAAATATCTAGTGCAACCCATTGTTGACCACATTGCTGATCAACTGTCAGGCATGGGTAGGAAGGAAGATTTAGGTTCAATTTGTGCTCAATGGTATGCTTATATACATTGTCATGTTAGTTAACCTTCTAGTGTGGGCCATCAGAAGCAAACGGCAAAATTCGGCATGCCTTTCTATGGTGTTGTCGCAAGGAAGCAAAGGGGGGCATTATCTTGTAGCATGGGTAAGGTTTTGTTGGAAAACTAAGCTTGGTAGACTAGGAATTTTAGAGTTTAAAACCCTTGGTTGGGCCTTAAGAATGAGAAGGTTATGGCTGCAAAATATAGAGCAAAATGCTCTTCATCTCTTGGTTCATGCTGCTGAACAAGTTAATGCCTTCTTTGTAGTGGTTGTTATCTGAAATTAGTGATGGCACACATACCATTTTTTGGATTGACAAATGGTTGCGTGGTCAATGTATCACAAAGCCGGCTCCTCAACTTTTTGGTGACATCCCAAAAGATAGATCAAGCAGTGTACAGTCAAGAAAGCTCTCAATAATCGGGCATAGATTGCAGACAAACATGGGGTTCTAGATGTTGGTGTCATTGTTGATTTTCTCTATCTATCGGACATTCTTTCAGCCATTGTTCTACAGCTAGAAAAGGAGGACAGGTATATCTGGAGGTTCTCTTTGAACTAACAGTATTCGTCTAAGTCGGCATATGTGGGATTTTAATAAGGTGCTACCCTCTTTGCACCATTGGAATGGATTTGGAAATCATAGGCACCACCTAAATGTCGGTTCTTCATTATATTAGTTGCACACAATAAATGTTGCCCACTTTATGTGATCCAGATGCAGAAACAATCAACCATTGCTTGGTCACCTATGTCTTCGCTAGGAATTTTTGGTTTAGTTTGTTAAGGCTGATCAGTCTCCAAGATTTCTCCCCGCATCCTACTGAAAACTACTTTCTTGATTGGTTGGAAAGAGCTAGTAATGCTACTTTTGAGCTGTTAAGGCAAGGGGTTAATTCCCTAGTCATTCTTGGGCATGGATTGTTTGGAGCCATCATAACCATTTGTGTTCGATGGATCGGTTCCAAGTGTTGATGGGGCTTTTGTCATGGCTGGTGAGGAACACCAGTTGTGGTCCATGGTAGGGGCTCAAGAACTGTTTCTCTTGTTAGCTTGATGAGATCCTAACATATGGGTATGTTAAGCCTTGGGATCAATGGTTCCCGACTGAGTGAACACCTCCCCTTCCCCTCCCGACCGAACTCTCCTAGACACAGCCACCTCTTAGGTGATTAGTTGTTTGGGTCTATGTGGGTCGACCTTCAGCCGTCTTCGATGTGTTTGTGTTTAAGGCTGTTGTAGTATGTGTTGTGTGGATGCGTGGTGCAAGTGTTCCTGGGTTCATACACCCATATCCTATGTATTTCAAGAGAGAAAAACAAACCACCATGGTAATCCAACATTTCCTTGGAGTGTTGTTCCATATCACCAAGAAAAATACACAATTTTGTTGGGTGTAACTAAAAAGTACCAAGGAAGTTCTAGTTTCCTTAGGCGCCAACACTCAAGTAAATTTTTACTTTTCATGATGGTCTAATTTGCTTTATTATTATTACTAGTGTATGTAACGCGAAAGAAAAAAATTATACATTTTTTCATGATCTTATGGACTCAGATATCAACGAGTGTGAGGATCCAGAACTCTACCAATGCTATGGTGAATGCACCAACTTCTTTGGAACATACGAATGCCGATGTCCACGAGGTTCTCATGGCAACTCTTCGATGATGCATGGTTGTGTTGAATCTTCCACAGGTAGTCGTTGCAACTTGCTGCCCCTCATGTTTATACAATTGTTGCATCTTATTTTGTTGGAATAGATTAAAAAACTGATCACATAGAGCAACTAAAAATCGATTCATAAACTATATCTAGCCTCTATACTAATTTGAGTATGTATCCAAAAAAAACAAATCACAACTCTAAAAGAAACTTTAAAGATAAATATATTCCAACTGTAGTCGATAAAATAAAATGCAAGAAGACTATAACATACAACAAGGTACAGACCCTTGGAAATGTAGCATTTATGAGTATATTTGATCTTAACAGTGCCTGAACACTGAATTACACAATGCACACAAATGTAGCATAAAAAATCCATCACTAGGACTAGTGTATTTATGACTACATTTGCCTCTGAAGTTATTTAACTATAAATCTTGAAACAAATCCATAAAGTTTTCTTTGTCACAAAGGAACCTATAAAAGGAATTATTTTTAGTACTATTGGATATAATGGAATTTACTTTTCATGTCTCAAAAGCTAAATTATTTGTGTATGTGTATATTCTCATAAGCACCACATTACTGATACATAAAGTCCAGGTAGAAAGAAAGAAGAGACTAAGGGAAAGATTTTTCAAGCAAAATCATGGGCAGTTGTTACAACAATTGATATGTCAAAGAGCAGATATAGGAGAAAGAATGATCATTACACTAGAAGAGCTTGAGAAAGCAACTAACAACTTTGATAAATCTCGGGAGCTTGGTGGTGGAGGACACGGCATTGTCTACAAGGGAATTTTATCAAGTCAACATGTTGTTGCAATTAAGAAGGCAACGATTGTGATACAAAAAGAAATCAACGAGTTTATAAATGAGGTTGCAATTCTTTCTCAGGTAAACCATCGAAATATTGTGAAACTACTTGGATGTTGCCTTGAGACAGAAGCCCCATTACTTGTTTATGAGTACATATCCAACGGCACTCTTTACAAGCATCTTCATGCTAGAATTCCAACATCAATTTCTTGGAAAAACAGGCTTAGGATTGCTGTTGAAATTGCTAGAGCTCTCACATATCTTCACTCATTAGTCTCTATGCCAATAGTCCACAGGGATATCAAGTCCCTTAACATACTTCTTGATGATAATCTGACTGTGAAATTGTCAGACTTTGGTGCTTCAAGATATATTCCTATTGATCAAGAAGGGATACATACAACTGTGCAAGGGACATTAGGATATTTGGATCCTATGTACCACAGCACGGGACTCCTTACCGAGAAGAGCGATGTCTATAGTTTTGGTGTGCTCCTTATAGAGTTGCTGACCAGAGAGAACCCAAATTGTTATAGATCCCATCAAGGTTTTGCTCTTGTTAACCATTTTTCTAGTTTGATCTCTCAAGGAAACTTAGATGAAATATTGGATCCACAAGTCGCCAAGGAAGGAGATGGAGAAGTTGTTGATGTTGCCCTACTGGCAGCAATATGTGTCAAGTTTAGATCCGAGGAACGGCCAATGATGAGGCATGTTGAGATGACGCTAGAAAGCATCCAATCAGCAAAGGAGTTTTCCAGTGAGGTGACAGATGACGGTATATCTAGTGAAGAAAATATCCTTGAGGCAAGGAGCTAGGATTATATATCTAGCTGCTTCTTTCCTAGATTTACCCTTCAGAGTTTAATTACGCTATTCTTTCAAAGGTAGGTGACATACTTGTTAATAGCGAGGCACATATGTAGTAACATTGTCAACTCGAAGATTCATTGAATTTGTCTTCAATGGTGTTTGCGGTGGTAGAATTTATATGCGTGTATTTATAGGAACAGGGTGAATGTACGTGCAGGTTTGTGTGTGGCTGCCTCTATACTATGTAATTCCAAATAAAAAGAGTGGTGAATCATATATGTTTGCATTATTCACAAGATCAATTACCTCACATTTTCGCGACCAAGAGAACTAATCATTCAGCGGTGTGACAATTCAACATATGCCAACGTGTGTTGGTGAGCATATATCATCGCGCTCCTAAATGTAAAAAAATATTTTACTAAGCTCTTCTCCAAAATACAATATGTCTCCTTTTTTTCCTTTTTGCCCGAGAAGAATCCACATGTCAGGAACAAGACTAAGAAGAGGGCGAAGGAGAGCTGGCATAAGCATAACTGACGCTCGTCCGACAATAGAGCAAGAGAAGGCAGGCCGTGGCTGATGATGCAAGCTTTCGGTGTCAGGCGGTGGGGTCATGTGTCCAGTGTGTCCTTAGCTGTCTTGTGTTCGCCTATGTTGGTCGGCTGCGTGTGTGTCAAGTCGGGTGATATATAAGATTCAAAAAAAAAAAAGTCGGGTGATATATAAACCCGTGTAATCATCAGAAGATGGCATCGAACATGTGAACTCTGAACCTGTTTCGTCCTAGCAATTCATCCGAATCGTTCTCGTGCTATTCTTGCTGTTCATCCCGAATTCTCTACTTCCTTTCCCGAATTCCCTTCCAGTTCCAGTTCCAGTTCCAGTTGGAACCTGCAAGCTTATGCTAAACAAATCCCCCCAGTTGACAAAGGAGAAAGCAGCGGCCGCGGTCCTGGCCCAGCTCGTGAGAACTCTTTCGTTCTTGGACTCTTGCTGCCGCTGCCCTCCCAAGTCCCAATCGGCGCCACTTTCTTCCTGGTTTCTGCAAGGTTCTGTGCATCAGCATTCGAGACTTGGGGATGGAGGGCACGGCATCTTCTTGGAACCGCCACTAGGGAAGTTGCTTGACGTCTTCCCAGTCCTTGTGAAGGCAGGATAGAGCCGGAGATTCAGAGATCGTAGATCTTGGTGCAGACAAGTTCTTGGTTGCTCGTCCTTTGGTTTGCAAGGCTCTCTTCCCATTTTGTAGTCCTCTCAATCTAGACGGAATCCTTGTGCTATTGAGAAGAGAACAGAAAGAGGTAGCGTAGAGGTGAGATTTTTAACCTGTAAGTAACTTGTGGCACTGAAGAGCGAAAGTCTGTAATCTTGTGGATAGAAGCTCCAAGGAATGATAATGGAGCCTCATCCTCATGATAATCTCAACTTTGAGTCCAAATGAATTCCATCCTCTCTACCGGAAAAACTACCGTGCTGCTTAACACTATCCCGGGGAGGTGGATCAACTGCAAGAGGGGGCTTCGCCAGGGTGATCCTCTATCCCCATATCTCTTCATCATTGTTGCCGATGTCCTCCGGCGCCTCCCCGACACTGCCTCGCTGCTCCTCTCTCCCACCCGTTGGATCCTAACCTTCCTTGTCATGTCCTTCAATATGCGGACGGCACTTTGACCTTCCTCCGTTGCTCCCCAGACGCTATACATGCTGTCAAAAGCGTCCTACAACTCTTCGAGCACGCCACTGGTCTGTCCATCAACTACCACAAGACGGCCTTCCTCCCCGTTGCTGTTGACAACCTTGTCGCCACCGACCTTGCTACCATGTTTGGTTCCACGGTCTCCTCCTTCCCCCAAACATACCTAGGCCTCCCACTCACCCCTCACAAAATCTCTGTCCCTGACTGTTTGCCTCTCCTCTCGTCTTGTGACAAGTACCTCTTTGACTGGTGCGCAACCCTTCTCAATAGAGCTGGCCGGCTGACCCTCAGCACTCTGTCCTCAGTGCCCTCCCTCTCCACTACATGTACGCACTCTTTGTGCCAAAGACTTTTATAAAAGCCATTGATCGCCGGCGTCGTGCGTTTTTCTAGACTGGCGAGGATGTCTGCCATGGTGTTGACACTAGATACGCACACGAAAGAATCAAAGAGAAATAATCCGCAAGCGCACGGATATCGGTGAGCACTTCACCCGGGAGATAAGTCCTGAGTATCGTATTTGTTTTTATCCGCTAAGAGAAAACGTGCAATAGACTAACCCGATCTTTACTACTACCCCTGGGCTGCTAGTCAAATGAGAATTAAGCGATATAGAGAGAACTCCTTCGTCAGTCTTCTTCCAACCTATGGCAAGCTTTGAGACTACTGTTCTAAGGGGGTACCTGAGGAAAAGACACCGCAAAGGATGCTAAACCGGGCACAAAGGACCTACCTTACCTACCAACGGGAAGTGGATTACAAAGGTAATAAAGGGATTGTCACTTCCCTCACTACTACCACGGTTCCGGCCGAATAGGGAGCATCTACAAGTGAACCTAGCCTAAGCACCACGCTTATGCTAAAGAACGATTACTCTATTCCCAACGCGAAGCGAAATAAAGTAAACTTGTAAACCAAAGAACAATAATAACAACGAACTTACTAGTATTAGAAGTTGAATTGCCGAATGATTAAAACCAAGCCTCGGGTTAGGAGACTTGATTCCGCAGTACACTGGAGAGGAGACACCGACAGCCGGGCTTCCTCCAAATCTACCTCCACTCTATACTCTCTCAATCTCTCTTGATACTAATACCCTATAGAGATAGATCCATTCGAGGACCCTTCTCTATCTAACTCTCTCTCTCGGATTGAAGTCTTGAATGAATAGGAGAATGAATTAGGGTTTCACCCGGGGGCCGGGCTCGCTTATATAGCCCCCTAGGATGAACCACAGCCCTCGGATCAAACCGACCTAAATGGACGATAATTATTGATCTTCAAAGTCGGTGGAGGCGGGATCCGCGAGACTCCACCGATTGGTGGAGCCGGGGAGTCGGCCGACTCCCCCCCTGGGCCGGCCGACCGGCGGTGCCGGGGCCCTGTGTTTCAGTGTCGCCTTTCCGGAGTCTTCTAGATTATACTTTTTCACCCGTTCGGTCTTTCTCTCTATGTAAACCCGACATGTGGGCCATCTTGGGTAGTTTTCAAATGTCACCCCGCAGAAATAGATATTCACCAAAACTCGTGGAATTCCGTCGCAGTAACCCTATATCTATCAAGTATTTATGAATAGGTCCATTTGCATGCTAAGTTGACGGTTAATTTTATGAGTTAACGACCATCAACAAACTCCCCACACTTGTCTTTTACTCGTCTCGAGGAAAAGGATGGATTACTTTAAGCATAGCCTCAAACCAAGACATCAACATTAGATTATCCTTGATCATACCTGCACTGCGGGATTCAAAAGTGTCTACCATTGAACTTTGGGAGTTGAAAGATGGAACAACGCGAAGTAGAGATCCGTCTTCTATCAATCTGTCACTCGGAGTTTTTATAACATTTTTGCAAAGAAAAACTTAGCTTACCCTTCTCCATCATGTAGCACACTCGAATCACTCTTTATATGTGGTATTTGTAGAACTCACCATTATGTATAGAGCACTCAAATCTCTCAATGTATGTGGTATTTATGGAACTCACTTGAGGCATGTGTAGGGTATGCCTCCTATTCTACTAAGGCTTATGTGGAGTTTTAGGTATTTCAAGGAATAGCATTTTTCACCTGTGTATATTGATTAGCCAAAAACGGGAACCAAGGAGAGGGGGACCTTACTCTAGATCAAGTGTGTGCAAGTGTGTGGAATATTTGGTGGCTAAATTTATGATAATGATGCTCCTTCCCTCTCTTGCACACTCTTCTCTTGAACATTGCTTTGCTTGATCTTCTCTTGAATGATGAATTGATTTCTTCGAATAACTCTTTGAGCTTCTTTGAACTTCCTTCTCTTGGGATCGAATAACTGGAGTTCATGGGCTATCTCTTTCTTTCTTTTCTTTCTTTTTTTCAATAATAACAATATTTTTGCATAGCCCATGCCTCAATCTTGGACACAATAACTTTCTTGAACATGATGATGATGATGACAATAATAATCTTCTTGCACATACTAGACGATGATAATAATCCTTGGAGCATATAGAATCCTAGAAAGTGTATGTATCCTTCTCCCAGTGTAGGAGATGGATGAATGGCGGAAAGCATGTTTTTGCGTACTCCCAGTGTAGGAGTAGCAGATATATATGTGGGTGTAAGTGCACTTGATCATATGAGTAAGAGACCCTTCTCTATGGCTCTAATACCGCCAAGACTATTCTCAACACAAATAAAAAGCTTATGTGCTGGTCTTTTTAGAATTTTGTCGACGAGGCTCTATAGGCATTTATAACCACAGAGGAGAAATATAGCTAACATTTTAAGATTTTTCGAAAAGAAATTCTCCAAGCAACTAGATATAAAGAAATCAGGTTCTCATGGTCCATGCTATATCACCGTCCTCAACAACTTAAGTAAAATGGGGTCCCTATAAAATAACGTTCCCAACGGCAAGAACAGGGATTCCCAGAATTATCATGGTGTGAGTCTATCTTGGGGTCATGATTAAAATAATCTACCTTCTCGTATATATAGCAAGTGATTTAATTTAAGGTGTTCCCCAAACGAATCAGAAAAATGTGATCGGTATAAAATTTGGAACGTAGGGAAGCAAACCTGACCGTGGACGAAAGTTGGAGCCAAATGGGCCCACCCCAGGGGCGGCCGACTCTGAATGTGGGGCGGCCGACTCTGGCAGGTGGCCCCTCAGGGTCCACTTCGTCGAGCGTGATCTTTACCTCATATCTTTCCAAATATTTTTGCTGGTTCACTGATTCCATCGTCGGTTGCCTCCCCCACACTAGATTCCTGTTATCTTCATTCACAACAAGGTGGAGACAAAAGAGGCAACACATATGCAATAATAAATGTAACTAGAAACTTTATTTCATCTTCATTAAGGCCTGGATTACAAGTATTGAAAGGAACTAAAATTGAACTAAACTTTAACTAAGCACTCTTGCAAACTAAAACTTTTAATCTAAGCACACTAGGCCTTTCTGATGCTAAGATAGATCTCATCTAATCAATTCGCTTCTCTAGAGCGTCTAACTTCTTTTCTAACTTATCCGTCCTCTTCTCTAGCGCACGAAGTCTATCTATGAGAGTGACAATACTACTGCTCTGGACACGCTGGCAGTTTTGCAGAGATGCAATAATGTCGCGCTGAGTTTCTAGCTCCGTCTCTAAGTCTGCAACGGTCTTGCGACGCTTCCTTGGAGCTTCTGAGGCGGCGAGAGCTGCTTTTGGGGCTTCTTTCGGAGGGACGAACTTCACTTTGCTCGGGTGAGCACGGACTCCCTCGAAATACGAGCGCTCTCCAGTGCTATACTTAGCACGAGACGATCTCCCCTTGCTTGTTGGTCTTTACTCCCATAAGCATCTCATTGTGCTTAGGAGGGAGGATCTTGGTGCCTTCTGGGAGCTTCACAATAGGACCCTTTGGTGGAGGTCCATCTAGGAGCAAAGGCTTGGGTGCGGCGATGACTGGTTGGGCGAAGTAGCTATGGCTGTAAGCTTGAGGTTTTGGAGGAATAGAGGCTAGGGGTTTTGGCTCAGCAAGAACGATGGCCTTGGACTTAGGCTCCTCCTTTGGGATGGTGTTGAGATCAATCCCGAAGCGGATCAATCTCCTATCTAAGTTTTCTGGCTCTGGCTTCACCATTGCTGCGTAGCAAGCTTGATGCTAGGAGGAGGAGGCTTTAGATGGAATGAGGTTGGCCTGAGGCCGGGCTTCTTTATATAGGGGGGATGGAGAGGCATCTAAAGGGCATCTAAAGGGAATCTCCAAAGGAATAACGCGTCAACGTGATCTCAAAAACCCTAATCGGCAAAAATTCCTGAAGGAAGAGTATAGAAGGATCACGAATGCAAAAGCCGGTGAATGGGAGAGTCCCGTGGGTCGGCCGACTCCCCTTTGGGGCGGCCGACTACGCGAGTGGATTCCCCGCCCGGGGTTTTTCGCAACCTATTTAGCGTATTTTTGTCATTCGGAAAAATACCCCGGACCCCGAAAAACGAAAAGTAAAAAGGTCGGGCCCAACTACCTAATTGAGAAAGAAGTTTAATTCATCTATTTCACCTATTTCCTCAATGGGCTCTAAAAATATTTTAAGACGTTGACCATTTACCTTGAATATCGTACCTTCGTTGTTGCGAAGCGTAACGGCTCCATGCGATGATGAGCTTACTACTTCGAACGGTCCTTCCCATTTGCTTCGAAGCTTTCCTTGCCCGAAGAGTTTGACCCCGGAAGTAAAAAGTAATACCTTGTCTCCGGGTGTGAACTCCTTGATCTTGATTCTCTTGTCGTGCCATCTTTTCACTCTTTCTTTGTATATCTTGGCATTGTGATAGGCTTTCTCTCTCCATTCTTCTAATTCGAGAGATTTGCATCCTCCTCTTCTCTCCCGCTCGCTTCTAGATCCATATTCCACTTCTTGATGGCCCAGTGAGCTTTGAATTCCAGCTCTTGGTAAGTGGCAGTCTTTCCATAGACTAGTTGATATGGTGACATCCCAATAGGTGTCTTGTATGCTTCGATATGCCCATAGTGCATCGGGAAGCTTGTCCTTCCATGCGGTTCCCATTTCATTCACTTTGTCTTCCGAAGAATATTCTTGATTTGCTTATTTGATGTCTCGCTTGGCCACTTGTCTCGAGGATGATACGGAGTAGCAACATTATGGCGTACTCCATGCTTCAATAAGTATTGCTCAAAGCGTTTGTCGATGAAATGTGATCCTCCATCACTTATGACTATCCTTGGGACACCGAATCTTGGGAATATTATTTCTTCGAACATCTTTTTGGAGCTTGAGCTATCTCGCTTTTTGCATGGTAGATCTTCGACCCATTTGGACACATAGTCCACTCGCTACGAGGATGTATTCACATTTCTTCGACGGTGGAAATGGTCCCATGAAATCAACTCCCGTACATCAAAGAGCTCGATCTCGAAGGTTGTTGATAAGTGGCATGGCATCTCTTGAGTTAATGTTGCCATGTCTTTGACAAGGACCGCATCTCCGAATGAAATCTTTTGTGTCTTCATACATTGTTGGCCGAAAAATCCGCATTGCCAAATCTTCGCATGTGTACGGAACACCCCATAATGGTCTCCATATGGTGATGAGTGGCATCTTTTGATGATTTTGATTCCTTCTTCAGCTTGGCACACATCTTCTCGAAAGCGACCATCGAGCACACTCGGAAGAGGTAGGGTTCATCCCAAATGTGAGTACGACTCTCCCGGATAAGTTTCCTTTTGTTGCCTCCCGGTGGTACGTAACTCCGTAACCATAAAATTAACAATATCTCGCATACCAGGGGTCGATCTCGTTGATTCCGTAGAGCATGTCGTCCCGGAGTGCGTCGTCGATGGGTAGTTCCCGTGGTTTCTCAAACCGCATTCTAGACAAGTGATCGGCAACGAGTTTTCTACTCCCTTTTTATCTTTTATTTCTAGATCAAATTCTTGGAGTAATAAAATCCATCTTATCAAACGAGGTTTAGCATCTTTCTTAGTGAGCAAATATTTTAAAGTAGCATGATCGGTATAAACAATCACTTTGGCACCCACTAAGTAGGATCTAAACTTATCAATAGCAAAGACAACAGCTAGGAGCTCTTTTTCGAGTGGTAGCATAATTAAGCCGAGGTCCAGTCAAAGTTTTGCTAGCGTAAGCTATTGCATGATGCTTCTTATCCTTAGTCTGTCCTAACACCGCTCCTACAAAGATAATCACTTGCATCACACATAATTTAAAAAGGTAAAGTCCAATCGGGGGTTGAATGATTGGAGCGAGAGATGAGCGCTTTCTTAAGGATCTCAAATGATTGTAAGCAGGCATCATCAAAGTCAAAAGGAACATCCTTAGCCAATAAGCGGGTAAGAGGTCTAGCGATGAAAGAGAAATCTTTTATGAATCTACGATAAAAACCAAGATGACCAAGGAAACTTCTAATTCCTTTCACATTGATAGGAGGAGGCGCTTGTTCAATAACTTCTATTTTGGCTCTATCTACCTCGATGCCTCTTTCGGACACTAAGTGTCCTAGTACTATTCCTTCTCTAACCATGAAATGACACTTTTCCCAATTAAGGACTAAGTGTTTTTCCTCACATCTTTGTAATACTCGATCTATGTTTTCAAGGCACTCATCAAAAGTTTTTCCATAAATAGAAAAATCATCCATGAAAACTTCCATAATCTTTTCAATCATATCGAAAATATAGACATCATACATCTTTGAAAAGAAGCTGGTGCATTACATAACCCAAAAGACATCCTACGATAATTAAGCAAAGGTTCCATAAGGGCATGTAAAGGTCGTTTTGTTTTGATCATTAGGATGGATAGGGATTTGATGATATCCAGAATATCCATCAAGGAAGCAAAAGTAAGAATGGTTGGCTAATCGCTCAAGCATCTCATCAATGAAAGGCAAAGGAAAGTGATCTTTTCTTGTTGCCTTATTAAGCTTTCTATAATCTATGCACATTCGCCATCCCGTGACGGTTCTTTGTGGGATTAACTCATTCTTCTCATTTTGGACAACAAATCATGCCTCCCTTCTTAGGCACAACTTGACAAAAGGCTGACCCACTCACTTGTGGCACGGGGTAAATAATCCCAAATAAGCGTGCAACGCTTTTAAAACTTCTTTCTTAACAACTTCCCTCATCGCATTATTGAGTCTACGTTGAGGTTCTCTAGATGGTGGAATATCGGGATCCGTGGGAATGCGATGGGTACAAAGGGCGTGACTAATTCCTTTGAGGTCCCGGAGTGAGTAGCCAAAAGCTTTTTTATGTTTTTCTAGGACAGCCATTAAGCGAAAAGTCTCGCTCCCGAGTGAGAGTATCACTTATGATGACAAGAGTGTCTGGATCATTTCCTAGAAAGGCACATCTAAGACCGGCCGGTAAAGGTTTGAACTCAATAGGAGGCCTAGGTGGTAGGGTAAACTCGTCTAATGGTTCATTCTCGGAAGGGTCGCTTCTTCTTCTATGAAGAATCTAGCTTCATCTTCTAATTCTGGTTTAACTAGGAATTCTAGAGAGGTCGCTCTAAATTCCTCCAACGGATCATAATGTGGATGGGGCTCGGTCCTAGCATTTAAAGAGTGTGAAATGGACATTGCAAACTGGAGTTTCTTGCCTAAACAAATGTTTAGTTTCCCAAAGGTGTCCTTCATAAAGAAGTCTTCTAAATGGTTGTCCTATCAACAAAGGAAATCCCCTATGTCAAAGACATAAAAGCTTAAGTGAACAGGGGTTCCTTCTACCCGGAGTGGTAGGACATGTAGGATTCCTAAACAAGGAAGAATTTGTCTTGAAAGATTTCTTATGAACTTCACTTGTTGGGGTCAATGTCATGTTTCTTTGCAAATATTTTGCTAGTGTGGTAGACATGATATTTATACCCACAACTTGGATTGTAGAGAGCGTCTATGCGATCATTGTTAATCATGCAATGAATGGGAAGAGAAGATGAATCCAACCGAATTATTTCGAGGAAAGCTCGACTCTTCTAACCACTCATTGCTCATGACAGATACTAACTCTCCTGAGGTCTTTCCTGTTGGAATATCCTCATCAATATTGCATGGCTTTATTGAGTGATATTTGCCTTGTGGCTTCTTCACTTTGTGATAGTTGAAGATGTTTCCAAAATCGGAAAACAGATCAGGTTCAATATCTAGCATAAAATCAGGAAGTGGAATGTCTTCCTTGTCTTGCTCAAGACATGGGTTAGCTGAGGTGGATGGTGTATCTCGGCAAAGGTTTGTCTTCGCTACTTGAGGTTCTACTTCTAGGAGGTAGTCTAATTCACTGGATAGGATTTGGTCTAGGATTGATCTTGCTTTCTCACAGAGATATGCAAGAATGATCCTCCCGAAGTTGTGTCGAGCAATTTTTTACTGTCTCTACTCGACCTTTATAAAAGTGTTGTAAAAGAATGGGATCTGGTAGACTAAGGTCCGGGCTCGATGCTAAAAGTGTAGTAAAACGATTCCAGGATGAGGCCAAAGATTCTTCGGGTTCTTGCTTAATAGTCGAACCTTGACTCTAAGGTCGACGATTTGGGAGATGGGGTAGAAATCTAGGCAAAAGTTGGAGCGTAAGGATCCCCAATCCCCTTGTTGCTTACCTACAAACTTTATCATACCATTGTCTAGCTTTTCCCTTTAATGAGAAAGAAAATAGCTTCCAACGGAGGGTTTTGTCGGACATGCCCTCAATGCGAAGACAGTCACATGTTTGCTCAAAGTCTCTAATGTGAAGGTAAGGGTTTTCGTCTCCTTCTCCTGAAAAGGATAGGCTTTGGACCAATGCAATCAACCGCGGACTCAGCCTATAGCTAGGTGTTTGGATAGGTTGTGATGACTCATGTGGCACTAGGCCGGTCTCCGTGGGTGCGAGAAAATTGAAAGATAGGAATGGAATTTGAATTATCCATAAGGATAGAAAAAGATAAAATGTACGGAAAAGTAAAGTGCAAGAAAAAGATAAAAGTATAGGTACAAGGTAGAGCAAGATTTAGGTTATCTAAGCGGACCGTCTTTCTCCCCGCAACGGCGCCGAAATGCTTGTTGACACTAGATACGCACACGAAAGAATCAAAGAGAAATAATCCGCAAGCGCACGGATATCGGTGAGCACTTCACCCGGAGATAAGTCCCGAGTATCGTATTTGTTTTTATCCGCTAAGAGAAAACGTGCAATAGACTAACCCGATCTTTACTACTACCCCGGGCTGCTAGTCAAATGAGAATTAAGCGATATAGAGAGAACTCCTTCATCGGTCTTCTTCCAACCTATGGCAAGCTTTGAGACTACTTGTTCTAAGGGGGTACCCGAGGAAAAGACACCGCAAAGGATGCTAAACCGGGCACAAAGGACCTACCTTACCTACCAACGGGAAGTGGATTACAAAGGTAATAAAGGGATTGTCACTTCCCTCACTACTACCACGGTTCCGGCCGAATAGGGAGCATCTACAAGTGAACCTAGCCTAAGCACCACGCTTATGCTAAAGAACGATTACTCTATTCCCAACGCGAAGCGAATAAAGTAAACTTGTAAACCAAAGAACAATAATAACAACGAACTTACTAGTATTAGAAGTTGAATTGCCGAATGATTAAAACCAAGCCTCGGGTTAGGAGACTTGATTCCGCAGTACACTTTGGAGAGGAGACACCGACAGGCCGGGCTTCCTCCAAATCTACCTCCACTCTATACTCTCTCAATCTCTCTTGATACTAATACCCTATAGAGATAGATCCATTCGAGGGACCCTTCTCTATCTAACTCTCTCTCTCTCTGGATTGAAGTCTTGAATGAATAGGAGAATGAATTAGGGTTTCACCCAGGGGCCAGGGGCTCTGCTTATATAGCCCCCTAGGATGAACCACAGCCCTCGGATCAAACCGACCTAAATGGACGATAATTATTGATCTTCAAAGTCGGTGGAGGCAGGATCCGCGAGACTCCACCTGATTGGTGGAGCTGGGAGTCGGCCGACTCCTCCCCGGGCCGGCCGACCCCGGCCGGTGCCGTGTGGGCCCCGTGTTTCGTGTGTCGCCTTCCGGAGACTTCTAGATTATACTTTTTCACCCGTTCGGTCTTTCTCTCTATGTAAACCCGACATGTGGGCCATCTTGGGTAGTTTTCACCGTCACCCCGCGAAATAGATATTCACCAAAACTCGTGGAATTCGTCATTAGTAACCCTATATCTATCAAGTATTTATGAATAGGTCCATTTGCATGCTAAGTTGACGGTTAATTTTATGAGTTAACGACCGTCAACACATGGGTCCAAATGTTTAGTGGCATGGGACAATGTGCAAGCACCTAAAAACAAGGGGGCTTAGGGTCAAAGACTTGGAGCTTCAGAACCGTTGTCTCCTCATGAAGTTCATTGACAAAATCTTCCCTTCGCATGATGCCGCATGGAAAACCTGGATCCTCAACAATAACACTCCGATTGATGCCCTTAATACTGCTCCTTCTGGTTATCTCTGGAGGATCATCAACGACGAGCTCGATGCCTACCGCTCAATCACCTATGTTCGTGTTGGAAACGGTTCCTCTACCTCCTTCTGGCATGACCAGTGGCTTCTTGACACCCCCCTCTCCACCAAATACCCTGCCCTTTTCTCCCACATCCTCACTCCTAACATATCGGTGCAAAAAGTTTTCCAGGATGAGTTTAGGATGCGCTTACGTCCCCGGCTAACCACTGCTGCCAGTGATGAGCTACAACAGCTTCTTCTTTCATTGCAAGATGTAACATTGACTGACGCTGACGATGTGAGACTGCTGTCCAGCACAAGGTGACCCTTCACAACGCGGGCTGCATACTCGATGTTCTTGGACGTTGAATCTGGGAAACTCGACTGCCCAATAAAGTCAAGGTGTTTGCCTGGCTTTTCTTCAAAGATCGGCTTTGCACAAAGACCAATCTGGAGTCAAACATGTGTTGAGCGAATCCCTCTATGACAGATGCGGAGACAATGCAGAAGACAGGAGCCACGCGTTCTTCTTGTGCGCCACTGTTGACGAGGATTAAGCTATAAATTTCACACTTCAGAACCTCATCAACTGGGCAAAAACAGAGGAAAATGACATAGCATAGGCATCTTTTATCACTAATAAGTTCCACATGTACTCTTAGTATTTGGATTGCAGGTACATTCACATTTTAAGGGAAATGAGCCCCTGAACCCATCCGAAGGAACCAAACTAAGAATGAGCAAGCAACACACTTCAGGAGACGCGGGGACAGCCGTAGAGCAAGGCTGGTGGGTCCCCCTACCCAAGCCCAGGTCGGCCAACCAGGGTTTGGTGAGACCCACCTGTCAGCTTGGCTCCACCGACCTACTACTGCTTCTAGAAGGCGCCACGTGTCATCAGATGGGTGGACCCCAGGTCGATCGACCTGGGGTGTGGACCCATTCGAGGTCGGTTGGCTCCATCGATGTTCCCAGCGCATCCCTGACGTCCAATTAAGGCGGTTTGAGGTCGGTTTGATCCAAGGGTGGGGAAGCCACTTCACGCGGATCGATGACATGGCGGTGGAGTAGCCCCTACTCCACCTTCCCCTATAAATACCAGCTGCATCCATCCATTCTAGACAATGTGGGTTCCACCTTAGTTCTATATTCCAGTTGTAAGTGTTAGTGTTAGTCTAGTGTGGGAGTTAGAGTTGAGTCGAGCGAAGCTCGGAGTCTCCGGAGTCGTCTTCTGGAGAGTCTGGTATTCCTCTTACCTTTCCTCTTTTGTAAGACTTTTAGTACTTAATATATTTACATTTCCTTTACTTTTCTGAGTATTTACTTTGAGTACTTACTTAGTGCAATATTACTCCAGTAGTAGTGTTGTAGTGTTCTAGTCTGTCCTGTAGTAGTCATTCACTAGATAAGTTAGTCTTGTCTACTTGGTTGTTTTCATCGCCGGTAGCTCATAGCACGGGGGCTTGGGCTAAGTCATATACTTAGTCTGGGTTGTAGGAAGTAGCGTGAGCATGGTGCTCAAGCTAAATCCTACCTTTGGATATCACCTCATTTAATTGGTTTACCACTCAATTTCCTGATGTATATTAGCAAGAACGACGAATCGTGACAGGACTCCGTCTCCTTATAGTTCTATTTGCGTAGGGTTTGGTCGATAGGCGCCCATAAGAATTAGGTTCGCTGGGATAGGGGATGAACCCTCCTACTCCTGGTCATATCTCCAGCAGCCAAGTAAGACAGGATTAGCGACTTTAGTGTACGTCCGCTACTAGATTAGATTAGTCCACAGAAGTAGAGTCAGAGTCATAGGAGTCTTATACTCACTCGTTGTCCTCCCACCTAGCAACATTACACTAGTTATCTTAGAGTTATCCAGGACCACATTCAACCTTCCTCTACCACTTCGTTTATCCTCACTACACTAGTTGAGCCTAGTTGAGATAGGATCTCTCTCCTGACCACTATTTTTAGCATGCTTTCCCTTGGGCACGATAAAAACCTTGGAATACTCATACTAGGGAAGTACTACACTGGTCTCTGTAAGCTTGCAGAGTTACCATTTTGTATATCTTGTGACATCACTAGAGCTAGCCTTGCTTAGCAATCCTAGAGCCATTACTTGAGGAGGAATTGTGACACCCTCTCTCTAGTAGTAGTTCTGGTTTGCAGTAAGCGTTGCTACCAGCGCCACCCTTGTCACATTATCTTTACTCTAGTCGGTGTGCGTAAGAAATGCCAACAGCCACCAGCCTTCAGCTTTGGAGCACCATCCAACTCGGCCACATTGTGACGCAAAACAGACCTTGAGATTTGGGACACAAGCATCCCCCCTAGGCTTAGACACGAGGTCTGGCCTTTCATGCTACTCACCATCCTCTGGAGGATTTGGGATAGCAAAAATGGGAACATGTTTCGTCATGAGACATTTAAGTCCAGAGCCGTTCTTGTGCGTGTTTGTGCTGATCTTGTTGTTTGGCACAAACGCCTACCTGCTTGTCTTCTAAACAGCCTAGATTGCTGGCGTGCGTTTATTCAACTTTGTAATACTCCCCTTGTAAGCCTTGCAGGGTGACTGGCTCGGGCAACTCTTTTGTTCGCTTTTTGAAATGAGAAGGTGGGGAAGCTCTCCCCCCGGTTTACTTTCAAAAACATAATCTCAACTTTGATGCTCGATTTCCTAACCCAAATCCACCCACCCCTCACATGATTAGCTTCTCCCTTCAAGACCCACAACTTCAGGGGTACTGCGCTATTCCGACTCTGTGTTGGTGGGGGCTCCGTTAGGCGACGCGACCGGACCTCAATTGAGGGGTGCGGCGGCGCCGCCTCCGGAGTTCGCCAGTGCGTTGAGCTCCTCGGCACTAGGGGAGCATGATCAGGTTGATTGCCTTCGACTTCAAGGGGAGCTTTGGAAACAGAGGCGTTCAGGTGAGGGTGGTATCACCGCCGATGAGGGTTTGACTTTCATTGAGAAGGGTTCGCCGGGAAACTCGGCAGGACCAAAGGGCGGAAAGGTTTGGCTGCACATCTCATCGCGAGTCGGAATGGATGGAACAAGTGAGATCAATCGAGTTTGACGACTCTTCAACGTCCTGGTGGAATCGAGATCTTTATGGCAGAGACAAGTGTTCATGGTTGTCTTCGACATGAGATTCACAGTTCCCAAGCTTGAAGGAGGCGGTCAAGGTAATAGGGAGGAAGTTGTGCAAATTTGGTCCACCATTTGATTCATCAAGTCGGTGGTTCAAGTACAATGTGGCCAGGGGTGATTTCAGTTTTGATTCGATTGGGGAATGCGAATTGAAGATCAAGGCACCATGGGCAAAACTGGGATTTTCGGTGGTTCACATTACCTACCAAGGTACACGTTGTTGCTAGGATCCTAGGGACGGAGCCTGACAAGGATGCACACGGCATGGATCCGGGACATGGTGAGCGTAAGGTAGGTGGTGACCCTGAGTCAGGGCACCTTTCTACTGTAGTTGTTAGCCTAGATCGAGTCAACCGGGTTAGGGTTACTCAGACAACTCCCAATTCCCTCCTCCCCCGACCGCCACTTTCCACTGCCAAAGCTTTACACAAGTTCGTGGGGCACTTCTGGAAAAACCACAAAGATCTTTTGCATCAGTTGTGAGATCAGAGGTTGCTCCAGTCATGAAGGTCAAGATGTAGCCTAATGGTGGCGGTTTTGGTGGTGGATGGCATCCCAATGATGGGGGTGTCGTGGGGGTTTCGGTCAAGGATATCATGGCAGAGACTTACAAGGAAGAGGTGGCTTTGGGAGTACCAATCAAGGTTGTGGTGGAGCTGGAGGAGGTTTTGGTCAGGATGGTCATGCTATTGGTAGTGGTTGTGGCAATGTCGGGCAAGATCAAGGGGCAAGGGTCATGGTGATGGATATGGTCGTGATCGGGGTCGTGGGAGATCTGGTTTTGCTCAGGGTGGCTTTGGGGCTGGAAATGGCTATGGCCCTGGTTGTGGCCAAGCAGGGGTTGGTCAAGATCAAGGCAGAGGAAAGTCTAAGAATATATCACATACCTGGAAGAGAAAGGAGGAGGACAAGAGTGCTAGCAAGGAGCGGGATGAAGGTATCAGGCAAGAGGAGATCCAGAATCAACAAGTGAATAATCATCAAGATGCAGATGCTAAATGGGAAGGTGTCAAGGTAATTGAAGAACAACCTAAGGGAGTAAGAAATAGGCCTCGGTAACTTTTGGTGGTGGACATCTGATTGTTGAGAGTTCATAGCCACAAGGTAAACAGCTAGTCCCCAAAGCTTCTGAGAAAAAAACATCTGCTACTTTTGATCATAGTATGATGTGTAACAATTGTGGCCTGCATAATCATGAAACAAAAGATTGTAGAAGGATCCGTTATGAAATTTGTGACCTTAACTCACATATTACTTATGACTATAAGAATTGTATGCCTTGGAATTTTGGGCCTGAGTTGTGTGCTGCTCAAGTGGAAGGGCAAAGCTTCTTTTACATTCAGGAGTGTATTGATCCCAAAGTTACTCAAGATAAAGCTAGCACTATGATACTGACTGTAGTACATGGGTCTGCAACAGCTAAACAGATAGAATTTGAGTTTGTGGACTTGATTGGGGGAGGTTTTTGGAAATTGAGAGTGAGATAGATCACAGACAGCAAGTTTATAATGAGGTTCCCCAATGCAAATATGGTAGCAGTCTGGTGTAGGATCCACAACTTAATCATGAAACATGGAGCTCATATCACTATTGATCCCTGGACATCAGCTGTGTGGTCTGATCAGAGCCTGCAAACAGGATGGTTTAGAGTTAGCAAAATCCCTGCTGATCAAAGGTCAATCAGAACTCTGAGTCAAGTTGGAGTCTTAGTTGGCAAAGTGTGGGAGATTGATGGGGGACTAGATATAGATATGATTATGTTAGGATCAAGATTGCTTGCGTTGATGTGACTAAAGTACCCAAAACTGCATCTGCTGCACTAGGAATGCCATTCATTTCCTTTGGTTTTGAGAGGGAGGTGGCAAAAGAAGGGAATGAGAAGGTTCTCAAAAGTGAGATAAAGGTTACTGAGGATCATCAATCAGCAACAAAAAGACTTAAACCATCTGAAACTAAGAATACAAGATAGGAAAAAGGGGGTGGTGAAGGGAGTAAGTCAACACAAATCTACAGAGGGATGTGAAAGAAGAAAACTGTCTGTCCATCAATGAGCCTGATGATGGGCTAAAGAGTTCAATTTCTGTTTTTTCTATTTCTGTTAATCTGTTTTTTCTATTTCTGTTAATCCTGTTATCTGCCTTCATCGTTGCTTGATGGGCGCTGAATTGTATAACTGATATTTGGAGTAGGCCTTCAGTTGGCGTTTCTGAAGGTTGCGGTCGTAGGTGTCAGGTTAGGTTGGGTCGTGTCCGACCTTCTGTCATCTTCTTAGCTTTAGAATTTCAAAACACTGTAGGAATGCCTTCGGTTCAAAAAAAAATTGTTCCAGTTCCAGTTACCCGTTACAGTCTTGATCCGGATTGTGACAGATGGGAAGGATGATGACACATTGCAGTAAGCATATTACATTTCCGATGTGTACTGTACACATTGACCGGGTTGGCCGGGCAAACCCGACCGGAAACGAAACGAAAATGTAGAGAAAAAAGACGTCGACTTCGCCTGCGACAAGCCATCATCATCCACCGCACCAAATTTGGTCAGCCGCTATATCCACCCGTACGATCGACGAGCCTACCCCCTACGGCCTACGGATCCACACGCGCCTAGCTACCTACGGCTTGTGCAGGATTTCCCTGGCGTACACGGCGGCCTCGACGAGGACGGTGATCTCGTCGGCGACGTCCGTGACATTGCACTGGTTCCCCCGGAACGTGGCCGCCGCCGCCGTGGGCCTCGCCGCCGCCACGCAGTCCAGCAGGCTCTGGTTGCACACCACGTCCAGATAGCTGTCGGTGGCCTGCACGCAGGCGTCGTGGAGCATGCAACAGGCGTCGATGGCGTCGCAGGGGACCTCGCCGGTGCACCCCGTGTACCTCACGCCGCAGTACTTGCCGTAGCGCATCAGCGGCGCTGCCCGATCGACGTACGGCGAAAATAGTCTCGTCAGATGGTTGGTTCCACGCAACTAATGACGAATGAAGCCATATATGAAGGAACACGTACCCGTGCAGTGCTGGGACTCGCATTCTCTGCTGCAATCCTGCGGATGCATAGATGGACATCATCATCGCAATGCAATGAGCTCATATATACATATCTATATCTCTACCACCGGTCCATGCTTGATGGACTGAAAGATATGGGTCAGACCCATACCGAATCGCCGCCGCTGAAGATGCTGCCGACGGCGGTGGGAGACAGGCTGCTGGTGACGACGGCGAGCAGCATGACGAGAAGAGGGGGAAGAAGAGGACGACGACTACACTGCCGTTGCAGTGGATGACGGGCGACGACGGCGAGCTCCCATAAGCTTCTTCCGCCCCCCATTATTCCGACGACGGAGCAGCAGGTTTTAATCTTGCTACTGAACGAGAGCTGTATATGAATATGAATATATGAATATATAGTATAGGCCGGGTATGATATATAGTAATGGAAAGTTTGGTGGCTTGGTTGGGAAAAATGCAGCTGTGTGTGTGTTCAAAGTAGTCCGTCCACCAATTGATTCGCACAACTGATGGATGGACGATGTCGACGACTCGACGGAGAACACCTCACTTCACTAACAGTATTTCGTTGCTTTTGATTTGATTCGCTCTGTCCGTCGTGTTTTTAACCATATAGTATATCTGCATGATGATCCTTACGTATTCGCAAAAAAAAAAATGATGATCCTTACGTTAAGAAACAGTACTTCAACCGTCTCGTGCTTGATTGAGGCTGCTTGATCTCCGTAGATAGATGAGATCGAAGTGGCGGCGTGTCAGCATACGCTCCAGAACTTTATTACGTTTCATTTGAACCTTATCTTCTCTAAAGAAAACAAAAATAAAATCAATTCCAACACAATCTGTGTTAGTTGTTAGTTCAACTGCAAGAGCTAGCTAGCGGACCAAACTCTGGCTAGCTAGCTCAGGGTGGTTGCCCGCCCGGTACGTGATCTGTCATCAGAATCTGAGACTAATCTCGCACACGTGACCACGCGCTACTTTGTTGCTCTTTGTTTGCCGGGCGCTACATGTTGGCTACGCCTCGTTGCATACATGTCCTTCTCTAGTTGCCGTTTTCTGGTGGGGACTGATGATTACGGCTAAGGATTGTTCAGTAATTTGACCGTTGCTTTGGCAACCAACCAATTTTTTTTTCCAAACAACTCTTTATTTAGGCTTCCCTATCCAATTTTTACAGTAATGCTTCCTGTAATACGTCTGATCGGTAGGACAATAACTTTATGGGCCGCAGCAGCCCACCAGGCTGGTACACCGATACGCCACTCCAGGAGGTGCCCCGTCTTATCCGTTTGGCATCGGCATCCTCGTCCTATCGCTTCGCCTCGCCATCTCCGCTCGATCTGTCCGCATGTGATGCTGCCGCTCCCCGCTCCCCACTCTCTCGATCTGTTCGTGCCGCTCGATTCTGCCGGCACCGCGTCCCCCACCGCGTCCGCCCTCTGAAAGTCCCTAGTTTGGTTTTGGCTAATTGATGAAACTTAAGACTAACTTTGTTTATCTAAAGTGGTTGATTTAGAGAAAGGTTGTCCACATGATGAGCTTATTGCATATGAAGCATGACACATGTCATGTGATCAAAGATGAAGATCAAGACGATGCTTGGCTCCATGGACCGGTGTTGAAGGTGAAGGGCTAGTCGAGGCTTCGAGTGAAGGACCATGCGATGGTGAAGCTCGGGCAAGACTAGGCGCCGATGGACCGATGCACGGTGAAGGGCAAGTGAAGTCGAGGTCGATGGATCGAGACGGTCATACGATGGTGTGAAGTGTTCATATCATTTGGAGAACAAAATGGGCTCAAGGCAAAGGTATAACCGATAGGGCCATTTTGTTTTGCACTCAAGACACCATGTAGAGGGTGTGAGTGGTTTTAGGATCGATAGCCGCACTATTAAGAGGGGAAGTCTTATCGGCTATTCGACGCATGGGTGCCACTAGGTGAATTCATGAAGTGCATTGCATGTAGGACCTAGTGAGCTAACCTAACCTTTGGGAAATGTTTGTGAAAAGCTAACACACAAGCACATGGAGATGTACACTTGGTGGTGTTGGCACATTTACAAAGGTGGCGTTTGGGCGCACTGTGGTTTGCAGGGTAGAGATGGGTTTGGGTCCCTCTCTTCCTCCCGCCGAGCCTGTGAGGCGGGATTCGGCGCTTTCGGGAAAAATGGATGCATATTTTCTATTGCGCCGGATGCAAAATTTGGTTGAAATCATGCTATCTCTGTTGATCAAGTTGGTATACATGTTGGATAGCATGTCTGAGAAGTTGGCGACGAAACGACGAAGGCTGCACTCGCGCGCGCGGGCCGGGCGACGTGTCCGGCGAGCGGCGGACGCCGACCAGAAAGTTTCGGTTTTCGGCCGTTCGACGGACGTCGCGCGGACGCGGGCCGGACGCGCGGCGGCGGACGCGGCTGTTTCTGTCTTTAAGGTCCGGGCGTGCTTGGGCCTCGGCCGTTGCTGGTCGTCGACGAAGGCGGCGGACGCGGGGCGGTCGCGTCCGGCGTAAGCCGGACGCGGACCAGAAAGTCTCGGGGCACCACGGCTCTCTCGGACGCAGAAATCGGCCTGCCCGAGGGGTAACGGTTGGATTTCGCCTTGGGCTTATAAATAGCCCCTTGGCCGGCCATGGGAGGTTCTCTTGCCCATTTCTACTCACTTGCTCATCCTTTGTGCTAGAGAAACACTCTCCCTCTCATCTCTCTTGCTTGCTCATCCAAAGTGAGATTGAGAGATCACCTAGTGCATTGCATTGCTTGAGGGCATCTAGTGGCACTTGTGGGTGGTTTAGCCGGTGGATTTCTTGTTACTCTTGGAGAGTACCGCTCCTAGCCGGCTTGGAGATTGTTGGAGGCGTTGGCAAGAAAAGGTGATTGTTCTTGGCCACCTCCGGTTGATTGTGAGAGGTTTGAGCTCACCTCGTGGGGATCACGAAGAGCGTCCTAGTGGATTGCGCGTGTCGTTGAGTACCTCGCTTGAGAGTGGTGTCTTGCGGTGCCTTGCGGGGCGAGCCTTGAGGGGCAAGCTAGCAATGCTCAAGTGCAAGATCATGGTGCTAGTTCATCCAATGAGGACAAGTCAAGTGATCAACCAAGCTCAAGCAATCAAGTGCAAGTGCTACAACCACAACATGTTGCAAGAGATCACCCAATTGATAGTGTTATTGGTGATGTTAGAAGTGGTGTGCAAACAAGATCAAGAGTGGCTATGATTTGTGAGTATGCATCATTTGTGTCAACCAAAGAGCCAAAAAAGTTGAGGAAGCCTTGGATGATGCCGATTGGATCATGGCAATGCAAGAAGAGCTCAATAACTTCACAAGAAATGATGTGTGGGAGTTAGTTGAGAGGCCGGAGGATCACAATGTCATTGGAACCAAATGGGTTTTCAAGAACAAGCAAGATCAAGATGGTGTTGTGATTAGAAACAAAGCAAGACTAGTTGCACAAGGCTATACTCAAGTTGAAGGTCTTGACTATGATGAAACATATGCTCCCGTGGCAAGATTGGAGGCAATAAGGATTTTATTGGCTTATGCATGTGCCCACAACATCAAGTTATATCAAATGGATGTCAAGAGTGCATTTCTCAATGGGATCATCAATGAGCTAGTATATGTTGAGCAACCTCCCGGTTTTGAAGATGAGAAGAAGCCCAACCATGTGTACAAGTTGAAGAAAGCTTTGTATGGCTTGAAGCAAGCACCTAGAGCATGGTATGAGAGATTGAAGACTTTTCTTCACTCCAAGGGGTTCATTATGGGCAAGGTTGATACTACTCTATTCACCAAGAAGATTGGTAATGATCTCTTCATTGTGCAAATCTATGTTGATGATATCATCTTTGGATCAACCAATCAAGCATATTGTGAAGAATTTGGTGAAATGATGGCAAAAGAGTTTGAGATGTCCATGATTGGTGAACTTAGCTATTTCCTTGGTCTTCAAGTCAAGCAATTGAAGAATGGGACATTTGTGAGTCAAGGAAAATACATAAGGGACATGTTGAAAAAGTTTGGAATGCAAGATGCAAAGCCAATTTCCACTCCAATGGGCACCAATGGGAATCTTGATAGTGATTTTGAGGGCAATATGATGAATCAAAAGGAATATCGGTCATTGATTGGAAGCCTACTCTATGTCACCGCATCAAGGCCGGATGTCATGTTTAGTGTTTGCATGTGTGCTAGATATCAAGCCTCACCTAGAGAGAGTCATCTCACGGCCGCAAAGAGAATATTGAGGTACTTGAAGCAAACAAGAGATGTTGGATTGTGGTATCCCAAGGGGTCAAAGTTTGAATTAATTGGATATTCGGACTCCGACTATGGTGGTTGCAAGATCAATAGAAAGAGCACAAGTGGTACATGTCAACTTCTTGGAAGATCACTTGTGTCATGGTCCTCAAAGAAACAAAATAGTGTGGCAATCTCTACCGCCGAAGCCGAATATGTTAGTGCGGGGAGTTGTTGTGCACAATTGCTTTGGATGAAGTCAACTTTGAAGGATTATGGCATCAACTTCAAGAATGTGCCATTGTTTTGTGATAATGAAAGTGCAATCAAGATGACACAAAACCCGGTTCAACATGGAAGAACAAAGCACATTGACATAAGGCATCACTTTATAAGAGATCATCAACAAAAGGGTGACATTTCCATTGAAAGTGTGGGCACCGATGATCAACTTGCCGACATCCTCACCAAGCCACTTGATGAAAGAAGGTTTTGCAAGCTAAGGAATGAGTTGAACATTCTTGATTTCTCAAACATGTGTTGAATGCACCCCACCACTACTTGACATGCCTCTCCTTCGACAAAGCAAGGTACAATTGGTTGACATGTCATTCATGCTTAGGATTATACTTATGGTAGCACATGTAGACATACAAGGTGCATTTGGAGCATTCATGATAAATCAAATGTGTTTGATGTATATATGCTTACCACTATTGCTTCTATGCTTTGCTTGATCTAGTGGTGACATATGACATGTTTGTGGGCTTGCAATCCTAGTGTTGAATCTAGAATATTTGCTACAAGTGTTTAATTCAACATAGGCAAGATAACCCTTGTCATGAGGTGTGAAGAAGCTTGTCTTTGGTTCAAACCGAATTAAATATCTTTGGCAAGTGGTCTAGATTGAACCAAATTTGACTAAAGTTTCGTTTACTCCATCAAAGTCATTTTCTCTCCACAATTTGATCCCATTTTTGGGCAATTGTTGACAAAGGGGGAGAGAAAAAGATGATTGAACATGATAAACATGATAAAGGGGTAAATAAAATTTTGATGCACACAAGTAGGGGGAGCAAGCTCATGAACAAAGTTGTTGCATTTATTTGTGCATTCTCATATGACTTGCTCATGGCACCTAGTTTTAAAGTTTTGTACAAGTGGTGTCTTCTTGCTTGTGTGGTGCAATGCTAGTATAGGACTTGAATGGTGTAATGATCTACTAGCATGCATAGGTTGTAACTAGACTCCCCTTGCCTTACAAGTGGTTCAAGAACTTTGCTTATAATGTTGATCTCACGGGGTTCTTGAGTTTTTGATGGATGTCTAGTTACTTCATGGTGCTAAGGATGGTGTAAAAGGCAACTCCGATTGGTATCACGCTTCAAAGGTCCATTTCTTACACCTTAGCATCATTTTGGTAGAATTACTCTCCCCACACTTCTATCCATGCATATGTGCAAAGCTTCAAATCCAAACTCTATGCACATATGTAGGGGGAGCAATACTACCAAAACCGAACTTGCTATAGTTGTCCAAATTCCTCTTGTGAGCTTATTGATTGGACAAGTATGACAAGTTCAAAATCTTTATTATAAAATCATCTTTGTTGAGGTTGTCATCAATTACCAAAAAGGGGAGATTGAAAGTCCCTAGTTTGGTTTTGGCTAATTGATGAAACCTAGGACTAACCTTGTTTATCTAAAGTGGTTGATTTAGAGAAAGGTTGTCCACATGATGAGCATATTGCATATGAAGCATGACACATGTCATGTGATCAAAGATGAAGATCAAGACGATGCTTGGCTCCATGGACCGGTGTTGAAGGTGAAGGGCTAGTCGAGGCTTCGGAGTGAAGGACCATGCGATGGTGAAGCTCGGGCAAGACTAGGCGCCGATGGACCGATGCACGGTGAAGGGCAAGTGAAGTCGAGGTCGATGGATCGAGACGGTCACATGATGGTGTGAAGTGTTCATATCATTTGGAGGAACAAAATGGGCTCAAGGCAAAGGTATAACCGATAGGGCCATTTTGTTTTGCACTCAAGACACCATAGAGGGTGTGAGTGGTTTAGGATCGATAGCCGCACTATTAAGAGGGGAAGTCTTATCGGCTATTCGACGCATGGGTGCCACTAGGTGAATTCATGAAGTGCATTGCATGTAGGACCTAGTGAGCTAACCTAACCTTTGGGAAATGTTTGTGAAAAGCTAACACACAAGCACATGGAGATGTACACTTGGTGGTGTTGGCACATTTACAAAGGTGGCGTTTGGGCGCACCGTGGTTTGCGGGGTAGAGATGGGTTTGGGTCCCTCTCTTCCTCCCGCCGAGCTCGTGAGGCGGGATTCGGCGCTTTCGGGAAAAATGGATGCATATTTTCTATTGCGCCGGATGCAAAATTTGGTTGAAATCATGCTATCTCTGTTGATCAAGTTGGTATACATGTTGGATAGCATGTCGAGAAGTTGGCGACGAAACGACGAAGGCCGCACTTTTGCCGCGGGCGCGGACGCCGGGCGCGTGTCCGGCGACGCGGACGCCGACCCGAAAGTTTCAGTTTTCGGCCGTTCGGCCGGACGGACTCGCCGGACGCGGGGCGGACGCGGGCGGCGGACGCGGCGGATCTGTGCTGCGTCCGGGCGTCTTGGGCCTCAAAGACGTGCGTTGCTCCCGAGCGAGGAAAGGCGGCGGACGCGGGCGGTCGCGTCCGGCGTAAGCCGGACGCGCGACCCGAAAAAGTCTCGGGGCACCACGGCTCTCTCGGACGCAGAAATCGGCCTGCCCGAGGGGTAACGGTTGGATTTCGCCTTGGGCTTATAAATAGCCCCTTGGCCGGCCATGGGAGGTTCTCTTGCCCATTTCTACTCACTTGCTCATCCTTTGTGCTAGAGAAACACTCTCCCTCTCATCTCTCTTGCTTGTTGCTCATCCAAAGTGAGATTGAGAGATCACCTAGTGCATTGCATTGCTTGAGGGCATCTAGTGGCACTTGTGGGTGGTTTAGCCGGTGGATTTCTTGTTACTCTTGGAGAGTACCGCTCCTAGCCGGCTTGGAGATTGTTGGAGGCGTTGGCAAGAAAAGGTGATTGTTCTTGGCCACCTCCGGTTGATTGTGAGAGGTTTGAGCTCACCTCGTGGGGATCACGAAGAGCGTCCTAGTGGATTGCGCGTGTCGTTGAGTACCTCGCTTGAGAGTGGTGTCTTGCGGTGCCTTGCGGGGCGAGCCTTGAGGGGCTAGTGACTTGAGGGTCACACCGAAGAACCATCTAGGTGTTGGTCGACACAACCGGTGACTAGCTTGGCGGTGCCCAAGTGAACACCGGGTGAACAAAAACAATTGTGTTCATCTTAGTTCCGGTGATTGGTCTCCGATTGTGTGTTGCCGATTGATTGATTGTTCATCTCTTGGTGATTGGCAACCTCGACTCTACGCGTTGGTATAACAAGCTCCTACCCTCTCTTGCATTACTTTGTTTACATTCTTGCAAAGTAGAATTGCTTGCGTGGTCGGTCGGGAACCACATCTTGTGTAGACTAAATCCCGTGGGTAGAATTGCTTGTGTGGTCGGTCGGGAACCACTCCTTGTGTAGATTAAATCCCGTGGGTAGAACTCTTGATCACTAGCGGTAGCTATTGTTTGTGCTAGTGATCACCTACTAGAATTGTTTGGATAGGAGGCTTGCAACATCTAGTAGGCTAAGCAAAACTTGCTTTCCGCCGTTTGTGTATCTAACGAAGTTTGCTTAGTGAGTTTGTAGAATTTTTTATAGGCTATTCACCCCCCCTCTAGCCATCTAGGACCTTACAAGTGGTATCGGAGCCGAGGTCACCGTTTTTGTGCAAGGTGGCTCAAATTGTGTTCAACCATGTTGGGGGCAAACCGCCTATGTTTGATGGAGTTAGCTCATTTGACCATTGGAAGAGAAAGATGATCATGTATCTTGGTTCGATACAAGAGAGAGTCTTGCAAGTTACATTGCATGACTATGCTATTCTTGATAATGATCATCTCACCGATGAAGATAAAGCCAACATCACATGCAATAGAATGGCTCTCAACACCCTATACAATGGCATTGATACAAAGGTGTTTGAGGGAATCAAGGATTTAGAGCTTGCAAGTGAAGTGTGGACTAGGTTGGGTGAGACCTATGAGGGCACCAAGGTTGTGAAGAGTGCCAAGCTATATGGGCTCAAGAGTGAGTTCGAGAACTTCAAGAAGAAGGAGGATGAAACAATCATTGAAATGTTTCATCGCTTGCAAGTGATTGTGAATGATCTCAAGAGTTTGGGACACAAGACAAAAGATGAAGATTTTTGTCACAAGTTCTTGATATGCTTGCCGAAGAGCTTCAAGATGTTGAAGCTAATGCTACAAAGAGATGGGCTTGAAAATAAGAAGCCAAATGATTTGCTTGGTGAAGTCTTGACATATGACAAATTTGATCAAGATGATGAGAAGGTGGAAGAGGAGAAGAAGAAGAAGACCGTGGCATTCCAAGCCACATCCTCCAAGGGCAAAGCACCAATCTTTGAAGAAGAAGAAACCAATGAGGAAGATGGTGACTTTGAGATTGATGATGAGGCACTAGCTCTTGTGGTGAAGAAGATGGGACACATGTTCATCAAGAGAAGAGGCTTCAAGAGAAACAACTTCAAGAAGCAAGAGCAACCAAGAAAGTGCTTCAATTGTGATAGCACCGAGTATCTACAAGCCGAATGCCCATATGAGAAGAAGAAGAACTACAACAAGGGCAAATTTGAGAAGAAGAAGCATGAGGCCAAGATGACACTCAAGAAGGGCAAGAATGGTGCATTTGTGGTCACTTGGGAGAGTGACAATGATGATGAAGATGAAGATACAAGCAACAAGGCTATGGCTTCCATCGCCATCAACAAGAAGTCTTCATTATTCTCCACATCACCATCATGCTTCATGGCCAAGGAAACAAAGGTACAATATGATGATAGTGATGATGATAGTGAGATGGAATATGCTCACGATGTTGATAATGTTGATGATGATGATGAACCGACTAAGGATCAATTATATGACTTGATGCAAGAAACTAGAGATATAGCTATTGCCAAGGAAAAGGAGTGCAAGAAGCTTTCAATGAAAGTAGAAATACTTGAGAAAGCCCTAGGTGAGCTTATGACCACTCATGAGAGTCTAGTGGTAGACCATGAGAAGCTTGGTGATGCTCATTCTAAGCTTAAAGAAGCTCACTCACTTCTACTTGAGCAACAAGCAAAGAAAGTGGTGATTGCATCATGTGATATAGGTCTTACTTGTGACATCATTGATGAGTCATTTTATCAACCTATCATCATGACAAATGCTAACCCTTCTTGTAGCACATCATCCACCACCACCACCGACTCTATCTCCACTACTAGTGATGGCTTCACTTGTGATGCTACACTAATGGTAGAGAATGAGACCCTCAAGAAGGAGGTGGATGAGCTCACTCATGCCTTAGGCAAAGCCTATGGTGGTGAGGCCCGCTTGCTAAAGTGCTTGGGTAGCCAAAGGTTCTCTCTTAACAAAGAGGGATTGGGCTATACCCCCAGAAGGGCAAGTCGGCCTTTGCAACTCCAAAGCCTAGCTTTGTGAAGAGCAATGGTCGGTTTTGCTATAGATGCAAGCAAGTTGGGCACCTAGAGCAAAATTGCAACAAGAAGCAACAAAACAAAAAACTTGACAATGCTATACCTTTTGATTCTTGTTATGTGCTTACCAAGGGTGTGAAAGGTGTGCAAGCTAAGTTTGTTGGTACACCCATTGTTGGCCCAAAGAAGAAGGCAATTTGGGTACCAAAGAGATTAGTCACTAACCTACAAGGACCCAAGCAAAAATGGGTACCTAAGCTTCATTGATTTGCTTGTAGGTGAATTATAAAGCCGGAGGAAGGCATTGGATTATTGATAGTGGGTGTTCTCAACACATGACCGCACATCAAGAATGTTTGATTCAATTGAGAAGAATGATAGTGGCATTGAGTCAATTACTTTTGGCAATAACAAGAAAGGCAAGGTTGTTGGTTTGGGCAAGATTGCAATATCAAATGACATGAGTATCTCCAATGTGATGCTAGTTGAAAGCTTGGATTTCAATCTTCTCTCCGTGGCACAAATTTGTGATCGAGGCTACAAGTGCATTTTTGGGGCAAATGATGTTGAGGTAGTTTCTCTTGATGGTTCCAACTTGGTGTTCAAAGGTTTTAGATATGAGAATCTCTATCTTGTTGATTTCAACACTAGTGAAGCTTCCTTGACAACATGTTTGATATCAAAATCAAGTTTGGGTTGGCTTTGGCATAGAAGGCTTGGACATGTTGGCATGAAACAATTGAAGAAACTCACACAACACAATCTTGTTGAAGGCTTGAAAGATGTTGTATTTGAGAAGGACAAGTTGTGTAGTGCATGTCAAGCCGGAAGCAAGTTGGAAACTCACATCCAAAGAAGAGCATAATGAGCACATGCAAGGCATTTGAGTTGTTGCACATGGATCTATTTGGCCCAACTACATACACAAGTATTGGTGGCAACAAGTATGGATTCGTCATAGTGGATGACTTCACAAGATTCACATGGGTATTCTTTCTTAGTGACAAGAGTGAAGTGTATGACACCTTCAAAACATTTCTCACTAGAGTTCACAATGAGTTTGACATGAGGATCAAGAAAGTGAGAAGTGACAATGGGAGTGAATTCAAGAATACAAGAATGGAAGAATTATGTGATCACTATGGCATTGGTCATCAATTCTCGGCCAAGTACACTCCACAATCAAATGGCCTAGTTGAGAGGAAAAATAGAACATTGCTTGATATGGCTAGATCAATGCTTCATGAGTACAATGTTAGTCAATCATTTTGGGATGAAGCAATCAACACGGCATGTTACTACATCAATAGGCTCTATTGTCACACTTTGCTAGAGAAGACCCCATATGAATTACTTCATGGAAGAAAGCCCAACATTGGTTATTTTAGAGTATTTGGTTGCAAATGCTACATCTTGAGGAAGGGCACTAGATTGGGGAAGTTTGAAAAGAGATGTGATGAAGGGTTCCTACTCGGTTATTCAACTACAAGCAAGGCTTATAGAGTTTGGAACAACTCAAGTGGCATTCTAGAAGAAGTCCATGATGTGCAATTTGATGAAACCAATGGGTCACAAGATGAAGATGAGAATCTAGAAGATGTTGGTGGAACTCAATTGGTTGAAGCTATGAAGAACATGGACATTGGTGACATAAGAGCAAAGCAAGTGGTGGATGTGCAAGATGATAAAGATGAAGTGCTCAATTCTCCATTGAGGCAAGCTAGCAATGCTCAAGTGCAAGATCATGGTGCTAGTTCATCCAATGAGGACAAGTCAAGTGATCAACCAAGCTCAAGCAATCAAGTGCAAGTGCTACAACCACAACATGTTGCAAGAGATCACCCAATTGATAGTGTTATTGGTGATGTTAGAAGTGGTGTGCAAACAAGATCAAGAGTGGCTATGATTTGTGAGTATGCATCATTTGTGTCAACCAAAGAGCCAAAAAAGTTGAGGAAGCCTTGGATGATGCCGATTGGATCATGGCAATGCAAGAAGAGCTCAATAACTTCACAAGAAATGATGTGTGGGAGTTAGTTGAGAGGCCGGAGGATCACAATGTCATTGGAACCAAATGGGTTTTCAAGAACAAGCAAGATCAAGATGGTGTTGTGATTAGAAACAAAGCAAGACTAGTTGCACAAGGCTATACTCAAGTTGAAGGTCTTGACTATGATGAAACATATGCTCCGTGGCAAGATTGGAGGCAATAAGGATTTTATTGGCTTATGCATGTGCCCACAACATCAAGTTATATCAAATGGATGTCAAGAGTGCATTTCTCAATGGGATCATCAATGAGCTAGTATATGTTGAGCAACCTCCCGGTTTTGAAGATGAGAAGAAGCCCAACCATGTGTACAAGTTGAAGAAAGCTTTGTATGGCTTGAAGCAAGCACCTAGAGCATGGTATGAGAGATTGAAGACTTTCTTCAATCCAAGGGGTTCATTATGGGCAAGGTTGATACTACTCTATTCACCAAGAAGATTGGTAATGATCTCTTCATTGTGCAAATCTATGTTGATGATATCATCTTTGGATCAACCAATCAAGCATATTGTGAAGAATTTGGTGAAATGATGGCAAAAGAGTTTGAGATGTCCATGATTGGTGAACTTAGCTATTTCCTTGGTCTTCAAGTCAAGCAATTGAAGAATGGGACATTTGTGAGTCAAGGAAAATACATAAGGGACATGTTGAAAAAGTTTGGAATGCAAGATGCAAAGCCAATTTCCACTCCAATGGGCACCAATGGGAATCTTGATAGTGATTTTGAGTGCAATATGATGAATCAAAAGGAATATCGGTCATTGATTGGAAGCCTACTCTATGTCACCGCATCAAGGCCGGATGTCATGTTTAGTGTTTGCATGTGTGCTAGATATCAAGCCTCACCTAGAGAGAGTCATCTCACGGCCGCAAAGAGAATATTGAGGTACTTGAAGCAAACAAGAGATGTTGGATTGTGGTATCCCAAGGGGTCAAAGTTTGAATTAATTGGATATTCGGACTCCGACTATGGTGGTTGCAAGATCAATAGAAAGAGCACAAGTGGTACATGTCAACTTCTTGGAAGATCACTTGTGTCATGGTCCTCAAAGAAACAAAATAGTGTGGCAATCTCTACCGCCGAAGCCGAATATGTTAGTGCGGGAGTTGTTGTGCACAATTGCTTTGGATGAAGTCAACTTTGAAGGATTATGGCATCAACTTCAAGAATGTGCCATTGTTTTGTGATAATGAAAGTGCAATCAAGATGACACAAAACCCGGTTCAACATGGAAGAACAAAGCACATTGACATAAGGCATCACTTTATAAGAGATCATCAACAAAAGGGTGACATTTCCATTGAAAGTGTGGGCACCGATGATCAACTTGCCGACATCCTCACCAAGCCACTTGATGAAAGAAGGTTTTGCAAGCTAAGGAATGAGTTGAACATTCTTGATTTCTCAAACATGTGTTGAATGCACCCCACCACTACTTGACATGCCTCTCCTTCGACAAGCAAGGTACAATTGGTTGACATGTCATTCATGCTTAGGATTATACTTATGGTAGCACATGTAGACATACAAGGTGCATTTGGAGCATTCATGATAAATCAAATGTGTTTGATGTATATATGCTTACCACTATTGCTTCTATGCTTTGCTTGATCTAGTGGTGACATATGACATGTTTGTGGGCTTGCAATCCTAGTGTTGAATCTAGAATATTTGCTACAAGTGTTTAATTCAACATAGGCAAGATAACCCTTGTCATGAGGTGTGAAGAAGCTTGTCTTTGGTTCAAACCGAATTAAATATCTTTGGCAAGTGGTCTAGATTGAACCAAATTTGACTAAAGTTTTGTTTACTCCATCAAAGTCATTTTCTCTCCACAATTTGATCCCATTTTTGGGCAATTGTTGACAAAGGGGAGAAAAGATGATTGAACATGATAAACATGATAAAGGGGTAAATAAAATTTTGATGCACACAAGTAGGGGAGCAAGCTCATGAACAAAGTTGTTGCATTTATTTGTGCATTCTCATATGACTTGCTCATGGCACCTAGTTTTAAAGTTTTGTACAAGTGGTGTCTTCTTGCTTGTGTGGTGCAATGCTAGTATAGGACTTGAATGGTGTAATGATCTACTAGCATGCATAGGTTGTAACTAGACTCCCTTGCCTTACAAGTGGTTCAAGAACTTTGCTTATAATGTTGATCTCACGGGGTTCTTGAGTTTTTGATGGATGTCTAGTTACTTCATGGTGCTAAGGATGGTGTAAAAGGCAACTCCGATTGGTATCACGCTTCAAAGGTCCATTTCTTACACCTTAGCATCATTTTGGTAGAATTACTCTCCCCACACTTCTATCCATGCATATGTGCAAAGCTTCAAATCCAAACTCTATGCACATATGTAGGGGAGCAATACTACCAAAACCGAACTTGCTATAGTTGTCCAAATTCTCTTGTGAGCTTATTGATTGGACAAGTATGACAAGTTCAAAATCTTTATTATAAAATCATCTTTGTTGAGGTTGTCATCAATTACCAAAAAGGGGAGATTGAAAGTCCCTAGTTTGGTTTTGGCTAATTGATGAAACCTAGGACTAACCTTGTTTATCTAAAGTGGTTGATTTAGAGAAAGGTTGTCCACATGATGAGCTTATTGCATATGAAGCATGACACATGTCATGTGATCAAAGATGAAGATCAAGACGATGCTTGGCTCCATGGACCGGTGTTGAAGGTGAAGGGCTAGTCGAGGCTTCGGAGTGAAGGACCATGCGATGGTGAAGCTCGGGCAAGACTAGGTGCCGATGGACCGATGCACGGTGAAGGGCAAGTGAAGTCAGGTCGATGGATCGAGACGGTCACATGATGGTGTGAAGTGTTCATATCATTTGGAGGAACAAAATGGGCTCAAGGCAAAGGTATAACCGATAGGGCCATTTTGTTTTGCACTCAAGACACCATAGAGGGTGTGAGTGGTTTAGGATCGATAGCCGCACTATTAAGAGGGAAGTCTTATCGGCTATTCGACGCATGGGTGCCACTAGGTGAATTCATGAAGTGCATTGCATGTAGGACCTAGTGAGCTAACCTAACCTTTGGGAAATGTTTGTGAAAAGCTAACACACAAGCACATGGAGATGTACACTTGGTGGTGTTGGCACATTTACAAAGGTGGCGTTTGGGCCTTGTGTTCAAGAGATGGATCTCTTCAAGCCCGAAGGTTGGTTCGCATGGGAAAAATGGATGCATATTTTCTATTGCGCGGATGCAAAATTTGGTTGAAATCATGCTATCTCTCGTTGATCAAGTTGGTATACATGTTGGATAGCATGTCAAGAAGTTGGCGGAAACGACGAAGGCCGCACTGCAAGGGCGCCGGACGGGCCGAGACCCGTCCGGCGGGCGGACGCCGACTGTAAAGCGCGCGGCCGTTCGGCCGGACGCCGCGGACGGACGCGGGCCGGACGCGCCGGGCCTGGACGCTGGCCTTGGACGTGGCGTGGGCGTCTTGGGCCTCAAGCACAGCGCTTCTTGTCGGCGAGCGCGGCGGACGCGGCTTAAGTCGCGTCCGGCGTAAACCCCCCGGACGCCGACCCGAAAGTCTCGGGCACCACGGCTCTCGGACGCGTGGCGGACGCGAGCCGGACGCGGCGGATCGCGAGGTGATTTGAACGTTGGGCCGCGTGGCGCACTTCAAATCCCAACGGCGTCTCGCGGCGCGCGACGCGCGGGACGCGTCCCGGCGGAGCCGCGGACGTTGCCGGCGGGTTGAAATCGGCCCGCCCGAGGGGTAACGGTTGATTTGCCTTGGGCTTATAAATAGCCCCTGGCCGGCCATGGGAGGTTCTCTTGCCCATTTCTACTCACTTGCTCATCCTTTGTGCTAGAGAAACACTCTCCCTCTCATCTCTCTTGCTTGTTGCTCATCCAAAGTGAGATTGAGAGATCACCTAGTGCATTGCATTGCTTGAGGGCATCTAGTGGCACTTGTGGGTGGTTTAGCCGGTGGATTTCTTGTTACTCTTGGAGAGTACCGCTCCTAGCCGGCTTGGAGATTGTTGGAGGCGTTGGCAAGAAAAGGTGATTGTTCTTGGCCACCTCCGGTTGATTGTGAGAGGTTTGAGCTCACCTCGTGGGGATCACGAAGAGCATCCTAGTGGATTGCGCGTGTCGTTGAGTACCTCGCTTGAGAGTGGTGTCTTGCGGTGCCTTGCGGGGCGAGCCTTGAGGGGCTAGTGACTTGAGGGTCACACCGAAGAACCATCTAGGTGTTGGTCGACACAACCGGTGACTAGCTTGGCGGTGCCCAAGTGAACACCGGGTGAACAAAAACAATTGTGTTCATCTTAGTTCCCGGTGATTGGTCTCCGATTGTGTGTTGCCGATTGATTGATTGTTCATCTCTTGGTGATTGGCAACCTCGACTCTACGCGTTGGTATAACAAGCTCCTACCCTCTCTTGCATTACTTTGTTTACATTCTTGCAAAGTAGAATTGCTTGCGTGGTCGGTCGGGAACCACATCTTGTGTAGACTAAATCCCGTGGGTAGAATTGCTTGTGTGGTCGGTCGGGAACCACTCCTTGTGTAGATTAAATCCCGTGGGTAGAACTCTTGATCACTAGCGGTAGCTATTGTTTGTGCTAGTGATCACCTACTAGAATTGTTTGGATAGGAGGCTTGCAACATCTAGTAGGCTAAGCAAAACTTGCTTTCCGCCGTTTGTGTATCTAACGAAGTTTGCTTAGTGAGTTTGTAGAATTTTTTATAGGCTATTCACCCCCCTCTAGCCATCTAGGACCTTACACCCTCCCCTGACGCCGGCACCTCCCCCGGCGCCCTCTCCCCGGCGGCCTGTCCGCGTCGGCCCACCTCACTGTCCAAGTCGGCGCCGACCCCCAAGCCCACCTTCCACCATCGGTAGCGCTCCCCAACACCACGGCGACTACATCGACGACGGCGTCTGATGGGGCTTCTCCAAACGGCGACGGCTGTTGCAGATCTGCGCATGCAGCCGGTGGGGGCCCCACCACAGCGACTACATCGACGATGCCTCTCACCCCCGCCGCTCCCCGGAGGCCCTGTCTCTTCCCCAACCGACGACGAGTGGCCCGCTGCTCCCTGGCTGGCGACGCGCGGCCCTGTCTCTTTCCCAACAGGCGACACGCTGCTTCGTCTATACTGCGTCAGCACCGTGGTGACCTCCATCCCCTTACTCCTGCTGCCGTCCATGGAGGTTGGGGCCTGCTGCGAGCCATGGAGGTTGGGTGGCTGCTCATCGTGTTCTTCTCTTCCTTTGCTCCCCACCTCGCTCTCTTCTACGGGGGGCTCACCATGGCCGGCGGCGGCGAGCTCTTGACCTCGGCGGCAGGGCCCAACCCCATCTCCGGCGATGTCCTAGGGTTCCGGTGAGCACCGCCTCACCCTTATCTCCCTCTTTTTTTTGTGTGTTTCACAAGATGATTTTGTTTTGGCGCAGCAGTAGATCCCATGTTGTTTCATGGGGTTTGTTCGAATGTTTCTCACAAACATAAGTTGGTTCAATAGATTTTTCTGTTTTGTTTCAATAGATTTTCCCATTTTGGTTCAATAGATTACTTCTTTTTTCACATTTTTCAATAGTCATTTTTTGTTGTTTCATTTTTCAAATTTTTTTGTTTCTGTTATTGTTCAAATCTTGTTTCAGACGACACATTTACCATGTTTCAGTTCTTTGTTTTCTTTTTTGTTTCAATTTTTTTTGTTTCATATTCGTTTTCTGTTTTGTTTCAGATCTTATTTGTTCTTTGTTTCAGTTCTCGTTTCTTGTTTGTTTCAGTTTTTTTTTTGTTTCATATTCTTTTTTTGTTTCGAGGGTTGGGCGGTGGTGGCGGATGTCCGCGAGAGCCGGCCACCGAGGAGGAGGACCGCCAGGGTGTTCCCGTGTGCGTTCCCATGTGAGGCGTCCGTGTGCGTTCCTGTGTGTGTGTCGGTCCGTGTGGGAACGGTGGTGGTGGGCCGGGCCCGGGCGTCCTATGCTAGGACGTCCGAGCGGGAGCACGACCCCAATTTTTAGCATGCAAGTTGATTTGGAGCTTAACTCAAAGTGGGGCTACAAAGTTTTCTGGGCTGGGCCAATAATGTTTCGTCTTTTTTAATACAAATTGAATGGGCCTTTGATCCACGTGGCCACCAAGGCTTGGCTTACAATTGTGCTGTTGTTCGGTAGAGATTCTTGAGAAGTTGATTTGGGCTGTTTCTATTAAAAACATGTCAAATAGAAGTGCTCCTCACGTGGAGCTCCCGAAATCATGCTCTCTCAGATGAGGCCTAATAATGATTTTTTACCAGCGTCTTACGTGTAAGTTGAGTTGTCGAGCTGTGCAGGTGACGCGTACGCTCAGAGTCATCAGGGTGGATGAGAAACAAACTTAGAGAGCTAAATGTGCAATTTAAATATACCCCAGGGCTTAGAGCAGAGCTCGGAACAAGTTTAGATAGAGTAGCGGGATCTAGGAGTCTGGACAAGTTCGAAGACCCACAAGTAATATTTATTCTTCTTTCTAAAATATGGATGCCCACGTGTGGACGAATTTGAGGCACGTCAGCGGAAGCCTCATGAGTTTTAGAAGATAAGGAAAAAAATAAAAGAAAGAGAAAGGGGGGGAGGTATTATGGACACTTTTATCCTTTTATTCACTATACGAGAAGCTATTTTCTACCAAACACTTTAGCAAATAGATTAATCGCCAAAAGATAATAAGGAAACAAAGAAAAAAAGAAAGAAAGTTCAGGAGGACTTGTTCACCCTTAATTAGAGTTCGGGTCAGGGGGGCCACCGGAGGAGAGCTAGGCCTGTGGGTGAAATAAATCAGGTCCGGATGGTCCGGACCGCGCTTCCATACGGATGACTCCCTGCTCGGGTGGGCAGTTGTACCATGCAAATTGTGGACCGCATGTCAGTGGCATCATCCGGACCGTGGTTGCGTACGGACCATCCGGACCTGATTTATTTCTGTGGGTCATGGTCGAGGTCTAGGGTGGAGTGGAGGGCAAGCTACAGGTCCAGCTAGCCCACGAAAGGCTGGGCCTGGGGATCGAAGGCTGAGCCAATGGCCCTGTTGGGCTTGTTGGCTTCCGCGGGAGAAAAGAAAAATGGGCCTACAGGGAAAAATAAAGGGAGGAATGGGCCAATGGAGGCCTGATTAGATGACTAGGAACTACTAACTAAGGGTTTTTTCCCATTGTGATTTAAAGGGATTTAACAGGAATTTGATATGAATTTGTCCAATCTAACTCCATACAAACTCAAACCAAATCAACACCAAGACACTATCCTACGATTGATTCTATACTCAATCCAACAATTTATATATAAACTCTTCTTAATTGTCTATGGTTTGACCTAGCGACTACATGCTTCGCACGTTGCAAGCAAAAAAAAAAAAAAGCTCGTATTTTTGTGATGCACAAAAGCCAGATTGTTACAGGGATGGATCGTGGGATTGGGTGAGTGGCAGGCGATGTGTTGGCTTTCCGGTTTTACTCGCTTGTGTGTCGTGGTAGTGGGGCGAGCGAGGGCAGGGATCACAAGTGAAAGGTAGGTCGATGCAGTGAGGTGTGAGGGATCGCAACGAACAGAACCACAAACTCACGTTAAAATTCCGTACCAAAAAGGTGTCTACTCTTTAATCTTTTTAGTTGAAAAAATGAACTAAAGAGATAGAAGTTTACATGTTCAACTTTTTATCGAATCCTAATATGCGCCCTACATAAACCGTAAGGAGTATATATATTTTGTTGCACTTCATCTTATTTCAAAACTTTCAAACTTTTAAGAAATTGGTACCTAACAATAACTCAATATACACCAAATTAAACACACATATAAAATGGCAAATACATCAATTCAAACATCTGAACTACCAAAAACATTTTCCCCAAAAAACAGTCAAAGTTGTTCACGGATCCCCGAGTGACATCGCAAAATTCGTGATTCGAGTTATAGTTCAGAGAATGCTTATATACATATTCACAAATCAAAATTATAGAGAGAAATCAAAAGGCAGAGGAAATATATGGGCAGGCTCAATGGTTTTTTTTTTGGGTGAACATGGGCTCAATGATCTAACTGAAACGGTTTGTATAGGGTAGAGAAAATAATAGAAAGAAAAACATAGCCTCACAAACGAGGAGTGCTGTTGCAACTTGCAACAATGGGCTCGAGGCCCTCGAGGAGAAATGGCTACTTTAGTGATAGTGTACAAATATACAATACAACATCATCAATGCCAACATTATATGGTTCTATTTTAAATTATAAGTTGTTTTAGCTCTATCCTAAGTTCAATTTTTCTAACTTTTAGTAAATTTGTTTTTAGAAAAAATATACGCTGCTACTATATCAACAATTTCCATTACATACACCATGAGATATATGTGACAAGTGATTCTTTCGATATTGTAGATGGTAACATGTATTTTTCTATAAATTTAATAAAATCAGATAAGTTATATTAGGTTCAGAACAAACTCAAAACGACTCTTAATCTGAAATGTGGGGTGTATATTTGTAGATCTTTGCGGTACATCTACCATCACAATCGAAAATACAAACACCGAGGAAAAAATATACGTCGTAGTACATCTTTGTAAACTACGGATGAACGTACATGAAAAATTTTATATTATACCAATAAAATACCACTGTGCTAATTTGAATGGCAGAAGTTATTATACTAAAAAACCATTGTGCTAATTTGAACGAACGAACCATTGTCAACATGGGCTTAATAATGTAACCGTTTGAGGTTTGTATAGGGCAGAGAAAATAATAGAGACAAACTACATGGCCTCACAAACGGGGAGTGTTGTTGCAACAATGGGCTTTAGTGATAGTGTACGAATATATATAATACAACATCATCAATGCCGACAATAGATGGTTCCATTAGGGCATTCACAATGCAGACTCTACCACAGAGTCCAAGACTATTTATTACCCTTCTATTTATTGTGTTTCTTTGATGACGGTATATTTATTGAAGAGAAAGACAGTAAAAAAACCAAGACTCCAAGTCTTATTTAGACTCTATGTCCACAATCTTCGAGGTAAATATGCCGCCACATCAAGAAATACAATAAATAGAAGGATAATAAATAGTCTTGAATTATGTGATAGAGTCTTGACGTTGGATCGTTATAAACTACAAGTTGTATCCTAAGTTACAACTTGCCGACAATAGACGGGGAGTAGCTCTATCCTAAGTTAATTTTTTTTTTCTAATTTTGAGTAGATTTGTTTTAGAAAAAATTACACGCTGCTACTATATCAACAATTTCCATTACATACACCATGAGATATATGTGACCGTGATTCTTTCGATATTGTGGATGCTATCATGTCTTCTCTACACATTTACTCAAATTAGATATAAGTTAAATTAGGTTTAGGAGAAAGTATGAGTCTTAATTTGGAACGCGGGGTGTATATTTGTAGATCTTTGCTGTATATCTACCATCACAATCGATAATACAAACACCGAGGAAAAAAAATATACGTACGTACATCTTTTTAAACTACGGATGTACGTACATGAAAAATTTTATATTATAGCAATAAAATACCACTGTGCTAATTTGAATGGCAGAAGTTATTATACTAAAAACCACTGTGCTAATTTGAACGAACGGGCAGAAGCACGGGCGAAGCTTCACCGTCCATCCCATCCCCCAGATCGCCCGCCCAAGCCTCCGCGCCTCACGTTCCCCCGTCCACCCAGCAAACACCGTCCCCGTCCAACCACATCCCCCACGTGTCCCACCGACCACTCCTCCTCCACCCATCTCCCCGCCACACCACAGACCACACGCCCTCCCCCGCACCGAATCCCTCGCCTCGCGCCGCGCGCCTTTGACCGCCACGTCATCCCACTGCCACGCGGGCCCCGCACCCCGCGCGCGGCGCCTCCTCAAATGCCCCCCCCCCTCGCCCTCCCCACCTCCGCACGGATCGACGCGTCGTCGTTTCCGCGCTCTCGGATCCTCTGCGCCACCCCAACCCTGTGACCCCCCCTGTGGCCGCCACCGCCACCGCCGCCGGCGACCCTGACCCGATCCGCCGCAGCCACCATGTCGCCGACGGAGCCGACGAGGGAGGAGAGCGTGTACATGGCGAAGCTGGCGGAGCAGGCGGAGCGGTACGAGGAGATGGTGGAGTTCATGGAGCGCGTGGCGCGGTCCGCGGGCGGCGCCGGCGGCGGGGAGGAGCTCTCCGTCGAGGAGCGCAACCTGCTGTCGGTCGCCTACAAGAACGTCATCGGCGCCCGCCGGGCGTCGTGGCGGATCATCTCCTCCATCGAGCAGAAGGAGGAGGGCCGCGGGAACGAGGCGCACGCCGCCTCCATCCGCGCCTACCGCTCCAAGATCGAGGCCGAGCTCGCGCGCATCTGCGACGGCATCCTCGCCCTGCTCGACTCCCACCTCGTGCCCTCCGCCGGCGCCGCCGAGTCCAAGGTCTTCTACCTCAAGATGAAGGGTGATTACCATAGGTATAACCATTTCCATTTCATTCCGCCAGCAGATCTCAATTTTTTTCTTCCTCTGCGTATCTTCATAACCACCTCTAGGATCTAGACTATGCGATCTGTCTATTTATATGGAGGTGATGGTTTGTCGGTGGATGAACGCGAGATCTTTATATGCGATGTGACGGAGTTGATGAATTTTCGATTAATATTATATATGATGAGGTATCTTTGTGTTTGGGATTTAGATTAGCGGGGGTTTTGAGTCCTTGTTTATGGTTTGTTATTATTATTATCTGTGGGGGCAGCTCGATCTGATTTGGGCCCTTTGTATATGGACCATGGTAGTTGTGATTTGGAGAAGTCAAAACCTAAGATCTGTACATGCAGATGTTTGGTGTGGGGGTCATAGGGGCCTGAGTTCTCTGTGATGATTGGGTCTAAATTTAATTTAATGCGTTGTTTTAATTTTTTTGGGTTTAGATTTAGACACTCGTTATTTGTGGTGGAAAGTCAATCGAAAGATAAAAAGGGAAAGGTGCTGTGATGCCTGTGACTTTTTTCGTGAGGTTGGTTTTCTTTATTTAATATGGTGCATGTTGAGGTTGCTATCTATGAATTTGTCTGTATGATGCATGGTGATGTGCTCTCTTACAGTAGAAGAAGATTGAAGGAGATGAATTTGTGATACATGGATTTTTTTACCCCCTACTGTATGTATATCTTGGTATCTGATTTCTCCTCATGATGGTTTTGTAGGTACCTTGCTGAGTTCAAGTCAGGTGCAGAGAGGAAGGATGCTGCAGAGAGCACCATGAATGCCTACAAAGCTGCTCAGGTTTGATCATTGTGTACATGTTGATACATTGACTGTGCATATATATCTTATCTTGTTAATTGTGATTAATTCCTGCTGTTTTTTTGGATTGTAGGATATTGCTCTTGCTGATCTGGCTCCAACCCACCCCATCAGGCTTGGGCTGGCACTCAACTTCTCAGTGTTCTACTATGAGATCCTCAACTCCCCTGATCGTGCTTGCAACCTGGCAAAACAGGTTTGCTTTTTGTCCTTCTATCTCCCTTAGTGATTTATTCTCATTTTGAGACATGATGTGTCCTATATTGTATAGTGGGACAACGGGCTGATTGCATAGGCAGCTTCTGTGTCCATTTGCTTATGTAGGGTTCACTTTTAGCTGATATATGATTCTAGGGATTCATAGATTGTGATAACTGAATTTAAATTGAGATTGCAAGGAAAACATGATTGATGGTCATGACTGGTAGTCTGCAACTTACATATTGTCGGCTCCTCTGTAGGGAGTTACTGCATTAATGGTTAGCTGTAGATCCCTGGACTTGAACTACTTTGCATCCCTAAACAAATTTTCTAGTACTCTCTTACGGGATTGCTGTTTGATTTTTCTGCATGTGTATCTGCTGAAACATTATCGCATACTATTAGGTATGCCATATTCAATTAATAGATCTAATTACTCTGGGATGCTAACAAATGCTTTTACTGCCTATGTTGTTGGTTCTTCACTTAATTTGTCATGCCTTGTTGCATACATTTTTTGTTTCATATTGATCATTGACAAGCTGCAACCTAATGTGATTATAAGTCAACTAGAGAATTCTCAACTTTCCCTTCCATGATGGTTAGACTGACTAACTGGTTTAGAATAGTACATGAAGTTGAACTGGACAGTTTTCATATGGTCCTTGATGCATTCCTAGGCATTGAAGTACTCATGTTGTCATCAATCTAAGTATCATTCACTTAATATTTGGTGGAGTTGACTTGAAGTAAATTTATTGTTTGTAGGCTTTTGATGAGGCAATCTCTGAGCTAGACAGCCTGGGTGAGGAGTCCTACAAGGACAGCACCCTGATCATGCAGCTCCTGCGTGACAACTTGACCCTATGGACTTCTGACACCAACGTGAGTTTCTTCTTTCCCCCAAAGCATTGTTAAGCATGTGAACTTGGCTCTCTTTGCCCATCACTTATCATGGTTCTCATGTGACCTTGGTTCTTTCCTCATCAGGAGGATGGTGGGGACGAGATCAAGGAAGCGGCTGCCCCGAAAGAAGCAGAGGGTCAGTAAGATGAACTCGATCTCCCGACCTGAAGCGTCTGCTGATGTTGGGGAGTGACCAGGAGTCCAGGACCGCTGAATTCTGATAGCTTATCTTCTAGTATACCTTGTGTTTGTCTTCCGTCGTCATCATCGCACGCACTGGCGCACCGGTGCATGCGATGGAGCTGCTGCCATTGCTGCTGTTTTAATTAAGCACTCTAGATGTTATTGCCGCACGCTTTGTTTCGGTTTCAAAGTCGATAAATGATGGCTGGATGCTGGTTTTCGTGCTCCAAGCCGCCGGCCACCAGGAAAAAAGACCTGCTCCTCTTATGTTGCAGCGTTGTTTAGAATGACCTTACTACGGAGTATTTGACTTGACAGGCCTGCTGCCGAGTGGTATTCTGTTTATGATGGCTTTGGAAACCTGTTTTTCTCTGAATAATCTGAATTGGCTGCATTGGACCTTCTTTATGATGGCTTTGCAAACCTGTTTATGATACAGTCAGTTTGTGTGTGGTCGCTGCTGGACAGAACATAGTTGTCAGCGTTTCTTTGTAGCAAGCGTGCCCAGTGGCCGCCGCTTGCACACGCATCACAGCTTTTAGGACGTGCCCGTTGGCATCTGATGGCATCATGCTTTAGGAGGCGCCCGTTGGCATCTGATGCGCATATCTGGGGGTATGGACCAAGAATCATGAAGGTTCGATGCGAACTCGGAATACTTGGCTCCACTAGTTCAATATGCAATGCAATAATTCTGCTGTTCTGCACTTTTGTCGATCGGACTCGAAAGATGATGTAGATGCCTGCAATGATTCTTTTTCTCTCGACATTTTTTTACGGAACGTCAAAGTCCGTGGATAACCGCCCTCAAACCAGCGCTAACGTGCTGAGATGAGAGCGATATTAACTCGTTTTCCCCTTTCCCCAACTTTCCTTTTTCAAGAAACAACGGCCTTGTTTAGTTCCCAAATTCACCCCCAAAATTTCACTATATGTAATTAATTCCCGTCACATCAAATGAAACTTGGCGTATGGAGTCTGAATGTAGATGAAATCAAAAACTAATCGCACAATTTTATTGTCTTTCTGAGACGAACGTTTTGAGGCTAATTATTCAAAATTTGACAATTTTTACCACATAAAAACAAAAATCTTTACGGTCAAGCGTTTATTTTGCGCACTATAAAGAAACAGTCCAAATCGGGCCTCCGATTTTTACGGAACGTCAAAGCCCGTAGATCCCAATGTCTCCAATCTTCATTTCGTTGTGTTTTAAGTCCAACACGATGACGTAGACATCAATTTTTTTCTGTCAACACTAATTCAAAGTGATGAGACCATCTTTCAACAATGCCCATTCAAAGTGATGAGACAGACCATCGTCATGTAAAGTAATGGCTTGTTTTAGTTTTGTCAAATTCTCCTAACTTTTTTTTTTGCTAAGTGTTTAAAAAATATACCTTAAAATCTATACCATAATTTTTTTGATAGTACATTTGTTTAGAATTGTAGTTGACGGTGCACTTATTTTATACAGTTTATGGTGTACTGAGTACTGTAGATGTTAATGAGATAATTATTTGCAGATAAATAGAGATCTAACACTTCAAAAAATATATCTTAAATCTATACCATAAAATTCTTGATAGCACACTTGTTTAGAATTGTAGCTGATGGCGCACTTAATTAGTATTACAGTTGATGGTGCACTCATCTTGTCTAGTATTCTAGGTGTTAATGAGATATTTCATAAACTTGTTAATTTTAAAATAAAAGAAATTTGACTTCCAACAAATTAAAACAACAAACGCATTAACGCAGGGAGTGATATTGACCAGGGCCTTTGGAGTTGCCTACCGATCTTGTCAGCACTTCGCTTTTCAATCAAACATCACATAAAAAGAACATTCAGGACACCACGATTTCCACAAGGCATAATATCATAATAACACTGAAGCAGAGGCCGATTTCATAACTACAAACTCTATATTTTTATATAGATTTTCATACCTATAGTACAATAGAGTACTCCGATAGTCAAATTTGACAGAAACGTGAATATAAAAATAAGAGTACAAGACATTGGAACTGGAGACTTTGGCATGTAAATCTACAATGCAGTGTTTCATTTTTTTTGGGGTTTTTGAGACATGAAAATATACATATACATAGGTCATAAGATCTATCCAGACCGATGAAATAAAACTTCTCCGGTGACAACAAATATAGTAGCTCTTCTAGACCAACTTTTTTAATTAATTTTCGCTAATTTTTCTTATACCGATACACAACGCAGCAACAGACTCGAAGTAGATACAAACAGTAGCATAGGGTGTAAAACAGATGGACCATGTGCAACGAAAATGCTCAATCCTCGTCCTCGTCAGGCCTGCTTGCTAAGCAGAGCTCATGTAGCTCGTTCAGTATCCATTCCTCCCCAGTGTGGCCTCCGAGAACCAGGACCCTGGTGCCGCCAACCACGCAGGTGCTGTGCCCCCAGGCGAACTTGGGTGGCTGGCCGGGTACGTTCAGAATCCTCCATGTCGGCTTCTCCTCTGCGGGATCAATCAGGAACAGCTGCGCTGGAGAATGGAGTCCCGCAATCGAGCCCCCAAATATGATGATCCGCCCACAGGGCAGGCTCACGGCGACGTGATCGAGCCTTGGTGGCGGGCCAACATTTGGGAATCCAGTCACCGCCAACTGTCTCCACTGCGGACTATCTTCACTGACATCCATTGAGTAGGCATCACTGGAGCGCAGTCGGAGTGAGCCGCTCTTTGCCAGTCCACCAAACATGAACAGTTTAGTTGTACCAAAGACGGACATGGTGTGACCAAGGCGGGATGGAGGTGACCAGGATGTAGGAATCTCCCTCCACGCAGGTTTCTCCTTTGTGAGGTCAAGGAGGAAGGTGTCGCTGAGTAGAACACCAGACTCAGTGCAGCCGCCTGAGACGACAAGCTTTGAACCATCCAAGGTGCATGAGCTGTGCCAAGACCGCGGCAGTGGTGGACCCTCACTTGCAACCTCCCTCCATGTCGGCTGCTGAGCATCAAGGTCAAGGACAAAGACATCGTTGAGCAAACCTTGCTGTCCGCAGCCTCCAAATACTACCAGCCATGACCCATTCAGCCAAGATAGTGTGTGCCCCCACCGGCCAGGTGGAGAGGCAGAAACCTTGACGCGACGCCATTCTGGTCTTGCAGCCTCCAAGTTAAGCACAAACGTGTCATCCATAGGCTGCATGTTGACACCCTCCCCTCCGAAAAGGACAAGACGGTTACCAACAGCACAGGCACTGAAGTTGCATCGGGAAGGCTCAACGCGCCCTCCAACTGTGAACTTCCTCCATGAGGCTGCCTCAAGAGTTGTTAACTCTCTTGCAAGACGACCCCATCCTACCATCTTGGTGCTCATCTCAAGCCTGACAGTGACATCCCTTCCCCATGCGTTCTGGCAGACCATCTTCCTCAGGTGATCATTCTTGGTTAGTTCATGCATTCTGGTACAGACTGATCCAATGGATGCAACATCTCTTGGTGACAGGCGAGATAGGATGTTGTGTGCAAGAACTTCGTCTGACAATTGAAATATGGCACAGTGGTCTGAACTCTGGATTTTCGGAGCATGCTCATGGGAAGCTGAGTTCAGCTCTTGAATGCTGATCCTTGTATTGGACTGTTGCTTATACACCGGATATGATACGCTGCTGAGATCGATGTTTGCCTCAGAGAATAGTTGGATTCCAATAACATGTGTCACATAGCCATCATCCCCATGCATAGGAATGAGCCTTAATCTGTTGTAAAGTGGAGCACCATCCTTCCGGAAATTCAGCAGCTCCCCTTGGAACTCAATCCCCTCATTGAGGCACCGCCGAATCTCTGAAACAACCATGGGATCAACAAGGGGATGTCGCCTTTGCGCACGTGGATCCCGAAATTGTAGGAATCGGCTGAAAGACAAGTTTGAGTGAAGACAGTTTGTGAGATGCTTCAATAGGCCCTCTGTCAAGTTTGTCAGTGTTAGCAATCTTAAAAGTCTCGGTACAAGCAAGAAAGCATAGCAAACAAGAAAGCAATCAGAAAATAACTGCTACAAGACGTTATAGTATAGAACTATTTGGATGATTAGCGTGGCAAAAAAAAGACTTCTCCCTGCTTCATGTGGATGTTTATGGTCTTATGTTAACATTAGTAGCAAACAAGTTCCAAAATTGTCAATTACCATGCTGCTACTTTGACACAACATTTGAATTTGTACCAATTCCAATACTGAAATTCTTAGGTAGATCTGATGCTAAATGCCTATACAACTTCATAGTGGATACAATTATCACCTAGCTTCTATTCAACATAATGATATAAAGTACAACTGGAATTCCCAATGATATCCTGACCATTCACTAATATCCAATTTCAGAGAACAGAATTTTACAACCAGGCTTTGAGTCAACCACATGTGCGGGTGCTCACCCAATTTGTCATGGCCAACAAATACCTTTTGTACACCCATATAGTCTAGGTATTATTCTTGAATAATTCCTTTCTCTATGTGCAAGTGGCCAACTTTAGAAGTGCAACCTAAGTATCAAGCAAAATATCTTTAGAAGTGCAACCTATGTATCAAGCAAAATATCTCATAGGCAACTATCAACACGCTCCCCCCCTTCGTCCCCGGACATGCCTCTTCTGCTCACAAGAAAACCAAAATGGCTCAGGCAGTGCTGCTACACGACCCAAACCTATTACTCACAATCCTCGTTCAACAAATTTAGCTACAAGATGGACAAACCCAAACAAATTAAAACAGGAGACCCTGCCTGTGCGTTTTTTTTTTCTGCATATGCACAAATAATGATTTTTGTTAACTTCACCAATCATATTATTGCTTGTTTGATCACTCTTATACCAACATGGGCAGTGGTCCATGAAATTATTTCACTACTGTCACCATTAACCATGACTCAAGAGGCAGGCTGCATACCAGATGGACACCTAAGGATCACTCAAATTTATGCCGGCTGTCTAAAACCCGTAGCACGGGAGGCGATGCTTCGGTTAAAGCATCACAAAATCCTTGGTTCACAGAACCGTCCAATCAAAAGCCACAACCACATTCTAGAACCCGTACTAAGAAAGCAAGCACCTGCCTATGCTCATTTCTGTCTTTTGCCGCAAGCATCGTGCACACGCACGTCATTTGGTCCGAAGATTAAGAATCTAATGCGAATGTGTGACGTGCTGGAGCTGGAGCTTGACTACGCGGATCCTGAAATCCTAAATCCTGTCTTAACGAGCGGCGACTCTGTGGTTCCAGCTGCCTCTCGCGCCAGAGGCGCCAAGCAAAGCAAGCAAGCAGGCGGCATTCCCCAGCACCACGAACTGCCAACATCCCCAAGCAGAGCAAAAACAGAGCAGGAAACAGAGCACTGACCAGTTGCGGCCGAGCACCTCGTGCGCGCGGTACCCCGTGGCGGCCTCGAACGCGGCGTTGACGTAGATGACGGGGAAATCAGCCTCCGCCGCGTCCGCCACCACGATCGCCGCCGCCCTGTGCTCCCCGCCTATCCCCGCCGCCGGCGCCGGCGCGCCCCAAGCCCACCCCGGCTCCTCCTCCTCCTCCTCTTCCCCCTCCTCCCCGTCCACCTCCATCCCTTCCTCCTCCTCTTCCTCCACCACCTCCACCTCGTCCTCCTCCTCCCACAGCCTCATCCGCTTCGCCGCCACCCCCGCGTCGTCGAACATGCGCGGCCCGCCCGCCGGCCCGCCGGTCGCCAGTCGCCGCCGCCCCTCTCTCTCTCTCTCCCCGGCGTGCGCCGTGGTTTGGTGCGGGGGAGGAAAAAAAATGGTGGGAGATTCTGCCTGGGCCGGGGGAGATATTTCTGCGCGGCGGTTTTATAGGCGCGGGGCGATCCAAAGAAAAGGGCCGCGGTTGCGGGGTATTTACGGGGTCTGCCACGCGGGGCTGGCGGAAAATATCTCCCTCCCGCCGAGGCGGTAGTAGTAGGGTGGGCCCGCAGGGGTGTCAGGTGGGGCCCGTGGACCAGGGACCGGATCCCGGGATCCAACGGTGCGCCGTGGGTTTCCTTCGCTTCGCAGGAAAGAAGCTGGGGACTGCAGACTGCAGAGGTCCTTTGGCCGGTGGCAGTACTAGTACTTTTGATTATTGGAATATATGGTATATCCATTTTTTTTTTTGGTGTTGTTCAACTTTTCTGCCTAATAGCTTCGCATTTCCTTTTGTTATGTAGAACCCACCTGCTATGAGCTGTTCATATATATTAAGATTTGAATATTGTGATAACCTTCGATCTATAGTTTAGTCAAGAAATTTCGACTATCTATTACAGTATTTTTGCGGTTGCATTTTTATGTCAAATATACTATCTAATAATAATCATAAGTTTGTAATAATAATAAAAAAAATACAGTATGAAAATGATATCATATTTGTTCTCAAAAGGAGGTGCAAAGAGGTGGCTTGCCAAACATGGCATCAAAAAAAGCACCCAACAACAACCAGCATACATTGAAAGAAAATATCATGTGAATATCAACGTCAGCTAAAGAAAATATCTTTCCCGATTAGATCCAGTTCCTCACATCTTACTCAAAAGTCGTTGTTGATGTGGCGATACTACGTACTTAAGTTTTGTGTCTAGACCTTCTTGTGTTTTAGTTATCCGTGTGTTATACTTTTGAACCATTATATATGTAATACAAATAGTCACATGCATATAGCCATACTCCACGATACACACTCCACCGAGTATGTTTGAAAAAAAAGCTAAGCCAGTGAATCTTAAAGTTGAGGAAATTACCACACGTCACTCAACAAACGCATCGTCTATCACTTAATTAAGAATAGCGTTGAGCATGTTTCATTATAAACAATTTATTAATTGGTTGAGTTATGCCGAGTTTCACACGTGGTAACTTCTAAACAAAGACAACATGCAGTTGTCAAGTATTATTCATTAACTTTACCCATAATTTAGTGTACTTTTTGCCTTTTAGTTGTAAGGATGTCATTCCTTTAAGCAAAGACTTTGTCGAGTAACTCCAAAGTTTTTTAATTACGTTTTAACAAGCTTAGTCAGATATACACAATTCTTACAGTGACAAAGTGATACACTTGTCATGCTAGTTCCTCGGGTTTAGAACATGTCATTTAGGATATTATTAACTAGAAGCCTACCTGTGTATAGATGTGCGAATTGCAAAAATCATCTAGAATAAAATTAAAGTACATGTAATTATTAATATGAAGTGATGACTATTGTAACACAATATTAGTAGATGGAGTGACACGCTAATGTGAACAACTAAATGCATGTTAGTGGATGACTATTGTCTCACTAATATGTATATCATAATTGCATATGCTATATATATTAGGCTAATATTCCATCTTATAGTGTAGATGGATAGCTTGCATGTTGGGATAGAACTTCTAGCTGGATTTTGGATTAAGATACAAACGTATATTTATGGTTTATGGGTTGCCACTTTGACCAATAGTTTTTATTATAGATGTTGATTTTCTTAATTGATATATTGATTTCAAATAAGCATAATTGCATCAAAATATATATTGTCAATGTAGGTTCTTCTTTATTATTAATAACGGTTAAAGTTTTAAAAAAATTGACATGAAGAAATCCTAAGATATCCATTTTTGTCGGACGTAGTCTGGCTTAAAAATAATGAAGAGTTAAACTACACTCTCTCTTGAAAAAAAAAAACTTTACTTGTGAATGTCAATCCTAAATGAAATTCTTTTACCTTGTTAGACAAATTCAAATTTGAATCCCTTGTCCACTTATGTCGTTTATATATCATGTCATTTCATCCTTCACTATATCATGTCATTTCACCCCTCATATGTATCATGAACACTCTTCGCTCTCACTTCATTTCGTAACCGATACAATGGCAAATAATTGATTGTTATATATGCTTTTTATATATCATGTCATTTCACCCCTCTCATATATATCATGTCGTTGTACCACTCTATGGAGTATATATCATGTCATTTCACCCCCTCTCATATATATCATGTCATTGCACCACTCATATGGAGTATGTATAATGTCATTCCACCCCTCATACATATCATGAACACTCTCCACTATATACAATGGCAAATAATTGCTTGTCATAGTCAGTACACCTAGTTTTGTGATCAATATTGGTAACATCAATTATTTAGTGCAGTTCTATGCTTCATGATCATAATGATAAAGTGATAATTCCCTTGAAGTAGTTCAAAACACAATGTTATTTGTTACATTAAAATGGTTTACTAGACACTTTGACTAGCATTTTTTTTAAAAAAAAACTTGCAATTTAAGTAAAAATAAAAAAAAACTTTCTAAAAGACTTTCGTGTAACATCTATATTTTATATATAGTATCAATCATAAAAAAAAATTGCAAAATGGCATGTAGTTTCAATGAAATGGAGAAGTAGTGGATAGAACAAAGGGTGCCATATCGAAGGGCTTATAGTTACTTGATAATTGTTACGGAGTAGCTGGCTAATAATTTGTTGACTAATAGATTAATTAGAGCCCCATGGTTGAAAGCACTTTTGCCTTTGGTCTCCGCATACGAGGAATGCAAGTTGTATGTGAGTAGGACATTTTGGTTATTTCTTAACCCATTAGCTTATTTTAGCTCCTTTCAACCAATTAGTGGACAAAGCGGGAGATGGATCCCACTAGATTATACTAATCGGATAAAATAATCTGAAGTGACTGAAACAACCTAGGAGTAGATTATAGGCTGGGTTGTAGCAATCCAGCCATCAGATTATTGTAACCCTACAATCAATCTCAAAATACCTGTATAAGATTATTGGTTATTTATACTAATCAGACTTACTTCTGCGAGGAGACCATATAAGAATAAGAATATACGTATGATGTTTATGTAACCTCCTTTTATTATTTTTCTAGATTGGATCATGCCTAATTGACCCAAATATCTAACCGTCCCTAGTTGACTCATGCTTTATTTATAACAAGTCAGTTCACTCCACATATCCTGCACATGCTCTCCATCTCTTGTCACAGTCAGCTAACCACCACTAATATCGGCGTCATAATCAGTGAAAAAAAGATGCACGTAAAAAAGAATATACAAGTTTTTTTTTTTTGCCTATTAGAATATAGTTTTACCTTTTTCTTATCTCTCGAAAAGGACCAGGCGCGAGATATGCTCATCGACGAAGCACAAAGCAAGGGAGCGGCCAGGAGTCCAGAAGCTTCCGTCCACACTCCACTGGCGCCAAAATATCCCCGCGTGGCCGCGCCGTAAATGGCCGGAACTACCGGAGGGCAGAACCGTCACAGCCGCAACGGCAGACCTGTGTGTGCAAGAGAAATATCTCCTCGTGTCGCCAGCCCGATCTGCTCGTGTCGTGCACCACCGCACCCCCGGCCCGGCGGAAGTAGAAAATATCTCCGCGGCGCGCGAGGCGAGGGCCCCTGGTCTCGGAATGTTCGGCCGCCGCTTTCCCTTCTGCCGGCTCGCCGTCGCCGTCGACGTCTCGTGGCGCGGCGGCAGAGCCAACGCGATAGCTGAGGTCCCGGCCGGGTTGCGTCGCGGATCCGATCGAAAGGCGGTTTGGACACGAGCGGAATTCGGGAGCCAGCCATGCGTGACGTGGTGGTATAAGGGAAGTAACAATGTGCTTTTGGTTTGCCACTGGCCGTTGTTTAAGGCATCTGGGCAAAAACACGAGGGCGCGCGAGCCTTTTGTAGTTTTGTGGTTGTTTATTTGTGTATGTAGGCCGAGCAAACCATTTTTTTTGTTCATGCGAAAGGGGACTTTATTTCGGACTTGATTAAAATATTTAGTGCAAACCACATCTCCAGTTAAATTCATAAAAACCTCATTTAGAGCATACTTAAGAGTTTTTAGAAAACTGAAACCTATGCAATCAATAGTACGTCTATAGATGTACGTTGCTACAAAAATTGAGATTGAAGTTCGTCTTGTAAAAAATTCATTTAAAAATAACAAATTGAGATTGAAGTTTTCTTATTGGTGTGCATAGTTTCAATTTTTTTAAGAGTCCTAAATATGATTTTGCAAATGACTTTCACAATTGCACCGAAGATGTGGTCTACGCTAAATACTTTGGCTTTCATCACATATACAATTGTCAAGTCAGGACACCAAGTTTTGTGATTAATATTGGTAGCATCAACTATTTAGTGCAGTTACATGCTTCATGATGGCAATGATGAAGCGATAATCATGGTAGTAGTACTCCATGACCTAGTTCACAAAAACATTATTGTCGTTTATGACATTAATTCAAATGATGTACAAGTAAGATGATTGGTGGTGGACCTTGGATTTAAATCTAGGGCATGCCTAACAATCTTTTTATGCAATATGATATAATCTAATACTAAAATAGAAAAAATATTCTTTAAAAAAGATAATATATTCAAAAAATATCATAATGATTTAAAATTCAATAAATAAGTTGAAAACTTGCATAAATAAATAACTACAAATATAAGATGAGGTCTTACATAGACAGAGACTAGTCCTCACTCCTAATAGCACAAACTACAAGCAGATATGCTATGTCACAAATTCACATGTTTACAATCTATCCATCACCAGTTTCAGCTATATACATGGAGACCTTCGGGTCTTAGTCTGTAGAGTCCACCAACTACTACTATTTCACATTTCATATTCAGTCAACCACTCAACCAAAAATTTCAGGAAATGATCGTCACTTCCTCAACCCTGTATAAGATACGATAAATATCGTGTCGCCAGCCAGCCCGATCTGCCGCTCTGCTAGCTCGTGCACTCTGGCCCCGGCACAAACGGAAAATATCTCCGCGGCGCTCCGATGGCCACTGGCCCAATGGCCCGGCGCCACGCCACCCTCCCATCCGAGCCGTGTCTCGTCTCGACGTCTCGGAATGTTCGGTCGCCGCTTTCCCTTCTGCCGGCTGGCTCGCCGTCGCTGTCGACGACGACTCGACGTCGCGGCGGAGCCAACGCCATCAGCTAGCTGAGCTCCCGGTTTGCGTCGCGGATCGTTGTAGTGGTGCGGCGTTTTTGGATATGTATATGTATATGACCGGAATTCAAGAACCATGCGTGACGTACGTCTGGTTGGTTGTATAAGAAAAGTAGCAACAGTGTGCTTTTGATTTGTCACTTGCAGTTGTTTAACTGATCCGGGCAAAAACACGAGGGCGCCAACCATTTTGTTTAATGAAAAGGCAACTTTACGTCGGACTGATGATTCCTACTTGTGTCCTCCACATGAGATATTTAATTTCCTACTGGTACGGTACGGTGTGACTATTTTCAAATTTTATTCGTACAATCGGCAACGCGACACGATCGAGCAAAGGCGAGGTAGTACTCGTAGTTATCCGGGAGTCCTGCAGGTAATAGCCGACGGTAGCGGAGTCCGGCCGGGTCGGTCACGTACTCACGTACGTACATGTAATATGTTCATGTACGTGCGTGGACTCGATGTTGGTGTCATAGTACTGAGAAGTCGTGACTACGTTGTGTGAACAAAGGACTGTACGTGTGCACGCCGTGGGACTATGTAGAATGAAACGGATAATAAGAAAAGAAAGAAAAAGAAGCACGTCGTCCTATTCATCGGCTTAAGCTATAGTACAAAATTTTTCTCTCGCAAAAAAACGCTATTTGCCGGTTTGTTAACTGGAGAAATCATAACGTTGCAAAAAAAAAAAAAAGAAAGAAAGAAAGAAAGAAAGAAAGAAAAGAACAGCAAAAATCATCAGCGGAACAACTCACATGTATGTATGGGCAGCGTTGTATGCCACATGATACCTTGTATTCATACTATACTACTTTATGAAGGCAAGTGAGAGAGCAACAAAGGTGGAGATTCTATTTTATCTTTTCGAACTACCCCATCATTCAAAATTATAAGTCATTTTGACTTTGTTCTCTAATCATTTTGCTATGTATCTTAACATATATTATATCTAGATGCATACTCTATTCGTCCATGCCAATTTTAAGTCGCTTTGCCTTTCTTAGTTCATCCATTTACAATGTATATCTAGACATTGTTATATCAAGATACATAGCAAAAATAATTTAAACAATGTCAAAATAACTTATAATTTGGAACAGAGGGGGTATACTGCAATATGATATTGCTCCACACACTCTAAAACTAGATATTATTTATTAAAATTGATACCTTTCGACTATGGGACGTGGTTTCGAACATGGATTTATCTTTTCTTTAGTTAAAAATATTTTGTTAAATATGTCATGAGGTTTTTAAAATAAACCATAGGAAAAGTGTCTCTAAGCTTTTAAAATTTCATGTGAAAATTCTAATGTTAGACTAGGATGTGGAAAATCTAAATAATATATTAAATCTTGGTGAAAATATAGGATGTGGAAAACCTAAACAAAATATTAAATCTTGTGAAAAATATATTGGCTCGAAAAATGAAATAAATATCCAAAATATCTAGAAAATTCGAATTTTTTTATAATCGATGTCTATACATGTTTTGGAATTATTTAAAAAAGTTGGACATTTTTTATTTTCTTAGAGCGAAACAATATGTTTTGTAGCTTTTATTGAGATATTTTTGTGGGCTCTAAGTATTTTATTTTGGTTCAAGTATCCCAATCTATCTCTTAGTTACTTCTCAGAAAGTTTGGAATCTTAGATTTTTTCATAGTTTTAAAATATTGTCAAGTACTTACAAGGTTTTTAACTAAAAAAAATGCCTTTTAACAATTTCAAACTTATTGAGGGATCTAATTTTAACTTTTTTGAGAGTTTAGGGGTGGTGGTGGTAAGATATCTAATTTTAAATTCAAAAAAATGTAGATTATTATGATATTGAGGGACTTGTAATGACTTTTGCCACAAAGAAAACTCATAAGAAAAGGCCGGTAAGCCCGAGAAAAGGCTGCTAGCAGCCCAGCAGCAAACGGGCCACAAAACATATGCTTTATCAGAGAGCCGATCCATTATCGCTGTTTGAGCGAAGTGACAAACTTTACCCAAACAACCAGTGCTCTAATACGGTGACAGGTCTTTATTGAAGTCCTCAAGGACTATTCTTGAAATTGAATTCTTATAATAAACTATAGTTTTAGAAAAAGAATCCATGGAATCCCTTAAGCTAGTGAAGAAGAATTTGTAGAATTCATTTTCTCTCTCTCATCCTATAAATTTGAGATAAAGTTTTATGTGAATATTTAAAAAGTTGTGGAATCTTAAATTTCAAGCCAACAAATAACCTAATTTCTTAAATAAATTCTAATTTCTCCAAAATCAAGGGATCCAAACAGGGCCTAGTATAATTTTGAGTCAAATTTGAGCTTATCTCAAATTGGAAAAGATATAAAATTTATTGTGTCAAATTAACAGGACAAATGCATGCAGTTCCATTTCTATCTTATTTTTCGAAAACCATTATGCATTTTTATTAACTACTAAGAAAGCCGAAGAAAAAAAAAATCAGTCATACTACTCTGTACTCCTACATGCCCTTATTCTTTTGGTCGTCGTGCTGAACAGCAACTCCGTGCCCGTCGTGCACGTCGACACAGGCCGCACGACCTTGCTCCACGCCCACGTCTGCCTCGGCGCCGGCGCCGTCCCCCTCCTCCTCGGCCCTGACGACCTTCTCCAAGGTCATGGCGCCGACGTCGGACGCGGCCCTGGCGACGGCGCCGACGGCGGCGGACACCCAGGCGGCGCCGCGAGACGCGTAGGGGCTCCCCGCCACGACCTCCCCGGCGGCCGAGAAGGCGCCCCACGCGCGCTCCGTGACCTGGAACCGCTCGTCGACGCCACGCGCCGCGCCTCGGGCGACCGCCGTGCCGAGGCTGAACTTGTCGCTGAGCCCCAGGCGGCGGTCCAGCGACGCCACGCGCGCCGTCGCCGTCGACAGCAGCTGCTGGTGCCGCCCGTTCGAGTCGAACGACTGCGCGCGCCGCAGCGCGTCCTTGCTCAGCACGAAGCCCTTGGCTAGCATGGTGCTCACCACCTCCTCCGCCTTCTTCACGGCCTCCCCTGTCGGCGTCCCCGGCGCCGCCGGTGACGACCTTGCTTCTGCGTGGGAGGAGTAGGCTTCCGGTGGCAGCTCGTAGTCTTCCACTGGCGCAATGTTCACGGGAACGTCGCCGCACATGCTTGATCCCTGCAAGCAGGCATAGGCTTTTATATTTCAAGATTGTTACTTTGGAGTCAAGACTCAAGAGGAGATGGAAAAACGGTTTACTGGAAGTTAAAAGGAAATGTTCAGAGATAATGTTTAGATGGGCGCAAGGTCATACAGAGAGGAGCAGGGCCGTGTCAGCTCCATGGAACTCCTTGAAGGTGACATAAGCAACCTGAGATGTCTCTGAGTCCCTTCGCATCTCGACGTACTCGATCTCGCCGGAGAAGGAGAAGAACTCCTTCATGTTCTCTGCGGTCGCTGACAGAGGCACGTTTGTCACCTTGATAGTTCTGACCTGAAGGAGAGCCAACATCAATATCACACTGGATCAATCGATGGGATGAGCTTTAGCTATTAGCTTGTACTTGTGCAGAACGAAGCGACATATTACGTTGAAACACTGAATATGTTGCTGAACATTTTTTTTTTGACAAGAAAAACTGTGGTGGAGTTACCCACTGTGCTTAAAACTTTTCATTAATTAAAAGGGGTACAGGAAATACATACAGTGATGTTGCTGAACATTGTTCACTGATTAGAGTACTCGGCGAAGCTACCGTGTCGTCCTATCCTGGGCGACACGGGCGGCGCCCCCAACCAAGCCCGCCGCCGGCCCTCCCTCACCCAGCTCCTCCCTCCCTGCAGCTGCTCGAGCCTACCGGCAGGCTGTGCACGCCGATGAAGGTAGCAGCGGGGCCGTATACCCGGGGCTCTCTCAGTTTTCTCTTTCTGCATCCATGGCTGTCGACGACCTGCTCCTCCTCAGACCTGGCGATTCGAGTGGTGGCGGCGCGGATCCAGGCCCTACTTCGCCGGATATGCTCTGTCTGGCTCGGATTTGGGGCTGGCAAGTGGTTTCAGTGGCTCTTTGTGGCTCCTTTTCCTCCCTCTTCCCTCCCCCAGATGGTCGGGATGCTCTCGGGACCGGCGGCCGGCAACGGATTTCGGGCCCTTGCGCCCGGATCCGTGGCCCCTTCGGCCGGATTCACCTCGCCCGTGTGTGGTTCTGCGCCGTGGTGGAGGGTGATGGCTGCGATGACGAGATGGCGCGGCGATGCATCAGGGGGTGTGCTCCAACCACCTTGATCTGCTGCACACGGAGACAGCGGTGTTGCGGCAGTTAGTTGGCGACGTCGTGGTGGCTTGGCCGGCCCTGGTTTGGCTGGGAAGGTTTTGGCGGCACCATGGTAGTGCTGGCTGGCGACGACTCACTGTTGGCATGCCCGCTGTTCTTATTGGTATGGCGGGGCGGCCCCTGGCTCCCTGTGGGTGGCCAACTTCCACGCGGGTGTGGCATCCCTGGTTAGCCAGCGTCCGGATCCTTTGGTTTGGCGGCTGGATTTACGAGTTTGGCGGCCAGAGATACACAAGTCACAAGAGGAGTGGTGTGACGTGGGGGTTGGGGATGGCGGGCTGGGTGGTTGGGGCTTCTACCTCCATTTCCCTGGCCCTCTTTTCTCCCCCGTCATCTCCCCTCGCCCTTGTCATACTTGTTCGGCTTTCTGCTTCGGTGGTGGACTTCCTCTTCGACGTGCTTCGTCTGGCTCCTCTCTGGGCTGGCTGGTGGTTGCAGCTCCCCTGGTGGGCGGTGGTGGTGTGGGGGTGAGAGGTCATGGCGAAAGGTTGGAGGGCGGCATCTGCGGATGTTGCTTTCTCCTTGGGGGGCGTCCTTCTTGCACCTCCGCTCCTGTCCATTGTTTGGATTTGCATGTGGAAACCTTCCATACGATGTCGGCGCCTTTGGCGCCGTGTCCTTCTTGAAGGCGTCGTGAGGCTTTCTAGCTCCGCTCTGCTGCCCTGTCCCTTCTGCTGTTCCTGTTCGTGCTACTGGTGGCTTCAATGAGGGTGTTCGTTTTTCCCTATTTTTTTTTTGCTTTGTGTTTGCAGGTGTAGTTGGGTCGGTTTTTCGACCAGTTGAGCAACCAATTCAGTTGAGTAGTTCTAGTAGAGTTAGAGTAGTGCTAGTAGAATTGAGTGGGCTCTGTGCGTTTTTGTCGGAGCAAGTAGTTGAGTGGACGCGACCAACTGCATGTGGTAGCGTGAGTTAGGATAGTTGCTCCATAGTTGTTTGGGTTGAGTATGGAACTTCTCTAAGTTATATGGTTTTTCTTTCTAGCTTGGTTTCCATTAAAAAAAAAAAAACTCGGCTGACACTTGCCTTATTTCTTTCTTCGTCGGATAAAAATTGTGGCAAAGCTTTTACCGTCCATTCGAAAAAAAATGTTCACTGAGTTGACCTTTTTGCCAAAGAAGACAGTTTTTGTGGTATGGCCGTATGGGTACGTTTTCGAGTAAGTCGACACAGCAAAAAACCACTAAAATTTTTCCCCTTGTAAAACGAGGATGATATTGCCCGCCAAAAAAAAGTAAGGAAACAAAACACATGAATGATGCTATGGGCATGTCACGCACGGCACCTGGAGGATGAGCAAGGCGTATTCTATATTTACGTTTTCCATTTCGCAATTCATTCAGCCCATAAGACGGCATGTGGGCCGCAGGGATTGTAACTGGGCTTGGCCCATTGAACCTATATACTCGCTGTGTGGGAGGTTGGGTGGACAGCGAAAAATAATCAAACCAATTCTCCAATTGTATCTCTCTCTCGCGCAGCTCCGGCTCGAGACCTGCTCGAGGCGACGGCGCCGCCGTCGCGCTCACCGCCGTGCGCGTACGCCGGCTACTCCGTGGCGGCTCCGGCTCGTCACAGGGCAGCAATGCAAGATAGTGGTGGTGCAGGGAGATGGATTGTCCGACTTACGTCCGCGACATCGATGGTCCAGTTCGGGGAAGTGCAGGGCTGTGGTGAAGGTGATGCTGATGCTGATGATGTGCAAAAGTCAGCTGGAGCGACTCCTATCCTCAAACAGCCTGGGTCCAGCCGGACCTGCAGTAGCAGACATGGGTGACGATCATCAGCTAATCAGGGCTTATGCTTGTTTTACCGTCTTGCTGATGAAGAAACCGAAGAAAGGCGACTAGCAAGCATACTGGGACTAAACCAAGTTCAGTCCCGTTAATCGACTACTAATTTGTCTACTTATAAACGGTATCTCCTTTGTGCATTGGGTGGACTGCAGACCAGTGCAAAGTTGGAAAATACAGTGATGAAAGAATAGGCTTGGTCAGTCGGGTGCGTCCATAGCAAAGATGCCCTTCTCGTTCTGCACTGTAAGAGAATCTCATGGGTCCAAATCCTAGCTAAATAGAACCCGCTGTTACTAATGTACGATGAGGGGACTTTTTGCTTTGCAGATTTTATTTCACTGCATGCATTGGTGACTGCTATCAGATTCTGAATAAATCTCATCTATGATTTCACTGCATCGATCTATTCCATATATTCCCATTACACCTCGTTGATTCAGCAAGGGGGAAAAACTACACATGCCCAAGGTAATAACGACGTCAAAATGTGCAGATTAATCCGAACGATCGAACTGAGAAAAAAAAATTGGGGGAAAAATCCGGCTGCAGATAACAACTGAATATTATCAATTGCAGCAGTCAGTATCAGTGTGGCCACTCACCGCCATGAACGCTAGCTGCAACCACAACCACGACGACGGAGCCGACGGAGGTGGATCGGATCAGCAGCGGCGACACGGCAGGGCAGACGAGTGCCGCGCTCCTGTTGCTCACCGTCACCGGTGTGTTGGTGTTGGTGTGGGAGAGAAATAGCGAATGAAAGCGTGGCTGGTGCAGCGGCAACTTCGGTCCAGTCGAGACTCTCACAACCGCATCTAACGGGCAAGAGAGAGGTGCTGAGCACTTGTGCACAGCCCATTTCATGTCCGACCACAAACACAAACGGCGGCCTGCCATGGCCCATATTGCCGGCTCGGCCCAACTGTTTTCGGGCTCGATCTGGACTATTAGCTCTTTAGCAGAAACGGAGGCCTGCCATGGCCCATACATAAATTAAGCAAAAAAAAAAAAAAAAAAAAAAAAAAAAAAAAACTTGTGTCGGTCGCACACCAATTATTATTGTAATTTCTCTCATGTGGTCTTCCATTTATAATAAAAAAAATGTGGTCTTCCATTATCCTTTATTTAATTATTTTGTTTACAAATATTTAGAAATAACAGACCACACGGCCATACTAGATATTAGTATAATGCCCGTCTAACGCTACGCTTTATCTCGGGATGCACTTTTATCTTAGGGTTGCAAGATAGATAATATGTTTTTAAAAATAAAGTAAATAGTGAGATTAAGATTCGGGCCAAAGATGATCCATAATGAGTTATCAATATTGTCGAGTCCATAGAAAATATGCTTAGAGTAACATTGCAAATAATATCACATGTATTATATCTTTTGAAGCCACCTAAATCCTCAGTGTTGGTCCCCACCTCACACCATGCAAAACTCAAGTAATCGTTAGAAAACCCTAACACAATTATTTTTGTCTAGTGTTGGTCCCCACCTCACACCATGCAAAACTCTAGCTTTTCTATGTTTCTGTTTAAAAAACAGAGCAATCACAAGTGCTTATCCAAAGTACTTATCATGCATATTGTAATAAAAATAGGTCTTAGTAAGGGATCAAAATAGCATCCTCCTTCAGTTGATCAACTTTTGATTTTGCTGGCAGTGCAACCTTGGTCATTTCATTGACATCCCTTTTCTTGCACTTTTTTACCTCTACAAATTAGGATAGAAATGAGTTAGCGATGCAGAATTTAGGACAAAAGAGTTCTATGCTGCTCACCTTTGTAACAATGGTTGACTCCCATTTCATCTTTGCCATCAAACGCATATGATTAAACAAGCAGGTTACGTTTTGAACAAAGTAAAGTATACATCTTGACAAATATTAAAATCCTTCTAGTTCAATCGATCAGATAGTGCAAATCAAAAAGATAAAAAAGGATAAAGAAATTGGGGCACCAAATTAAATGAAGACCACGCCTAATTATCAGCCACGTCCAATTCCATAATATTCTCAACATCATCGACAAGATAACCTACGACACAAGGTGACAATGATATATAAAAATGAGCATTTTAAAATAATAGCACGAGGTCAATATTTGAACTCTAGCTCATTCTGGAGCTTCTTTGCTTCTTTTTGTGAACAATCCAAATTGATTGTATGTCTGTTTTTAGTAGAAATGGGGTTATCCTCGCTTCAAAAAAATCAGCTAATCAACGACAATTGAAGATACCACTTTTATCTAAATAAATAAACAAATATTAATGATTCCATGGATGTGTTGTACCTTGCTTTCTTGGGGCATTAAGAACATCATCACAGTATTTGCATGATGCTATCAGGTTCTTGATAACCATGTAGAGATCCTCCACCATCTCTTCCAAAAAAATGCACCGTACTGAAGTTTTCATCTTTGTCTGATTTGGTAGTTGAATTTCTTGCTGTTGGAGACTCCATAGCAGCTGCAGAAGCTGTAGAAGAAGTTGCAATACCTTCTGTATCATCATCATCCTCTATATTCCTCTCACTTGCTTTCATAATTGCATCCTAAGTTAGCTCTCTTAAGTATAGATGGCGCTTGTCCTCTGCAAGAAACAAATCTGACAATTAAAAGGCTGCATATTGTGCCACTGCCTATTTTGAAACCATAAGTAGGTGATAAACATCAAACATATATGGATCGACCTACTTATTTCTCGATGATCTAGTGTTTTTTGAAACCATGCATACTGATATGCTTCACTTGTCCTTCTAATTCTTCATAGACCAACACCATCTTCTTTGTTCTTTCACATGTTTATATGAATATTGGTACTCACGTTGTCTCCTATTAATATCTTCCCTTTCTTCGCCTGTCATCTCAGCTCTTCGTTGCGCTGCAGTGCACTCACATTGCTACTAATGTTAGCTGCAGGTCTCGTCTATGGATATAGACATACATATATATATCTCTACTATATATAGTTTAGAAAAAAGATCATGTACCTGGGTGATCTTTGTCAGTGGCTACAAAAACAGCAGTTACTGGTGTGGTCCAAGTGTCTATGCAATCCGTGTGCATCTTTTTTTCGATAAAGGATGAAACATCCGGCCTCTACATCCATAAAAGGATGTACACAGCCAATTATTACAGAGTCTTACAAAAATTTAAGAAAAAAGGAGGCCAACTGTCTTTAAGCTACAAAAGCCTAGGAGCTAAAGCAGACGATACAAATGTTTCCATCCTCGGTTCGTTATTTCTAGAGCAATCATCTCCAATTTCTTGCTCATTTCCGAGAGTACGTCTTTGGCCTCCTCCTCACGCCGCAGTACCGTGCCCGGAAGCATAGCCGGTATGCTCCCCTGAAAATAACTTTGCATCACGGAGTTAGTTTTTATTTTATTAAAAATAACGTCGTTACGGCATCTCCGGATGGCCCAAGATAAGGCAGCGATCCCAACCCGGATCAAATTTTTGACTTTTTCATGTTGATTAGTAAGCCAATTACCAAACATATGCCTTATCGATCTAGGTTGTTGTAGACTAGTAGCAAAGAAGATGATCCTCCACAGCAATTTTGCACAAGGGCGATCGAGGAACAGGTGTTGAATAGTCTCGTTCCTATTGCGGTAGATACATTTTTGACTTCCTTTCCAGTTTTCCTAGCGAGGTTGTCTTTTGTTAAAGTGACACCCCTTTGTAGGAACCACGGGAAGATTTTTATTTTTAGAGGGATCTTCATCTTCCAAATTTTCCTATGTTGAAAGGGTGGCTGTGTATCAATGAGATAAAGATACATAGATCGACGAGAAAATGATCCAGATTTGGTTAGACCCCACTTAAAAAAGTCTGACCCTTCCACCAGCTCAACATTGGAAATTCGAGCTACTAGGCTACGCCACTCTAAAAGTTTGTTATCCACCAAAGCCCTTCTAAAAGATATATTAAGAGGGCTTGAGGTCATCACCTTTGACACGGTTGCGTGGGGATCCCTCACTATATTATATAAAGATGGATACTTAACTTTTAGAGGCGTGTTACCTACCCATGTGTCGTCCCAGAACCTCGTCATGGTCCCATCTTTAATAGTAAAAGACCCATTAGCCAACACCTCAGCTTTGATACGCATAAGACCTCTCCAGAAGTGGGAGTCATTAGGTTTGGCTGTCACTTGAGTTAGTGCTTTAGAGGTTAGGTATTTATTCCGTAGCATATTTTGCCACATGCCATCCGTGTTGATGAGGTTAACCAACCATTTGGCAAGCAAGGACTTATTTTGCAATTCCAAGTTAAGAATACCTAGACCCCCTTGGTCTTTGGGGTGACACAATATGTCCCATTTGGCTAGTCTGTACTTATGTTTTTCTGAAGACCCTTGCCAAAAGAACCTTGATCTGAAATGATCTAGGTTTTTGAGAACTCCCTTTGGAATCTCAAAAAAGGACATCATAAACATGGGAAGACTGCTCAAAACCGAGTTAAGTAGAACAAGTCTCCCCCATAGGATAGGTACTTTGCCTTCCAACAAGAGAGTTTTTGTTGAAAGCGTTCTTCAACCTTTCTCCAATCGAAATTCGGGAGTTGTCTATGGTGCATTGGGATCCCTAGATACCCGAAAGGATAATCCCCAGTATTACAACCAAACAGTGGTATAGTAATTTTCCATCTCTTTGGCTGCACCATAGCAAAAGATTTCGCTCTTGTGGAAGTTGATCTTGAGCCCGGATTAACCGCTCAAAAGCACATAGCAGGAGTTTTAGATTTTTTGCCTCGCTCGGGTCGTGATCAATAAAAATGATGGTGTCATCTGCATATTGTAATATTGACAAACCATCATCTACAAGGTGTGGGAGGATACCTCTTATTTGACCATCGTTTTTGCTCTATTGATTAGGAGAGCTAGCATATCCGCTACGATGTTAAATAAGATAGGGGACATAGGGTCACCCCGTCGAAGGCCCCGTCTGGTTTGGAAGTAGGGGCCAACATCATCGTTAACTTTAATCCCCACACTTCCTCCCGTGACCATACTGTACCCATCTACACCATTTAGTGGAAAATCCTTTCATACGTAAGGTTTGTTGTATGAAGGACCACTTGACCTTATCATAGGCTTTCTCGAAATCAATTTTAATTATAATGCCATCTCGTTTTTTAGTATGTAATTCATGGATGGTTTCATGTAAGATTACGACCCCTTCCATGATATTCCTTCCCGGCATGAAAGCCGTTTGCATAGGATTCACGACGGTTCTAGCAACTTTGTTTAGCCTATTTGTGCCTACTTTTGTGAATATTTTAAAGCTCACATTGAGAACACAAATTGGTCTCGTATTGCTGAATTTTAGTAGCATTAGGAACTTTAGGAATTAGTGTAATTATTCCAAAGTTCGGACTATGTAGGTCTAGAGCCTCGCTATGTAGCTCGGCAAAAAGAGGCATGAGATCGTTCTTTATTAGACCCCAAAACACCTGATAAAATTCAGCCGGAAACCCATCGGACCTGGAGCTTTATTATGCTCCATTTGGAAAACAACCTCCTTTACTTGATTCGGTGAAAGGGCTGATGAGGGTTTCATTTTCCTGGGGAAACCCGTGGAATATCTAAAATTTGATCTTCCACGAGGTTGATATCTGAATTCTCCGGTGGTCCAAATAGATTTTTATAGTATGTGGTAATATGGTTTTTTAGACTACTATCGCCAACAACAGTCCCTTGATCATCTTCTAGTTTAAAGATGTGTTGATTGCGATGTTTCCCATTTGCCACAAGATGAAAGAACCGAGTATTTGCATCCCCTTCCAACGGGTTTTTACTTTGGCTCTTTCATACCACTTTAGTTCCTCTTCTCTCAAAAGAGAAACTAAACGCTCTTTTAGATATAGTTTAAGATTAATATCTTGTTCAGACAATGAAGCCACCTCTGCTTGTTTATCTAGATTTTCTAAAAGAGCCAGTAAGGTCTTTTTTTTTTTTTATAAGACCCCGCTGTATGTTTGGCCCAGCCTCTTAGATGCTGCCTCAGTCTCCTAATTTTAGACTGCCAGCGCTCTAGAGGTGAGGACCCCCCATTTTCGGATTGCCAAATATTTGCAACCATCTCATAAAAACCATCCCGTAAAAGCCAGCCTCTCTCGAATTTAAAAGGACGACTTTGAGGATGGTGTGTGGACCCGCCAGTACTTAACACAAGGGGGGTATGGTCAGATATATTTCTATCTCTGGGTTCAACTGATGCCAAAGGGAATTGAATTTCCCATTCCGTGCTAACGAGAACTCTATCAAGTTTCTCGAAAGTTGGGTTGTCCCCCGGCCCCGCCCAAGTGAATTGACGGCCAGCCATCATTATCTCCTTAAGATCCAGAGATTCAATGACTGCGTTGAAGAGGTTAGGCCATTTAGGGTCAAAATCCCCAGAGCTTTTTTCCTCTGGCTTCCTCATAATGTTGAAATCACCTCCTATAATGTAAGGGAGTGATTCTTTAGAGCATGTGTTCGCTAGCTCTGAGAGGAAAGCAATCTTATTTTGACATTGTGCTGGTCCATAGACGGAATAAAGCACAAACTTGAAGTCATTAGCTTTGCATCTGAGGGTGAATTTGACATAGAAGTCCCCCTCGCTAATAGCTCCAATGTCAAAAGTCGTGAGATCCACACCAAGGAGTAACCCCCCAGATCTTCCATGTGGCGCCATTGCATGCCACAGAAATCACGTCCGCCACAAATATTTTTGAGGACGCTATCTCGAGAAGGAATCCCTTCCAGTTTCAGAGAGAGCAATGAAATTTATTTGCTCCTCCTTAACTAGTTCCGCCAAGAAACGGTGTTTAGCCAAGTCTGCAAGACCTCTGCTATTCCAGAAGACCCCTTTCATTTTAAAATTATTTTTGATGGGGTCTTAGGTTTCCTTGGAAGATTGCCATTATTATTTTTTTTGGCGTTATTGTATCTCTTCTTCCGATGGATAGGAGAGAGATCATGAATTTGATCAATCTCATTATCCGAAGAGTTCTCATTTAGATTAGCTTGGCTGAGAACTGTGTCCAGTCTGTCCTCTCTTTCATCATCACTGCCTAGTTTATTGGCATGAGATGAAGAGTTGCTAGTTTTTTGTTTAGCATGGAGGACCAACCTATCAACCTCTATATTCTTAAGCACTGTTACTCCCGAAGAGCCTAGGTTGATGCCTATCCTACCAAGGTTGGAATTGATTTGCGAAACCGAAAAGTGCGTAAAAGAAGTACCTTGAAGTTCCAAGTTCTTCTTCGCCGTGAGCCTTTCCGCTTTGGATAGGGTGTGTTCATCAGCTGTTGCTGCAAACCTGGGGCTACGATGAGGCAAATTCGGTGCAGCCACCAACCCATTGATGGGGTCAGATGCTGCACCGTCGAGCGCCGCCTGTGGTGCATCAGCCACCAACCCATTGGTGGGATTAGTTGCTGCCCCGTCGAGCACCGCCTTGGGTGCAGCAGCCATGAACCCAATAATGGGGTCATTAGCTGCACCGTCGCTCTCCTCCTGGGGTGCAACAGCCACCAACCCATTGATGGGGTCAGTCGCTGCACCGTCGCTCGCCTCCTGGGGTGCAGCAGCCACCAACCCATTGATGGGGTCAGTCGCTGCACCGTCACTCGCCTCCTGGGGTGCAGCAGCCACCAACCCATTGATGGGGTCAGTCGCTGCACCGTCGCTCGCCTCCTGGGGTGCAGCAGCCACCAACCCATTGATGGGGTCAGTCGCTGCACCGTCGCTCGCCTCCTGGGGTGCAGCAGCCACCAACCCATTGAGTGGGTCAGTCGCTGCACCGACGCTCGCCTCCTGGGGTGCAGCAGCCACCAACCCATTGATGGGGTCAGTCGCTGCACCGTCGAGCTCCGTCTGAGCTGTAGCAGCCGCCGCGAAGAGAGGAGCAGTCGCTGCTGCTGGTGTGGCCACGGGAGCCAACGGGGCTTCCACCGCGGCCACCGTTGACTCCAACGGGGACGGCTGCGCGGCCACCGCCGCCACCTGCACCCCCTCGGGGACCTCCATTGCATTGGCGACGCCGTCGTCATCCTCCCATAGAGGGGTTGTAGATGCGAGGGGTAGGGTATCTCCCTCGCTATCCATACCCCCTGCTGTCCAATACTCCACACCGACCTGCAAGTTAGTAAAACCTTCACCATCCGGTACGATCGGGGGGGATGAGGAGTCGACTGGTTCGAGCATCACTTTGTGGACAATTTCTTCGATCAGATTTTCACAAGTTTGATCCAGGGCACCATTCACCAAAGAAAGCAAATATTTGTCATCCATTAAAGGGGCCTGCTGCTGGTTCACCGACTGAGGCGGTGCTTGTGACTGGGTTGATGTATTTTGATCATTGTTTTGATCCTTAGGAAGAGTATCATTATCAGCATCCTCCATCTCCTTATCTTCCCCCTCCGCATTTTTGTCCCTGTCTCCATTGTCCTTTGGTTCACTAGGACTCCCGTCAACAAGCTGCGGCGCCACATCCGGTTGAAAATATAACCGGTAGATGCCATTACCGACACACACATCAGCCAGCGGGGGAATTTTTTTTGCATCAATAACAGCCACAAGGATCCGAACCTGCCCAGTCGCCCGAAGGTGTAACATATCTACCCTCTGTGTTGCCCCAATAATAGTGCCAACTGCCCACAGCGAGAGGAAAGAGCGAAGTGCCCGTGGCACTCTTGTAACCGTCACCCAAACCTGATCCAACATTTTGTATGGTTGGATGTCATCCACAAATTCCTCAATAAGAAAGGAAGCATCCTTGTTTTTTGTGGTGACTGTGCTGATCAGAACCATACGGTCAAGTTCTTCCTTACTCGGGAACGGGACAGCAAAAGTTTGATTTCCAAGTTTCTGAACCTCCCAAGTCCACTGCACCGGAATGATCCTAGCCAATTCGGGACCGTAGAAGCTCGGCGAAACGTGGCCTCTCTCCACCGTTATAAGAGCTACGGCGGAGGACCGTGTTGGGGACACAATCGATTACCTCTTGCAGCTGGATCCGGAAGAAACCCACCTCGTCATCGCAGCACCACAGTATGCCACCGTTGGCTTGGAAGCACGAAGAAGCGGGCATTGGTTGGTGAAGTGTTCCTCAAAGCGGTCGTACATTCCCGCTTCGGGTACGCCTTCCGCTTCCTCTTCTTCCCCCGTTCATCAAGGTCGGGGCCGCCCGGGGTTGTTGTCGACTGTGGTTGAGGATTTGCGCCATCGACTTGTAATGCGGTAGCATCGCTAGCGGCCGGCTCTTGCGCTGCGCGGTACCTCGATGCGCCGGCCCGCGGGATGGGTCCTCCACGCGCAGCCATGTTTCTGGCCGGTTGGGGGCCACCACGGGCACTTGGCGCCCCTCCTCGGCCCCCTCTGCCACCTGCTGGTGGAGCTCCTCCGCGACCCCCTGCGCCACCTGCTGGTGGGGCTCCTCCGCGACCACCCGCACCCCCACCGGTGGAGCTTCTCCCCACGAGGGCCATGGCCACGGTCACCCGCAGATTGGCCGCCATGATCGCGGCCCCGTCCTCGGTTCGGAGCACGATTGGGCGCCCCCAAAACCTTCCTCCCCGCCATGGAGTCGCGGTGGGAGGACGGTGTGGCCGAGTCGCGGTGTGAGGGCGGCGTGGCGTAGTTGCGGTGGGAGGACGGCGCGATGGTGCTCGGTGTGGAGGCGGCGGTGTTGAGGATCGGTCGTACGATCGGCCTTCGTAATACCTAGATCGATTGCTTGGACCGGGCCTGTTGGACCGGGCTTGACCGCGTGGTTGTTCCAGCGTACCGGTTCGGGCTGCTGTTGCGATGGGAGCCTGTTGGATCGGGCTTGACCGCGTGGGTGTTCCAAATAAGCGTGCCGGTTCGCTTCTTTGCGATGGGAGGCGGGGTTGGAACCGAAGTGCGGAGTCGAAGACCGAATTGGATTAACGAGTCTTCATTTTGGTTTACGAAGACCAAACTGTCCCCGCCTTGGGGCTCGATCGCTCCATGTCGTCCCCTAGTTCCACCCCGGCCATCTTCGCTTGATCCCTTGCCGGAATAAGGACACGGCCAGCCAGCGGTTGCAAAGCTGGAAACACAAAATCCCCGAGAGTTGTAGCCGGTGTGATACGCGGTGGAGGTAACGGTCCCTTCCACACCCTCTTCCACGGAGCGAACTTTCCTTGGAGATGGAAAACCTGCCTTTGTGGAATATGCAAGCACCTCCGAGCATGACGGCTTTGAGTTTGTGAAGCCTTGTCGCTCGAAAACCGGTTGCTGCTATGGTTGCGATTGCGAGAGAGCCTCGGCATCCCCTAGATCATCATAGTCCTCCTCGAATCGGAGTCCCAGAATTTTCCAGATCCTTCACATAAATTCAATGAAGTACGAGGTGCATCTCATGACCTCGAGATTGTCAACAATCGCTTCCCGTACTCCCGATCAAATTGAGGAGTATTCTTTGCAGTAATCCTTTTCAGTGCCTGCCGGATTGATGGTGCTAAAGTCACCATACATTGCCTGCACACACGAAAAAGAAAAAGAAAAAAACCCGGCACAAAAAGGATCAAGAAACGAAGAGAAGGAATCACCGTCTCGTTGATCGTATGTGTCGCGGTACAGGAGGCTAGCGCCTGATCCCCAAAAAGATGCGGCGCTTGATCCTAGGCAGCTGGTGGCGGCGCCCAAAATCCGTTCCGCAGCGCGCCCGCGGATCCGCTACGGCGCGATGTACACCGAAGTGCCGGCTCGCTGAGGGGATCTGGCCACCAGCGACGATCGGCAACCGGTGGTGGGGCGGGCCCCGCCGTGACGCCGTGTTGCCCCAAATCGCCGCTCCGCTAAACCCGGGTTTCAAGATGTTTCATCTAGTATATCAATCCGTGTACAATTGGTGTGTTTTGGTCCATATTGGAATATCTCGTTCCTGCATATTTTCAGTTGTACAACGGTTGGTCTTCACAGTGATCCGAGCATGGGAGCAGTTAGTTGTGTAATAGGAAGTTAGAAAGAGATTAAGTACCCGTGGTTGATGAGGTTGGCAACGTTTTATTCAAAGCATAGGAAGTGCTACTATCTTGGGATGCAACCTTCTTCCATGCTCGGTATTCCCTCTGGTACTCACGTTGTTCTCTTCATCTCTTCTCTTTGTTCATTGGCCATCTCTGCTCGACGATCACGCTGGTACTCACGTTGTCTCCTATTAGCCTCGATCCTTTATTCGTCGGTCATCTCAGCTCGAAAATTGCATTGTCGCGCATGCTTAATTCCTCCCGCCTCCGTGAGGCCTCATCAAAAGTGGGCATTTGGACAATAGTTGCGATTAGGAAGACACTCCAAAAGTTGTGTATACATATACTTATTGAAATGATACCTGCGACGTTGGTGATGTTGCTTAATTACCACATCGCGTGTATTTCGCGGCGCAGACATTGTGAAGTAGCAGGAAGGGTTTGGGAGTGTTCCTTCACTGTATGTCAGAAACATAACAGCTGTAGATACTATAATTGTATGTGACATGTGCAAAAAAAAAAAATATGCGGATATGGCAAATCTAATCCGAGTGCAAAATTGTTTAGCTCACTTCCATGTGCGTGAAAATCATGCTAGTATATATTCAGTTTCAGAATTTTAGAGAATTTAATGTCAGATAAAACATGCATGCTGCTTAAGGAATAGTACATCGTAGATCTAAAGAATATATACTACGTACCCTATACCCACATTTACACCGTTACGCGTGCACACCTCAATCTAAAATCTAAAAGAACAAATTCAAAAACTCAACTACACAAGAGACGAAGCAAGCATAGTTGTGCTTTATTCAAAAATATGGTCTTCCATTATCCTTTATTTAATTATTTTGTTTACAAATATTTAGAAATAACAGACCACACTGGCCATACTAGATATATGTGGCTAAAAGATTTATGTCAACTCCGGCCCGGGGTAGACCATTAGTATGTGCTTGTTATTATGAAGTATTAGAGTATGTTCATTTTACCATACTATATATACTTTTTTACAAAGATTATATTTTTTGCATAAAAAATATTTGAGAACTGACTGAACATATATGGTGCTGAAAAGATATATGTTCCTTCAATTTGTGGGTTTTCATTCTGAACTTTGCCAAGAGCTTCTAGTCTATCTGTGTAGAGCCCCTCGATTTGACTCCTCACATGAGCGAATTTTCAGGTTTCTATATCGTTGTTAGAAAAAATCCCCTTGTCTGTCCCACGGTCAAAGCATAGGTTGTTAGGCCTCCGACCTAGTCTCGTAGGTAACGGTGCCTTTGTGTCAGGATATTTCTTGACCTACGTGAAAGGGTCTTCTTCTTAAAATAAAATGCTCGAGGGCTGTCTTACCACAACAGATAGAGTATTTTTCCATTCCGAACTTTGTGGTCACAATGTGCATGAGCTTGGGAGAGAGAAAAATTGCGAATACGAGCGTGGGTGGTGCAACGGCAACTTCGGTCCAGTCCACAACCCCATCTAACGGCCGAAGCACTTCGTGCCCTGCCCATTCCATGTTAGACCACACACAGAAGCGGAGGCCTGCCATGGCCTATAAAGAAATCGTTGCCACCCAGCTCATTTAATTTCACCGGCTCGGCCCAACTGCTTCTTGGCCCAAGCCTAGAAACGGAGGTCTACCATGGCCCATGCAGAAATTAAGCGAACAAAAGATTTTATGTCAGTAGCACACCGAGTATTGTAGATAAAAAAGGCGTCATAGATCGAGATAGAGCGAGCTTGGCTTCACTGCGACGGCGGATGCCATCGTTGGCGTCGCTTTCGTCGTTCCAACCTGGATCCTGACGGATGGGTGCTCAAAGACTTCTTCGCCTTCGCAAGATTGAGCGTCTGCTGCAGTCCACCTCAACGCCGGTGGTTTCCTCCAGCTTCTGGTGATCCAGGTTTGGCGGCGTCGGCTGGTGTCGGCGATCTTCGTCGGCAGCGGATGCAGCCGGCTTTCTTTCTCATAGAATATAGGTTGGACAACTGCATATCCTACACATCTTTATTCGGTGTACTTGTATTTGGACGTGTGTATTTCTATTAATTAATACATGTATGTATTATAAAAAAAGCACACCGAATATTGTAATTTCTCTCACGTGGTCTTCCATTTTCCTTTATTTATTTGTGTAATCAAATATTTAGAAATAAATCTAAAAAAAAAGAAAATAACAGACCACACTAATCACAAAACGGTTCTCTTTATGCAGTTCTCGCACCATCTCTGTGAATTCATTAGCACCCTGTAGCTGATGCTAAATTATTTCTCAGACTCCCTAATTAAGGTTCTTGCAACTGTAGTGTCGTTGGAGGTTGTTTGGTGCACTGTTTGATATATATAATACACACAATCAATTAAAACATATAGAAATCATGCACTATTATTTAACTAGGTGAACCCCCTGCGCGTTGCTGCAGGTATGCAAACGAAAATATGGATGGACTTTGGTATTAATCACATAACAACTATAGAAAATGAGAATCATCATAGAACAACAGCTCAGTTTTAATAAGAGGGATTGCAACTCGTAAGTGGGGTAGTGGAGCAGACAGGAGACTAATGGCTAAAAATGACTATTCATTTCATCTACCTGTTTTTGGAATCAGAACGAATACATAAATACATGCCGCTGTGAATGCTTTGGGAGGACTTTGGGAGGAGACACTCCGGTGAGCATGTAGCGTTAGTGGACCAACAAATTTGTGGTAATGAATGGTGGTTTAATTAGTTGATGCCTTGGCTTAAGGAGGTGTTAGAGAAATAGTCTAGTGAGCATTAGCTTTATAGGAGTTTACGATCTGGCACAAAAAAAAAAAAAAAATCTACGAACATACGGCAGAAAAAAATTCACGCAGAAATTTTGCTTTTATACGGTTGTGAAATTGTTGGGCTAGCATAAATCCTTTACGTACTCTGTAATAAATAATTAAACAAATCCTAATTGCAAACGGGAGGAGAGCGGAGAGGAAAAAGAAAAACAAAAAACAGAGAAGAGAGAGAGACCTAATTCTAAGGCATACGGGCGGAGGCAGAAAGGCAGTAAAAAAAGGCAGAAACCAAAAAATATCCAGAAATTTTGACAATTAAATATTAAGGTATAGATATAGATAATTTGTACTACATACTGCTTGATACGTACCGGGGAAGTTGCGCCTAATGGCTATATTGTGGCCATACTTTGCCTTGCTGTGCTCACTGCTCACTTCTTATGTGGACAGATTCGGGATCCACGATGTACATCCTGTATGCGCTGTACGAAAACATTGGGAGTCAACTACAAATTCATTACGGCTGTTTGTGTAAAAGTTAAGTATATTGTCATTACATGTTCAATACGCTCTCAAAGCTCTCGGTAAAGATATTTTTGGAAAAATCTTGAAAAATTTCTTTGCTGAAGGCCATCGATGGATGCCCTCAGCAAAGATTTTTTTTTTTTAAAAATGAAAATCTCTTTGCTGAAGGCACGACGAATCTCTCGGCAAAGTTTTTTTTTCTTTCAAAAAAGCGAACAATTCTTTGTCGAGGGCACATGGAGAAGGCCCTCGGCTAAGACGCCGTCCACGGCGCCGACGCCGTGACAACTGCTTTTCTTTGCCGAGGCCGCCCTGGCCCTTGGCAAAGGTTTGTCGAGTGTCGAATAAAGGGCCCTCGGCAAAGACCCTCTTTGCCATCTCAAAATTCCCTGAGAGCTCTTTGCCGGCCACCCGGCAAGGCCCTTGGCAAATCAGCCGAGTCCAGTAGTGAGTCCAATACAATCGCAGATCCATGCTGAAGATAGATTATGAATGTAATCTAGTAGCCATTGTTGCCCGGACTGCAACATTCAAATAATACAATTTTCAAATCTTGGATTGAAAAGGGTGATCAATGTTCATGTTCATCGGTGGACTTCAGAGCGTTCCACATTCAAGCCCTTAAGATCTGTAGCAACTCGTAACCCGTGATGCATCACTACCAAGTCAATCTTCATTAGAGAGAGGTAAATAAGGGGTTTCTTCATTTCTTTGCAGGTGTGGTACTACATCCTGCAAGGACAAACCATGCCATTAGCTTCTTCATAAAGTACCTATAATGATGCAATGGAGTGAAATATATAGCTTGTAATTAACTTACAAGGCAAACAAGGTGACTTGAGCGACGTCCAGACCCTTGCACCGTAGTAGTCCATTCATGTCATCGAAATCTATACCAATTTTGACATCCTTGGCCAACTTGAGTGCTTCCTTTGAGATCCCTATAATGATCCAATGGAGTGAAATAGATAGCTTGTAATTAACTTACAAGTCAAACGAGGTGACTTGAGCGATACCCAGGCCCTTGCACTGTAGTAGTTCATTCATGTCATGGAAATCTGTGCCAATTTTGACATCCTAACTTGAATGCTTCCTTCGAGATGTGTACAATGAAGGAGCCCAGGCATGCGTTCACCACTACCATGTACCATTGATGGAACCTCCTTGTTTCCCATGGCTCCTCTAGGAGATGTTGGAAGGGAAGCACGAACTTGCCAGGCTGGCTCGTAGTTTTTTGCAATCATCTGAAAGGTTCCATCTTACTGGTGATAGTATCTATTTCGTGGAAAACTCTGCTAATATCTCTGCATATGTTGGACTGCGACTATGGTTGCAAGAAATGTACCTTTCAAACTCGGCTATGCTTTTGTACATTTTGGTGTGTTGGTTGACCTCCCATTACACCTTGGTGTGATTGATAGTAGTTGGTTTAGGTTCCTTCTCTTGCACGGTACTCATTGTGAGGGTCAAGAGCTTTTTGAGCCATGGTCATTAGGACTAGGGATAGGCATGCACCATTCTTTGATACGCAAATCCTCTCCATCTATTCTTCTTCCCCACTTTTACTAGTCAGCAAACTCGCCTTTCCAATATGATAATGGTAGTAGATAGGTATAAAAATTAGTTATATGGAAAGATGGAGTACATAATGATCACCAATCTCTCTAATTATTAACGAACATGAACTAGAAACCGTATACATATAGTATTTGGACCACTTCACAACTAAAGTCAATGTAATCCATATATTTATCTCCAGTTACATATATTTTCAATAATATTAGGTTTTGGGATACAAAAGCAGAAGAAAAGTACAAAATTTATAGTTAAAAAACAAATAGAAAAGTAAATGAATTTGTTCAATACTTGACAAGCAAAGTACAAAATTGTTGAAAACAAAGAATTACATATATTAATTTGGCTTAGGTTTGCCCTGTCATCCTCACAACGCTTGCAAACTGTTGCTTGTATATGTTACTAGCTACCCTAGTTTAGCAGCATAATACCGAGAGAATGAGAGCCCCCCGCTCCTCCACCACCACCACCGCTGCTGGGCTCGCCATCGCCGGTGACCTCCCGTCCATCTACCTCGACTGAAGATGCTAGGACCGTCGGGCTCGCCATCGCCTGTGACCTCCCGTTCATCTACCTCGACCGAAGATGCCAGGACTCTCAGACCTCGACTTCGCCGATGGGGTCGAATTTGAGCGCCTGGTTCATCTCCGTTTCGCGTGCCCGTCTGTTGGAGTGCTATCAACATCTTCTGGGACACCAATCTACCACCACTTGATATGGTTTGTGTCGGGTACCTAGATTAGGGGGTCCTAAACTAGGGGGATTAAATATAGGCGAGCCAGCTTTACTCCTCCCTAAAAAATACCAAGAAACTGACTAAGAGAAACCCCCAATCCTCCTCAAGCTAAGCCGGCCCACGATCAGGCCCACAAAGCCACAAAAGCCCATCAACTCGAGCAGCAGCCGCTCGCCCGCTCAAGAGAGCATTACGGAAACCGCTCGAGCGAGCGACCGCTCGAGAACGGTGACGTAAACTGCTCGAGCGAGCGACCGCTCGAGGCGGAGACGGAGAACGCTCGAGCGAGCAACCGCTCGAGTCTGCCCGTAATAATTGCCTATCCAGAACGCGCACATGGCTACAGGGCTCGAGCAGTGCCAAAGTACACTGACGCCGCCTAACTCCATGGCTACAGGGCCCGCAATAGTGGAGCGTACGCCGGTCGCTTCCACTATTACGCTGCCCATCTCCTGGATTCAAGGATGGCAGGCACCACTATTACGCCATGCCTTGCACTGTGCCGCGTGCGGCGCCCCCTCAAAACGCCATGGTCAACTCCCCGTACCACCTAGCACGTCGCTCCGTCCCATCGCTCGGATCGACGACCCCTCGAGGCAGTCCTCAGCCGCTCGAGAAATGATGGCGGAAGTGATGGGCGTACGGGGCGTGTAGTAACACGTCCATCCCTCCTCGACGGCCGCTCGACGGGTTTCCCGGGAAGACCATCATCACCCATGCCTCGGTTGCGTCAGCTCGTGTCAGCATGAGATTGACAGGCCTTCATCGACCATGCTGCTACAGGCTCGACCCGGGTAAAGGCATGAATCTACAGGCTCGAACCGGACCAAGAGGAGCACCCACAGTTCCAACCACTCGACTCGGCGCCCATACCTCGACGTCACGCGTACGACTGCCCTACCAACTCTTGTACTCCTGAGCCTCCCCTTGGCCTATAAAAGGGGATGCCCGGGCCTAGTTTAGGGCAGGTTCCAAGGTTCCCAAGCTCATACGCATACCTCACGCACACACTCACGCTTTCACCTACAAAGTCTCAGGACTGCCTTGTACTCACCCCTGTACGAGCACCTAGGTGCAAGATAATACAAGTCTCCTCCCCCCGCTGGACGTAGGGCCTTCTTTTGCCCGAACCAGGATAAAAACCTTGTGTCCTTCTTGCATCACCATCCGGATTAGGGAGCACGCTTAGAAATTTACTCGTTGGTGTGATACCCCCCGGGGTACGAAACACCGACAGTTGGCGCGCCAGGTAGGGGTACTGCGTGTTTCGCCCGATTCCCGCCATTTTTCCGGATGGCATCACCCACTTCCTCGCTTCCGTTCGCTACGGTGATCTGGTTTGGGAGTTTGGAGTTCGTGTCGCTTGGTACGGGCCACGACATGGCTCTGCTCTCGATCGGTGAACCAGGAGGGGGGGCGCTCGTCACCCCCACGCGCTGGGGGAGCCACGCGCTGACCGCGCCACCACGGCTCGCCGCCACGTCGCCGACGCCACCAGCACCAGCGTCATCGCCAGCAGACACAGGGCCTTGAGCACCCAGCCCGTGTGCCCTCCCAGCCGGACGCCGCGACGTGCCCGGCAGGGGTGCCGAGCGCGCGGCAGGGAGTGGCACTTGGGCAGGGATCTCTCGACGAGGACCCTGGCTTTGCGTTCGCCATGCGTTCGCCGAGAGAGCCCGGCGTGGCACCTCGAGCAAGCGCACGGCCAACGTCACCCAACTTGTTGCCACACGGGCCCTATCGAGCTCGTCGCAGGCTCCCGTTTGGGCTCACCAATGCCGCCACTGCGTATGCCAACGAGATCCGGTCAGCAATGGAGCCGCAAGAGGAGACCCCTGGCCCTCTCTTGCGTGCCGCCATGAACTTGGAAATCGTGTGGCCGGCATCAGTGGACCGCGGGTTTGATAGAGCGCCCGGCTCACAACGTCGCACTACGGTCGGGAACATGCACCGCTGGATCGAGGAGGAGAGTACGGGGAGGCCCTGGGCTCCGTCCGGCGCTGACTCCGACTCCGATGACTCGGATTCAGGGTGCTATGACCCAGCTCGCGAGTGTTTCCGCCTCGAGAACGACGTTCCGTCGGACGATGAGACCGGGGACGACGCCGCGGCAGCCGCCCCGTCGGAACGCCGGTTCTCGGGACACCAGCGGCTGGAGCCTTGCAGGTAATCGAGCCACGCGAGGAGCTACCGCAGGGGCAGAACAACCCACGGCTTGAAGACGATGTTCGAGCGGCGCAATGGGCACAGCTCCAGGAGATCGAGTCCAAGATGGACGCGGATCGCGCAAATCTGGAGCTGCTCAAGCGCGCCTTCGAGCAGAACCAACCTCCCCCTCCTCGAGCTCTAGGCGCTCGAGGAAAGGCACAAGGCGTCCTCAACCGCATCGTCAACGACGGGCGGCCAGAGGTGCCGATCGAGCCAGCCCATTTCCCTCGAGCAAGCCAAAATGTCCTTGCGGCAGCCATGTTGCTGCGGGACATGCCCGCACCCTCGAATCCACACGCGCTACGGATACGGGATGAGGTCCAGGGGCTCCTCCAAGTCGCGGCCGTTCAGCAGGCCGAGAGCTCGGCCTCAAGACAACGCGAGGCGGCCCCAGAGCAACCACGGAATGAAAGGGAGGGCTCCGTCCACCAAGAGGCACCCCCTTGAGGCGGCAGGGCTCCCGCTCGAGACCGCATCCTCGACAACCGTGTGCCTCAAGATGCACGACACGATATCAACGACAATCGACGACGCAAAGCCGCGGGCGTCGAGGACCGTGGCTACAAGGCCCATCGAGGGGGCGCTACGACAGCGACGAGGACCGGTAGGCTCCCGAGCCGCCGGGCCCTCGAGTCTTCAGTCGGGCCATCCGCAGCACGCCATTGCCCAACCCGTTTCGACCCCCTACGAGCGTGGTCAAATACAACGGGGAGACCAAGCCAGAGCTCTGGTTGGCTGACTTCCGGCTGGCCTGCCAGCTGGGAGGGGCTCGAGAGGATAAGGCAATCATACGCTAGCTTCCTCTGTTTCTCTCTGACACCGCTCGACGGTGGCTCGAGGAGCTCCCCCCCAACCAAATCTACGATTGGACCGACCTGGTCTAGATTTTTGAGGGGAACTTCAAGGGCACATACATCCGATCGGGCAACTCGTGGGATCTCCGCAACTGTAAGCAAAACGCCACGGAGTCCCTCAGAGACTTTGCTCGACGTTTTTCCAAGCTGCGCACCGAGCTGCCGCACATTCCCGATCACGACGTCATCCTGGCGTTCGTCTCGGGCACCACGTGCAAAGAGCTCGTGCGGGAGCTCGGGCGCAATCGCCCAAAGACGGTTGACGAGCTCATGGACATCGTCGCCGACTACGCAGCCGGTGACGAGGCCGTGGGAGCCTTCTTTGGTGGTGCTAGGAACAAGCCCGCGCCGCCCCCAGGGGACGGTGAGGGCTCGAGCAAGGGCAAGAAGAAGAATCAGAAGAAGAAGAAGGGCAACCAGCAAGGCAAGCGCGAGGTCGCGGAAGACGAGGTGGCCGCAGCCAACCGCAAGAAGCCTCGACCCCCTCCAGATGGGGCCGTCTTCGACAAGATGTTGAAGCAGCCCTGCCCGTACCACAAGGAACCGGTCAAGCACAACCTCGAGGACTGTCGGATGCTTCGAGGCTACTTCAAACGGTTCGGGATCGACAAGGACGATGATAAGAAGGATAAGGGAGCTGACGATCAGGCCAAGGACAACGGCAACAATGGGTTCCCACCCATTACCGATTGTTATATGATATACGGCGGCCCAACAACTCAGATGTCGCGTCGGGAGCGGAAGAATGAGCGCCGGGAGATCTTCTCCGTGAAGCCCGCCACGCCTCAGTTTCTCGACTGGTCGGATGCCCCCATCACGTTCGACCGTGATGACCATCCAGAGCACGTCACCAACCCCGGCGCGTATCCTCTCGTCGTCGACCCGATCATCCTCAACGCCCGCTTCACCAAGGTCCTCATGGACGGAGGCAGCAGCCTCAACATCATCTACATGGAGACGCTCGCGCTGCTCGGCATCACGAGGGCGCAGCTCAAGCCGAGCGCCGGAGGCTTCCACGGTGTCGTCCCCGGCAAGAAGGCGCTCACGATCGGCCGCATCGACCTCCCCGTCTATTTTGGCACGCGCTCGAACTTCCGTTGAGAGGTCCTCACTTTCGACGTACCTGGTTTCGAGGGGACCTATCATGCCATCTTGGGCCGCCCGTGCTACGCCCAGTTCATGGCAATCCCCAACTATGCATACCTCAAGCTCAAGATGCCGGGCCCCAAGGGGATCATCACCGTCGACTCCACGTACGAGCACGCGTACTGTTGTGACGTGGAATGTGTTGAATATGGGGAGTCCTTGGTCGCATCCAAGGAGCTAGCCAAGACGCTCGACTGCCTGGCAGCCGAGGCCGCCGCACCAGCACCCAAACGGCAGGCTGGGAATTTCGAGCCCGCCGAGGACACCAAGAAGATCCCGCTCGATCCGAGCTCCCCGGGCGAAAAGACGCCGATCATCGCCGCCTCCTCGACATCGCATAGGAAGCGGTGCTCGTCGACTTTCTCCGCGCAAACGCCGATATGTTTGCGTGGAGTCCCTCGGACATGCCCGGCATACCGAGGGATGTCGCCGAGCACGCCTTGAGATCCGTCCGGTTCGAGACTGTCAAGCAACGCCGCGCCGCTTCGACGAGGAGAAGCGCAGGATCATCCGCGAGGAGGTCGAGAAGCTCGAGAAGGCCGGATTCATCAAGGAGGTACATCACCCCGAATGGTTAGCTAACCCTGTATTAGTAGAGAAAAAGAATGGAAAAATGAGGATGTGTGTAGACTACACTAGCTTAAATAAAGCATGTCCCAAAGTTCCATTTCCTTTGCCTCGAATAGATCAAATTGTTGATTCCACTGCGGGTTGTGAAGTACTTTCCTTTCTCGATGCCTACTCTGGCTATCATCAAATCAAGATGAAGGAGTCCGACCAGCTCGCGACTTCATTCATCACACCCGTGGGCATGTACTGTTATGTCACGATGCCCTTCGGCCTTTGAAACGCCGGGGCAACATATCAGCGCTGCATGCTTCATGTTTTTGGCAAACATATAGGAGAAACGGTTGAGGCGTATGTAGACGACATCGTAGTCAAGACACATAAGGTCGAAAACCTTGTCGAGGACCTCAAGTTGACGTTCGGATGCCTCAGGGCTAAGAACATCAAGTTGAACCTCGAGAAGTGTGTCTTTGGAGTGCCTCGAGGCATGCTGCTAGGCTACATCGTCTCCCAGCGCGGGATCGAGGCCAACCCCGAGAAGGTCATGGCCATCATGCGGATGGGGCCGATTCGAGACCTGAAAGGGGTGCAGAAAGTCACGGGGTGCCTAGCCGCCCTTAGCCGATTCATTGCGCGTCTAAGAGAGAAAGCTTTGCCTCTATATCGACTCCTCAAAAAATCCAAGCATTTCGCATGGACACCCGAGGCGGAGGAAGCCCTCTCGAAGCTGAAAAGCGTGCTCACCCCTCCCGTGCTCGTGCCGCCTCGACCAGCTACACCAGACAAACCCGCCGAGCCACTCCTCCTCTACATTGCCGCGACCACACAAGTGGTCAGCGCAGTTATAGTGGTTGAGAGGCAGGAAGAGGGGCACGCGCTCCCCGTCCAACGGCCGGTGTACTTTGTTAGTGAGGTACTCTCAGATGCCAAGACTCGATACCCCCAAATCCAAAAATTGCTCTACGCAATCGTGCTCACCCGTCGAAAGCTTCAGCACTACTTTCTTAGCCATCCGGTGACGGTGGTATCATCATTCCCACTGGGAGAAATTATCCAGAACCGGGAAGTCGTGGGTCAAATCGCCAAGTGGTCGGTCGAGCTCATGGGCGAGACCATCACATACACCCCACGAAAAGCTATCAAATCCCAAGTATTGGCTGATTTTGTGGCTGAATGGACCGACGTCCAACTTCCCCCAGTACAGATTCAAGCCGAGCTGTGGACCATGTATTTCGACGGGTCGCTCATGAAGACAGGAGCGGGCGCAGGCCTGCTCTTCATTTCACCTCTCGGGGAACACATGCGCTACGTGCTGCGGATCCACTTTGCCGCCTCGAACAATATGGCAGAATATGAGGCGCTCGTTACTGGGTTGCGTATCGCGATCGAGCTCGGGATCTGACGCCTCGATGCTCGAGGTGACTCACAACTCGTCATCGACCAGGTGATGAAAGCCTCGAGCTGCCATGACGAAAAGATGGAAGCGTATTGCAACGAGGTGCATAAACTGGAAGCAAACTTTGATGGTCTCGAGCTCAACCACATCCCGAGACGTTTCAATGAAGCTGCAGACGAGTTAGCCAAGATCGCGTCATCTCGAGCGCCGCTCCCCCCAAACGCCTTCTCGAAAGATCTTCACGAGCCATCTGTGAAGTGGGACTCGGGGGCTGGGGCAGAACCAGTCATCGAGCCCGCTCCAACGACCGATCCCCCCTCGAAGGGGGCCGAGGTCATGGAGATCGATCGGGATTCGAGCCCACCAGCAGATTGGCGAGCGCCCTTCCTCGAATACCTTATTCGAGGGAAGCTGCCAAAGGATCGAACGGAGGCGAGACGACTAGCTCGTCGAGCCAAAACTTACGTCCTTTATGGTGATGACAGAGAGCTCTACCGCCAGAGCCCGACTGGCATACTCCAACGGTGCATCTTGATCGATGAGGGCAGGAAATTGCTCAGAGACATGCACTCGGGGGCTTGTGGCCACCACGCTGCGCCAAGAACCCTTGTCAGAAACGCTTTCCGTCGAGGCTTTTATTGGCCCACGGCTACTGCTGACGCCATCAAGTTAGTTCGAGCGTGTGAGGGATGCCAGTTCTACGCCAAGCAAACGCATCTTCCAGCACACGCACTCCAGATGATTCCCCTCACGTGGCCATTCGCGGTCTGGGGGCTCGATCTGGTCGGACCCCTCAAAAAGACCACGGGAGGCTACACCCACTTGCTTGTGGCCATCGACAAATTCACCAAGTGGATCGAGGCCAAGCCTATCACCAACATCCGCTCGGAGCGGGCGGTCGAATTCTTCACCGACATCATCCACCGCTTTGGAGTCCCTAATGTCATCATCACTGACAATGGCACTCAGTTCACAGGCAAGAAGTTCCTGGACTTCTGCGATCGGCACCACATCCGTGTGAACTGGTCAGCAGTTGCCCATCCTCGAACTAATGGCCAAGTTGAGCGTGCCAACGGCATGATTTTGCAAGGACTAAAACCGAGGATTTTTAACCGCCTAAACAAGCACGGCAACAAGTGGGCGGCCGAGCTCTCGTCGGTCCTATGGAGTCTACGAACGACTGAGAGTCGAGCCACCGGGTTCACCCCGTTCTTCTTGGTCTACGGGTCTGAGGCCGTCCTCCCCACCGACCTCGAATATGGATCCCCTCGACTCAAGGCCTACAACGAGCAGACTAACGAGGAAAGACTGGCCAACGCCGTCGACCAAGCTGAGGAAGCTTGAGACACGGTGCTCTTACACTCTGCGCGCTACCAGCAGAAGCTGCGTCAGTACCACGAGAAGAATGTGCACAAGAGGGACTTCGAGGTCGGCGATCTCGTGCTCCGTCGATGACAAGACAACAAGGGGCGCCACAAGCTCACTCCTCCTTGGGAAGGCCCGTTCATTGTGGTCGAAGTGCTGAAACCGGGGACCTACAAGTTAGCCGACGAGGACGGCTCGATCCTCACCAACGCGTGGAATATCGAACAGCTACGTCGTTTTTTCCCCTAAGTCTCGATACCTTGTACATCTTTCCGTTTAAATGTACCATTAATATGAAGGAATAAAGACCCCACGAGTCAGTTTATTACTTTCAATTCGTTCATATACAAGGAGGGATCGACTTTGTCTCCACAAAGTCAAGCCCCCCTCAGGGGCTAGACCAGGGGGGGGACCCCCCTGAAGTCCTCGAAAAAATGCGCCTAATTTTTTCACAAACGCTCCATGCACTATCTTCCTTCCACGCCTTGAGCTTTCTCATAAAACTAAATATGAGTGTCACCTCGAGCCCTTTGAGCTGGGACGATCGAGCACAAGGCCGCCCATGCTTCCGAGCTACGGTACCCCAACTCATCTCCCCTCGAAACGGTTAGAGCACAGCGCTAGCACTTAGTTAAAAAGAAACAAAGGCAAAGAAGAAAAGATCACTTTGAGCACAAGGAAAAAGTTAGAGCACGCTTTCATGAAACATAAGCATGATGTTTAAAGGCCACTCGGGCCCATTCACAACCAAAGTATTTTCTTACAAGGGCCTCGTTGCCCAAATCTTGGCTCGCAGGCCAGTCAAAAACTACTTCACATCAGGAGGAAGGACTTCAGGCAGGAAGCTCTCGGCAAGACACGCCCCGGGCTCCTCGGCGTCGACCTTGAGCTGCTCGATCGGGGGGTTCACGCCACCCTCCTGCTCATCTTCTGTATAGGTGAAGCCGCCGGCGACGGCCTCCATCCCGGTCTGAGCAGCCTCCCTCGAGAGAGCAAACCCGGAGTAGAAAATGGCCATGGTCCGGTGCGCAGCAAAGACGAGGGCTTCCCGGATGCGGCCCCGCATATGAGCGCTGAGCTCGACGACCCGGCTGGCGTAGCCTTTGCCGGCGTCCGGCCCCTCGACGTCCACCACAGGCGCAAGACCCCAGGTGGCGCTGAGGGTGTCGATGGCACCGGTGATGTGGGCCTTGGCCGAGATCTCGCCATCATCCAACGCGTGGGCCGAATTGGCGTCCTCATGTGCCGCCGCCAAGTCCGCCTCCAGACCTGGAAAAGAACGACGAGAGTCAAGTGCTCGAGCAGCGCGCAAGAATCACATATGAAAAAGAAGAATAGAAGGTTCGAACTACTTACGGGTGCAGCGGGTCGAGAGCCCTTGCTCGCGCTCGAGCGTTTGGGTGAGCTCGGTCTCCTTTCTCTTGAGCGCGCGCCCGACATCACGCTTTTCCACCCGTAGCTCCTCGTAGGCCTTGCCGGCGCCCTGGATAGCGAGGTCCTTCTCCGTCACCTTCTGACGGAGATTGGCCACCTCCGTCTGGAGATCGCTCGCCCGTTTCTTCTCCGCTTCGAGCGCGCTCGCAAGGGCCTCTTTTTCGGCAGTTTCTCGGGAGACCGCCGTTTGCAGCTCCTTTGCGTACGCTTCGGCGACGGCCTTGTCTTTCTCGAGCTGCTCCGCCTGCTGGCACTTGGACTTGTAGCTTCTTAATGCAATGGCCGCGTCCTTCTTGAGCTGCTCGAAGGCCCCCTGCAGCCGCTCGTGCTCTTGTCGAGCGGTCTCCGCCTCCCGCGCGGCTTGGGCAAGCTTATCACGAGCCTCCTGCTGGGCCGCCTCCGCCACCTGCGCCGCTCGAGCGAGCTCGTCTTGAGCCCTTTTGGCGTCTCCCTTGGCGGCGTCCAGGGCGGCGTTGGCTTCTCGAAGGAGCCGGGCAGACCGGTGCAACTCCGCCTCAGCATCCTGCCCCATGCGCACATATCGCCGGATCTCGTCCTCGCTCTCGCGAAGGGCGCGGATGTGGACTGACTTGGCGTACGAGCAGCTCTGCGCCGTCTGAATCACGAAAAAGAAAAAATCAGACACAAACTACGATAAGTCTGAACGAAAAACGGCCGTGCTCGAGAATACTCACAGAGGAAAGCCGGGGCAGGTCCTCGGAGATGAGTGACAGAGTGACCTTCAGGGCATGCTCGAGCCACTGCCGGCGCTCCTCAGCCTCCGTGTGCGCCTCGAGCTCCTTCTGATCGTTCATCACGATTGCAGGAGCCTCGTGGTCGAGGGGGTCGGGAAGCACCAGCGGCGGCCTTTCCCATAGAGGGAATTCCTCCCGCATCTCCTTGTCGACGGACGTGTGGAGCCTCCTCACCGCATCCAAGTCGACGTCCGCCGTCACCACCCGCTCGGCCAGGGTAGGCGGGCGTTGCGGCTGACTCCAGGAGGACGATGCCTCTTGGGCGAGCACCCGCGCCTCGATCCGCCTCCGCTCCTCGATCGACACATCGGTAGGCTCGGTGGGTCCAAAGCCGACCGTCCGCATGTGGCTGTCGACGATGGCGGACGCCGTTTGCTTCCTCTGGGCCTCCTCCCAGTGGTCGGCCTCGGACATACCGGTGGACCTCACCTCGCCCGTCGTCGACTCGGGCACGAGGTGGGGCACCAGAACCTCCCTCAGCTGCTGCAGTGGCAGCGGCGCCTGATACGGCACCAGGCGGAGCTCCCTGGGTGGCTCCTCCCCTCGCACGCCGTCCTGATGCTCCGCGCCGCCCGCGGCGGTGGGTTGCTCCGCCTGCTCCGCCACCTTCTCTTCCTGCTGAGCGGCGGCGGGGTGCTCCTCGGACGCCCCCTCATGCGTCATGGTTTGGGCCTCCCGTTGCTCGACCGGGGAAGCCTGGGGCACTTCGACCCGTTGCCCAGCGGAGGGGTCGACCTCCAAATCCCGAGGGGGGATAGGGGCCCGGCTTGACTGAGGCCCGGGCACTTGGCCCGCCTCCTGCATCTCCACGTCGTCCACCGGCCGATCGGTGGCCGCCGGCGTCTCCTCCTCCTCCTCCTTCTCCTTGCGCTCCTCCTCGAGCTGGCGCAGGCCAATCGGCCAAGGAGTCTTGGAGCCCGAGCTCGGACTCTCGTCCTCGAGCGTAATCGGCTGCTGCTCCGACCCGGCTCCTGTCGCCAGAGAGGTAGCCGCCGTCACCGGCACCGTCGCCCCCTTGTCGCCGGCCGCCGTGTCACTCCGCACGACTGACGACGATGATGTCTCGAGTGGGGAGACGGTCGAGGCCGTGGTGGTGGTGGTTGCCTTTTCTCCCATTACCGCGGTCACGGCCCCGGCACCTGCACGAGACGCAGCCGCCATCAGCTTGCCACGCCTAATTGCATCCTTGGCCCGCTCTAGCCAAACCGGAGTAGAAGGAGGAAGGGTCACTCCACCTAAAATCGACGGGGTGCCGCTCGACCCTCCTGTGACTTTCAGCCTCTTGGTAGGCAGCATGGGAGGGAGGGACGGTAGAGACTGCAGGGGGCGCTTGGCTCTGGAAGAAAGAGAAAAACAAAAACCACGATGACGATGCATTCACACGCCAAATGGAAAAACCAACGAAAGGAGGGATCGAAAAACTCACCCTGTGGTCGAGGTGGCGCTGCTCGAGCCACCCGGCTTGCTCGAGACGCTCGGGGGCTTTCGAGCCTCAGTTGGCCCCCTCGAATTGCTCGAGGACTTTGGCGGCTTCCCCCGCTCCCGTCGACTCCTTGGCCGGGTCGGGCACGGAGTCCCTTACGGGACTTTGGGTCCTGCGGGTCGAAGTCCGCTCGGCCCGGCGATCGTTGGAAGGAGCCCGGCGCTCCATGGGTTGCTCGCCGGGCTGCGCAGAAGAGGATTTGCGCACATTTGCAGCCTGATGCTGCCGGGTATGCACGCCCGTTGAAGACGAGTGGCGACGGGAGGAGGAGTCCCGCCGCGTCGGAGAAGGCGCCCGCTCGCCATGGCTAGAACGGCGGGGCGACTCCTCTCGCCGCCCTGCTCGAGCCGGTGACGGCGAACGGGCGCGGTGGCTGGAGCGGTGAGACGTCCCCCCCGCTGCCCTGCTGGGGCCGGCGACGGCGTCCGAGCGCCGTGGCTGGAATGGTGCGACGACCCCTCCTGCTGGTCCGCCTGGACCAACGACGAGTCGCCGCGTAGAAGGGGCGCCGCCAAAATCAACTCCTGCAAGCGAGAGCGAGGAGGCGTCAGCGCTCGAGAGGCGGTGGCGCCATCGCTGTCAGTCGCCTCGTCGTCCTCCTCGTCGTCCTCCCCCTCGTCCTCGTCGGTCGACTCCAGGCCGGGGCTCCAGTCGCACGGGTCCGCGTCCAAACGCATCTCCCGCTCGCGCTGGCGCCGAGATTTATGCTTCTCTTTCTCCTCTAACTCACGAGCCTTCCTCGCTCTCTCCTCCTTTCTCGAGAGCGCCGCCGCGTGTTCCCGGTCACCTTTCAGACGTCTTACCTCACGGTCGGGCGCGTCCTCCTTCACCGGGGGCCTCGAGTCCGCGTGGTCGATGATGTCCTGAGAAAGCGTACCTCGATGAGGATGGCTCGAGTAAAAGGAACGACGAGAAAGACCTCGAAAAAACTTACATAGCCGAGCAGGTTGTTGACTGGGCGCATGGGGAAGAGGCCGACTTGATTCGCCCCGAAGTTCTTCCCGCCGTCGATCGCCTCGCGCACTCAAGCCACGATCATGGCGGACGAGAGGGGTACATCTGACATCCGGCTGGCCTCGAGCGCCTCAGGGTCGGCGTCCTCCGTCATCTGGTCCAACCGCAATGGGCGCTCGGCGAGCGGGATCACCCGGCGGGAGTGGAACTCGGCGACGACGTGGGCAAGGTTAAAAACAAGATTGCCGGCCCTCCGGCGGCTGAGGCTCGCGACGGCCTCGAGCAGAGGGTCGAGACGGGGCTGACGCTTCTTTGGCTGACCGTAGATCCAGTTCTCGCCGGGCGCGGTCAGCACGGCGCCGGTGTACTCCGGAAAGAGGTTCCCCTCGTTTCAGAGGTAGAACCACTCCGCGTCCCACCCGGCGTTGTTCGACGCCCATGTGCCGGTCAGCCAGCACTCTCGTCTCTTCAAGCCGATCGAGCAGGAGCCCGCTCGGACGTAGCGGCGGGCCTTCGGCTTCCCTTTCTCCTTCTCTTTCTCCTCTTCCACCTCCTCGTTGCCATCGTCACCGTCGTCGCCGTCAGCACCGCTGCTCACCGCCTTGGTGAACAGCGTCGCCTTGAAGACATGGGTGAACAGGTCCCACTGCGGCGCCATGCCCAGGTACCCCTCGCACACGGCGGCGAAACTGGCCGCGTGTGAGATGGAGTTCGGATTAAAATGCTGGAGCTCGACCCCAAAGTGGTGGGGGAGCGCCCGCATGAAGCGGCTCGGCCGCGCCCCGAGCCCCCGCCGATGGAACTTGACGAAGCTCATGACATAGCCCGGCGGAACCACGGGTTCTAGGTGGTCGTCGTCCGGCACCTGCCACTCCGGCGGCCCCTCCACCGGGTTGGGGGGAAGCAACCCGCCGTTGACAAGGTTCGTCAACATCGCCTGAGTCACCGTGGACCGGGGCCACGGGAGCGCATCGTGCATCACCACCGGCGTGGGAGGCTTGGCGGGCTCCTTGCCGGCGGCACCCTTGCCACCGGTCTTGCTGCCCCCAGCGCCCTGGCCGGAGCCCTGGCTCGCCTTCTTGCTCGTCCGCACCATGGCATCGGCGAGAGAACGACGGCGGAACAGGGAAGAAAGTAGGGTGGCGGCGAAACAAGAAGAACGGCGGCGCAAAGAACGACGAACGCGACCAAGTGGCGGTCGCAAGTGAGTGCGGCGGTGGCGGTCGCAAGCGAGTGCGGCGGCGGCGGTTGCAAGCGAGAGCGACGGCAACTGGATCTGGGAATAGGAGTGCAACCGGCGACGGCAGCAGAAGGAAGGCAAGAATGCGGAGAAGGGGAACCAGGAGCCCTCTCCCCCATATTTATAGGAACCCAAGACGATCCACGTGAATCGCATCCGACGGCCCAGATTGCGCCATCCAACGGCCGCGCGCCCCCGGCGGACTCGACGAAAACGGTAACCGCATTCAATGTCCCTGACAACCGCCACCCACTCCCACTCACAGGGCGCACGCGTCGCGAGGCGGAACTGAACCGGCGCCAGGCCACGATCATCATGACGCGCCGGTTTCCGCCTAAAAAGCCGTGCCATCGGCAATGGACGGATTCTCTCGAACGGGCACGATGATGGAACGTCTCGACAGACGGTTCCTTACACGGTAAGCTGACCCGGGACTCCGGTCCCACCTGTAAGACTCGAGGGAGCGGAGGCTGACCCACGAACGGGTTCGAACAGCCGCCCTCGAGCACTCGAGTTAGGGGTGCCTCTGGGAAAGGTCCCTCGAAAGGGTCCGCTCGAGAACGATCTCCCGAAACCCAAAGGCACGTCCAAGGCAGGGCGCTGAGCTTCCAAGAGATCCCGTCGACGGGAGGCACTCGAGCCGCCGGTCCCCTCGAGCGGGGCCGGTCCCCTAGAAGCTATGCGCCCAGCTCTAATGAGAGCGCCCCCAGGCCTCGACGCCGCCTCCCCTCGAAAGGAGACGGACTCTCACTTGGATTCCCCGCTACCAGCTCACAGGGAGACTTGGCGCTCGCTCGACCGTGAGTAGCGTCAGTCCTCCCACCACTTGGATCTGATCCAAGGGATCCAGCGACAAACTGGATCACGACTCTAGCCCAGCCATTCGAGGCTCGGGGGCTCGAGTCACACCGATAACCTCCCTCGACATGGGAGGAGTAGGGGACGCACGGGGGCTCAAAAAATCATTAAATCCCCTGCCTCGAGCTACTACAACTCCAGTTAATAACGTTCTTGCCCAAAGCAACTCATTTCAAAGCCCCCAGAGGAATGCCTCATTCCTCTGGGGCCTCGGGGGCTACCCCCGCGGGGGACGCTCGCGCGCCCCCCACGGAAAAACGAGAAATTTGCCCCTCGAAACAAAACAACGCAACCCCAAGCCTAGGTACTTCAACTCCACTTCATGATCCCTTGCTTGAAGTTAACAAGGGCTCGGGGGCTACTGTCGGGTGCCTAGATTAGGGGGTCCTAAACTAGGGGGATTAAATATAGGCGAGCCAGCTTTACTCCTCCCTAAAAAATACCAAGAAACTGACTAAGAGAAACCCCCAATCCTCCTCAAGCTAAGCCGGCCCACGATCAGGCCCACAAAGCCACAAAAGCCCATCAACTCGAGCAGCAGCCGCTCGCCCGCTCGAGAGAGCATTACGGAAACCGCTCGAGCGAGCGACCGCTCGAGAACGGTGATGTAAACTGCTCGAGCGAGCGACCGCTCGAGGCGGAGATGGAGAACGCTCGAGCGAGCAACCGCTCGAGTCTGCCCGCAATAATTGCCTATCCAGAACGCGCACATGGCTACAGGGCTCAAGCAGTGCCAAAGTACACTGACGCCGCCTAACTCCATGGCTACAGGGCCCGCAATAGTGGAGCGTACGTCGGACGCTTCCACTATTACGCTGCCCATCTCCTGGATTCAAGGATGGCAGGCACCACTATTACGCCATGCCTTGCACTGTGCCACGTGCGGTGCCCCCTCAAAATGCCATGGTCAACTCCCCGTACCACCTAGCATGTCGCTCCGTCCCATCGCTCGGATCGACGACCCCTCGAGGCAGTCCTCAGCCGCTCGAGAAATGATGGCGGAAGTGATGGGCGTACGGGGCGTGTAGTAACACGTCCATCCCTCCTCGACGGCCGCTCGACGGGTTTCCCGGGAAGACCATCATCACCCACGCCTCGGTTGCGTCAGCTCGTGTCAGCATGAGATTGACGGCCTTCATCGACCATGCTGCTACAGGCTCGACCCGGGTAAAGGCATGAATCTACAGGCTCGAACCGGACCAAGAGGAGCACCCACAGTTCCAACCACTCGACTCGGCGCCCATACCTCGACGTCACGCGTACGACTGCCCTACCAACTCTTGTACTCCTGAGCCTCCCCTTGGCCTATAAAAGGGGATGCCCGGGCCTAGTTTAGGGCAGGTTCCGAGGTTCCCAAGCTCATACGCATACCTCACGCACACACTCACGCTTTCACCTACAAAGTCTCAGGACTGCCTTGTACTCACCCCTGTACGAGCACCTAGGTGCAAGATAATACAAGTCTCCTCCCCCCCCGCTGGACGTAGGGCCTTCTTTTGCCCGAACCAGGATAAAAACCTTGTGTCCTTCTTGCATCACCATCCGGATTAGGGAGCACGCTTAGAAATTTACTCGTTGGTGTGATACCCCCGGGGTACGAAACACCGACATTTTGTGCTGCTAGAAATGCCTACAACAAGAGCATCTTCAGAGAAATTGTTATCACTGCCTGCTGGATCATCTGGAAAAAAGAAATGCAGCTGTGTTTGAAGGTAAAGGCTTCAACCTCTCAGACTGGAAAAGAGACTTCAAAGATGAAATTGGCTTGGTTTGCATCAAGGCCAAAAAGAAAACAGCAGAAGAACTCAAAGTGTTCCATGAGAATTTCCATTAAGTAATTCCTGGTTTTCTTTTCTTCTTGGGCCTTGTTGCCTTGTAATCTTTCTTCCCACCCCCTGTTGTATCTCTTTGTTGTAACTTTGTTTTTATTTCCATATATATAAAATACCAAAAAAATAGGTAGGGAACTCCCCTGCCGAATTTTACTCAAAAAAAAAATGTTTAGCAGCATATAAGTCCTAGGGCATTTGATCATCACCGCCACTGCCTTAGCACATTTGAACTTTGCATATGCCACTGCGTCAGCACATTATTAGAATACAAGATAGTAGGGTAATTGTGTCAAGATAAAATAAGGATATAAGAGGGAGATCAAGAGCAAAAGAGGTCATATCGCATCGTAAGGGATTTTGGATCCATATGCTGCAAATCAAGAGCACAAGAGGCCTCTATCATACCTGATATATCAGCCATATCCATGGACCAGCTGCACTACTAGTCTGCATATTTAGGGTCTGTTGGATCCCCTCCTATAAACTTTGGAGCTCTAAAGACTTTTGAGCCCTAACACTCGTCTTCTTGACTATCTATGACACTTATTATACCACCATGGCACTAACACATGAAAATTCAAAATAAGAAAAGGCGTGCATAAGACACGGGATTCATAAGATTATGTTATGGCCATGTCAATTTAGATATATAAATTCTTGCAAAAAATTCAAAATAAATTAACAATATTTGTTTTTTCCCTTGACACATACTCTTTCTCTATAACTCCGGAGGCTAAATTTAAATAACAAAAATGAAATATGTAACAAAGATCTTAATAGAGAACATAAAGAAATTAGGATTCTAGTTATTATGTAACGGTCTTCCCGCTTTACAAACAAAAATGGAAATATTTTCTTTTTCTTTTTGTCCCATCTATATCTAGATCTAAAAGTGGACAAATGATATTGCACGGTGGCTCACGTGACCCTGTTTCCTCCTTGCGATGCACCAATCCTAAATTCTTCTTGTTCTTCCTCCCCTCGCCCTTCCTCTGCCATCCCTTAGTTTTACTTCCACCACCGGTGTACGGCGGCTGCCCTCCGCCAAGGTGCCCTGCCCAGTGCCCACAGTCCACCCCTACTACCTCTACATCCCCTACCCATAGGGCAGCATGTCAGCGGCGAAGTCCTCATCCTTGCCTCTACCCCACCCATGCTTTCACCATTGGCGGTGGCGGCTCCTGCCGCCTTGCCATGCCACCCACCCCCACCAATGACTCTGCCCACCATAATCACATGCAGCAGCTCAGCGGTGAGCACCACCGCGATGCCCCCGTCGCCAACCCCGCCCAAACCACCGTCTCCTGTCGACTCGCGCTGCCCTGCCAACCACTTTATCGCCTCGCCAACAAATCCACCTTCTAAGGCCACCGGGAAAACCCTAACCCTGCCAAAACCCTACCAACGGTGACCTCCTCGCCTTCTTTGTCTCCAAAGCTAACGTGGGCGCCGTCAGGTGCGGGCACTTGGGTTGCACGATCGGTGCGTCGCACGATGTGTCTCCTAATACAATCTGTGCAAAAAAATTCCCATTTACAATGGTGAACGTGGTATAGAGTATATAAATCATGAAATTGAAACAAAACACGAATGTTTATATAGGTGCGCCATTTAAGGTGTCACACATCAGCTTCATAAATATTGAGTGGGGATTCTAGTTCTTGTTTGTGAGAGAAATGGGGCCTGCTGTTGTAGAGCCGGAGAGACGACCGTATTATAATCGTTTCGACAACCAACATCTACTAATCCACCCAGAACCTCAGTTATGTTCGTACTCCACCTCATACATTCAACCATTAATTAAAAAAATCTAACTATTATATTATATATATCATTAGTACCTCTATCTCTAAACAAGTATATTTCTGGATTTGCATCTACAAAAGATTTATATTCTTTTCAGCAGTAAAAAATTTCCAATAATAAAATATTGAAAACCTTTGCTGTACAAGACAAAACATAAATGCACCATAAAGATATTCCAAATAAAATATATGACTTATGTTTCACCTGTCAAGCTTTCCCTCCGTGTTTGCTCTCTCCTCCTAGTCCATCTTCATCCACTGTGTCATTCCCCATTCTCCCTCTAGCCTCAAAGCCAAGAAATTCTCAAATCCAGGATCTTTAGCCGCACGGGTTTTTAGGAAACAAGTCAGAAGACAAGAAGGCACTGGTTGTAAGGACTGCATCAACGCTGGTAGGAAGCTGCGTACTGGACAGAACTACAGATCCATATCAAGCCATGGCAGACGACGACGTCCAGCAAGTCTTGGTTGAGGTAACCCCGTCTGTCACCATCATCTCTGGAATTGGTGAGTCCAACGTTTCCTCTAGGCAAGGGCACTTCCTCATCCCCCGTGATAGAAGTTCCAATCCACCAAATAAGCCATCCGCAGCTGTTATCCCTGAGTGTGACCTGAAGATTAACTTTGCCAAGAGCTGGTCTGGCTCCCCAGAACTATGGCGGAAGTGGGTGGCCAAACTTCGACCCAAGCATGAAGCTTTGTGGCGAGAGCTTGGGATCTTGGATGGCCTAGTGGCATCTACCTGCAGATTTGTTCGGCATGAGCCCTTACTCATTGAGATGGCAAAATCCTGGTGCCTAGAGACTAATACTTTCGTATTTCCATGGGGCGAAGCTACTGTAACACTTAAGGACATAAAAGTTCTTGGGGGATTGCCCCTCCTCGGTTCTTCTGTGAGGAGCAAATCATTGCTGCCTGAGGTGCAAGAAGCTGTGAAAGAGTTGCTGAGATGCCGGACTATCCTGAATGAGAGTAAGTACAAGAAACCAACCTTCTCTGGATGGGCAAAGCATTTCATTGATTCTGTGCCAATAGATGGTAGTATTGGGGAGCGGGTTGAGCATGCAGCTTTCCTGGCCATGTGGCTGTCAATGTTTGTGCTCAGAACAACACCATTTGATGTTGTCAACTCGGATGTTTTTAATATTTCTGTCAGGATGGTACATGGCCAGGCTGTGGCTCTTGCACCGGCTGCCCTAGCCAGCTTGTACAGGGGCCTTTCCACTCTCAAGAACCATATTACCAGCAGAAATGGTGACACATTTGTGGTGAGCACACCGTTGAATGTACTGCAGCTTTGGGTCTGGGAGCGATTTCCTATGTTACGGCCTGAGGCAATGAGCTGTCTGGAAGGTCACCACTTACCACGGGCTGCGCGGTGGGATAGTGTTCAGAAAAAGCTCGATAATAGTACTGTGCATGTTCAGCTTGAGGCGCCAACACATTTTGAATGGATGCCCTACCAAAGTACAGATGTTGCACTGCTTCTTCAGCATGGCTGGGTCTCTGGAGATGAAATTACAGAGAGTAAAGAACTGCAATCTTATGCACGGTGTATTCATGCTTGCGAACTTGTCGGGATGTACTGCACTGAAATGTATCGTCCATATCGTGTTGCAAGGCAACTAGGATTTGATCAAGATGTTCCAGGAACTGTTGTGCACATCCGCTCAAGTTGCAAAAAGGCATGGAAAAGATATGATTTGAATCCTCAAAGCATAACTTTTTTCATTCCAAAGGACCCAGAGCCAGGTATAACTGAAAACTACATGAAATGGTGGAAGTCTCAATCTGTTGCAGATGTTTCCCTGAAGAAAATGACCAATTCAAGTCAAGAAGGTGCAAGCACTGCCCCAGATCAAGGCATAAAGAGGCAGAGGCAGGTTACACAGGTAATTAAGCATACAATTTCTCATTGTACACACAAGTTTTCCTTTGACATTTTGGGTTGTTGTTAAATTTAAGTATTATTGATTGAGAAAACGGTTTTCTAGACATGAGAGACTTGAGTCTCTTTTATTCCACCATGAAGAAGTTCCCATAATAATATATTGGAAAAAGTCTAAATAACCCCCTGAACTATGGCCCGAGTCAGCATCACCCCACGAACTATAAAACCGTCTAATCAACACTTTAAACTTTGTTGCTCGGTCTAAATCGCCCCCTAAGCGGTTTTGTTGGGTGGTTTTGCCTACATGGCATGCCGCTTGGCCGGGTCCGCCTGTCAGCCCACCGCCTCGTCGTCCCGCTGTTGCATCCACCCCACGCTCGCTCGCTCGGCTAGCTGTTGCGCGCGCTCGTCCGCCGGCCGTGTGCGCCCGCATGCCAGCCCTGATGTTTGCTAGCTAGCTTGCTCTGTCGGCATGCCAGCCCTGATGTTTGCTAGCTAGCTATCTTGCTTGCTTTGATGGACGTTCGCTAGCTAGCTTGCTTGCTCTGTCGGCACTCAGCATCGGTCGACGCGATGAGCGCGACCGCTGGCGTGGGTTAGGGCGGCGGATCGTGACCGGCGTGGTCCAGCGCGGCGAAAGCGAACGGCGCGGACGAGCACGGCCATCACGCGAGCTCCCGCGGCCTCGAGCCTCCATCGCCACCGCCGCGTCCAGCGCGCGGCCTCGAGCATCCCGGCGCGCGCGACGCCTCGCTGGCGAGTGCACGAGCCGCTCCACCGTGGCCGCTGGGCGCGTGCTAGCTTGCTCCACCTCGCGGCACGCCTCGCCGGCGTCGAACTCGCGCACGGTGCCCGCGCCCTCTCCGACGTCGCGTGCCGCCACATGGAGCTGGACGCGAACGGCTCATCTCCAGGGGCGTGCCTGACCAACACCAAAGCCGCGAGCGAGCAGGATGCCGCGGCGCTCGGCTTCTCAGTCCCGAGCCTCGACGACGGGTGCCGCCGCCGCGCGGAGGAGCCCACGCTCTTCTACATGCCCCACTGCGAGGCGTCGCTCTACGACGCGCTCCTCGCCAATCAGCAAGGCCATCCGGGCAGGGTCGTCAGGGCGCTGGGCATGGAGAGCCGATGGGCGCACCACGAGGAGACCATCCGCCCGGACGACCGCCAGTGGACATTCCAGGCGACGCGAGCACCCAGCGGCGATGGCGGGGTCCTCTGCTTCCAGTGAATCCGGCAGAGCCGACCCCAACGGGCTAGCACAGCGGCTGGTCCGGGTGGCCCTGCCGAGCGGGCCGTGGCTAGCCGGAAGTAGATGTCCCGCAGCGGCGAGGGTGGGGTCGGAGGCACGCCGTCCACGGGCTGGCGCAGCGGCGGGGACGCGCGTGCTGGGCATGGAGAGCCAGTGGGGTGGCGTAGCGGCTTACATGTGGGGCTAGACGCCAAGCTGGCCGCGGCTGCCACGCTGTATGACCATATTGGCAAAACCAGTAGCTGAAACCGCTCCAGGGGGTAAATCAGACGTTTTTCATAGTTTAAAGTGTTGATTAGACGGTTTTATAGTTCGTGGGGTGATGCTGACTCGGGCCATAGTTCAGGGGGCTATTTAGACTTTTTCCATAATATATTTGTTTGATTAATCAGCACTATTTTTGTCGGGCTTGAATGCACAGCATTTTTTTATTAGCCTGACACTGTGTGATTAATTAATATTTTCATCATGTTTGTATTTCACCGTGAAGAAGAATGTATTTCATAGTAATAAGTTTGTTTGATTATCAAGAGCTATTTTTATCAAGCTCAAATGTGTCTGTAAAAGTTTCTTCTAGTTTTGGATTGTTATTACTAAGACGAATTTTTTCAATGATGGAGAATAAATTATTGCGAAATGACATTGTTTGTTTGATTTTTTTAGTAAACATGTTTGTTTGAAAATGGCTATTTTGGGTACATTCAATCATGGTGAAAAATCAGAGCCGTTTTCGCCATGATTGAGTGTACCCAAAATAGCACTTCTATGAAATTAAAGTTTGCTCATCATTAACAACTCACCTGCTCGCGTCTATCATTTGGGTGAAAATAAATCACAAATCTTTGTTAGAAATTATTTTGAAATGATATCTTTGTTTGCTGAATCTGAGCTATTTTCATCATGATTGAATGTACCTGCAATAGTATTTCAATGAAAATACAGTTTTTTCATGATTAACAAAAAATAGGTGCTGTCGCTTCATTTGGATGAAAATAATCACAAATATTTTTTTCCACAGAATTTCATTTTATTCAAACAGATTTTTAGTAGTCTGTGTTTTGCCATGTGTTTCCTTATATGTCTAAATAGTTGTTATTCCAAAAATCTTTTGTATCAATGAAATAGCACACTTGACTGCATTTTTCCTCACTATATAAAGTGTGCATGATGAACCTAAAAGATGAAACTTTCTTGTAAAGTGAAACAAAAGTGAAACTTTAATTTGCAACTTGAGTATGCCTTATACCCATGTAGATAAAAAGCATTTTTTATGAATTCTATTTCCTGACTCTCACACCACCTTAAACAATATATTCCTATAATACAATATATAAACCATTTAGCATTTTTTCTATGTCTAACTAACTTTATATATTTTCTGTGGTTTCTGAACTGCTTTCTCATCAATCTGGTTACAAAGTAGTATTCTTGTATCTGAAGACAATGAAAGCTTACTTTTCAGAACCGATATCCATGAGGCATCTTGCTTTACCTATCCATTGTAGGATAAAAAAATCACACGTTTTGTCACTAAATAAATTTTCTATGAAATCTGCTATCAATGTTAGTGCATCTCTCTCTCTCTCTCTCTCTCTCTCTCTCTCTCTCTCTCTCTCTCTCTCTCTCTCTCTCTCTCTGGTCATTGTTAATGTAATGATCTCGTTTAATACATGATCAAATGACAGACCAACACATTCTATGTATTCCATGGTGAAATGGGAGTATCTGAAACCAAGTGCACGCATCTGGTACAAGTTTGTGTTGTAAAAATGCTGATGTTTGCCTGATTCAAGATATAATTTGTGATTATGACTTTCTGTTTTCAATTATTATATTGGGTTTTAGAGTGCATTAATCCTAACTACATATCACCATTATTATACATATGTTTTCAATCATACCATTTTTATTTGTTGAGAACTTACTCTGCAATTGAGTTATCTATAGACCTTTAAAACTAATAATTACTGAGTTCAATGAGATTTTTTCTTCAAAATTATGTCTTCAAAAAATCTATCACACTCCTGTTCCAATCCTCTGGGAGGGAAACAATTTTTGAATGGATTATCGTTAAAATCACATGTCAATAAGCACATGCAGTCTTCAGACTGAATACTTTGCCCACTCACCATGGAGTTGCTCTGATATCTAACATTCTTTTTTTCCCTCTTTGTAAAGGCAGAAAATTCAACTCAAGGCTGAGATCCAAAAGCTATTGCAAAGCAACAATAATAGTGATCAAGCAACCATATGAATGAAGAGAGATCAGATGGGAAATGACCCTTCCATAATAGTATTTTGATTTATAGTTTGTTATGTGTTTTAAACTGTTACTATTACTCACCTTTCCCAATGCTGAACGATTGGCAGTAACTATATATGTTGAGATTTGAGTACTATTGTGTGGATGATATATCAACTTACTGCATGTATTTTCCAATAAATATCTTCAGATTTCTCATGATTGCATGTAAAAACAAATGAGACACTTGAAGCCGCGAGTTTGCAGTGGGTGCTCAGTATTTATGTGATTGTGATGTCTCCATTCACCGTTTATTGATTGTGGAGCAACACTAACTACATTGGATCTGCAGGCCATTACTATAGTATCTTGTCTTTATACAGGAGCAAACATTTCATACATTACAAGTTTCAATATTACTTGTAACTAATGATGATTAGTGGCCATCGACATGGTTACCTGTGACTAGATGGTTTCTTGTTCACAAAAAAGACTAGATGGTGGTTTCTGTTGTCCGAAGGAACAGTAGTCTTTCAAACACTTTGGGCTGACATGCAAGTTGTTTTCCACTCTATCTTGGTTGGTTCGCTATGGCTAGTGCTGCCCCAGCTGATGGCCGCTCCTCCCTGCCCGCCCTAATTGGAATTTGAAGTGGAAGATGTCGGAGCTTTTTGCCTACCGCTAGCCCAACACACCTTCTATCCTCTGCCGCCCATTCTGCAATAAAACTAATCTGCACCACGAGTTCTATCTCAATATGCAAAGCTGTCCACATCATCATCCACTAACTATCCACATCATCTTCCATTAATAACCATGTCATCCAACAAACTTTCTACGTCTTAGTGCAAGATATCTATGTCATCTCCACTAAGCGTAGTTACTACTCTCTATATATAAGAAATATAGAAGGCATCGATATATTGCTATTTTTTTTTGACCGAAAAGACTGTGGGGGAGATCCCCACAGTATCGAATTTCATTTATAAAAATTAAAGAAGTACAGAGTTCAGGGTTCTTACATACAAACCTCAACTAAAAGCATCTAGCCAAACACAAAAAGAAGATTTCAAGTCTTCTTTAAACCTACAGGATTGTAACAAGCATTGACTTCTAGTGTAGGCTCTCGGCGCTGAAAAACTCTGTCATTCCTCAGTTTCCAAAGTTCTCAGGCAGCTATCATGGTGACCTCGACAAAGCATGGAGTATTATAAGTGGTTCTGGCATGCTGAAATCTGTCCAGAATGTCTCTCTGTGAATCCCAATCGATGCCAATTTTTTTGCCAACAATCCTTTGCAAACTGACAGCCAAAGAAGAGGTGCTCGATGGTCTCAACATATTCTGTTATAGGCTTTTATTAGATTCTTTCGTTGCCTTGCTCAATTTAGATAAAAATGAATGTAAAAACATATAAAATTAACTAACACATGCAACCATTTTATTTCAAAGAAAGTCTCGCAACAACACATGGATATCCCTCCACTTCTCTGCAATAGGAAAATCACAAGCACAACTTTGTGGAGAAAATTTACTTGCCAATCAGGAAATATTAAAAATAGTTTGTAGAGCAAAGGCATTGAAAAGAAAAATAGTTCTGCACATTTATTATTCTTGTTAAGATATCTATGGTTTAACAATCATGTTGGTTTCTCGAAATTTGAAGATGTGAATGGATTTGGTCAGTACCTCAACATTATTGTCTCAGGCTGGAAAGTTACAATATCGAAAAACATGGTGTAATCTGCACTGCCAACATTTTAGTTTTGTACCTTCAAAGTCCACGCCACTATCATTGCGATAATTGGTACTGCAGGCATTGTTTATGGAGAGGTACAGATGTCAATGCTAAAACTCCACCCAAAGTAGCTTGCACCATGGTCTATAAGCCTAACTATGGACGTGGATGGACAGGAGTGGGGACTGAAGTCATAAATCGATGAATCCAAAATGATGCTTTTATGAGAAATGAGAAATCTATGAACACTGTGCTCTAAGCGAAAAATTGAAGCTTGTTTGTGTTGTAGGGATGCAGGTTCGGCCAGCTACCGCAACCGGAAGTGCGCAGGAACAGTAATCAGGAACTTGACCAAGTAATTTTTCCACTAGGATAAAATAATCTATGACTTTGGAAGGCAAGTGATTGATTAATTATGTGGCAGTGCGAAAAGATTTGTCCCATGGAGACGTTTAACAAGATCCCCATGTCTTTCCTTCTGTGGGTGATATGGGCGGTGGACCCAACTGACTCTGCCGCCCACCCCCTCCCACCAATCCCTCCATGCTGCTGCTTGAGCTTGCGGGCAGGTGGTCCTGCAAGGCTATTAAGGCAGCAACGGTACTCTACACCCGCTCCTCTCCTAGTTTCTCCTTCATACATGGCTGCCGAAGCCCTCTCCCCAAACCATGCTCGTCTGGTGATCTAGAGATTCGGGTAGCGACGTGATAGATCCAGGCCCATCCTAGTCAAATCTGCTCCCATCCTACTCTGATCTTTGGTTGGCAGTGATGCTCGGCGGTAGTAGGCTGACAGCCAGGTGGTGTGCGCCCATGACTAGTTGGCGTTTGCATGGTATCAAATGGCGGCCAGGCTAGCAACCGGTGCCCGCAACGACTGGGCTGCACACGCCCACGTTTGTCTGCCTGCGGTGGTTTGACATACATGGGCCTCCCAGCATATGGAGCATGGCAGCAGTGGTGGGATGTTACCGAACCCACCAGAGCCATGCGTAGGCTGGGCAATATTCTGACCATGCACGACATAATATAGCACCTCTAGATCTTGCATCGCCTCGGCCGATGGACACAGTTTTGCCCCTACTCCATTGAGCCTCCCACCTCACCTCCACATCCCATCGTCTCCTACTCAAGGGATCCCTAGCGCGGTGCACCACCACTTGATGGCCCGCCCCGATAGTTGCTACGCCCCTGGCCTCATCGTGGTGCTCCTGAATGGTGGAACCCTAGCTGTGTAGTTCTAACTCCCCTGGGCATTGATACAACAATGGTCGCACCCCGTCTAATGGTCGCCCAGACCTGCTGTCCTCATGTGGTGGTTGCCAACACCTCTATGGTAGCGTGGCGCATCACAACCTGAAGTGGTCACATCACCGACACCACCTCGCTGGTCCAGGATAGGCGCAAGTGTCATCATCGATCCATCATCCTCATGTGGTGGTGGCTAGTGCATCTACCTATTCATGGCAACTGCATGGGTGTAAAGCAACCAACACAACTCTGTCTAGGTGTGGACGCTTGCCAATGCACGCCTGCCAGCTTCATGGGTGAGTCTTGGAATGGCTCCACATGGTGTGGTAGCCATGCACGCCTCTCACCATCATGGGTGAGGCTGGGAATAGCTCCATGAGGTGTAGTGGTAGCCAACACCCTTCTTTGTCCAGGCGCCAACACTTGCCAGTGTATGCCTTCCATGGTAGCTGGCAAGTCTAGGAATGGCTCCACATGGTGTTCTACTAGTCATCATTGCACCCCATCCATCTAGGCATGGTCATGGGTGCCTAACGATGCATGCTCCCCATCGTCGATGGCAAGTTCAATAACTACTCCATGCTATGTCCTAGTGACTGACACACACACCCGTCTGCCCAGGCATAGATTCTTGCCAATGTGCGACAAACACCATAAAATGCGATTTCAGGAATGACTCCACAGGTTTGGCACTAACCATTATCCACCCCCAGTCCAGGCAAGGATGACTGCCAGTGCACACCTTCCACCTTCATGGGAAAGTCCGACTATGGCTCCGTGTGGTGCGGCGGTAGCTAGCAACCACCCCTCTGTTCAGGCACGGATGATTGCTGGCATCTGTCTCTCGACTTTGATTCCAACAAACAATGACTCCATGTAGTGTGGGGGTGACCATCACCCCCTCCGTCGAGGTGTGGATGATTGTCTATGCATGTCTCGTACTATCATGGGCTAGTTCGACAACCACTCCACACGATGTGGTAGCGACGAGAAACCCTGCCTCTTTCGCCTAGGCATGGACACTCACCAGTACGTGCCACCCTCAATCGTGGGTGGGTCAATGAGAGCATTGGCAAAGGTTCTAGGTGATACCTTATGCCAGCAACTAGGATGTCCTTTTTGAAGGTGTCACTGAAGAATCTACTGCTGCTGCTTCTCCATGGTTGGTCCATTGAACCCCTTGGCACAAGGCTAGCGCAAAAGCCTTGCTAGGCTCCTGCGGTGTTGCCTATTGCTGCTTGGCAGGCGATCATTATGTTGCGATGTCATCTACCTCCTAGTGGCATGATCTAGTAGCTCGTGTCTTGGTGTTTTATTTTTTCCTTTTCTCTCTTTCTGTTGTATTTGTGGATATGCCACAATCTAGTACTTGTGCTAGGGTTGTTTTTTTGGTTTTAGTCTGGTTTTCCAAAATTAATCGGACGATATGTACCATACCTTGATGACCACATAACTGCTCGAGGCATTGAGTTTGGCATCCACATAGACAAGAATCCAAAGGTTGCGGGCTGGTCTTCTTAGTATCCTCATCTGTGGAGGAAGAAAGAACTGGTGGGTTCGCCATAGAATGACATGCTCAATGCACAGCGTGCTCAACGCGTGCTTCAATGGCATGAACTACTAGGGAAACAAGCATTTGAGCCCCAGATGACATTGGTATACTGCAGCTACTCACAGCTAGCCTTTGATGAAAGCGAGCATCTTCAGAACAGGCCAACCAACATGGAAGTCATTGATCCTAGCTAGCATCTGGCACGAAGGCATAGCACAAGAGGAGCTGCTGCAGATTGGAAAAATGGACAGCATGCCACTGCTCTACCCTGTGTGGCATGGTTAGGCGTAGTGCTTGGGAGATTGCAAGGTGCAGCCGCTTCTAGAATTCACAATAGAGGAGCTCGAGTGAGGGGACCAATATCACGGCTGTTGGCCACTCTGACAGTTAAGGATGACGCGATGAGGCGGACCAAGTGGAAAGGCCTACTGTGGCTTCGAAGGAGAGCCGTGATATCATCCCCGACCATGGCTCTTGATAGCTTCTTGACGGCTTCTATGTCCTTGTTGTCGTCGTCCTCAAGCCCATCCAACTTGGTAGGCCAAAGCTAGACAACATCGAGGATGACCTAGATTGAAGACTAGATCTAGTGCTTAGCTAGAGGAAAGCACTGCAGTGGCCCCTCATCCTTCCATGGTAGAGTGGTAGAGGAAAGCACTCCAGGTAGAGTGGTAGAGGAAAGCACTGTAGTTGTCATCCTCAAGCTTGTCCACCTTGGCAAGCCAAAGCACTGCAGTCTTAGACTGGTAGAGTGGAGACAATTGTGTGCTAGATATCCTTCAAGAGCTAACTAATGCGGTCCTCACTAGATTTAGGGAGCGACTTTGGTGACATATGAGAGCTAACTAATTGTGACACTTGATGACATATGTATACTGGGGGATGGGAATATGACTTTGATGGTGTCGGGCTGTGTAGCGTTAATAAGTGGAGGTGGAGGAAGGTACCATACAAATGATTGTGCGAGAATCATGGTGGGCTGGCAGCTGGTGGCTGGAAATGGGGTGAGGAAGGTATAAAATGGGGAATCGATATAGGTAGACTGATGACTGATTAATACTGAGCACATATATATAATCACAAGACGAGGCTTTGACTCAAACTGACTATCCTAGCGTAGAGTTTGTTGTTGCTAGGCTAATGCCATCAACAAAATTTCATCTGTGCGTACCGAACTAGGCCAAGATACTAGAAGAGTGTGCCTTTTGTTTTTTTTAAATGTTTCCTGGCCTCTGCAAACTATCTTTGGTGTGGTAATGGTTTATCCCTTGAAACACAACCAAGGGACACTCTTCTTGGGCAACCCCCATCTCCCAGTATACATATGTCATCAAGTGTCACAATATCTCCGCTCAGATGAAAGAAAGTATTTATCTCGGGCACCATAATTCAGCGATCTCAAGGAAGTAATGTCTCGTCCAGCTTCAGTTTCCATGTTGATGTAACTATGACATCAAGAATCTCAATCTCTAACCACATAACTTCATGCTTTTTGAAAGTTTTACCACCAACATCATGGGAGACAAATCACTTCTTAGTGTGTGTGTGTGTGCATGCGCGCGCGCGCGAGAGAGAGAGAGAGAGAGAGAGAGAGAGAGAGAGAGAGAGAGAGAGAGATTGTGTGTGTCCATGATAGATATGCTCAATAATAGATGCCATGAAGGCGTGGCATAGGATGAGCTGCTGCAGATTGGGAAAATGGACAGCGTGCTGTTTCTCGGTCCTGTGTGCCATGGTTTGGTGCGGGTTTTTGGAGAGTGCAAGGTGCAACTGATTCAGGGATTCACTACAGAGGGGTTCGACCAAGAGGACCATCATTGCCATTAGCCACTCATAGTAGAGCATGATGAGCTCTTCCATGGCCTTGGCAACCATTATTCGGTGCCACACCCTAAGGGAGCTCGCTGGGGACAAGGTGAAGCAGACTAGCTAAAAGGGCATGTGTGGTTTCGAACAATAGTCGTTCTTCTCCCTGACCATCATCATTGACTCCTTCTATATGTCATTGTCGTCACCCACCTCCTCGAGCCCATTCACTACAGTGGGCCAAAGCTTGGCGGCATCGAGGATGAGCAGGATCAAGGACTAGCTCCAGTGCCAGCCAGGGAAAGCATGACTATGGTGGCGTCGGCTTGTGCAGCGTTGATAGGTTGCAGTGGAAGGAGGAATCTGAGGCACCATCGTGCGAGAATCATGGGTGGTGGGCTGATGGCTAGTGGCTGGAAATGGGGCAACGAAGGTAGGAAATGGAGATCGTTCAATGAGTATTGGCGACTCACTGACTGAGCATATATATAACAAGAAGACTTGGCTCTCACTGACTCTGATAGCCCTAGCCTCTACATACCTAGGGTTTGTTGCAACTAGGCTAGTGCCTAAACAGAATTTTACATGGGATAACCGGTGGGCCTGTTTACTACAAGAGCATATCTTTTGTTTTTTACAATGTGCCTGGACTTCTTTGCATACATCTTTGTTGTGCTAATGCTTCGTCTCTCAAAACGCAACCAAGTGTAGCTATGTGCTCAAGTGTCACAATACCTCTACTCCATGGTAAGATTAAAGAATTTGTCTCGGCAAACATAATTCGGTGATATGAAGGAGTAATGTCTCATCCATCTTCAATTTCCATGTTGATGTCACTATGCCGTCAAGAATCTCAATCTCTAACCATAAAACTTCCTACTGTAGAAAATGTGCACAACCTACACCTTGGGATACAAACCATTTCTTAGCAAAGATGACCTTCTAGTTTGTGTGTGTGCGTATGCACCACAAATGTATTTTCAGTTTACTGTTGAGATCACCAAATTCTGGTCCCTAGAGACTAATAACTTTACCTTACCATGGGGTGAAGATACTGTTACACTTGAGAACATATCTGTCCTTTGGGCATTGTCGCTCCTTGCTTAGTGAGGGACATATCTTCGCTCCTAGAGGTGCACTATAAATGGTCGCGGCGTTGCCGCTTATGGCCATTAGGACCCGTAATATTTTTGCGCTGCAAAGAATTATTTGTTGTGAATTGAATTCAAGAACTATCATATTTTTTTGCTATATTTATTATGAAGAAAGAAATGTTAAAAGTATTTATGAAGAGAGAAGAACATTTCATGAGTTAACGGGAGTTTATTTTTATATAATAACAAATCATTTTATTTTATACGTGGTATGAGTATGCTACGATAAAAATTTCTTAGCAATTTGATTAAATAAACTTATTATGTAGAGAAATCTAAATCTACATTTATAGCAATAAAATTGTAATTAAAATGTTATATTATATGTTTAGAGTGTATTGCTAGTTATGTAGAGTTTAACAAACTTGGTTTGGTATTTTTTTTATTTTTATTTGATTTGTTATGATTTTTACATTATTTCAAATGTTTAGATAAATAATAAATTTTCTGAAAAATATAAAAGGTCATAGGGCCAATTCAGCCCATCGAGCCCAATGAGGAGGTAGGCTGGCCCATAAAACAGGCCCATGAAGGGGGCTGACAGGAAGATGGACTGCGGGCTCTATTTCTGAAGATCGAGGGCCTTTTTGCAAAATGTCCGGTACTCGTCTGATCTGGGCCGTTCGTGCGTCCGATCGGACGGCCGCGAACGCCTCGTGACGTGGCTACTCTCTCTGGCCAGAGAATGGTGCAGCTTTCGTATTGTAGAGATTCTCAATGATAGTAAGTACAAGAAACCAACATTCTCTCGATGGGCTACACATTTCCTTCATCCTATGGCAATAGATTGTACCAGGGTGCAGGTTGAGCAAGCTAATTCCTGGGCATATATGGCTCTCAATATATGTTCATGCTGAGAGCAATACCGTTTGATGTTATTAACATGGATGTATTTAAGATTTCTGCCATGATGGTCCAGAGCCAGGGCGTGGCTCTTGCACCTGCTGCCCTAGCGGCAGAAATGAAGACACATTTGTGGTGATCACGCTGTTAATTTGTGCTGCAGCTTTGGGTGTGGGAGCGCTTTCCTCTTGTACGGTCTGAAAAAATGAGTTGTGTAGGTCACAAAGATGAATGCCATCGTCTAGGTTTATGAGCGTGTTTTGTTGCTTGTGGTCTTTCAGTTTATCACTTTTATTCATGTGTGTGTCATGTGCCTATGTTGGCTTTCTGCCTTCTAGCGTGTAAATTGTATGTGTGAGCAATACAATTGATTATCATTCTCTAATATTGATGATAGCACTTACCGCTCATGACAAGCGTGCTAGGCTGGAGCCTGAACCGGAGCAATCCAACAAGCTAGCTCTTGGTGCAGAATTAACACCACGAAGACACGCCCTTAAACTGCCGATGCTGGAGACGTGAGGAGAACGAGAAGATAGCTTCGACGACGGCGAACCGAGGAAAGATTCCGTGAGCTCACGTTTCTATTTTGTGTTCTAGAATAGGTGGTTGTTGTTCCCGTTCGACAGCTTAATTAAAACAATATGGCCTCGGGCCCACATGTCATATATAAATGAGGGATCTGCTCCGGTACTCTCTTTCTAAAAAAGTGCACGAATCTTAAAGCCGGCAATTAAAGAAATTAATTAATTCATGTGATATTTCCACCTGGGTCTCGCGGCCCGTCCAAAAGCAGTCTGGGTCCAGCCTGATACAGATGGGAACTAACGTTCCGTCAGAACATGACTCCATATTCACGTCACCGTTTCACTCTCGCTCCCATTTGTTCGTGCTTTGCGGCGAGGGCTACGGCAGCGTCGATGAGGCCGGGCACGAGGCCGTTGAGGAAGAAGACGCCCTGCCTCGGGCCACCGCACCACCATCTCCCATACCTGCAGTTCACCGTGTTGAGCATGGCCACACGGGTGGCGGTTGCTGCGTCCTCCTCCTCGGCGGCGCACACGATAACGAGCAGCGCCGGTGGCGCCCGCGCGAGGCGTGTCACTCCGAACTTCCCCATCGCAGGCAGCACCGCCGTGACATCAAGCATGCTCCTGACTGTGTGCAGCACCAGCGTGTGCATCGGCGACGCCGCCTTGAGGGCTTGAGGCAGAAGATGAAGCCGTAGTCCGTATGTGTGGAAGAGGGCATACGGCAAGCATGTGCGTGTCCCCGGTGCGCCCGTGTGATTTTGTAGGCCATGAGGATCCGGTGGGTGAGCATGACAGCCTTGGCATGGCCCGTGGTGCCCGACGAGTACAGCACCGCCACCGGGTTCGACTGCTGGACCACCGCGGCCGCCGAAGCGTCGTCGTTTTCGGGCTTCGGCTCGTCATGCAGCAGCAAGAACGAGAGGAACGTTGGGGACTCCAGCAACACGGTGTGGTGGCCGGGCGGAGCTTTGCTCTGGTGCCCGCGACGGCAAACGAGACGGTCCGGTTGGAGAGCGCAAGCAACCGGGAGATCTCAGCGGCGGTGAGCGCCGGGTTGACATATGATGGCGCCGACGGACATGAGCGTGTAGTAGAGGGGGCATGGGGACGTGGACGGGTGATATGACGGCGCCGTAGGCTGGGCTCGGGCTGCTCTGGTTGGGCTGAGCCCAAGCGACGGAGTAGGTGCAAAAGTATTTAAATTACTTAATTTCTTTAATTGCCTGCTTTAAAATTCATGCACTTTTTTAGGAAGGGAGTACTAGAGCAGATGCCCATGAATGAAACACGAATAAACTCTCTACGCTTCTTCCAGACGAACGCACGCCATCTTCTTGCCGATGCTGATCACTCCTTGGTAGTTGTAGGCGTGACACCTCCTCCCGCTGAAGAGGATGCTTGACCCCAAGCAGGAGCGTCGGGGAAGTGCTTGCGCTGGACCCCAATCGATGGTTGAACACAGTCACAAGCCCATGATAGTTGGGGAACCAGCCGTGAGCCCACAGGCCGCATCACTATGTGGGCTTGAAAGGCTGTCGTGATTACAAAAACAGCTTTAGCTCTCAGCTCCATTTGAGACTCACAGCATTATACCTACGTGCAGTAACATGTTCACCAGATGAGCCTGGCCACAGGCCCAGGGTGGCCGGGCCTTGGCTCCGCCAGTGCATCTGATGTTATCAACGTGATTGTTTTCAAGATTTCTGCCATGATGGTCCACAACCAGGGTGTGGCTCTTGCACCGGCTGCCCTAGCAGCAGAAACGAAGACACATTTGTGGTGATCACGTTGTTAATTAGTTCTGCAGCTTTGGGTGTGAGAGCGCTTTCCCCTTTTACGGTCTAAGCAAATAAGTTGTGTGGAAGGTCACAAAGACGAATGCCATCCTCTAGGTCATGGTGCCACACGAGATGATACACCTGAAAAGGTGATGACTTGTAGTTAAGAGTGTTGTGGTGCCTCTGTGTGTGTTTAGCACTAGCGTTCACTAGGATTTGCTCAAGATGTGCCAGAAACTGTTGTTCATTACTTTTTTAAGTTGCAAAGAGTCATGGAGAATAAATATGATTTAAATTGTCAAAGCATAACATTTTCTATTCTAGAATAACTTGAGCAAGTATAAGTAGAAACTAAATGATTGTGGAAATCTAAATCTTCCACATACAAATGTTTCACTGAAGAGAATGACCAATTTAATTCAAGAAGGTGCATGCACATGGTGACAATTGTTTATCACTAAAGCATAATTTAGTCACAAATGCTTGTCATCCAAAGAAGAAATGTCATAAATGCACCATTTCAATGACTAAATAGTGCTTTGTCATATGAAAATTGTCATAGAAGGCCCAATCTCTTGTAGTGAAGGCAGAGGGCAGTTACGTAGGTAGGCATACAATTTTTCATTACTAGTTCACCAACCCGTGCTCTCGCACGGGTTAGGATTTTGACACACTACCTTGTAAGAAATTCTTATACTAAATATCTTTCTTTTAACTAAATATTCTAAAATAATAGCTATAATAGATACTCTATAGTTTATATTCATTTGGGATAATCTATTTTATTTATATATTTTTTCATACATATCCATATCCTTTTTTCTTTGCATACCACCTCTATGTATCTTCAACATACATTTAGTTAGAATATTTGCTTAAATTAAGATAGTTTAGCCACACCCTATATTTTGACAACATGAACCCAATTTTTTACTCTCTTCCCCGAATTTTAAGCTTAATAATTCCTTACATACAACAACTATGCTTAATGTCTACCAATTTTATGGCAAAATATTTTAGTTTTTTAAGAATTTTTGGATCATTCTTTTTTTATTCCTACTGGTTCTGTGAGTAATAATTTGTAGCATTAATCCTTTTTTAGCACCGCATGCATTTAGTTGAACATAATGAAGTTGAAGTGTATTATCTCTTATTTCATTCCTTTGTGTGATAACATGAAAAATTTACTTAAAACCTTTATCTTTTGATCTAGTTGTTGTAATATTTTATTTTGTACATGTAATTTTAAATTCTGATGCGCATTGTATTGTTTGTTCAAAATTTCATGTTTTATTTTATTGAAAGAATATTCTAAGTCCTAGGCTACCCTCCTAATTTTTTACAATATCATAAATAGTTGTTTGAGCACACACCATTTCACTCAATATGTTATGTTTTAATTCCTAAAGTTAAGTTACTAATATTTAGATCATATAATTTTTCAATTGAAATCCTTAATCAACTTTTTAAGACAACAATTAATAAATTAATTGTCATCGGTGCTAGTATAAATTAAACTGAGTTGTGAGTTTCTTTACTACCCGTTTTGGTAAGGATATGTTTCCCTGCAAGGTAAGCTTATAAAAAAAATATTTAAACAAATATAAATTTTTTACGTATGAATGTTGAGCTATTATTAATAATTTCTTAAATTAGCATCTACATGTAGATTTGAGAGTTCTTTTGGTTATTTTTTACGATTGAGGTGGATAATTTAGGTAGATTATATAAGCATATATTACTTTATATTATCTTTCAAGGTGCCATTTATCAGTAATTTGAATGCAAACTTAGGTGCCAAAGCATTATATTTCATAATGTAGAGATGGATAAGTAACAAATTTTTTTTGATTCCTTTAATTATTTTTTATAATTGTGGACATTTGATTTTTTTCGATATAGGCTTTGTCGATAACTCTATGGATCATGGTCCCCTAATTTTTTAGTAGCATTGGCATTTAAATCATAGTAATTCAGTGATATTGCTATTATGTAAAATGTTATACTTGATGGTTATTTGGAATTAGGTCAGAAATTATTCGCGCGAAATATTCTAGGATATTAAAATAAAAAGAAAAATTGTACCTAATTGCCAATAAGGTCATATCATGTATGTTGTAGGAGACAAATTGAATTGTATTTATAGGATCTAGCAAGATGGACATACCTTTAGTCTATGTGTGCAGGCCTATGTCCAGTTCTAGCTTCGAGGTAGATGTCTTGGATGCTGGACATTGTTGCACCAATGTCCCGTTGTTTTCTTCCAATTCAAGATCACCTAATCATCCCTTTGATGTTGGAACATGGCCATTCTTCCATCCCCTACATGCAGAACCGGACGTATCCTCCATGGGTATGCTAAAGATTCTAGATGGTACATTTTTCGAGAACATGCTTAGCACATATTTCATTAAGGATTGTTCTAGATGGAAATTGTAACCTCATACTTGTCGAAGTAGGTTAAGTTGGCTTGGTGCAACTGGAACGTCAGCGTGGTTGCACACATTGTCACCATGTTGATGTTGCCGGCTGGTTAGTGTCGATGTACATGGAGTCAATAATGTAGCATAGCCAGTCTTGTCATTGTCCACCGCCTCATATTCGGTGTAGCATCACGTCCCTGATTGATGTTCACAGATAGGTAGCTAGTCAGTGCAGCGTCGTCTTCCTCGTTGTTGTTCGTCGCTACATAGTCAGTGAAGAAATCGCCTGCCACATTGGTGTTGGCTGGCACGTAGTCAGTGTAGCAGCACCTTTTCGGTGTGATGACATCGATGGGGTAGGAGACATTGCAGATGGCCATACATGTCTCGACATAGCATGGTGTGGTGGTGTCGTTGATGTAGACGTTGCATCCATTCTCAATGTTATCCTAGCCGACTTCATGCATCCAGACTCTGATGGATCCTACCAGTAGCTAGGTGTTATCTCCGTCTGCTTTGTCATCCATCCTCACCATTTCGTGGGCGGGGTCACAACATCCTAGCTAGTGTACATGAAGCCATGAAAGAATAATGGAACATCTGATTAATTTCTTACAAATGGTGGAAGACGTGCACGCCATTACCCTCCTTGCTTCTGGAAGACTGGATTGCGTCTCCAGCGAAAGGCATAGACCGTGTGATGATCTGCGGGAGCTCAGATGTTGATAGAGTTGTAGATGATGACGGCGTTAAACGGGTCGTTCATGTCCTTCCGGTTTAAGCACAACCTGCCCATGCTACGAACTTGGTGCTGCTGACAAATACGATTGCTACAATCTTCCACAGCCAGCCATCGAGCTTTGTATGCATATGCGGTGATCGAAGATGTGATTTGTCGCCTGCCGGGAGCACTTTTGTGCATCTGGGTTAGATGAGGCGCTTTTTTTCCAACTGCGCCCATGGTTGAGATCATCCCTTCTGGCCCATGCGTTGGCGGCACAACCTCTCGGTGCCCTACTCTAATGTAGATATATATGAAGCTAGCCCTGGTGCCAATGCCAAGGCATCCGTCTCATTAGGTGGGATCTGGGGCAGCATGGAGTCCAATGTGGATGCTTCTGTCCTTCTAGACGATGACGGAGCATGCAGATACAGCTAGTAAGTGCACGTACGTGGCTAGCAGTAGCAGGTCTTCCCCTTCATCTTGGTAGATGGCGCCTGGCATGCTTCCCTGGTAGACGTCACGTGGAACTTGCAGGCACGCACGCATACATGGTACAGCAGTGTTGCGCTCCTCCAACAACGTAGTAGAACCCTGATGCCGCTCCTCCAGTGTGCATCCATGCCAGAGAAGCTCCATCTTTAATTGAGTGCAGGAGGCCGAACTCCTACGCAGACGGCGCCACAACAGATACTTTTATGCATCCGAGTAAGGGCACCAGCGGTGAAGATGTACGCGTTGGCTTCTTGCTTGCTCGGCCTATAGGGACCGCAAGTCATCAGGTAGGTGGTGCCGTGTTGATGAGGCGGCGCCGCCGTTTTTCCTCCTCCATTAAAAGTATCTCCTTCGGAGGTGGATAGATTGATACCCCAAGATGAACCCTTCCGGCTCATGGTTGGGAAATAATATATTTATTTGTTGCTCTTCTTGCTATACGTAGACTTTAAGATAATATAATTTATTTGATTCTTTTTTATCTGCAATAATGGTAAAGGTGGGTAATTTTCTAGAAAACATAAAGTAGATCTAATGGCTATCAATTGTAGAGTCTGTGGATTGGATGGCTAGATGTTTCTGATTAATGTGAGAATTTCTAGCAATTTATCTTTTTTCCTAGCGCATCTAGTGAGGATTAACGTGGAGGCTTCGTTGGAGCCTCCAATTAGTAATAGTAAGACAAGATAGAAACAAGTGTTCCTTTGTCATTTTTGGTCGTTGTAACTTTAAAGAATTATTGATGACAATATTGCTTTATAGACATGAGACAATTGAGTACGGTGCTACAACACACATAAGTACTGCAGAGCTAGCTAGAGATGTGGGACATTCAATAGTGTTCGCACCACAAATTGATTTTTAGTTTTACTGCTAATTATTAGTGCACTTGATAGTTGAAGGGTCCCAACAAGTTGGCTTGGGCAAACATTAGGAGAGCAGCTACTTTAAAGTTTAAAAATATCTCTATGGAAAACATAAAGCAATATGCTCTCAGCCCTGACCAGGATAGTGGCATGCTCAACTCACTCCTGCAGATTTATTCGGTTGGGACCTTACTCATTGAGATTATACCAAATTCTTGTCCCGAGAGACTAACACTTTTATCTTTTACTTCCACTCCTTGTGATTAGCAGTGATGATATCCAATGCACATTCTTCAATATCCCTTCAATCTCTGACAACACAGAGTTCATTAATCTAGCCTTCAACTAATTGGGCGGTTCCATAATACTGCCACTGATGGTAATAATAAGCGAGGGCTCGCTGTTGCTGTCCATACCACGGAAATTGTAAAATGAAAATTTCTTAATTTCTAATATGCTTGTGTTGGAACTGGAAATGTCATTGTTCTTGAAATCGGGATCCATCTCATTTACAGAACTAGGTGCAGCTAGTGGTGCTGACCGCAGTATATGCATTTAGATGCAATGGGTTATTCACTAATGAATCGACCACATAATAAATTGGCATGTATTTTGCACTGTAGGGTTAGTACCTGGATGTGTGCAAGGTGAGAGTCCTTTACTTCGTCCTTCCGCCTGCTGTCCAAACCTTATCTCTCTTGCCAAGACCTGAACGCTAGGAAGCATAATGTCTGGTTTGGGCCTTTACATAGCGTGCAATGGAAAATTCCGAATCTGACATGGGCAGATATCATAATGGATGCAGCAGGTTAACTAAAGACATGGAAAGACATCAAAGATACGGGACAAGCAATAGTTGCTTGCCTCATGTATAGAATTATTTATATGGCCCTGTTTGAAACTTCATTTGGTTATATGGCCCAAAATTTTTTGAATTTGGCTATATGGCCTTAAAGTGAAACTTTCTTAGTTATATGGCCTTCTGTTAGGTCCGCGAGCCCATTCCGTCAACTCCGTGGGCTGGTCACATGTGAAAAGACGGCATTGCCCCTCAGTGGCCAAACAGGCACGACGCACGCACGCGGTTCTGTTTCCGTCTTGGCTCCTTCCTGTCCTCCCGACGCAAGCGCTACGGCAAAAAAAAAAAAAAAAAAAAAAAAAAAGGCGATGCAGGACGGCGCTGCTGCCGCCGCCGGCAGGGAGCTCGCGCCGCCGCCTCACAATCGACCGGATCCGGGGCCGGGGACGGCGGGACGGCGGATCTGCCGTCGTGGGGGAAGAAGGGCACGTCACCGGCGTTGGTGGTGATGCAGGGAGCGCTGCCGGCGTGGGTGTTGGTACAGAGCAGCAGCCGCGTTGTAGACGAGGAAGGACGTCCACTTGCATCTAAATATAGTAGGTGAGAGAAAATTAATGAGAGAAAGGGAGAGAGAGAGAGTATCACGGATGGAAAAGCGGTTGCATGCATTATCTATACCATTTATCACATGCGGGTCCCACTATTTACTATTATTGGCGTGTATATATATGTAAACAATTACTACTGATCTTGGCTGACCCGCCGGAATTGGGCGGCGCTCGGCCGCGCTCTAAATTCTTATTGAGAGTGCAGGGACCTGTACAGTAGTTATATTCAATATATACAATAAACAAGGTTTTTTTTTAATTTTTCGCATGCAGGGGTAAAACGGTCTTTACGCATGCCACTTAACACCGTTAGAGTCTTCAAACTGACGGAAGGCCGTAAAACTAAGAAAGTTTCACTTTAGGGTCATATAGCCAAATTCAAAAAATTTTGGGCCATATAACCAAACGAAGTTTCAAACAGGGCCATATAAATAATTCTCCCCATGATATATACCGTACCTTGATGATCATGTCCACGCTCTTGAGGATATGAAGTTTGGGATCCATGTAGCCAAGAAACCGATGGTTGCAGTCTTGTCTTATTAGTATCCTCGTATGTGGGGTGAGGAATGGTTGGCTTGCCACAGAATGACATGTTCAATGCGCGGCATGTCCATGGCGAGCTTAAATGGCATGGAGTGTGTGTGTGTGGTTGCAGGCTTGTCTTATTAGTATCCTCGTATGTGGGGTGAGGAATGGTTGGCTTGTCACAGAATGACATGTTCAATGCGCGGCATGTCCATGGCGAGCTTAAACGGCATGGAGTGTGTGTGTGTGTCAGTGTGTGTGTGTGTGTGTGTGTGTGTTCAGTATTAATTCTGGTCCCTACAGACTAACACCATTATCTTACCATGGGGTGAAGATACTGTAATACTTGATATCATATCTGTCCTTAGGGGATTCCCTCCTTGGTTGCTCAGCGAGGGACAGATCGTCGCTCCCTGGGTTGCATCCTCAACGTTAGTGAGTACAAGAAACCCACATTCTCTGGATCGGCTAGGCATTTCCTTGATTCTGTGGCAATAGATTGTACGGCGGAGCGGGTTGAGCATGCTGCTTTTCTGGCCATGTAGCTCTCAATACATGTTTGTGCTGAAAGCAACACCATTCAATGTCATTGACGTGTTTGTTTTTAAGATATTTGCCATAATGGTCCACAGCCAGGGCGTGGCTCTTGCACCGTCTGCTTTACAGAAATGGAAACACATTTGTGGTGGGCACATTGAATGCCCGGCAGCTTTGGGTGTGACACCACTTCCTTCTTTTACGGTCTGAGAAAATGAGCTGTGTAGAAGGCCACAAAGATGAATGCCATCCTCTAGGTCATGGTGCCACACGAGATGATACACCTGAAAAATATAAAGGTGATGACTTAAGGATACACCCTCTAGGAATGCACTAACTACGAGAAATGTGATGGCAATAAAGAAGGATATGCCTTGTGGTTATAAAGTTAAGTAGGATTTTACGGGAAATGTGATAGCAATAATAAAGTTAAGCAGGACGGCATAATATATGTTGACTGTTCAAGCCTTCCAACTTCAAGTAAAATGTGCAATGTACGATGTTTGGCACAAGTAGTTATGAGTGTGTTGTGTGGCTTGTGGCCTTTCAGTTTAGCGCTAGTGTATTCATGTGTGTGTTTAACAATAGCATTCATGTGTGTGTCTCTTGTGGCCTGTTGGCTTGATGATCATGTCCCCGCTCTCCACGACAACGAGTTGGAATTCACATAGGGAAGAATCCGAAGGTTGCAGGCTCGTCTTATTGGTAATTTGGTATCCTTGTCTGCGAAGGGATATAGAACTGGTTGGTTCGCCACACAATGACATGCTCTATGTGTGGTGTGTCCAAGGCATGCTTCAATGGCTCGAATTGCCTGAGCAACAAGCATATGAGCCTAGGGCAGACGACATTGATGTACTGTAGCAACCCACAACATTTTGATGAAAGCAGCATCTCAAGGACAGTGGTAGCCAGCAAGGAAGTAACAAATCTAACTTCTGGCTGAAGGCGTGGCTGGATTGCGAAAATGGACGGCATAGTGCTCTGTCTTGCGGGGCACGGTTGGGCGCGTCATTTGGGAGAATGCGAAGTGCACCGGCTGCAGGGATTCACACCGGAGGTGCTCAACCAAGAGGAGCATCATGGTTTTTGGCCACTCACAGCTGAGGATGTCAAGCTCCTCCACGCCCACGGCGGCCATGATCTGGAGCCACGCCCTTAGGGAATTCCCTTGGGACGAGGTGAGGCAGACCGAGCGGATAGGGCCTGTGTGTCTTAGAAGGATACCTGTGACCTTCTGTCCGACCATGGCTCTTCACATATTGGTCCTTGACGGCTTGTATGACTTAGTTGTCGTCCTCCTCCTACTCGAGCCCGTCCACGCTCCAACAAGCCAAAGTCGAGCAGCGTCAAGGATGAGCCTAATCGGTTACCATATCCAGTGCTGGATAGAGGAAAGCACGGCGGTGGCCCCTTTGTCTTTGGATGGTAGTTTCGAGATATTTGTGCGCTAGATATCCTCTGGTAGTTGACAAATGTGGTCCTTAGTAGATCCATGGATCGTGAAAATGACTGCGGTGGTGTCGGGCTGTGCTGTGTTGGTAGCTGATGCTGGAGGGACGAACTTGAGGCACGATCATGCGGGAATCATGGTGGGCTGGCGGCTAGTGGTTGGAAATGGGGTGTGGAAGGTTGGAAATGGGGAATTGATCAAGGCATGATGACTGAGTGACTAAGCATATATACAATCAGAAGACGGACTCTGACTCACTCTAATAGCCCTAGCCCCTACCTAGATAGGGTTTGTCATTGCTGAGCTAGTGCCGGAAAAAAATTTCATGTGGGCCAACCGGACCGGACCAAACTATACATGTGTGTGTGCGCGCACGCGTGCATGCTTGCATATGTGTGTATGCAACATAAATGTATTTTCAGTTTTACTATTGAGATAGCCAAATCCTGCTTCCTAGAAACTAACACCTTTATCTTACCATGGGGTGAAGATATTATAACACTTGAAGACATATCTGTCCGACTGTCCGTGGTGGAGTCCCTCCTTTGGTTTTTCAGTGAGGAACAAATCTTCGCTACCTGATGTGCATCCTCAATGATTGGAAGTACAAGAAACCCACATTAATTCTCTAGATCGGCTAAGCATTTCCTTGATTCTATGGCAGTAGACTGCACTAGGGAGCAGGTTGAGCATGGTGCTTTTCTAGCCACGTGGCTCTCAATATACGTTCATGCTGAGAGCTACACCATTTAATGTTGTCAACGTGTTTGCTTTTAAGATTTCAGCGACGATGGTCCACAGTCAGGGCATGTGGCTCTTGCACCGGCAGCCCTAGCAGCAGAAATGAAGACACATTTGTGGTGAACATGTTGTTGACTGTCCTGCAGGTTCGGGTCTGGGAGTGCTTTCCCATTTTGTGGTTTTAGAAAATGAGTTGTGTAGGAGGTCACAAAGATGAATGCCATCCCACTAGGTCATGGTGCCACATGAGATGATACACCTGAAAAGGTGATGACTAGAGTAGAGCTTAAGGATATGCTTTCTGAGGAATCCAAGTAACCAGTATAAATGTGCTGGCAGTGAAGATATGCTTTGTTCTCAGTGTTTTTTTTAGAAAAAGGAATATATTAATTCCCTGCATCAACCAACGTATGAAGCTTTTGCTTATTATAGATTAACAGAGTTCTAGGATCTGGTTGCCTCATCAAAGGTAGAGATGCCACACACGTCCTACATCTATCAGTTACCTTGCACTGGAATTATATAGCCGCCGTTGTGCGGGACTGTTTACCGCCATACCACGCATATCAACTTGGCTTCTTAAATATGCATTATTCTCAGTTTGGCAGGAAAGCATACTATCTATTGATTGTTCAAGGCTTTCAACTTCAAGGCTTTCTGCCCAGCACAATCGTGTTGGGTTGGAACCTGAACCGGAGCAATCCAACAAGCACGCTCTAGGTGTAGAAAACCATGAAGCCTTAAGAAATTTGCAATGCATGCCAGCTGTATGTACTACACTGGAATGTATCATCGACATCGTCTACCAGGAGAGTCCTTTATTTCGTCCTCCCGATTTCCAAACCTTATCTTTATTGCAAAGATCTCAACTCTAGGATGCATCCTGCAACCAGGAAATGCTGAATCTGATATGGATAGATGTCGCAGGTCAACTAAAGACATGGAAACACATGATAGATAGGGGACAAGCAACACATAGGCAAGAATCCGAAGGTTGCAGGTTCCTCTTATTAGTATCCTCGTCCGTGAAGAGATAAAGAACTGGTTGGCTCGCCACATAATGACTTGCTCAATGTGTGTCGTGTCCAAGGCGTGCTTCAATCGCTTGAACTGCCAGAGCAGCAAGCATTTGAGCCTGGGTGCAGATGACATTGATGTACTGCAGTACCCTGCAGCCATTTGATGAAAGCGAGCATCTTGTGGACGTGGGAGCCAGAGGAATGAAATCACCGTTCTAGCTTCTATCACGAAGGCGTGGCACAGAACAAGTTGCTGGATTTTTTTGAACATGACAAGTTGCTGGATTGCGAAAATGGACATCTTGCTGGTGCGGTCCTCTGGGGTATGATTTGGCGCGGCATTTGGGAAAGTGCAAAGTGCAGCCGCTTCAGGGATTCATACCGGAGGAGCTTGACCGAGAGGACCATCATGGCTGTTGGCCATGCACAGATGAGAACGACGAGCACCTGCATCTTCGGATAGATGAAGCCGGATATTTATATCCTTTATCTAAAAAAAGAGCCTGTGTACATGTCTCTGAAGGATAGCGGTGACCTTCTCTGCAACCATGGCACTTGATATATAGGTCCTCGACAGCTTCTATGACTTTTTTTTGTCATCCTCCTCCTTCTCTAGCCTGTTCACTCCGGTAAGCCAAAGTTGGGCAGCATCGAGGAGCGAGGAGCAGAATCTATTAACAGATCCATAGAGAAAGCACAGGGTGGCCCTCTGTCTTTGCTGGTAGCTTGGAGAGAATTGTGCGCTGGATATCATATAAGAGCTGACTAATGCGGTCTACTAGATCTGTGGAGCTAGGAAATGACTGCGGTAGTGTCGAGCTGCACATTGCTATATGTGGTGGTGGTGGGACAAATTTGAGGCACGATCGTGCATGAATCACGATGGGCTGGCGGCTGGTGGCTGGAAATGGGGTGTGGAAGATAGAAAATGAGGAATTAGCAACAAGGAGGACTGATGACTGACTGGCTGAGCATATATAATTGGAAGACTAGGCTCTCACTCACTCTGATAGCCTGAGCCCCCACTACCTACCTAGGTTTTGTTGCTGCTGGGCTAGTGCTAGAAGAAAATTTCATGTGGGCCAACTAGCGTACATGTGTATGAACTATCCTTTATCTAAACAATATGTGCGCATGTGTGTAAGCACCACAAATGTATTTTCAGTTTTACTATTGAGATCCCCAAATTCTGGTCCCTAGAGGCTAACACCTTAATGTGGGCGAACCTACCAACAATTTTGTGAATCCTCCTCCTCGTTTCCCGCGTTGTTCCGTTCTCCCCTCTCAATGATTGAGTCCCTTCCACTCTTGTTCCATCTGTGTCTCTGTGTAGTGGGCCCGAGCCCCCGTTTTCCCCTCCTTTGGGGCCATGTACAAGCATTTTATTTGTATTACCCCGCCGCCCCCCGTTGTCGTCCCTTGGACTCTCACGTGGCGTATCAAGGTGCTAGACTTCGAGGACGACAACAACGATGACGAGGTGGAGGCTACTCTGCCGGTGGGTTCTTCCCCAGTTCCTCCATCAGCCCCTGCTCCAATTCGCTTCTCCAATCTAGGTGAGTATGCGGCCGCTTGTCTCCATGCTCATCAATGTCTGCTCCCCATTAGGCATGTTTTTTTGGCAAGAAAACCCCACCTCACTTCCTTCTTCTACTTCGCAGTAGGATATAGCATTTCGTCTGGTGGATCCTGCCCCTTTCATTCCGCCAAGGGCACATAGCATGGCGGTGAATGGCCGTGCAATCATGCGTTGAGTTGTCACGGGTCATGTTGCTGAGCAAAATCACGATTTGTTGGCATGAAGGTATGGCAGAGAACGAGTTTTTGGGTTGCGAAAATGGACAGCGTGCTGGTGCTGTCCTGTGGGGCACAGTTAGGCGAGACATTTGGGAGGGTGCAAAGTGCAGCCACTTCAGGGATTCATACCGGAGGAGCTTGACCGAGGGGACCATTGTGAATGTTGGCCACTCACAGTTGAGGATGATGAGCTCCTCCACGCCCTTGGTGGCATGATCCAGAGCCACACGCTTAGGGAACTCGCTCAGGATGACGTGAGGCAGACTGAGTGGATAGCCGTGACCTTCTGTCCAACCATGGTTCTTGATATATAGGTCCTCGACAGCTTCTATGAGTTTGTCGTCCTCCTCCTACTCCTCTAGTCCGTCCACTCCAGCAAGCCAAAGTTGGACAGGATCAAGAGAGAGTAGAATTGATTAATAGATTGATAGAGAAAAGCATGAGGGTGGGCCCTCTATTTTTGCTTATAGACGATTGTGCATTGGATATCATCTAGGGGCTGACTAATGCGGTCCTTACTAGATCCGTGGAGTTCGGAAATGACTACGGTGGTGTTGGGCTGCATAGTTTTGTAGGTGACTGTGGAGGGACAAATCTGAGGCAGGATCATGCAGGAATCAAGGTGGGTGGCGGCTGGTGGCTGGAAATGGGGTGTGGAAGATATAGGAAATGGGGAATTGAGCAAGGAGTGATGACTTCCTGGTTGAGCATGTCTATAATCGGTGGACTAGGCTCTGACTCACTCTGATAGCCCTAACCCCTACTACCTACCTAGGTTTTATTGCTGCTGGGTTAGTGCCATTAAAAGAATACGTGTGTGTGTGCCGGGGGGGGGGGGTGGGGGGGGGGGGGGGGGGGGGGGGGGGGTTGTGTTGTGTGTGTCTGCGCACGCGTGTGTGTGTACGACACCACGAATGTGTTTTCAGTTGTACTATTGAGGTCACCAAATTAAGGTCCGTAGAGGCTAATATCTTTGTCTTACCATAGGGTAAAAATACTGTAACACTTGAGGACATATCAGTCCTTGGCGGAGTCCCTCCATGGCTCGACCGACAAAACCCATATTCTCTGGGTCAGCTAAGCATTTCCTTGGTTCTGTGGCAATAGATTGTTTTGGCGATCGAGCGGGTTGAGCTTGCTGCTGTCCTGGCCATGTGCCTCTCAATATAATGTTTTTTAGATTTCTGCCGTCATGGTCCACAGCCAGGGTGTGGCTCTTGGACTGGCTGCCCTAGCAGCAGAAATGAAGACACATTTGTGAGGAACACGCCGTTGAATGTCCAGCAGATTTGGGTCTGGCACCGCTTTCCTGTGTTTGGCCTAAGAAAATGAGCTGTCTAGCTAGAAGAACACAAAGATGAATGCCATCCTCTATGTCATGGTGCCACACGAGATGATACACCTGAAAATATGATGTCTGGAGTAGAGCTTAAGGATATGCCCTCTAAGAAATCCACCAACTACCAGAACTGTGATGGCAATAAATGTTGCTTTATTCTCAAATTAGTGGAAAGGTAGAATCTCTGTTGATTGTTCAAGTAAAATTTGCAATGTTCGTTGTTAGAGTGTGCTGTGTGGCCTGTGGCCTTTTAGTTTAGCACTAGTATTCATGTGTGTGTTTAGCACTTGCATTCATGTGTGTGTTTAGCACTAGCATATTCATGTGTGTGTCGTATGGCCTGTTGGCTTTCTATGTTCTATCACGCGTGGTTTCCAATGTTTAATGAACCATTCCTGTGAGCAAAATAATTGATTAGCATTCTCAAACATTTATCATAGCACTGTTTGTGGAAATTGTTAGTGCTAAACACAGGTTTGGGGGTAAATTATACGGTTTTGAAAAATTCAGGGGGGTAAAGTTGACCACTCCATAGTTTTGGGGTGAAGTAGGCCTCCTTTTTAGGTTGGGGGTTAAGTAGACTTTTTCCTATTATACCGTAATTCAGCTTCTTGTGTGATTGGAGGAAGTTTAAGTGAATGTAGTCAGGAGGGCTGGACTTTAGAATTGTAGATTTTTAATTATATATCGATCCATAAAAAAAAGTTTTAGAACTCGATATTTAATTGTACCAACAGATAGGTACTATAAAACTAGGTATGAAATATTTTCAAGTAAATTATTGTGCTTCACAATGGAAGAAAAAAATTAAGATTGTATTTTGGCTTAATAAAAGGTTTAACTATTCATTATCTTATTATTTCTAACGTTAAGTTAAATTATGGTTATCATAGTCGTCATAAAATAAAATATAATTTTAAAATTTCATAAAAGGATAAAAAATTAAATAGATACGTATAGTTCTATCCTTATTTCATTGATCTTTTTTCTCCCATCGCAACTGACATGCATATTTGTTATTTTCTTCTAACACGTAGTGTGAAGAACATTATTATATATGCTAGAAGGATATCCCGCATGTTTCTATGGGGACTGTGGATTAATTTTATTCGATCATGCTACGGTTTGCTGAGATGGACACATAAATGATTGTTAGGGAATGATTTGGCTTGCTAATATGGATAGTTTACATGAATAGATAGGGCCATAATTGAATGTCTTATCGAGCTATTGATAAGACAACTTGAATATAGATATAGATATAGATATGCATTCTTGAAAAGTTTTTTTTCCATGTAGCATGTCGAACACTAGTATTTTGGTATGACATGACCTAAGGCCTAATAGTTTAGTTTTTTTGCTCGCTTCTGCTGGTCAAAAGGCAAAAGCTAAAGCAAACAATTTAACGGTTGAGCTGGCTCCAAGAAAGTAAATTAAAAGGTGAAAAACCTGTTCAAGGGAGCTTTTTTGGTTTTTGTTATGCAAAGGAAGAAAACGGTGTTACAAATGTCAATAGTGAAAAGCCAATAGTTGGCTTTTGCTGCGGTACTCCGAAATGACTGTGGACCGTCCATTTGTTTCGATCCAACGGTCACAATCATCTATTACCATCTACGAGGTAATAGTATTTATTGAATTTTTATAAAAATAGGATAAATAAGAAAGGTTTGAAATATTAAAAATCTTTTCTAAGATTTAGTTGTTAAGATTTGGTTGATACTTGCGATTGTGTAAATGACATAGAATTTTTTTTATTTTTATACTTGGTATATATTGCCATAAATGATGCCTCCACGCAAAAAAATGTGACGCTAGGGAGTCCATCCATGATTCAAAATTCACGGCATGCAGATCTGTGCAAAAATAGCGCCGGCCGCGCAGTGCAATTGAGGAAGTTGGGATGCTGCGCCAGATTAGGGGAAACAACAGCGGGTTTTTTTTACAATGTACGACAGCGGAATTTCACCTGTGGAAAGCGGCATGGGATGTTTTATTTTTTTCTTGGATTTATTAATTTATTTAGTAAATCAATAAATTGAGAAAAATTAATAGTCTAGATCGATTTGAGATATTACTTCCTTATAGGTAAATGGTGTACCGAGCCCAATAGCTAGAAGGAAAAAGTCAAAAAGCCAGTTTTTGAGCCAAAAACAAGAAAGTTATTCCTCAGACAAAGATCCTGATTGTTGAAGCATTTAATAAACCCTTACTAATTATGATGTACTAACATCACAATGTTTTTCTAATGACGGTAAACCAAGAGCATACTAATAAGTTTGATCCTTCTTCGGAATCCAAGTTGTGAAAAGACCCCGCCATTTCTTCAAAAAAATCAGTGTTCGGACCACGAGGACCCAGAGATTTATTTGTTGGCACACCGCTAATTCAAAATATCCTTGAGACTACAAGTCTTTCATTTTTCCTAAACCATTTTCTCATAAGTGATGTTTAGGCCCCCTTTGGTTTGGCTTTTCAACATGCTTTGGCTTGCCAAAAAGCCAGCCAACCGAAGAGGTTGGCTTTCACTCAATGCCACAACCAAAAGTGGCTTTTGGCTAGTACAAATTCCGAAGCCTTTCACCCTGCTTTCATTAGCAATGGCTTCCATGTTTTCGCAAAAATTATCCACCTACCACTAGTTATGTACATAACATGGTTCATGTTTTCCGATTTCTTCACCTGCCGTGTGAGAATTAAGGCTCGCACTTCTCCTCCAGTCCTCCTCCATGTGCGCTGCACCTGCCCACCCCTATACCGTGGTTGTTTCGGGCGAGCTCCAGTGGTCCTAGCTCGTTAGAGGAGAGCAGTGCCCAGTGTTGCTCTAAGCTCTTTCGGGGCTTGACCAGTGGAAGAAGGAAGATGGGCTGATGAGCTGCTCATCAGTGAGATACGGAGAGAGTTGAGTGCGGAGGCTTGTGAATAACATGAGTTATCCGCTCAACTATTTCCCAAAACTGAGAACTACTCAAACAAACGGCTTTCAGCTTTCTCACATCCTCACCCCATGGATGTTTTTCGATAGTCCACAGCTGAGAACTACTTTTTTCAGAAGCCACAAACTCAACCAAACCAAACGGGGCCTTAATTTCATTCCAGACAATCTTACCTAATATAGTGTAGGAGAAAGCCCTTGACATAATATCTTCAATAATCATACACACCGCCATGTGATCAGTACACCAGGTTAATTACTTATAAGGTAGAAAAAGATATAGTTGATAAAGCACATATAGCTGAAAACCCAGACTTTATTTCTTGAAGAATATGCATGGGACAGATGATGGATGCATATGCACCAGGCCTATTTTCACATTATTTGATTTTTAACGGCAGCAGCACAATGCTGATGTCATCCTCCTGTCCGCACACCAGCCACCGTCATAGAAACCATGTGTGGAACAGGTGTGGCCGCAGCCCTTAGCATCACAGTCGTCCACGGAGTAGGCTGAGAAGCAGTTTCCTTTTTTTTTTTGAGGAAACTGAAGGGACCGAAGTCCCTGCAGGAAATTTTTATAAATGAAAGAGGAAACAAGAGGTTTACAGAAAATTAAAGACAAAAAGGGAAAAAAATACACTAAGGCCAAGCTGCGCAGAGCTTAGAGCTTAACTGAGCTAGGGAACCTTCCTGCTAAAAAAGAAAATAAGAAGAAGAAAACAATCTAGCACAGCTGTTGAGACCATTGGTGAAAAGCTTCAGATAAGCTCGGCTTGATTCTTAATGAAACCAACTTCAACTCCTGAATAAAGAAGGCTTTGCAGTCCTGTAAGGATAGCTGATTGTTGTTAAAAACCATTTGATTCCTGGCCGTCCAGATTGTCCAGCACATCAAGATGACAGCCACCATAAAAAATCTGCTTTGTAACTGGTCCTTAATAGCCTGCACATTTTGAAAAGTAGATCCTTCCAAGACCACCTCGATACCCATTAACCCCCAACATTGTTGGGCAAAGTTACAATGCCAAAAGAGGTGCTCAGAATCCTCTTCAACTTGGTTAACACAGAATTCACAACTGAAACTGTTTAGGTTCATTTGCTTTCTTCTTAGAATGTTCTTAGTGCTCAACCTATCTTGGAGAAGTAGCCAAAAGAACACCTTGTGCTTTGGCTGGTTGGGTGCTCTCTAGAGAAATCTAAAAGCCTGATCAACAGGAGCCTGTGTACCATTGATCTTCTTGTATACTAAAGAGGATTTGTAGAAGGCTGCCCCTCCAGGTCCTTTCCATTTGTCACTTAAAATAGGATCCAATTGATGTTCCTGAAGAAGGTTCTGAATAAATTCAGTCTGCTGAAAAGCAATGTTAGACAGGGGGTTTGCAAAGAGATCTGTGAAGGTAACTGCTTGTGCTGCCTTTTGAACAGAGAGATTCTTGTTCAAAGCAAAGGAGAAAGCCTGGGGGAACTGATCCTTTAGCTTGTTGGGTCCCCACTTGTCAGACCACAGAAAACATGTTTCACCACTTCTAATTTGAATGTTCATCATTTCTTTGAAAGTGTCTAACAACTTGAGAACATCCCTCCACCAAAATGACCCCTTTTTAGAGATTCCAGGCAGCTTACCATTTCTGTAATGTTTTTCCCAAATAAGGTTAACCCAAGGCAAGTCTTTTTTGTTAAAGAACTTGTCTAGATTTTTCATCAGCAGAGCTTGGTTTTGATGTTCCAAGTTTATAACTCCCAAACCTCCATCCTGTTTTGATTGGCAGACTAGTTCCCAAGCTGCCTTTGGAAAGCCTCTTCCATTCACATTATTACCTCTCCAAAGGCAGTTCTTTCTATACTTATCAATCTGCTTGATGACAGCCTTGGGTAACTCAAGTGTGCACATAAAGAAGGTGGGGAGGGAGCTAAAGACTGCATTAGTCATCTGTAATCTGCCAGCTTGATTCAACATTGAAGCAACACCCCCAGTCTTCTCTCACACTTGTTAACAAGAGGCAAGAAATCAACAATTTTAGGTTTGGTGGTACCCAGTGGAAGACCTAGGTAAGTGAACGGGAGAGATCCTTTTGAACATCCAAATGTTCTGGCTAGATGATCTAGCCTGTCTTCAGACATATTAATGGGCAACATCATAGACTTGTTGTAATTCACCTTGAGACCAGTGGATTCAGAGAAATTCTGGAGGACAGTTTTCATAAAAAACAGCTGCCTGGCATCACCTTCCATTATAATAAGCGTGTCATCTGCATATTGGACCACTGGAAAGTTTGGTTCAGAGTTAACTAGAATAGGAAGTTTCAACAGACCCATGTTCATTGCCCTATTAATCAGGACTTGTAGAAAATCAGCTGCCAGAACAAATAACAGTGGTGAAAGAGGGTCTCCTTGCCTTACCCCTCGTCTACAATGAATCTTTTTGCCCTGAACATTATTTAGAAGCACCGAAGAAGTCCCTGAGTTGAATATAGCATTCATCCAGGCTATCCACCTATCCCCAAAACCATGAGCATGCATAATCTTGATCATAGTTTGGTGTTCTATCTTATCAAAAGCCTTTTCAAAATCCAATTTGATGATAACAATCTCCTTTTTTGAATGGTGACAAAGATGAATGTATTCAAAAGCCCAAGCCAAGCAGTCCTGAATGGTTCTTGATTTGATAAACCCATACTGATTCCTGTGGATCAGAGGTATAATGGAGCCCTGAAGTCTATTGGCCAAGACTTTTGTGATTAACTTGACAGAAGAATTCAAAAGGGAGATTGGCCTATAATCATTGACAGTTCTGGGCACTTCAACCTTTGGGATGAGAGTGATGAAGGAGGAATTAATGCTCTGGAGACAACAGTCATTCTCAAAGAAGGCCTGACATAGTGCAAGAAAATCTTGTCTGATGACCGGCCAAGAAGCTTTTAAGAACTCATTATTGAAGCCATCTAGTCCTGGAGATTTGTTATTTGGTAGGGATCTGACAACTGACTCTATTTCCAAAGCTGAGAAAGGCATGTCAAGATGCCCCAAGTTTTCACTTCTCTGGATAACCTGTTCAGGAGCAATAGTAAAGCCAAAGAATTCTGAAACTCCCAACCTCTGCTTAAACTCATTCCAGAGTTCCTGCTCTTTTGCCTGGTGACTGAAGAGGCTCACACCATCAGAGTTAACCAACTCAGGTATAAGCTTGTTTTTGTGTCTTATAGTGGCATGTGCATGAAAAAAATGAGTCCCAGCATCCCCTAGTTGAACCCATTTCACAGTGCCCCTTTGTTTCCAGTATAGTCGTTGCATTTCAAGAAGTTCCAGCAGATGGTTTTCAAGAATGGCTTTAAAGTTCCACTCTGGAAGACTTAAGTCCCTTGATTCAGTAATGGTTTCTAGAAAAACAATTAGCAGCCTGACATTAGAGATGCAGGTTTTAATGCTTCTCATAGAGGAATGCCAAGACTTAAGCTCCTTTCTTAATCTTTTTAACTTTGCAGTGATTAGCTTGGCTTTATCTTGAATTTGTAGGTCTGAGGTCCAGCTCTGATTCAGGATGTCATGAAACCCTTGAATCTACAACCAGAAGTTTTCAAATCTGAACACCGAGCTTTTTGGAATAGCAGTGGAGACACTGACAATCAGAGGACAATGATCAGAGGGTAGCCTCTCAAGAGCAAACACAAACATTGTTGGATAAGAGATTTCCCAGCTGATAGAAATAAAAACCCAGTGAAGCTTTTCAAGAAGAGGTGGATCTTGCATATTTGACCAAGTATACTTTCTGCCTTGCAATTGAACCTCATTTATCCCCAGCCTACTGATGGCATCATTAAGTCTGAACATTTTAGAAGGATCACCTCCATCCCTGCTTCTGTCCTCGACTTTTCTAATCAGATTAAAGTCTCCCAACACAATCTAGTCCAAATTAATATCCACTTGAAGATTCTTGAACAAGTCCAGAAAGGCAATTTTCCCTTCTGGTGTACAAGGAGCATAAACACATGTAAAAAGCCACTTGCTGTTATCAAGATTCGAGCAGAAATCCATTGATATAGATATAGATATAGATATAGATATAGATATAGATATAAGAACAAAAAGATCTCTAGTATATAAGCATTCTCATAAATTGGTTGCCTTCTAGCTAGAATGTAAGACACTAGTATTACGGTATCTGGTGACGTTACTTCCGTGTACTTCCTAAGGTCTATTTTTTTTGTCTTTTACTCGCTGCTGCTGGCCAGAAGGTAAAACAAACAGTTTAACTGTCGAGCTGGCTTGTAAGAAAAATAATTTAAAAGGTAAAAACATGTTCTAAGGAGCTTTTTGTTTTACTGAGAAATTAAAATGGTTACAAATGCCAGTAGTAAAAAGCTAACAGTTAGATGCCAAAAGTTAGGCAGCCAGCATTTGAGCCAAAAACCAGAAAGTTGACACAGGCAAGTATGCCTGAATGGTGCAGGTTTTAATAAATTTAACCCATACTAATTATGTTGTACTAACTTCACAAGGATTTTCTAAAGAAGGTTTACCAGGAGCTCTTACTAATAAGTTTGATTGAAATGTTAAGAAGAGATATCCTTCTAAACCACCAATTTTAACAACAACATCCTTCTTAGGAATCAAAGTGATATATGATCCATCAATAGTCTGCAAACAAATATCAAAACAGTGAAAAGATGAATAGAGCTTATACAAATCATACTTAATTACGAGCCTACATGTGTTTGAAAAAATCAGTGTTCAAACTGTCAGAGCCATAGATTTGTCTGTTAGCATACTGCTAACCACATAGTACATCTCCTGGGTAGTAAAAGGACCCTCCATGTTTGTTCCCATTTAAAAAAACTTTATAATAATTGGTCTGATTCTAGCTTTTGATAGGAAGCTGGGTATAAACTATCCATTACCAAAAAAAAAAAAGGAAGGTCATCAAGTTAATGTCACCTAGCAAAAGCGCCGTGGGCAGATTGAAACGCATATGTTGAAATTCACTTACAGCATGGTTTTCTTTGAGGCCCTGCGAGAACAACACATTGTCCATGTCCTGGGTACTAACTTGACTTGACGGAAGAATAATTAGCCAGGATAAAATGCGTATGTTTAAACGCACACACCAAGCCAGGAGGGCTGTCGCTCTTTCAAATTATATATGCGCTTGAATGAAGTAGATGGGAATGGATCCTGGTCAGGAGCCACATGCTCTCCCTTATATAGCCTAAGGGAGTGTTACAATAGTTCTGATCGGCTAATGTATTGGTTTTCTAGTCTGTTATGTGGAATGCATAAAGGATTGATCTTAGTCTATCGTCTAGGTATGAAAGCTCTAAATATCCTTGATACACTTTGATCCCCAAGTCAATGTAGTCACCTAGCCTTCATGGGCCTCTTTTTTTATAGCTTTTGGACCAATAGTTGGACATACTCTAATATACGGGTGTGCATATGCCAAAAAAGCTTATCAGTGACACTTCCAGACAGTTATAGTGACACGTAAAAGACGCGTCACTGTTTTTGCGTCACAGATAAGGGCAAATCTGTGACGCTTATACACGCGTATCAGAGATGCAAATAGGCAAAACGCATCACGGATAACCTCTATCGGTGGCGCGTTTTGCCAAAACGCGTCAGGGACGATCCTTCAGCTGCGAGGCGTACAGCCAAGGCGCGTCACAGATACCTATCTTATTAGTGACGCACCTTAGCAAAACGCGTCACTAATAGCAATTCACAGATACAAAGAAGAAAGAAAGAAATATCTAGGCACGTTCATGCCATTTCATCCATTTCAGCAATTAAATTATTTACAATCTTCAGATATAACTTATTTACAAAGCAACTACTCAAGGTCGTTGAGGCGGGAGTCGGCGTCGGCGTCGCGGTCCGCGAAGTTGCTCTTGAGCGCCTCGAGGCGGTTGTCGATGACCGCGCAACATGGGGATCCGTCGGTGCAGCCCTGATGTCGTAGATCCGACGCGAGAGGTCGGCGATGCGCGTGTCGACGACCTTGTCCCATGCGACGAGGTTGCGCTTGAGCTCGGAGAAGCACCGCCCGAGACCCGCGTCCTGCTCATCGAACCGACGGTTCAGGCCAGCAATGCCGGAGCCCTGCTCATCGAGACAGCAGGTGATGCCAGACAACTCGTCGAGCACACGCTGAATGTTGGGATCCATCGCTTTGTGAGCACGCTGGAGGTGAGTGTAGTGGGGATGAGGGGGATTGAACGAATCCAGGACCGAAGACAAGTCTCCGATACCAGATTGTTAGCAACATAGCTCGGGTACTTGAATTGGAGTTCTAGAAGGTTCGATTACAGTAGGAGATCGCCGCAGCGAGATAGGATAGGCGAGTGGAGGAAGACAGGTTCGAGAGGGGATCAAATAGTTTTACATAAATGTCATGCCATCTTCCTACTCCTTCCTAGAATATATACTCATCCGCGATGCCATTCAGGGCCTGCAATCCTGGAGTTAGCCCGGTCTTCGTCATCGGTAGCAGGCTAGGCCAGAGTAGATATCCTGACAACACCATATCGTCTAGTATATACATTAGTGTGTCTCCATGCATTGCATGTGACGCAATGTGGACCACACACTTGTTGGCTTGTCCACTACCTTGCATCACCAAGGCCTTGTAGTATATAGCCACTGCAGAGCGGCGCATCTCCAAATGTGCAGCCCTCTTCTAACAGAAGGACAGCAAGTACCCGACAAGGCTGAGGGCGAATCGGGCCACAAAGGTAGGTTATTGGAAAGCAACCGGCAAATACAAGGAGGTCTACAGGACCACAGAAAGGTTGGTGCTGGTTGTGAAGAACGTCTTCTACTAGGCTGACCATTTTGTAGCTGTTGGGACAAATAGTTCACTTGGCATACACACAGTACTAGGAAAAATGAATTGTCCTACGGTCATCGAATTTTTCTATGTGTTTTTTGGTTACGCAGAGAATAAGATTTGGATTTGTTTACAACCGTATCTTTGTTGGATAGCTACTATTCTTTAAGTCCAAAAATATCCCGACAGAAAATTGCGGAAACCCACAAAATAATTGTATTTTTTTTTGTGTGTGACAATACACACATAGAACAACATGCTCTGGTGCCCTAATGATAAACACCACATAACGGCGACCTAGAGGATGCCTATGCCTACAACAGCCCTTGCATTGCATGCGAGGCAATGTGGACCGCACACTTGTTGGCTTGTCCACGACCTTGCATCGCCAAGGCCTTGCAGTATATATGCACTGCAGATGCGCAGCCCTCATCTTTCAGAAGAACAACAAGTACCAACAGGGCTAAGGGCGAATTGGGCCAAAATGGTCGGTTATTGGAAAGCAACCGGCAAGGACAATGAGGTCTACAGGACCGCAGCATGGTTCGTGCTGCTCGTTAAGAACGTCTTCTACTAGGCTGGCACCATTTTGTAACTGTTGGGATATATAGTTCGCTTGGCATACATGGACTAATTGTCCCGTGGTCATCAAATTTTTCTATGCGTTTTCTGGTACGCATAAAAATGGCTACTATTTTGCAAGTCTCAAAAATATGCGGACGGAAAAATACAAAAATCCACAAAATAATTGTATGATTTTTCTGTGTGTGACAATACACACAAACACAACACGGTCAGGTGCCGCAATGATAAACACCAGATCATGATAACCTAGAGGATAACTATCCCTACGGCTAGCAGCCCATGCATTGCATGCGAGGCAATGTGGACCACACACTTGTTGGTTTGTCCACGACGTAGGCATTGCCGCATATAGCCGCTGATGACATGGCGCATCTCTAGATTGCCCGCAACCCTTTTATCCAAGAAGGGCAGCAAGTATCCGAGTAAACCCGAAACCCGCGGATACCCGCCCCGAACCCAACCCGCTGCCATCCTTATATCTGACAGGGGTGAGGGCGAATCGGCACACAAAGGTCATTTATTGGAAAGCAACCGGCAAGGACAAGTAGGTCTACAGTAACGCATAAAGGTTGGTGCTGCTAGTGAACAACGTCTTCGACTAGGCTGATCATTTTGTAGTGGTCGGGAACTTGGGATATATAGTTCGCTTGGCATACACACTACTGGAAACTTGAATTGTCCTGTGGTTATCAATTTTTTTTCAATGCATTTCAGTACGCACAGAAAAATTGCTATTATTCTATGAGTCCAAAAAAAATCCGGATAGAAAAATGCGAAAACCCACAAAATAATGGTATGATTTTTTTTGTGTGTGCGACAATACACACACGGAAGGACACGCTCTGGTGCTGCAATGATAAACATCAATGGAATACTGTGTATTTTTCCTGCTTCCATTTCCTAATGAGATGAGATTAGTATTGACAAACGAACCAAACATGCCTTTAATCCAACTCCTCCCCAAATTATTGCTAGAGAGCTCCAATTACTAACATGCTTTATATCCAAGATTGGGGGCAGAGAGAGAGAGAGAGAGAGAGAGAGAGAGAGAGAGAGAGAGAGAGAGAGAGAGAGAGAGAGAAGGGGTAACAAGAGGTTGCCAACTTCAATTATGTGATGATGATGATGTTGCCGTTGGAGTTGCCATTGAGGATTCCAACAAGCTCTTCCATGGCTCCCAAATGTGGTTGGGCCATAGAAGAATGTCACATATGTAGACTTAGAACTTAATGACCCACTTTTTCTCATGTATATAAAAACTTTTTTGGTGTCTTGTGTGGAAGACGTAGCAATAACTTAGCTCGTCCCATTCCTATCTGTAGCATGCTTCCCTAATCTAGGAAACAAATGATGATCAGGTTGTGGCATTCGGCATCCTGCAACATAGGTTGAGGCATAGGCTGAGCTGCTCCACACACGTCCAAGGAAGCCCGGATGTGTAGCAATGGCAAGAGCGGTGTTGATGTTTAGTTAGATCAAATACTTGGTAATGAGTTGGATTGTTTGACGTAAGGCCTAAGATCGGCCTAGGCCTAATTGTGCCTCCAGCGATGAGTGTGATAAGTAACACATGTTGCTGGAGGACCCTCACATAGGGTGATCAACACGCAAGACACACTGGCGAGGTCCCTTTAGACTTGAAAACCACATGCCCAGGTGGGGGGTGTGTGGCGGATATGGCCTGCACTAGCTAGTTCGACTACTCTAGATTGTCCCGTTTTAGCAGAGACAGATGGGAAATGAGGACAAAGAGAGGTAGTAGCTGTTTTTGGTGATTGGATAATTGGGAACTCAATCGGCCATTTATCCCTTATTTTATAAGGTATAGGGGTGGTTAACTAGTTATATCCTATAGGAAAACCCATGTGACATTATTATCATGTTGCTTTATAGGGTATTCCTTATATTGCACCAAAACAAATATATGCCTCTTAAATTTGGTATATGGGCCCAATTTGACTGTCAACAAGGGGATACGAGCAATGGCGGAGCTAGCGACAAAGTACAGGGGGGCGTAATATAATTGATAGAAGATTAAATTAGAAAAACTTTTGAACCAAGACAAATTCAGATAAAAATCACATCTATATTCGATGGACGCCTAGAACTACTCGACTTAGCATTTAGTAATGAGAAATTGGGAGCAATCAAACAAATCTCAATAGTGGTGAACAAGGAAATTCAATTTAGCACTGACGGATTCACCCCACCATTACTCCAGCACGAGTTGGATGGATCGAATTAGCCAATTCGGGATTTGATTTGACAGTTGAGACTGGAGATGGAGAGTAGGGCAGACGTACGTATTCGGGGATGGAGGGGAAGCGTGTACCCAATGATAGGAGGGAAAAGATTAAGTACCTTCTTGAGGACGTTCCAATTTCAGTTCATGACCAGTCCAGAGGCCTAGCCAGGCTGCAGAAAAAAATTTGGGTCCAAAATAAAAAAATAATTTGCCGAGTGCCATGGATGGCACTCGGCAACACTCGGCAAAATGTAGTTTGCCGAGCGTTAGCAGTTGACAAAATATTTTTATGCAGAAAATAATTTTTTTTTGTCGAGTATCATGAGCGCAGCACTCGGCAAAATACTGTTTCTAAAAAATAAAAAAAATTCTGAGTGCCTGGGCCATGGCACTCGGCAAAATATTGTTTTTAAAAAAATAAAAAAAAATGCCCGGCCCTCCCTTAGCGCGAGAAAGGAGCGCCAGGACCTCTGCGCCACCTAGCTGAACCTCGCCGCCGCCGTCCTGCTAACCCTAGCCGCCAGTCGCGCGAGCGCTTCGGAGGAGCCGCGCGCTCTGTGTCGGGACTGGAGAGAAGAGAGACCGAGAGAGACTGGGAGAGGATGAGAGGATAAGGGGTAAAATTGTCATTTTTTCTAAATATTTTTTAATTCCATTATTCATCACACTCTCACGGTGGCAAGGAATAGGGGCAGACGGAGGCTTCAGTAATAGACAATAGGGGCAGACAAGCGAAGTTAAAAAAATAGGGGTAAACGAGCAATTAGCGTTTAATATAGGGGCAGTTGCACAATTGTCCCAAATATAAAAGGTTCAAATCTCTTGTTCTTTTATTTATGGTATATGTTATTAGAAGCATTCCAAAAGCCCGGGTTAGAATATGGCTTGCAAATAAAAAAATATAGAAAAAGATTGCTCATGACACAAATGGCACTGATCGATGGATCCAGTGAGCACATTCCAGCAAAAAACTTTTGCACGTACACACGTCCTCACGGATGTTGCCCGTAGCAATTAATGGACGTCGACGTCGGGCGTGGAGGCACATACAGGTGAGTAGGTGACCGGTGCTTGGCGTACAGCCGCCGAATCGCCGTGCAGGCCATCGCAGATGCCATGACACGGAACAAACGAAACAGCAGCTACTGGCTTCTGCGGTGCGGCACCCATTCTATCCGCAGCAGGAAATAATTTAATCCAGAAGAAATATATATCTATATGCTAGATACATCCATGCATTAGTTTGTATATGCTAGGAGATATAACAACTTTGTCAGAAATGAATTGAAAAGAATTTGTACATAATGTTGTACTATATATAGAGAGAGACCTGCACACCATAATGGCAAACAAGAAGGAACCCTTTTTCTAATGGCGATGGCCAAGACCACAATCGCCCTTGTCTTGGTTGTTGCCATCCTGTATGCGTCTCCATGCATCCAAGCTGGAAACTGTAAGCGCAATCATAATTTCACGAACATTGTATATATATATATATATATATATATATATATATATATATATATATATATATATATATATATATATATATATATGAAGGCTGTTGTAATTTCTAAACTTTCTAATCTCTCGTTTGTTTCAACTGTGTGATGTGTTGCATGTCCAGTCTTCGGCTGCGAGCAGTGCTTTCCCCTCGATGGTTCCTGTACTGCAGATAAATGTCGCACGCAGTGCGAATCCAAAGGATATGAAACCAGTAATCCCCACTGTAAATTGTGTAGAACTGCTGAAATGTGGTGTTGCTGCTCTGCGCCTCTGCTTGGTGAGCCCATGTAATCGAAAAGAAGGGGCTGTGTGCAATACCCAGAATATCAATGAATATATAATAGCTAAGTTTCTGTCTGTACGATTTGAAATACACAGGAGCCGAAATTCTTTTGATACAACAAGAGGAGAATAAACAACTTTTTTGAATATCTTATACTGCCCAAAACATGAAAAAATTAACAGAGTGCTTTCAGATCACCAGATATTATAATACATACTTGTCTTAGAAACATGGATAAATAACACCACACCATATATAGTTAATGTATGCAACTCAGATGGTCTCGTTTCATGGGTTCCGAAATGCAAAGGTACACGCGGAGACACTAAAACTTCCACTACTGTAAACTTGAAATTCCCTTACGGTGTAGTACCGTCAGGGAAAATAAATAAAAATGTACGTATCGTCATAAAAAATAAAAATATCGCCATGAAATTTCTTACGGTGCACTTACCGTCAGGGAAAATAAAAATACCGTCAGGGCTGGCTCGACAAGGTAATTCCAGTTTTGCCTGACGTTGGTCAGGGAATTTCAAGTTTCCAGTAGTGTTCTGACTTGTCCTTAGACTCTCCCGGTCACTTAAGCCGCAGTTTATGGAGATTCTCAACCAAAGAAGATGTCTCTTTAACATGCGTAACGAAGTCATCTCCAGTCGCCGTCCATATCATGTTTGGACGGTTCATGTTGTCAGGTTATCGGAACTCCGACGGTCACCAAAACATCATGCTCAAACTCACCAAGATAATACAAGGGAAAAACAACTCAAATGTTGTTAAGCAATCAAGGTGTAAACCCCATGAAGATGAACCAAAAGGGATCTATCTTATACCTTGGCTGTGACCGATATGCACATGGAAGGATAATAACACCAGGAAAAAGTCTCCAGGGATTTAGCTGTGTGTTTACATCGAGCTATGAAAACATGTATGGTCTCACCTATTAAAAACATTTTGATTTATGCCTTAGGTTGTTTTATTAGTGGGTAGTTTTGTCACATTGGACCCTCGTGTCACATGGTCATTTAAAGAAAAATGATTTATTACCCTCTTTCGAATGGAATCAGTGGTGACGAACTTTATTTGGAAATTATAGAGGTCAACATGGTCTGCACCTTATAGTTGATAATCTTTTGTTTGAGACCATTTGGAGGCTTAAATATTTGTTCTAATTTATCAGATGTTTTAGTGCGTTTTTTGAATGTACATCATATATTGCCACTATTTGTAAATAAAGTAGTTCATAATATGATCCATAAATTTTCTACTAAACAAATTAATTTATGTAGTTTATTGAGACTCAAATATTATTGAGTTTTCAGTTCATTTGAATTTTTGAACAGACTCCAGATGTTGACATTGCCTATACCAAAGTTGAACATGTCCTTAAATGCATTTTGTGAATTGTTATTACTTGTTAACTTTATATTTTAGATAGTTTAGAGGCTCAATATTCGTTTTAAGTTCTCAATATATTATATAATTCATTTTTTTGGTTTTAAACATTGTCTATAGTAATCTTATAGCCTTTGATGAGGTCTATAGATTTGTAGTTTGTAACTTTTTATTTGAGATGGTTTAGAGGTCTCAAATATTTGTTCCAAGTTATCTGATTTTGAAATATGAAGCTATAAATTTTTATCATTAGGGGAAACAATGTACACTGAAATTGTAGCTCTCAACGAGATTTAAAACGTTTTAATTGATTTTTTTTTATTTCAGAACATTCAGATATCAAGTTTGGGACTACTACAAATTTGTAACTCACGTCAAGCACTATGATATTGATATAAAATTTTGTCTGCATTTGAATCATGAGGTGAATTGTTTTGATCCCGAGAAGCGTGTTTGTGAGAGAAACACGGTTTTCTAGTGACATTTTTTTAGGGACAGAGGGAGTACTAATCTCATCCCGTAGGGCTTTAATTTCAATACCTCCTGTAGTCCGGCTTTGTATGGCACTGATCGAGCGATCGATCACATCCCCGGGAAAACGCCTTGCGTGTAACGATGGACAACGACGTTGGGCGCTGCCTCTGGCTTTAGCGGCGCCGCCTCCATTCTATCCGTAGGTGGAAATAATCTAATAGACAGATATTATTTTTTATGAAACACGAGGGGTTGTCCCCTACTGCGACTTTATTGATTTTTTGTTTTAAAAAGACTGTACAGATATATAGATACATTACAGATATATAGATATAATACTCAAAACTCAAGCCATGTGAAAGATGTCCCAGCATTTGTTTATTTGCTAGAAGATATAACTAACTTTGGCCAAAATTAATTGAAAGGCATACCTAATGTCCTATATATAGAGACAGAGACCGGCACACCAAAATGCAGAACGAGAAGGCATCATCCTCCGCGCCTGATCACAAGAAGGAAAGTACTTAGATCTTCATTTCTCATCATGGCGCTGGCGAAGAAGACCACGATTGCCCTCGTAATGCTTGTTATGATCCTGTACTCGTCTCCGTGCTACCAAGCAGGAAATTGTATGTGCCACCCCTTCCTAAACCTTAAATCTACGAACATCCATACTCTTGTTTGTTTCAGCTGTTTGATGATGTGCTGCATCACGTTCTCCAGGCATTGGTGGCGACAAGCGGTGCGTCGACCCCAACGGTGAATGTAACAAATCGAGATGCCTCAAGGAGTGCGAATCCGCTGGATTCACAACTACTAATCCCTATTGTAAACTTTGTGGTACCGAAGGGCTGATTTGTTGCTGCCCTAAACCCTAAAATGGTTCCATGTAATCTAAAACCTTGGGCTGTGTAATACTCAGAATAAAAACATAACTAAGTTTGTGTCTGATCGCTGTGATATACTTGAGCCGATTTATTTTTATTATTTTTTTAACACAACAGAGGGGAGCAGGAAGAAACATGGATTAAAGTATGCAACTCGAATGGTCTTTGTAGATGTTGTAGGAAGGAAATGGCCGATTGCAGGAAGCTGCTACCCAAGGTTATCGCCGTCATCCTCTCTCCGAAGCTAGCAATCCTAGGTTCACCTCCGCTGCCATCTTTGTGTGTGTCGGTGAGCTTTGCGTCGGTGATCTATAAGAAGTTGGTGAGCTAGAAGTTTATGATCAAGGAGGAGTTCTTTGAAGATCAGCAGGACCAACAAGAGTTGATAACTAAGGCAAGTATAGTTTGGATTTTCTTTCTATGACCATGATCTTGAGCTTGTTTAATGAAATGTGATATGAACATAAGTAATGAATGTTATCCTTTGGCAAAAGCTGGGATTTACCGTATAACTGTGAGGTCTACATGGCTCTGGTTTTAACTTAGTATGAGTACCTTCTCTAACTTGTTAGAGGTTACCCTTATAGCGCAAATGGGGAAAAGCAGATTGTGGATCCCTGGTACTGGTTGTATCACACAGACTTGTTAGAGAAACCTTTGAAAGGATTCATAGTGAACCCTGCTGGGCTTCCTTGGTAGTGGGCTAAAAGGTCGACGGGCCTCAGGAGAAAGGGTAAATCACAGCTCATATTGAAAGTGTACACCTCTGCGCAGAGTTTTAAATCGATATTTCGTCCGTGCCGACAGACAGGGCGGCCCAAAAAACTGAGGGAATTGTACGTTCATTTAAATTAGTTGTGTGTAATTTATTATTCAATTTCACTTGATCATGTGGCTATAGGATTACACTACCTTTGCTATACTTGTTGAGTTGTCATGAACTCACTCTTGCTTTCTCCTCACACCTGAGGAGAAGTTTAGGCTTGTTGTCAACCAGTCAGTTTGGATCCAGTGGAGTGGAGTCTTTACCTAAAGATCGGAGTGTCTTTCCATTGATAGCTACCTAAGGGTATATCTCTCTTTTACTATGTACGTTATTTATTAAGCACTGATTACTGATACTACCCCTAATTGTACCTATTTGTGAGATTTGTCTTTAGAGACTCCTAGATAGTGTTTATCTGGTTTTGTTTTTAAAACCGGGTATTACAAGGAAAGTCTTGCTCAATGGACTTTAAAAGTGAGCCCTGGCCGATAGGTGAACCAGTAGTTATCTTCTTAAACCATAAAAAAATTCTTTTTTTTTCAAGAACAGTCTTTTCTTTCTACTTAAGATTTTGTTCCAAAAATTTTCTCTTAAAAAATTATATATTTATTTATATATTGTTCAGAATAATTTATTTTATCTTTTCAAAAATAATTCTTTTTATAAAAATAATTTTTCTCTACTCACTTTTAGTGAGCAAAATAAGATACAGTTTTATTTTCAATAAAAAGTCTTGTCTCTAAAAATTTGCTTCTTAGGACAAGCAAAATTTTCTATTTATAAAAATTATTTTTAAAATAATTTTTGAACAAAATTTGTTGGAAAATTATTTTTCGGGAAGAAGTGGCCAGAGACAAAATCCCCAACGGCTACTTGTTTTAAGTAGCCGTTGGAGGCTACCAGCCAAAAGGGGGGCGGCTGGCAGGCCCCCCTAGGCGCGAGCGCTGAGGGCACAACCGCGCCAGGCCTAGCGGCACTGCCAACTGGCCAGAGCGCCTCTAAGTCAACGCTCCCAACCACCTTCTGCTGAGGATTTTGCCTATAAATAGATGGATGGCTCGGTAGAGCACCACCCAATCCATTCTCACTCACCTTCACCCTTTCACTCCCTCCCTACTTCATTCAAGCAAATTTTCCAACATATTTTGGTACTGCCCTTTCGCACCCGAGAAAAAGCTCTCTCTCCCTCCCTCTTGCAGGTCATGGGGGAAGTTCTCGAAGATGTTCACAGGGCGCTCCAAGCGTCGCCATGGAGAGTCAAGCTCTCAAGGCCCCGACGAACACGTGATCAAGCCGCAAGAGGAATAACAAGCTGCAAAGTTCGGAGAAGAAGAAGAAGAGGCCGACGCGCCGCAAGAGCTCATCAGGGACGAAGCCGATGCGCCGTTCCTCAACCTCGAGGAAGGATGGGAGATGCCAGCATACTTCCACCTCAAGGATCATCATTTCCTCCACACCAATGTGTACGACTCCGAACTCCTTCAGGCAAGAGGTATGGACCTTGAGTTTGAAACCGTTTGGAAGGCTGTCGGTTGGGAGGCAATCGAACCTTTGGACAAAGAAGGTTCTCACCTCCTAATCATTCAGTTCCTTTGCACGCTTCAACAGGGCGATAACGATATTGTTTTTCACTTCTTTCACCAAGTGCATTTCATTCCATGGTTAGATCTTTTAAGGCATCTTGGTTTCAAGTGTGCGTTAGAACTTGACTATGCCATTTCCGGTTTCGATCGTAATAAGTTTTAGGAAGAGATTTCGGTAGAGATGAGGTTGGTCCTTTCAAACCCCAAAACACCCAAATCCAATATCCCACTTTGAGACTCATGCATCGCTGGATTTCCATGACCTTCTTTCCTACTAGCAGGGTTAGATGGGTACATAGAACAGAGCTTAAGTTACTCTATGCTATTGTTCGTAAGATTAATGTTGCTCATGTGGTTGAAGTGTTTCATCATTGGCGGGATGTGACTAGACGGTAACGTATCCTGTGCAAACCAAGGTAGCTGTGCAAACTTGCAAACTTTCAATCAAGATCATAGGATCCCAATCCGATGGCTAGGAAGAGAGCTGGGTTAATTTTACAAAAAACCGCCCGCCACCCCCTCAGTCCATTTTGCAAGAACGACCCCATACCCACGGAGTCCCCCGCGCACCGATCCCGTCTTTCTTCTCCCCCGACTCGCGAGTCATGATTGGGGATGGTCCTCCAATCCAGCCGGCCGCTGGAGGAGCCGCCCTGCAGGAGGAGCGCCCCTGGTCGGCGCTCGGGCGTGTGTTCGTGGACGGCCACGACTGATCCGCTCGCCTCTCGCTTGTGCCTCCCCTTTGCCGCCGGCCCCGGGCTCGTCGAGGCCGGGCCGCACCCGTGCTCTCCGTCCGCACAGGCTTCACCACCGGATGGAGATGGAAGCTGCCACGCCCGCCTCAACGTCGCTCCGCTGCCGGATGGAGATGGCCTTCTGCCACGCCCGGAATCACAGCACCGCACCAATAACCATGGCTGGCAATGGTTTGGTTGGTTAAGCTCGTCGCCTTCGTGCGCTTGATTTCCTCCCACCGGAACCGGACACTGGCTGTCCGATTCGAGATTCGATCCCATGCTTTATTCTGCGACCATGGAGTACATGTAAAAACTGTATCTCAGTTGCTCGGTGCTGTGTAATGCCAATGGCAATTGTGCCTTCTGTGTGTAATGCCTGAACAAAAGGATGTTTCGATGTCCAATTTGTCTAAAGCTAAAGCTGTGTCAGGTTCTTTGTTTTCTTGTTCATATAGAGTTATACTTCATCTTTGTTTTCTGATTGGTTTACTGAATGCTTCCTCTATCAAGCAAACAAATTCAGTGTACACTGACAAACAAATTCAAAGTACACAGACAGTGCTTCTGTTTTTGAAAAACAAAACACACATGATACTTTCAGAAAGCATGAAGCTATTGGCAATTCCGAAGAAAGAATGGTGCATATGACAGCAGAACATAATAATAATCGCGGCCTTTGAGGGCGAGCGCCGGCCCACGGTCGTCGAGGTCCAGTGGCTGCTCACGGCTGCCGGGCTCGTGAACATCGAGGGCGCGCGGCAGCTGGTGGCAGTCGAGGGTGGACGGTGTCTTGAGGCAGCTGAGGGCGGAGGGCGGCTCGCGGCTGCCGGGCTCGCGAACATTGATGGTGGGCGGCGGCTCGCGGCCGTCGGAGTGCATGGCTTCGATCGACGGTGAGGTTCGTGTACTGGACAATGAAGAGGCGGCAGGGTAGACTCATGTACGGATGGGAGATTAGGGAGGGGTCATTTGAAAAAGAAACGCGATTACTAAGGCTAATGGCGGGCGGTTTTCTGTAAAATTATCCCACCTCTCTCCCTAGCCATCGGATGAGGATCCTATGATCTTGATTGAAAGTTTGTAAGTTTGCACAACTTTCTCGGTTTGCATAGGATACGTTCCCGTGACTAGACAATCTTACGCTGTTACTGGTACCTCTATAATTACTCGTCTTGCGAATGCCCTCATGGTTTTGGATGATAGAGATATTGATTATATTACTATTCCATGTCCCATTTGTGACTGGCAAGTTTTATTCAAAGGGCACACTTTGAAGTCTGGTGAGACAGATGATGGAATATATTATTTCTTCTTCAGTTATGCAAACAAGATCCCGTTACTTAACCCGGATCTTCGTTTGTATAACTGAGAGAGACTAACCTTTGATCTCAAGACTTCAGAAGATATTCGCAGGGAGAACCTAGACCGGAGGATGGCCCATGCCTGTGCAGGAGATGAGGCAGGATCGAGTTCATAGCAGCCCCAGCTAGGGTATGGCACCCCGGGGCACTACCCATAGTGGCCTCCGTACCATGAGCACCCTGGGTATGCCTAAGAGGGCAGTGGGAGCTAGGACCAGTACGTACACTCCCCACACGTCGATGCCGGATGGGCCGACAAGGGAGTGGACGAGTCGGAGCGTGCAGGAGGGAGCTGGATGCAGATGAGCCCCCACCAGTTCAGCCACGACCCGAGTGGGAGACACTCAACACTCGCCTCGGAGAGCTGCAGATCCAAATAGGTGAAATACATCACTCTCTCACTTCCTTTGTGCAGGAGACCCACCAGTGGCAGGCACATCAGGATCAATAGTGGGACAATCTGAGTGCACGGATGCAGCACGATCAGGCGCAGCACAAGGCATTTTGGAGGTTCATGGGGTATCCCCCTGAACAGTGAGCTCCATAATAGCTTGGAGGAGGACCCCAAATGTACATGCATTGCATATTTATCTTCTTAGCAATTTATTTCCTCTTTTGCATGTTATAAATTCCAGCAATCTTGCATTGAAAAAAATAACTAAAAATGCTAAAAAGACAAAAAATATTTTTATTCCATTCTGTGTTTGTGTTGTTAAAATGTGTAGTTCTACCCCTGTTGAAATGATGAATAGTTGATGTTTGCTTATACCAAGTTTATAATTGAGTTTTCTCTAGATTTGGGTTTATCGACCTATTAATTCTGAACCTAAAAATTTGCTCTAGTGGGTGCACATCCTAAAAATGTGCTCAATATAATATAGTGCCATGGACACTGCTATGACTTTATTCTAATTGAAACCTGACATCCGGAGTTTTTATTTCAAAAATACTAAAAACAAAAGTTACTCAATGATTATGAAATACCTAGCAAGGCCATATGACATAATCTTTTATGCAAAAACCCTTTGTCGTATGCTACTTGTTTGATCATTGTGTTGGGTCCAATTGTTTGCGACTGTTGACGTTTCTTAGCGCAATCACCAAAGATAGATAAAAAGTCTATCCCCGGCAACGGCGCCAGAAAACTTGTTGGTATTTCTTAACGTGTGCAGAAAGATTCCGCAAGCGTACGGAAAGTACCGTTGTAGCTTTCACCCGGAAGTATTCAGGGTATCGTATTTTTCACAGGGAACGGAGGTATTTCTCCTAGCTAGTACGTCCAAGGACAACCCAAGGGTAGAGTTGGTAGGAGGGAGAGAAGGATTCTATGGCTTTTGGGTCTAAAAGTAGATAAACTGCACCTACACTTGCTCACTTCGGGCACCGGATCGCACCTGGTCTGCCAGGTGATGCCGGCCTGTGGCTCTACGCCGTAGCCGGACGTGGGGGATTACAAGGGACGGACAGGGCTGTCACCACCTGCCGCCTACCACCTGAACCGTGGATTACGAGGCAAACGAAGGTAGCCGCCAGCCTAGACACCACGCCTATGCTATTAGCTACTACTCTAGCATCGCGCAGGAACATCCGTCTCTATCGGGAGTCCTCTACTAGAGCAACCGCCACGAGGACGGTGTACGAACCCGCAAACAAGTATAAGTGAAGAATAAATACCGAAAGACTTATTACCAAAGAAAACACGAACACTCACGTAGTAGGAAAACCCGACGAAGTGTAGCATAGGTGTTCGTTGAGGTACATGGTTGGGGGAGAGACCGACAAGTCCGGCTCTTCCCCGCTCTTCCATCACATCTCTCCACTACCAAGGTCTACTAGCTAGCTAGGGCCTAAGCCCATGGAGTGTGGCTCTTTATTCTCTAGGTGTAGTGGCTCTTGATCCTTGGAATGGTGTGTTGAATGAGGAGGAGGGAGCCTCCTTTTATAGGTGGAGAGGAGGGGGCTCTTTGGAAAAGTGTCATCCTCACATGGTAGGTTCAAAACCGACCTCATAGGGCAGTTTCGCACCTTCCATTCACAGAAGCACCACCGCCATTCGCATTGGGCTATCGTCATGGGCCACCAGGTCAAATTTGGGCCTGATTGGTGCCCGCGCAGGCGCGCCCGCGCCTAGGGCGCGCGCGCTCCAGGTTTGGCTCGGATGGGGCCCATCTTTTACAGGCACATGGGCCTCGTCGTTAGCTTCGCGTGGCCGGGTGGTTTACTAAAAATGGACTCTGGATGAGGGAGTTAAGGCCAAAATACTCAACCCTGCTCCTGCAGCCCAAGATGGAGTTGGACCGAGTTTTGGGCTTCCACTTCTTGGGTTCATGCTTGGCATTTTAGACTATGTTTGAGACCCGAATTATCTGGTAAGTGGGCCACCTTCTCATATCATAGTTTTTCTCCAGTTCTTGGCTCATTTTAGGTGTATTTTAGTGTTGACCTGCAAAACAAGAATTCTACGCCACACTGTGGAAATAGTTAGAGTAGAGCCCTATTCTAGGTGAAATTTAGTGTTGCCTAGGCTAAAGTTGGCGGGGTTAGAATCGAGTTAAGGACCGCCAACAACTCCCCCACATTTAGCTCTTTCCTCGTCCTCGAGTAAAGGTTTGAAGAACTAAGGTGGTTGTATTCTCCCAAGAGCTGACCTGCATATAGATTATTCTGAGCTTTTTCCTGCATTTGTGAATATTCATGGTGGCTACCAAGTTATCTTATAGCCATTGGGAGGAAAAATAGCTTGAAATCAAGTCAACTGACACTACCCATGCTTTGAGACTTGGGGTTTTAGCATTTTCGCAAAGATAGCCTTAGCTCCTCATGTGATACTCTCAAGTCGCTCTTTTTTAGGTGGCTAGTCCTATCCAGGTGTTCTTGATCATCCTACCACTACAGGCTGATATATGGAGTTTTGGGTATCGATGATGAACAGGTTCCAACATCAAGCCAACTGGACTCATGAAGAGAAGGCCATATCCCTAGATGTGCAAGTGCAAGTGTAGAAATATTTGTGGACTCCTGATCTTGTTTCTCTCTTTATAAAGGAATATGCAAGAAGGTATGGACTCAAAGAACATCTCTAAAACTTATTTTATTTCTTCCTTTTTTTCTCTCTTTTTTTCTTCTTTCTTCTCTCTTTTTTTTCTTTTCTTTCTTCTCTCTCTTTTTTTCTTTTATATCTCAAGACCTTGGGAAAAAAGAACTCTTCCTTATTTACGAACTATGCCTTCTTTTTGTAGGATCTTTCTAATGACAGTCCATACTCTTCTTGAATGAAAGATGAGAGAGAGATGCATGACTTTGTTGGCAGGAGTATTTTGGTGGAAGAGGGAGAAGATGCGGAATATATGTGCTCAATTCTCAGTGTAAGAAATGAGCGTGTTGGTGGAATGGTGGGTGCATATGGTGCGCGCCTCTCAGTGTGAGAGTCGGCATGTTTATTTGGTGGGTGAATGCAATGATCTTGGGGATAAGGCCATCTCTAACAAGAATCTCAAGACTTGACATCGCTAAAAGTAGCTAGAACAAGTTTTTGCACAAGTGTAAGCGTAGATATTTGGCTCTGGTAGGACATAGCACTTTATCACATGAGGAGCATTGCTAAAAAGTTTTAAATTTTTGCATAGAAATACCCAAGTCCATTGCACGAGTTGGTAAGCATCATATCATTCTACTATATCTCACCTGCCAATAACTTAGATAAAAACATGGGTTCCTATTGCACAAGTTGTTCACACAATCAAGATCAGCGAGGAATAAAAAGTATGCAACTCGTTCTCAATCGGTGAAAATATGAGATGGAGTTTTGCAAAGTTTTTAGTTTTATTTAATCAATTTAAACTTCAAAACTTTAGGAGATGCGAGGGTAGAGTTGCACAAACCACCATTGAAGGTGAAGGAGCTGATGAAAGTTGTTTGCTCGTCCTTCTTCGCATGATGAGTTGCTTGATGTTGTGCATTGTGTTTGGGGAGATTTCGAATGTGAGAGTTAGTTATTCTTGAGAGATCTCTCCCACACTTGTTCTTGTACCTGCTTTTATTTTCAAAGAAACAAAAAAGAAACAAACATGGGCTCTACCGGTTGGAAAACGAGGGAGCTAGATTTTTTTATTGAATTTTTTTCTATATTTGCTCAAGCAACTCGTAAGTCAAACAAGGTCAAGATTAAGTTGCAAAGTAAAACGGACCTTGATTAATCTCCATAATAGATTACTTCCTATTGCTTATGGCAACAACTCAAATTCATTAATCAAAATTCAACACCATGCCGAAATTTTTATCAAAGAAGGCAATTTTAACCTAAGCACCATGCTTAATTTAAAAAGCCTATGGATGTATTGTATACGGCCATATACAAGCACACCCAAACCGGAGCATATGACATAAACATGAGAAGCAAGAACTTGTATGATCACATGGAGACAAGAATGAGCAAGAGAGTTGGTGAATTTTACCTGAGTGTTCTTCTTTACCGGCAGCATGTGGATGGAAATTTCAGGTGAGCTGCAACGGTGGCTTGTTCTCATGAGCTCCACTCAAGTAATTACCAAGGTGTTGACACTTCTAACACCACTCACGCTAAGTTGTCATCCCTAGCATGGCACCAGGAGTGTTGGTACCGAAACTGCTCCTCTAGTCAAGAAAATATGGGATCCGCAAGCGAACAGATAATACTCCATCGTAGCATTTTACCGGGAAGTATTCCAGGTATCGTAATTTATATTTAGCTCAAGGGAAAGAACTAAGGACTTAAACAATGAGATAAACTTGCTAAACACGACTACTTATGAGTGATTGATTGCACTGTCACATACTTTGGTAGAGGGGTAAACCATGATAAATAAGGGAATATAAAGTATAAAGCTCAGGGTATAAATCACACAGAGATTAGATATAGACTACTCACAAAAGGTAGGTTGACATCTGATTAGCACAAGAAATAGAAATCCTATGTAGGTTCTAATCTACTAAGTCATTCATCTACTCCAACGCTACACTATCACATATAGCACAAAAGACTCTTCATCTATGTATAAGGATCATTGCTATAACAAGCCAAGACATAGCAGACTTAGTACGCAACTTTGGTTCTGCTAGACCTACCAACGGGGATGGAATACAAAGGACTCAACGGAACTGTCACTTCCGCGATCTACCACACGACCCGGCCAATAGGGTGCATTTCCGTAAACGGCATCTAAGCACCATGCTCACATGAAATCTACCACCTAACCCTCCCGCGAAGAGAGCTAAGCGCTTTGCAAACATATACATAAACTTATTATCAATCATAACCATATCAAATGTAGAACTAGAATAAACTAGGAACATAATAAATAGAAACATAATGATATCGGTGGAGGCAGGATCCGCGAGACTCCACCTGATTGGTGGAGGTGGGGAGTCGGCCGCCCCCACCCTGGAGTCGGCGCCCCTGGCCAATGCCCACCCGATTGGTGGAGGTGGGGGAGCGGCCGGGGGCTCCGCTTCCAGGGTTTTCCTTCCCAAGTCTTCTAGATTGTTCTTTTTTACCCGTTCGGTCTTTCTCTCTATGTAAATCCAACATGTGGGCCTTCTTGGATGATTTCATGATAATCCCCTGCGAAAACACATAATCACCAAAACTTGTAGAATCTGTCAGTTTAAACCCTAAGTCTATGGTGGTGAACAGTTTATGCCCCTCTTTCTCTCTCTAGTTGACATATAAAATTGATCGTTAACAACCGTCAACAAACTCCCCCAAGCTTACCCTTTGCTCGTCCCTGAGCAAACAGCTACAGAAGATGGATCAGGAGTTGCTGCAATGCTTTCACGCTTCATAAGTACACATGCTCTAAACAAGAATTCATTCCCAGACTAGAGTGAACTATCATAACTCCCAAACTTACTCATGTTTCTTTCAACCATGGGGCTTTTACCTGCACTTGGGTCTTGAGTAGTTGAAAGATAGAACAATTAAGTCAAGCACTGTTGTCTCATGCTCTGTTATTCCTCCTCTGTTATGGAGATTTTACAAGATTTTTAATAAAACTCAGAGTTCCTTAGTATGACCCTTTCAAGTCTCTCAATATGTGGTAGTTTTGGATCCTCTCTAAGGCATTGAAAGGAGGTATGCCTTCTCTCTTACTCTCAGAATATATGGTATTTGTGGTGCAAGGCATTTATAGATGAGCCTTCACACTCTCTCTCTCACCCTACTCTCATAAAGGCTTATGTGGAGCTTATAGGTGTGGAGAACTAATGCATTGGCCTGATCGAACCATGGATCTGAAGGAACTCAACATACAACCAATCGGTGTGTGCATGTGTGGTTTTATATATGTGGATGATGTAAATAAAGAGAACTATTTGTGGGAGGAGAAGGGGTGAACAAAAAGGACTATCAATGCTCCTTTATTTGGAAGAAACTTGGAACTACTTCAACACGTGAACTTCTTGGAACTCGAACTTGGAAAACTTGATAAAGACCGGGCTCATAAATCTCTCTTTTTTCTTTCTTTTTCTTTTTTTCTTGCAGCCCAAAAAAGAAATGGAATACTTCTTGAATGGAATACTTCTTCATATGACAACTTTACATCGGGAATGACAAATGATATTTGGAGCATTGATCTTGGATAAATGGCTAGCAAAATGAACAGGGGATATTTTTGGTGTTCACTCTCAGTGTAAGAGAAGAACAATTTCAATGAATGAAAATAGGCTTTATGTGGTGCGTACTTCCAGGGTAGAAGTAGCAGGGGTGAATGTGAGTGCATGAAACCAGGATTTAGCTGTATGATGAGTTCATAAGGATACAACACAGCCGACAGCACGAGCCCTAACAAATGAGGAGGCTTCCTATTCTAATGATCAGGTTTTTAGCTCTCTATCATATAAGGAACTCATCATGAAACATTTATAATTTTCACAAACAAATCTCCAGAATTTAGTGGCACTTTGGAACATAATAAACAGCAGCTCAGACTATCATATCATGCCCGTCAACTACCTAGACTTAGTTTAAGCATATGGTCCCACAGGTTTAAGGTGTAGAGTAAATCCAGTTGTCAAACAGTGTATCCAAATCTGGGGAGAACTCAAATTTAAAACTAGGTACTTTCAAAGAATTAGGCAGAGCAACTATTCATCATTTCCATCATGCAGTTCTCAAGTCTACACAATTTTATTTATAGCAAACTGAATCGAAAGCAAATTTACACACTCTTTTTATTTAGTTTTTATCTTAAGACAAACTTGGAATGTAAACAAACACACTTTAAAGAAAGCAAACTAAGCAAACTCTTGAAACAGCAAGCAAATTTTTATTGGGTTTTTCTGGGTTTTCTGATTTTTTTTAGAAACATAAAACAAACTAAAAAGCAAACAAACTGAAATAAAAGAAAAGAAATATTTATCTTGATAATGGGGGGTCCTTCCCCAAGCTAGTCTTGCGGCGGCGGTGGTGGATAGTGGATGCTCAACATGTCCACCAAGCTATGCAGCATGGAGGCGGCTTCTCCCTGGTTCTCTTGGATGGTGCCTAGTTGCTGGGAGGTGTTGAGGTTCCACTGATGCTGGTCATTCCACCTCTGATCATGACGACTCAGAGTGGCGGTGGTGTGGTGCTAGAATGCTACTTGTTCATCATAATGCTGCTGGGTAAAGATAAACCCAGTGGCATCGGAGTGGCGACGTGGCTCGAAGCCATGGTGTGGTTCTTCTTCTTCATCGGTTGTACCAAAGGGGTCACAAGAGTATCTTGGTGGCCGTGAGGGTTCTGGTTCTGATGGTCCTGGTTCTGATGGTCCTGGTGCAGTGTATGGTGGGTAGAAACCGTAGAATGGTTGTGATGGTTGGTGTTGGTGGGTACACCCATGAGTTTAGTGAGTGGTGATGGGGTACATCCCAGTCATTGAAACTTGCATGTGCTGGTTCCTCTGGGGCAGTTTCGGCACCACGCCAAACGGGTTCACGATTTCCTGTCACCCTCTCCGAGCGGACTCTTCGGGGTGCTCTCTCATTCACCGGTTCTGCCTGCAACTCAACATGATATTCTTGCACACTATACAAAGCCAGCTCCGGGTTAGGTAACCGGATCGAGGCATTACCATATTTTGCATAAAGGACACCATCCACCTTTTCAGCAAGTGGCCTTGGAAAAAAGTGTAATAATCATAAAATTCTCTATGAAGCTTAATGTACTCAAAAGTGGCTCCCTCTAGCAATTTCAAGCTTGTGGCAATGCGAGTGATGAGTGAACAGACGCCTACTCTTCCTACTTTGTAAGTGGGGACAGTCATCCAATGGTTTACCAAAAGGTGGACAGGAGACACTTTCTTTTTCTTGGCAGCTGCATACATCAGCTGCAAGTCGGCTGATCTGATTTTACTTTCATCGTCTCGGGGGAAAAAGGTTGCTCCTATCCAGTGATGTAAAAATCTAAGCGTAGGATGCTTTATGTCTGCGGTGCGGTGTGCTATGTGATAGGGTCCTCTAGCAATGCAACTCTAGAACCTATGCAAGTCAAAATCACCTAGTGCTACATTTAAGTCTATAACGGCATCTTGAGGGAAACCTAGGAGGTCGCTAAGGTTTCTCCAAGAGACAGAAAATTCCAGAGCAAACATTCTAAAATAGACCCCATTTTCTGTGTGTCGGCGGGTGCTAAGGAATTCTATGGTCAAGAGTCTGATCCCTTTCTCAGTGAGATTTGCAAATGAAGTCCAACCAACTAGTGGAAAAATGGTGTCAAATTCATGAGCCATACCTGTCTGTAGCAGAAGTGTCGGATCGATGACTGGCGTGTGGGTGAAGTGCTTGTTCTTGAGTTTCTTGTATATCTCCTTCTCTTGGGCAGTCCTTAGGACGAGGTCGGATATTCTCATGAGAACTCTTCGAGATGCTGATGGTGCTGTAGGTGCTGCTGCAGGTGCTGCTGGTGGTGGGTCAACACTCATGTCGGAACCAGCCACCGAGTTCTGGCGAGATGCACTCCTTGTCCTGATGTTCCTGATGGTTCCAGAGATCTCCTTGAAGAGGCCCTTCATCCTGCAAGTTGCTCAAACAAAAACAAACACTAGTGGAGAGAAGGATTAGCACAAGGTTAGTGGTTATCCGTCCAGAGTCAGTGGTCCAGGGGTTAGTCGTTCTTCATAACAATGTTTCTAAACTTCAGGTCTTGATTTTGACAGAACCTCCCCTTAATTTTAAATTGGTTTTACCCTATTTGGACAGCATCTCCACTAATTTTATGATGATCTACTCAGCACTATCCCTTCCCTTCACTTGTTACTAAACTCTTGCTCACTCTCTAATTTTTCTACTCACTTCTTCTCTCTCTCTTCTCTCCTTCTCTTCTTTCTAGCTCTCTCCAGGAAACTCGAAGTCGAGTGCAGAAGGTTTGGCTAAAATTCTGGAGTGTGGGTGGTGCAAGGAAGCCATGGGAGGAGGCCTATTTATAGGAGAGGAAGTGAGGGGGCGGGCTCCCCAATGGTGGGGGCGGCCGCCCACCTAGGGTGGCCTTCCTAGCTGCCCCTTCACATGCCATTGCGTGATCTTTTGTCAATCCAGAAATTTTTGTCGGTTGGGTGGATTTGGAGGTGGAAAAGAGAGGATAGTGGAGGTGAGTGGAAGTGGCTGAAATTATGTGATGGGATGTATGTGAGGTGGAGTCTATGACATGTGGGACCCATGGTGAGGGACCCACCATGCACTAAATGCCATGATAAAAATATAAACCTTGCAGAAATTTAAATGAAGGTAAACTAATTTGAATGCATGAAATGAAAGATTTTTGTGCCACCACAATAAAATATTTTTGACGGGTTGTCACACACCGAAAAATTATTTATATTGGGCATAGAATTTTTATAATGCAATGCTAGAAATAAATATGTCTAAGAAAATTATAAGTGATGCAATTTAAAAATGTGGATAAATACCGAGTTACCTTCCGGCGAGGATTCGGATTTTTATAGTCCCTCGAATTGGACTTTCCAAAATATTTATTCCGCTGATGTCCCCAGAGATGCATCCTCTGTCTCTGGTGATTGTACTGTCTGATCTTCTTCTACCATCTTTGCGGATTTGTTGAGCTCTTGTTTCGACTTGAATGCGAATTGCTCTTCTTGTCCATTTATGGTGAACTTGATTTCTCCCTTCCCGACATCAATGTGTGCATTGGCGGTGCTCAAGAAGGGTCTTCCGAGGATAAGTGACACCTTTGAGTCTGGATGCATATCCACTACTACAAAGTCTACTGGCACGAAGAACTCTCTTATCTTGACTGGGATGTTTTCGGCAATGCCCAATGGATAACGAACTGATTGGTCGGCTAGTTGGAGACACATTGATGTTGGCTCAAGTGCAATGTGGTTGAGCTTGTAGTAAACTGCTGCGGGCATCACACTGACACTTGCTCCAAGATCACAGAGTGCATTATTGAAATATTGATCTCCAATTGTGCAGTCGATAGTGGGACATCCTGGATCTTTCTTCTTTTCTGGTAGTTGGTTGAGGATGGCCGCACTACATTCTTCGGTTAGCTTGATCACTTCATTGGATGGCAGTGGTCTCTTCTTGTTAAGAATATCTCTTATGTACTTGGCATAAGTGGGGACCTGTATGGCATCCAGCAGAGGTATATTGACATATAACTTTTGAATTACCTCCACGAACTTACGAAACTGCTCATCTGTCTGTTGTGGTCCTCTCTTCCTCCGAGGGAACGGTAAGTAGTTTGTATCTCTAAAGTTTTGTCTCATTTCCTGATCTTGTACTGGCTCTCGAATTGGCTCTTGTGGTAATACTTCTGTCTCAGGTTGGAAGTTCTCTTCTTCTACCACTGGTGGTAGCACGGATGGCCTTCTTGCTCCTTTTGGATAGGGAGGATCTCTAGTGGAACTCCCTCTTCTTGTAGTAATAGATCTTACCTGCTCAGGGTTAGTGGCAACAGGCAATGCAACAGCCAGCTGTGCTATCTTTGCTTCTATCTTTTTATTGAACTCTAGTTGATCATTAATGGCAGCGGAGAAACTATCCATTTTAGTACTTAAATTTTCCAAGGTTTTGTTATTAGCAGCAAGCCTATCCTCCATAGATGAATTGATCTTTGACTGTTGTAAAACCAACTCTCTCAACGTAGGTTGCTTTGCAAAATTACCTGACCGTGTACCTTGGTTAATTGGTGGTTGCACCCAATGTGGAACCTTTCTTACGAGGGGACTTGAATTTTGTTTGTAGGTTGCTTCAATTGCCCTTTGATCTTCCTTGTACTTGGCCCTCTGGTCAAGCCAGTGGAGTAAGGTATCCATCTTGGTTGATAATGCATTTACTTCTTCGATTGCTTCATCACTCTGATGGCAATCTTGAATGTTGTCTTGGGACCAGCTTTGATTATCTGCTATCTTCTCCATGAGTCTCTTAGCTCTCCCAAGAGTGAGTGATAAAAATGATCCTTCAGCAGTTGCATCTAGGTGCTCACGCGTCTTCGGAGTTAATCCATGATAGAAACCTTGCATGAGTAACCATTCTTCCATTCCATGATGGGGATAATCTTGGATGTATCCTTGCAAACGCTCCCATGCTTCTGACATGGTCTCCGTCTTCTGCTGTTGGAAGTTGGTAATCTTTCCTCTTAAGGCATTGGTTTTGCCTATTGGGAAGAATTTTGCTAGAAAGGCCTTGGAACACTTCGCCCATGTATTGATATCTTCTTTATTTGCATAGAACCACTGCTTCGCTCTTCCCACTAGTGAGAATGGAAAGAGGCGAAGAAGTATGAGGTCTTCTTTAACTTCATCTATGGCAATGGTGTTTCCAATCTCCATGAAGTCCTGTAAATGTGTACTTGCATCTTCATGTACCTTTCCACTGAATTGGATAGCTTGCACCATGTTGATGAGACATGGCTTGAGCTCGAACTCCATATTAGTGTCTATTGCTGGACCAGTGCGGATGTTCTCTATTGTAGGAGTAGAGAACTCCAGTAAGGTCTTCATAGCCATCTGGATTGGTGACGAGCTTCCTTCTTGATTGATCTGACTCTGATTATCGAGAGTTTGAATGAATCAGATTCAATCCTGCTAATACCCTGTATAAAATATAAACAAAGAAAAACAACAGGGGTGAACCTGCCAAAGTAGAGGTGACTAGTGACAATCACTCATTTTCTAAGTATCTGCTTAAGCAATTTTTCTCTAAAAGTTTATTCCTTCCCCAGCAACGGCATCAAAAATGCTTGTTGACACTTCTAACACCACTCACGCTAAGTTGTCATCCCTAGCATGGCGCCAGGAGTGTTGGTATAGAAACTGCTCCTCTAGTCAAGAAAATATGGGATCCGCAAGCGAACAGATAATACACCATCGTAGCATTTTACCGGGAAGTATTCCAGGTATCGTAATTTATATTTAGCTCAAGGGAAAGAACTAAGGACTTAAACAATGAGATAAACTTGCTAAACACGACTACTTATGAGTGATTGATTGCACTGTCACATACTTTGGTAGAGGGGTAAACCATGATAAATAAGGGAATATAAAGTATAAAGCTCAGGGTATAAATCACACAGAGATTAGATATAGACTACTCACAAAAGGTAGGTTGACATCTGATTAGCACAAGAAATAGAAATCCTATGTAGGTTCTAATCTACTAAGTCATTCATCTACTCCAACGCTACACTATCACATATAGCACGAAAGACTCTTCATCTATGTATAAGGATCATTGCTATAACAAGCCAAGACATAGCAGGACTTACTACGCAACTTTGGTTCAGCTAGACCTACCAACGGGGGATGGAATACAAAGGACTCAACGGAACCGACTTCCGCGATCTACCACATGACCCGGGGGTGCATTTGCGGCAGTAAACGGCATCTAAGCACCATGCTCACATGAAATCTACCACCTAACCCTCCCGCGAAGAGAGCTAAGCGCTTTGCAAACATATACATAAACTTATTATCAATCATAACCATATCAAATGTAGAACTAGAATTATAACACCCTGGTTTTCAAAAGAGAACCAGAGGCCGTCATATGTGTGCCCAGGAAGTCCACACATATAACATAGAATGGAAATATCAGTAACAATGTACTATAAATAGCGATAATATACTTAATAACACTTACAAACATCGCTAACGCGAACGGATTGCGTAACTCCCTTCGAGCTCCATCTTCACGGGACAAGTTGACTGGGGGCTCCGTACACCAAGCAACTCAGACATCTCAATTCCTTTGTTCTTCTAAGTACACCTTGCTAGCAAACTATAGCAAGGTGAGTCCATGTCGAACTCAACAAGTACAGGCGGAAAGTAATATGATATGCATGGCTTGAACAAGGTAAAGCTCAGAAGTATAACTGCGGTAGCACTTTTAGTAGGAGGTATATTTTAATTAGCAACCTACTACTAATCAACTTGGTATAAAAGCCCAACCCTTAATTATGGTTCAAGTAGAATTAAGAGTTGATTAACATTGTCATTATATTATATAGATCATAACATGATCATCAAATCAGCGAGATCGCTATCTCAGAGAACACAGGATGGCAATCCTGATAAAACCTGAGGTAGCAACCTCCATAAACTTCTCCATCATCAAAGGTCCATGAGGTCCATTTGCTAATCCAGAGGGCGCTGGGCCGCTCATACCGAGAGCACGGACGATATATCGATTGAACAAACTCTACGCAGAGGTGTACACTTTCCCTCCAGGTCGTGATTCCCATTTGCCCGGGGTCATGACTCCCCAAAACACTACCAAGGTGAATGGGCCGGGTCTCACTACGAGGCTGTTCACGGGTCATAGGTAGTGGTAGCCCGATCGCAATGTCCCAAGCACATGAGAGACGTCCCGCACACGCCGCTCCGCTGCGGATCTCCCCTGAACCCTCATGCTTCGAACTTGGGATCACCCTTCTCACCATAGCTATGGCACCCGTCGGCAGGTTACCAACCTACCTATGATGACTCCCGATAATTTGCCAAGCCAGAGCCATATAGCCTGGAGTCGTACGAAATGTCCCAGTTGAACCGTCTAGGAACCGGTCCTTAAGGAGAGCAGACACGGATGCCCTCGTCGCCACGAGCACCACACTAGCATCCGCATCCCTCTTGCTCCACCAACAAACGTTGCCTCCCGCATCAACCACCTCCAACAATGGCCGCAGCCATTACCAACAGCTTTACATTTATTGAGAAGCAAGATTATTATAAATAGCATTTAGTGAGTAGGTAAGCAGAGCACTAGCAGACCTACAACCTATCTACAAACCCCCATAGGATTATCTGGTAAAAGTGGCTAGTTGGTCCTATGGTTCATTGATTTAGACACATGCATGAATTATAAGCATTCATAGGTACAATATGATCAAAGGGTGCCTGCACTTGCCTTAAATCCAAAGATCAACTGCTCGGTAATCTGTAGCTTCTATCTTCTGGTCTCCAACTCTGGCTACACTTGTTGGTCCTTAGCTCCGGGTCTTCAGCAATTGTTGATTGCCCGTCGTCTACTCGCAACAAACAAGCACACAAAAAGACAACACGGAGAACAAGCATTACACAAAAGAAACGCTAAAGAAAGAACATACTAAACAATAGAGCTCGAAGCTACGATCTTGAGAGCGCAATAATGACTAACCAAAGAGCTATCGTTAAGAGGGTACAACTAATTAGGTTGACCAAGGCTAAGCGTGTTTTGAAAAGAGCACTAAAGGACCACTAATCAAACTTAGTTCTAAGCTGCATTTTGAAAAGCATTAAATGAGGCTATCGTCACTGCTAACACGTAGCTTACGTCGAGACGAGTCCAACGAGTCCAAGATCGCCTAAAACGGAGCTATAACAGAGAAGTTATGGCTAAAACAAGGTTAGGGACTAATCTGCAGAAAATAGGACTTAAATCTAATTACTTTGAACTGCGCTGGACTGATAGGCAATTAGAATAAACGGCAGGGGCTTTTCTGCAAAGCTGCCAGGGCTGACCGGCTGGTTGACCAGTTGACCTGGTCAGCGCCTGCGTGGCGCACACGTGGCTGCCACGTCGGCAGCTGACGGGGCTGGGTTGACCTAGGGTTGACCGCCACGTGGTGGCGCGCGGATGGCCCGGGCTGGTGGACCGGCCGTGGACCGCGCCAGTGGACCGGGTCCACTAGTCCACCGTGGACCGGTGGCGGGATGGGCGACCCCGACGACCAAGGCCATGGTCGCCGGCGGTGACCTCGGCGTGGCGGCGCTAGAAGCCACGGGAGCGCGGGCCGAACGCACGTGCGCGACGCGCGCGCGAATGCGCACCCGATGCGCGCGTCGGCCATGACGCGGAGCGGCCGGAGGGGTGGTTCGACGCGGAGGGGCGGAAGCTCGCCGGCGGCGAGGCTCCGGCGGCGCAAAGCGGCGCGCAGAGGCGACGAAGGCGGTCGCGGAGGGGACCAGCGTGTCGTTCGGGACGCGGCGAAGCTCGGGGAGCTGCTCACCTTGGCAGTCGGCGGCGAGGATGATGGGACGACGGCGGCGGCGGCGCGAGCTTCGGTTAGGGTTTCGCGGCGGCAAAACCAAGTGGCGGCGCGCTAGGGTTGCGAAGGGGGCGCTGCGTGGCGGCAGTCCTCTTCTTATAGGTGCAGGGCGAGCAGGTGGGGCCAGGGCAGCGAACCTTGGTTCGCGTGCCCGGGTCGGTGCGCGCGGGCGGAGCCGAGCCCGGCTCGGTGGCGCGGCTGACGAGCGGGTCCCGCCGTGGACCCCGCCTGTCGGCTGGCGCGGGCGGTGGCGAGCGGGCCGCGGCTCGGTTGGGCCGGCTCTGCTAGCCGCGCGGCCCAACGCGGGGGAGGGGAAAGGAGCCGGAGCGGGCTGGCTTGGCCTGCTGGCTGGCTGGACCGGTGCCATTGCGGCCTGGCTGGCTCGCGGGCCGGCCTGGCTTGGCTGTGGCGCGGCTGGGCTGGCTAGCCAGGCTAGGTTGCTGGGCTGTCCGGCCTGGCTTGGCTGGTGGTGGCCCATGGCCACTCTTGGCCAGCTGCTGCTGTCTGTTGGCTGGCCATGGCTGGCCAGGGTTGGCCATGGCCTGCTCTGGGTGGCTATGGCTGGCCAGGGTTGGCCAGCTGAGGCTAGGTGTGGCCAGGACCCAGTAGGGCTTGGCCTAGGTTAGCCAGGGCACGCTAGGTCAGGCTAGGAAGAGCTACGGCTCGCTGGTGTTGGCCAGATTTGGCCAAGGTGTGCGGTGACTAGCTAGGGCCAAGCCAAAGCCGGCTAGGGTAAGCCCAGGCTGGCTATGATTGGTCAGAGGAGGCTGTAGCTGGTCAGGTGACACTATAACTAGCAGGAGACAAGCCATGAATGGTTTGGGCACACTAGAGCGAGCTAGAGGTTAGCAGCAAGGAAAACTCGAGGTCGTGCCTGGTTAGAATTTTAGCAAAACATTTTCCCACTCAAACACCACTCAACAGAGCAAAGCACAAACTCGACCACACCTCTATTAACTTTAAGAACGTTTTTGTAAGTATAAATCCATTTTACAAACACTTTTCAAATACAAACTTTGAACTTATTATTTAATAGAGATTTTTGAAGGCTTTCTATATTCAACAAAGAGAAGGTCGACGTCGTGACTTGCTCGGGTTTTAGAAATTATTTTTCACACACAATCACAACAAAGCAAGACACACCACACAAGCACACTTTGGTTAACTTTATAAAAGTTTTATAAAACCACATTTTTCTCATTTTATATTGGAAATAATTGAATTAAATCTTGGTTATTTTTAGGAAAAATTAATAAATCCTTTATTTTATTTAGTGTTTTCTAATAACAAATTAACCCAAATTTTAGGATGTTATAAGAATAAACTAGGAACATAATAAATAGAAACATAATGATATTAGAATAAAGTCACAAGAATAGATACAAGATAATACCAAATTCTTGATGATGAAGATCCGGAATTCCGAGCATAGGCGCCCGATTCTTCCTCTATCTAGTCTAAACCTATGTAGAACTTGAAGAACTAGAGTAGCTATTCTAATTCTCTGGTGGAGAGATCTCTCTAAACCCTGGCTTTGCTGATGGCTACCTCTGAATAATGAATTCTTGAATGAATTAGGGTTTCACCCAGGGGGAGGGGCCCTGAATATATAGCCCCCTTGAAGGAACCACAGCCATCGGATCAAACCGACCTAAATGGACGATAATTATTGCTCCTCAAGGTCGGTGGAGGCAGGATCCACGAGACTCCACCTGATTGGTGGAGGTGGGGAGTCGGCCGCCCCCACCCTGGAGTCGGCCACCCCTGGCCAATGCCAGGTGGGGCTCCGCTTCCAGGGTTTGCCTTCCCGAGTCTTCTAGATTGTTCTTTTTTACCCATTCGGTCTTTCTCTCTATGTAAATCCGACATGTGGGCCATCTTGGATGATTTCATGATAATCCCCTGCGAAAACACATAATCACCAAAACTTGTGGAATCTGTCAATTTAAACCCTAAGTCTATGGTGGTGAACAGTTTATGCCCCTCTTTCTCTCTCTAGTTGACATATAAAATTGATCGTTAACAACCGTCAACACAAGGCTAGGTCATATGCACAACTAGTGCGCACGGGCCATAGGTCTCAGTAATTGCAAAGGTCTAGAAGAGGGAGGCTCTTCTTCTTCTTCTTCTTCTTTTTTTCATTTTTTTGTATCCCTTCTCTTTTTTTTAAATCTTTTTCTCTTTCTCCTTTTTTTGTCATCATCATTTTTTTCAAAGTCTAGGGTCCTTCATGTGTCCCTCTTTTTTTTTCTTTTTAAGTCTAGGGACCTTCATATGTCCCCAATTTGTTTTTCAAAATCAAGGGACCTTCATGTGTCCCTCCTTTTTTTTCTTTGTTTTGTAGCAAGGCGAGGCTAGCATCAACTTTCTCTCTCTTTTTTTTCTTTTTGTTTGACTCTTGGTGTGAGTGGAACTCAGGATTCGTGTCGTCCTCCCCCACACTTGAACTATTATATAAAAGTCAAGTGTGTTAGGTCAGGGTCTCCTTTTTTCTTGGAGTGTGTCCTATCACCCAAGGGCACCAAAATTTATAGTTGATGTAGCTTCCATGTTCTCAAGCGTCATATGACCCGTGCCCCTGTAACGGTTAGCAACAAGAATACCCGAAGGTGCATACGAACTTAACAACATGCCCTTGCTTTTATTGAAAAGAAAACTTTCTCATTATAAATATGATAATAAAGAAATTAATTATGATGAAGATAACAACAACATTAATAATCAAAATAATAATAATTTTCTCTTTTTTCGGATAATCCGGGTATCTCCCGGCAGTGCTTAAGTTATGGTCTTAAGCTTGACCGTGGGAACTTTCCCTTGTAGCGATCGATGGTGGTGTAGTTCCCAGTTTCACCACCATTCCTTGGTCATTGAAGATTAAGCTACAAGGTTAGCGCCATCGTACTCCTATGAGATTTGCAATGTTTATGATAAACATAAGCATCGACAACCATCCTCTTAAATAGTTTGACAGCAGGAATGAAGAGGCGGTTGCAATTCTCGTATGAGTACGTGGTGCCAAGAGCAACAAATATTGGAGACTCTAAAAAGGAGCATGAATCTTGAGTGGTTTTAAATGAGAAGGTTTCATGCTCAATTGAGGAATCCTTCTTGGTCTCCAAATTTGGTGCTCTAGGTTTGTCCATGGCCTGTGAGTTTTTGTTCTTAAAAGATATATCATGTGGGACAAACGTTGATCTTTGATCACTAATGAGATCAACGTTGTGATGGCCAGAGGGACAAATTTTGCATTCGAGTGAGGGAGATGATGAATGTTCAGTTTCACAAGGATGTAAAATGAACGGGGAAATGAACTTTGCCTCCTCGAACAGGTTTTGTTCAGGGAGATGCTCCACCGATGGAATTCCTATGTGAGTGGTGGGAGCAATCTTTCCCAACATTTCATCAAGGCCCCCATTAGATGGTTCTTCTTGAATAAGACTTTCAAGAGGGTGGCCTATGAGAATATCAAACTCGAGGATGGCGTAGACGTAAAAATCTATGTAAACCTCGGCTTCATGAATTGTGATTGGCATGGCCCTAGCGATCCCACAACACTCAAAGATAAGTCCTGATGGACCTCTGAAGAGTTTATCATTCGGGACTAGTAGGAAATTTCCCAACAGGGTTTCCGCAAGGAATTACGACATGATATTTGTCCCAACTGTGGGGTTGTGTAGGGCTTTCATGGAAGTCCCTTTTAACGAACAAAGTATGGTTGTGGATGGTTGTTGGCATTTCTTAGCGCAATCACCAGAAGTATGGCAGCAACGCTAGAGATGCCAGGAGGGGTAATTTTATATCTACTGGATATTCCGCAAGCGCACAGAATCTACCGCTGTAGCATTTCACCAAGGAGTATTCCAAGGTTGTCGATTTATATTTCTCCCAAGGGAAAGCCGTAGCTAGGAGTCAAAGGAGATCCAGATGTCTATCATCTAGTATCACTAGTGCTAGTGGGATGAACTAAGTGGATAGGAAGGATGGATCAAGGAGTTGGTAAGAGAGTCTAAGGGGTAACTAATGGAATAGCAGCTAGGTGAGAGGACAACGAGTGAGTGTAAGATTCCTAATGGATCTTGGCTTACTTCCATGAATTAGTCCCAGCGTTTAGATCCTGACCCAGCTATCCTAAGTATACGTGAGAACTAACTCTAACTTTCTGCTGCGGCCGACGGACGAGATAGGTGGCTAAATAACACCCCCTGAAGCGGCCACCAATGCAGGCCTACAATCTAACCTAACAACACGCTCAGGAGAACTCCAAGGTCCCAACGGAAGGCTGTCACACTACACTTGTGGGCGTTCCTGGGTGCAGCCAGACGTTCACACCGGCAGATCTAGTCTAGACACCGCGCCTACACTATCTCTACTACTCTAAACCTAGACAAGGGCCTAGAGCACTTCACTCAAGAGCCTGACATACGCCCGCTCAGGAGAGAGCAATGTGCCAGCAGAAAGGATGTATACTTACGATAACTAAGGCAGAAAGTAAATACTAGTACTACTAAGAGGAAAGTAAAGCAAGAATAATATATATATTAAATACTAAGAATCTTACTAGAACAAGAGAAGACATACCGACTCTCCCGAAGACGACTCCGGAGACCTCGAGCTCCGCTCGACTCACTCTAAATCACACACTACTACTACTACTATAGTGGACTACATAGCTTTATATGGCTCTCAAGAGGCTTCTCCTTGATGGTGTGTCTTACAAATGAGGGATTGAGGGGGTATTTATAGTCCTAGGTGGAGTAGGGGCTAAGGAAACGCCATGTCAGCGATCCGTGTGATCTTCACCATGCGACGTTGGATCAACCGACTTCACAACCGACTTGAATGGAGGGCCAGGATGTGCTCCTGAGGTCGGTTTGGGACAACCGACCCAGGATGGGCCCAAACCCTCGGTCGGCCGACCGAGGCTTTTCACCCATTTGCCACGTGTCAGCTCCGGGAGGCTTCAGCATGTCGGTGGGAGGCCAACCGACCTTTGGTTGGCCCACATGCCGGGTCGGTCGACCGGGGTCCAATCCCCCGGTGACATGTGTCACCTTCTAGAAGCATCCCAAGGTCGGTGGTGAGTCAGGACAGGTGGCATCCCACCAAAGGGTGGTCGGCCGACCTGGCCCATTGGGGGAGTGACCCACCACCGTCTTCCCGACGTCTCTCGGTGTTCGCGGTGTCCGAGATGGCCCCAAACCTTGGTCGGTCGACCTGCCTTTGGTGGAATCAAAGGGCCATCTTTTGCGGGTAGTTTCCCCATGCAATTCTAAGCACAATGGTGGTATTGGACCCACAAATGTCAGGTCGGCCGACCTGACCTTTGTGCTCATATTTTGCACACTGTCTCCAGAGGATATGACATTGATGAATGTGGAGTTGGTTTGGTCATTGACCATCTTGGTTGGTTGCTCTACCTTCATTTGTAGCTCCCGAACACTGGAAAGTGCCTGTTTGCACCTGCACCCAAATAATGACACGTACATCTGGAACCAAGTCAATTGTACCTATGTCACTACTCATTGGCATGGTGTTATCTCCGAACTCGACCATTGTTGACGGCTTTTCATGGGGTAAAAACAGGGTGTAATTGCCGTCAACAAGATCCCCCAAGCTTAACCTTTGCTCGTCCCGAGCAAACAATAAGACTTAGCTTCAGTGGATCATGTATTACCACTAAGTTAATATCTCAATAATACTAAGTGCACAACAAATAACTTCTCTTTGAATGGAAAAATTAGCAATACTAACACACCAATATTACTCTAGCACTCATGGGGCTTATGGCATTAACTTAGTCTTGGGATGTTGGAAGACAGAACAGCTTTGACTAGAGCATCTACTTTTCTCATTCTTTTAGCAAGTTTCATGCCAGAGGTTTTTGACAAGCCTTTCAAAAGAAATCTTAATGTTCCTCAAATGGTTTCTCTTAAGTCACTCAAGGGGTGTATGAATCCTCACCAAGGCACATCATGTGTTTGCCTTTCAAAAACATCCTACCTCTAATAAGGCTTTATGTGGAGCTTAAGTAGGTATGTCAAGGAATAGCATACTAGCAATGCATATGTTGTCTTAGTTAAGAAAGAACAAGATCTTGGACCACAGAAGAGACTCATCATACCCCCAGATCAAGATGTAAAATGGAATGAATGGAGTGAAGGATTGTAATGGATGGTAAGGTAATGGAAGAAAGGTGGATGTATGGTGGATGAGGTTGCTCCTTTACTTGATTCTATCTCTCTCTCTCTACTTCTATTGAGACAAGGCTAGCTCTCTTTTTTTTCTTTTTTTTTTTTTTTTCTCTTCTTTTTTTCTCTCTTTTTTTTAAGCATAGATGCCTAGCCTTTATGAGATGTGTCTCACCTAACTTTGGAGCATGGAGCAACCTATGGGATGAAAACGGTGAAGGTGCATACTTCCAGTGTAGAAGCAGCACGATAATGGCGGTATGGATGATGATGCGTGCTCCCAGGGTAGGAGTAGCATAATGATGAATGATGAGATGCGTACTCCCAGGATAGGAGTAGCATAAATGATGGTAATAAGATGCGTACTCCCAGGGTAGGAGCAGCATGGTTGCGTACTTCCGGATTAGAAGCAGCATATTTGGTGATTTGGGGATCTTGATCTTAGGGCCATGACAAACCTCTAACAAAGGTTCTACAAGTCTTAACCAAACTCAATGCAAGCAAGTAGCTTATGTAGAAGGCTTTTGGATATATCAAGGTATATATATGGCCGTGGTAGGAAATTCAATGCCATTGAGGAACAATTAAGTTTTTCATTTATTTTTAAAATAAATTCTCTGGCAATCATGCGTGCTTAGAACGATAGTATAGAGCTCTTATCTCAACTATATCATATCTCACAACAACTTAGACTTTATTTTAGCACTTGCAACCCACTAAGTGATCAAGTTCATGATGGTTAAGAGTGCCAAGTAATCCATACTTAGAGAAGTGCTAAGTTGTAAGCAAGCATTAGAGAAACATTAACTAGCAATTTAACAATCATTTCCATAGGAAGAAGAGCACTCATGAAGCATGATATAGATAAGCCTTTTTATTATAATCAAACTTTTATTTTATTTATAAAGCAATAAAGTAAATAAAGGGAAATGCAAGATAGAAGACATACCTTGGATAAACGTACCTTAGTGGGGGAGAGGATCTCCCCCAAGCTTGGCTTTTGCTCATCTTGCATAGTTGTAGAGGTTGGGCATTCTGTTGAGCCAAGCTTACTGTTGTCGATGAGGTCATCCATGTCCATCTTTTGATGGCGCCTCTCTCCACCCCCATGGGTAAGGAGTGCGCACTCTTGGAGTGTGATATGGCAAGTCTTCATATGGACGTTGAATGTCCATGGACTTTACCTCATCATCTCTTCTACACTTTCACCTACAGGGTCTGCTTGTTCCTGCAACACTTTGGCTTCTTGCCTGTGCGGTCCAAGAGGGCCAGACATGAGGCTGCTCTTGGGCTCTCTTACTGTCAGTGGAGGTGCACAAGGCATTTATTGGAGGGAACAACTTCTTCTCTCAGCTGCAAAAGGTGAGACAACACAAGGACACGCTAGGAAAACAAAGATTAGCATTAGCATTAGTCCTCCCAAGTGATAGTGGTCCTTGTGGGGCATAGTCACTCCCACAGCAGGGTGTGCTAGTGGGTAGTGACACACGCCACACTTGCTCGTTGAGCAAGTCAAACTTCTATTGCAACAGGAAGAAGGGCTCGCAAGTGTTCACGGGGGAAAAAGAGTACCTCCTGGGTCGACTGACTCAGGATGCTCCTCCCCTTGCTCTGTGCCAAAGTGGGAAGTGAGTGGAGGTCACACTATGTTGGGTGCACTCCCAAAACATCTCTCTCTTTCTCTCTTTGGGAGCATGCTCGTGGCATCCCCCATCTTGAAGTGAGTGAGGATAAGGAAGAGGCAAAGACAAGCTTCTACTTATCCTAAGCTTAGAGAGAGAAGAGAAGGCAATGTGAGCTCAAGATGATTCTAAGTGTGGATTTGGGCTCACATTGCAAGGTTGTTCACAGGGGGGAAAGGACAAATGGTGAAGTCCCCAAAGCTAAGGTAGGCTGATCTCCCCTAAGCACAACTAAATGTTCTATTGGACTATGAGCAGCGAATCCTGATGAATCCATCTCTGAATTGGCACAAAGTGGGGGTCGGCCGACCCCCAAGCTTGGCCTCTCAGCACTCTCAACCTTTTGCCAGGAGAGTGAAGGCTAGGTGTGGATCAGAGGTAGTGATATTTCAGTGATTCCCTAGTCTAGTGCTTGGTGAACGATAGAAGGTGATTGGCAAAAGTGGGGGCATGGCTCGAGTGATTCCCATGAACCATGGGAGCACTCAAGCATGTCTCGTTGACCACTTTGCAGATATGAGCTGGTGGTTTGGTCCCAAGGTGAAGAGGAGTATTCTTTGCTAAGAGTGATGGACCAAGGGACCACTTCTTTCAATGTTTGGCTAGCATAGTGTGTATAGGATTCTTTTGTGAGGTGAGTAGAAGACAACAGGATGCCCATGGGGTTCATGCGTGGGTTGGTCGACCCACACTTGGAGACCCCTTGAGTATCCAAGTGTCGTCCCTAAATCTACACATCTAGCCAAAGTGAAAGGAGCATGAGTAGGCTCAATGGTGGGATCGGCTGACCCCTACCTTTGGCGGTCTACCAGCTCAAAATCTTAGTGCCAGTTGCTTTCACGATTATGCTTGGCTTAGTGGCTTAATCACTCTTGCTCAGCTAAATGGGATGGTGAGTTTCTTCATCTTCTTAGCTAAAGCAAGGGATGAGAGTGAGGGAGTTTATTTCCTAGGATGTAAGCTGACAGTTTCCTATCTTCATGTTCTTGTAGCACTCATCCTATAGCTATATGATCACACATACCAGAAGCTAGAAGGAGGTGGGCCTCCCCCAAGCTCTGGTGACACTCTCAAGCGACAAACCAACTAAGTGCACTGAAAGTTCTTTGCTTAAAGCTGCAGAGTTTGCCAAGCTAGCTTCATCTAGATGTTTATGCAGCTATACATGTCATGATTTTAAGATTTTAGCTAAAAGCAAGTCATGAACATGGCATGGCAAAGCAAGGGGCAAAGTTGGCGAGATGGGTGGCACCAAGGCTGGTCGGCCGACCCGACCATGGGCCCCACCTGTCCCCAAGTTGCTCGGCGGGTTAAGCAAAAGGTTGTCTCTATATATATATTTTTTTCTTTTTTTTATATGCATTTGGAAAGGGAAATGTTTTTTTGGGTTTTTTGGTTATGGCTACTACTACACTAAGCTTGAGAAGGATTGGAACACTAAAGAGAAAAGAGAAGGCCAAGTGAGCTCAAGATGATTCTACTGGTTATGCTGTGATATTGAGCTCAACTTGGGGTGCTAGTTATAGGGGTGAAAGGGCAAGGCAAGGCCTCCCAAAGGGCAGGTCGGCCGACCTGGCCCTGGCCCCTATGCAGCAAGCTCTCCCTCTGACAAGAAATCTATCCTAGTGTTTGCGAAAGGTCACTAGCATTGGACCATAAACCTGGTCGGTCGACCAAGGTTTGTGTCCCCCGACCACTTTAGTCTAAGTTAGGTTGTCTGGCAAGGGTGGTGGTCATGGTCCAAAGTTGCTGAGGTTGTTTGGATTCCTATGTCTAGTGTTTGGTGAAAGAGAAAATGAGAAAGCAGATGTGGAGACAAGCATCAAAGTGATTCCCATGAACCATGGGAACACTTAAGTATGCGTTGCTACTCCCTATGCTGGCTTTGGCTAGTGGCATGCTTCCTAAAGCATTCAAGATGCTCGAAGCGGCATCCTAAGCTAAAGTCATGAGCAATAGACCATCTCTCCTCAAAGTCTGGCTAGTGTGGTGGGCATAGGATCCATGGTTATTATCATTGGGAGATAGCAGGTTGCCTGGTGACACCAAATCCAGGTCGGTCGACCTGTTCTTTGGTGCATCAAGGCATCCTATGCTGCTCCTTGGATCCCTGCTTCTAGCCAGAGTGAAGAGAGAGGTGGTGGACCCACAAGACAGGTCGGTCGACCTGGCCATGGTGGACCCTACCAGCTCAACTTTTCTCTAATCACTCTTCTCAAGTTTTATTCCCTATGTCTAAATTATTTTGTTGAAATAAAATATGCAATTCTAAAAGTAAACATGCAATTGAAAGGGAAATGCAAAATTGAAATGCAGAAAGTAAATATGAGATAACTACTGACGTACCTTATCAGCGAGGGCTCCATGTTCTAGGTCCATAGAGCAGGACCTCTCCATTGACGATCGAGCTTGAATGTGCACCATTCCATCCTGGAGATGGATGGGGATGATTGCACCTTGCCAAACCTTCGAGATCTCCATTCTCTTCTTGATCGAGGTTTCATTCAATGTTCACCTTAATTGTGATTCTATCTCAATGACTTACCCATTTGGATTTGAACTTCCTGCAGGGGTTAGTCCAGGCATACAACCAAAGTCTACACTAGAAGTTTTGGTTCATTTAATCAAACATGACTCCATGTCTTATTCGATTAAGGTAGGCAGATTAACCTAAGCACCACGCTTAATTTAAAGAGCCTATGGAAGCAATCTCGAGAAGCACAACCAAACCAAGGCATACTAGAGTGTAAAAATGGAAGTAAAGACAATGATGCACAAAGATTCACAAAAGGGTTAAACGACATCCTTGGATCAAGTCATCACTCACAATCTATGATTGGATTATGAGTGATGGAGCCGTTCCGTCACTAATGATGACAAAGGTTTTTCTTGACGGCGACTTCTTCTCTATTGGTGTAAAACTATCGCTTCGCCTTTCCCAAAAGCAAGAATGGGAAAAGGCAAAGTCAGATGGCTTTTGTGGAGGTATTCTAACGATAGAAGTCCCACACACCTACAGGAAATATTGGAGATGGGCATTGGCGTTCCCGTGTGGTTTCCCACAAATGGGTTGGCTTGCACCATAATGATGAGCACAGACTCAAAAGTTGCATCCCCCAAGCTAAGCCGCGAACCCATAGTGACATAGTCAGCTAACGGTGCAGAATAGTCAGGGATGATCTTTTGGGTCATGGCTTCTTTGATAACTAGCGCAAAGCCTCCTTCCTTGAACGGGTTTAGGTTCGAATGAACCCTGGAGGTAGAACTTGACAATGTCCAGTTTACCTCAATAATCGTTCATGCTCCGTCTTGCTTCGAGAAGCAAGACAGGTGAGAGGTAACACCCTAACACTAATTGCTAACTAGACTGGTCACTGACCCTGGATTCAATCCTATTAAAACTCCTAGGCTGATGCTTTCCCCGGCAACGGCGCCAGAAATGCTTGTTGATATTTCTGAACACAATCACTAGAGATAGACAGAAAATCTAGTCCCCGGCAACGGCGCCAGAAATGCTTGTTGGCATTTCTTAGCGCAACCACCAGAAGTATGGCAGCAACGCTAGAGATGCTAGGAGGGGTAATTCTATATCTACTGGATATTCTACAAGCGCACAGAATCTACCGCTGTAGCATTTCACCAAGGAGTATTCCAAGGTTGTCGATTTATATTTCTCCCAAGGGAAAGCTGTAGCTAGGAGTCAAAGGAGATCCAGATGTCTATCATCTAGTATCACTAGTGCTAGTGGGATGAACTAAGTGGATAGGAAGGATGGATCAAGGAGTTGGTAAGAGAGTCTAAGGGGTAACTAATGGAATAGCAGCTAGGTGAGAGGACAACGAGTGAGTGTAAGATTCATAATGGATCTTGGCTTACTTCCATGAATTAGTCCCAGCGTTTAGATCCTGACCTAGCTATCCTAAGTATACGTGAGAACTAACTCTAACTTTCTGCTGCGACCGACGGACGAGACAGGTGGCTAAATAACACCCCCTGAAGCGGCCACCAATGCAGGCCTACAATCTAACCTAACAACACGCTTAGGAGAACTCCAAGGTCCCAATGGAAGGCTGTCACACTACACTTGTGGGCGTTCCTGGGTGCAGCCAGACGTTCATACCGGCAGATCTAGTCTAGACACCGCGCCTACACTATCTCTACTACTCTAAACCTAGACAAGGGCCTAGAGCACTTCACTCAAGAGCCTGACATACGCCCGCTCAGGAGAGAGCAATGTGCCAGCAGAAAGGATGTATACTTACGATAACTAAGGCAGAAAGTAAATACTAGTACTACTAAGAGGAAAGTAAAGCAAGAATAATATATATATTAAATACTAAGAATCTTACTAGAACAAGAGGAAGACATACCAGACTCTCCAGAAGACGACTCCGGAGACCTCGAGCTCCGCTCGACTCACTCTAACTCACACACTACTACTACTACTATAGTGGACTACATAGCTTTATATGGCTCTCAAGAGGCTTCTCCTTGATGGTGTGTCTTACAAATGAGGGAGTGAGAGGGTATTTATAGTCCTAGGTGGAGTAGGGGCTAAGGAAACGCCATGTCAGCGATCCGTGTGATCTTCACCATGCGCCGTTGGATCAACCGACTTCACAACCGACTTGAATGGAGGGCCAGGATGTGCTCCTGAGGTCGGTTTGGGACAACCGACCCAGGATGGGCCCAAACCCTCGGTCGGCCGACCGAGGCTTTTCACCCATTTGCCACGTGTCAGCTCCGGGAGGCTTCAGCATGTCGGTGGGAGGCCAACCGACCTTTGGTTGGCCCACTTGCCAGTCGGTCGACCGGGGTCCAATCCCCGGTGACATGTGTCACCTTCTAGAAGCATCCCAAGGTCGGTGGTGAGTCGGGACGGGTGGCATCCCACCAAAGGGTGGTCGGCCGACTGGCCCATTGGGGGTGACCCACCACCGTCTTCCCGACGTCTCTCGGTGTTCGCGGTGTCCGAGATGGCCCCAAACCTTGGTCGGTCGACCTGCCTTTGGTGGAATCAAAGGGCCATCTTTTGCAGGTAGTTTCGCCATGCAATTCTAAGCACAATGGTGGTATTGGACCCACAAATGTCAGGTTGGCCGACCTGACCTTTGTGCTCATCTTTTGCACACTGTCTCCAGAGGATATGACATTGATGAATGTGGAGTTGGTTTGGTCATTGACCATCTTGGTTGGTTGCTCTACCTTCATTTGTAGCTCCCGAGCACTGAAAAGTGCCTGTTTGCACCTGCACCCAAATAATGACATGTACATCTGGAACCAAGTCAATTGTACCTATGTCACTACTCATTGGCATGGTGTTATCTCCGAACTCGACCATTGTTGACGGCTTTTCATGGGGTAAAAACAGGGTATAATTGCCGTCAACAATGGTGAAAGAATCTAAATTGCTTCAGAAGAACGTTTCGCTTCCATCAACCATTCTTTTGATGGTTTTTCGTGAGGGGAGGCTTCCTTAGAATGAAATGTAGAATTTTCGTGCCAGGAAATGTTCGAGGTTCTGCCATAATCCTCGAAATTGATAGCGAACTCTGAAGGATAAAGCATCCCTTCCTTCAGTGTTCGTGGCTCGGGCGAGAGCTCACTAGTCGAATCTAAGGATGGCAAGGGTGAGGATTCGGCTGATGAGGGCTCCTCAAAACTTGACATGCCCTTCTTTTGGAGAGGTTTAGCCTTTACGACAGGAGAAGCATGCTTCTCTAGGAAGTGATTAAGGATTTTCCTCTGTTCTGCCGTAGTTTTATGTCAAAACGACCCTCCGGCGGCTGCGTCAAGTGTGGGCATTTCTTAGCGCGATTACCAAAATAGACTTAGAGCCTAATTCTGATAACAGCGCCAGAAACGCTAAATGGCTTTACTCGGCATATTTACTAGAAACTGGTTCTAGCAACTACGCGAGTGTTGCCAAGAGATAGATCACATCCTATTAGAATAAATATCCGCAAGCGCACGGATCTATCGTCGCAACATTTCACCCGGAAGTATTCAGGGTATCGTTATTTATAATTTCCCAAAGGAAGGCATGGAGTAGTTAAGTATTCTAGCATGGGTATGAATATGATATCTAGCATGAGGAGAAACCGACAATGTGCTATACAGGGGTAAGCATACTGTAGTTTGGATAGCGGACACACACTTAGAGCAACCTCAAAGGAATAAAGGTAAAATAAAGAATAAAGAATAATCTACGCGGAGCAGGCAGGCCCTATATAGTCAGTGCTAGAACAGCTAATTCCACATGTTATACAAGTCAAGACTCGACTATAGACTAGGAATATGGGGAGACCGCGGCAACTGGTCTGCTAGTCGATGGCGGCATTTACGAACTCCTACTCAACATGCGAACGTGGGGATTACAAGGGACGGACAGGGCTGTCACCACCTGCCGCCTACCACCTCAACCGTGGCATGCCGACATATCCGAAGGTTCCCTCGCACCCGGACACCACGTCCGCATACTAAGGAGCTACCTACGTCCCCGCAGGACTCCCACCCTACGGATGGACGAGCTAGAACATAGGCAAGCCCGAAGGCACATCGAACCGCTATTCCTCTCCTACAATCTAATCTAAACAAGTAAAACATATGAATGATGAAGAATTGTGTAGAGCACGATGAACAACTCTCACAAGAACTATGGCCTAGTTCTTGATCATTGAATATATCGTGCACTAGACTATACTCTAGTTCATATGCAAGACTATATAAATATAATGAGAACTTGGCTAAGGAAGAACGCTCCATAGATTTATACCAAAGGTGTAGCTTTTCCTCCTGGAGACAAGCTCTCCAAGTAGCTTTGTCTAGCTCCAAATGACTAACACTAATGCTAAAGAACAAGTGTGAGGTGAAGAGATGGCTCCAAATGGTGTGTGTGAAGGTGGGGGGCCTCTCCTCTTCATTTATAGGGCGCTGGAGGCGGTTCAGGGGCATTGAGGTAAAATAACCAGCGCAACCGTCATCCCCTAGATGGAAGGAGGCAAACCGCCTTGGCCGGGCCCACCTGGCGGCAGGGCTGGCGCGGCCGCGCCCAAGGCGCGCCAGCGCCTGGGTGGCGCCGCCCCCTGACCACCTTTGGCGTGTGGGCCCGGGCCGTCCACTGGGCCGTGCTTTTGCTGGTGTTTTGGCCCAGTTCGACCCCGAGGTGGGCTACCTTGTTTCCTTTGCCGTTTTACGCCTTCCGGAAAGCGCCTTTTTATTCTGAAAATTCCTGCACTTGTTGTATATTCTGCAAAACAATATTTTCTCCAAGCACAGGTGGAACTAGGTCAATAGTAAAGATATATGCGAAATAAAATATTTGTTTCCCTCATAATGATCTATAGTTGGCGGGTAGAAATCTGAGTTAAGGACCGCCAACAAGATCCCCCAAGCTTACCCCTTGCTTGTCCCGAGCAAGTCTTTGCTTTGGGTTGTTGATCAGGGGTTGCTACGATGCCGATTATATCTCAGGTGTACAAGCTAAAAGAGAGCATTCTACTGCTATTTGGATAAATCGGCAATTGTATCCACTCTATGATTCCTGATGGAGTGGGGCTTCTAATTGTCTCAAGTCTTGGGCGATTGCAAAATAGAACAGTTTCAAAGACCGGTGCTTTTCATTCATCCCAAGATCAACTTTCAGTCCGGAGGTTTTGTAAGTTTTTTTATAAACAAACCAAGTTCCTCAAATGACCCACTCGATCGCTCAAAAGTGTATAGTAACCTCACCAAAGGCAATTTCAGATTTTGCCTTCTTCCTACCACTAAAGCTGAGAGTGGAGTTTTTGGGTAGGTATGTAAGTGGGCATACTTGTATCACATATGTTGTAAGGTCAAGAACTGAACCTTACGGAGATTAAGCTATACACCTTGATTGAGATGTGTGAGTGTGTGGATGGGATAAAAGATGATTCCTAATTTTTGTGGTATTTTTGGGTCTCCATGCATCATGACATACTCTCTTTTATTGATGAATGAGATGAAGGAATGATGTGCTATCAAAGAACAACTAAATTTATTCTCTCATTTTTTTTTGAACGGGGATCTAAGATTTTTTCCGTTTGCCTACAAGAGTGATAAATCTTCTAACTATAACAATCTCTCTTTTTTTCTCTCTTTCTTTTCTCTCACTCTTTTTTTTCTGACTACGAACATAGCCCAAAACTTTATTGATGGATAGGATGAGGTGGGAGATGTCATGATGAACAATGCATGGAGAATTTTGCAGACTACATGAGAAGGGTGCGCGATCCTCAGGGTAAGGGTCGGCATTTTTATTTGGTGGAAAAAATGGTGCGCAACTCTCAGTGTAAGAGTCGGCGGATGGTGAAGGGTGCATGTTGTGCGCAACTCTCAGTGTAAGAGTGGGCTTTTTGGTGGGTGCAAGTGAATCTCAATCATGGGTGTAGAGTCATAATCTCACGTCGGTAACAATCCGACCGAACTCAATGTACGAACAAGTAGCGTATGAAGATTCTTATTCTATAGATAAATCGTATGGCTCTGGTGGGTATTCCGCGATCATTGAGGAACTATTGTTTTTTTTGAAAATTTTTGAAACAAAGACTCCGGACATCAAGTTTTCTCAAAAGGACGTTTCATTGCTGTGGTCTAAGTCACTATATCATATCGCGCAATAATCTAGATGAGAGTAATTGTATGCAACCCACTAAATCAAGTTTCTAGAGCATGATAATGTAAAGCCGATAAACCCAAATATTAGAGAAAACTCTATTTTAGACAAGTACAAACGAGACATAAAACAGAGCAACCAATCATTTCAACATGGGTGGAACTAAACATTTCATTACACATATATGGAATGGAATTATATAAATAAATATTTATTTTTTTTGAATTTTTCAATGCAAGAAACTTGAATTTAAATATGCTAAAATAAAAATAAAATTATGAGAAATTAAATATGCAATGCAGGTACCTCAATTGGGGGTCCTCCCCCAAGCTTATCCTGAAGCTCATGGCCCAGGGTTGATCTCTTGTTTGGGCAGGACTTCTTCCGTCTTTGTGCTTGTGGATGGTATGTCCATTGGTTTCTTGGGTCTCCATTCCATCTTGATAGCCTTGGGTGGTGCAGCGGCGGGTGGTTCTTCCTGCCCTTTCTGCACCACCTTCTTTGGTGGTGTGGAAACCTCTTCTTTCTTGCCCTTTTGTTTAGGAGCAGTTTTCTTTTTCTTAGGCTGTGTCGCAGCCTTTTGCTCCTTTTTAGGAGTTGCTTTTGGCTTCTCCTTATTTTCTTTCCTTGGCTTGCTCATGAGGGCCTGGGGCTGGATTTCGATCTCCCGTATGCCTTGAGTGTTTGGTCCGTATTTGATACGGATCATGTTGCATTGTTCCTGCTTGCGGGGTCGAAATTCAAACTTCTCCTCCTGGCCATTTATGCTGAAGCGGATTTCTCCAGCTCCAACATCTATTTGGGCCCCAGCGGTGCACAAGAATGGCCTCCCCAGGATGAGAGGGTTTTCTTTGGTATGTTCCATGTCCAGCACCATGAAGTCGACTGGCATGAAGTACCCTCGGATTTTTACCAGGATGTCCTCAGCAATCCCTGCAGGGTAGCGAATGGAGGAGTCGGCCAGCTGGAGCGTCATGGTTGTTGGTGCAAGTTGTGTGCAATCCAACTTGTCGAAGACTGTTTTTGGCATGACGCTCACGCTGGCTCCCAGGTCACACAGAGCATGGTCAAACTGCTGGCCCCCGATTGAACAAGTGATGGTTGGGCATCCAGGGTCCTTTCTCTTTTCAGGCAGCTGGTTAAGTATTGCTGCGCTGCATTCCTCCGTTAGTTGGACCGTCTCCGTGGATGGTAGAGGACGCTTGTTGCTGATGATATCTTTCACATATCTTGCATAGGAAGGGACATGCAAGACGTCCATGAGTGGGACGCTCACATGTACCTTCCCTATCATCTCAACGAAGCGTGCGAATTGTTCATCCGCGGTCATCTTCCTGGTTTTGGTGGAGAACGGTAGGCTACTTGTATCAGGGTAGTCTATCGTTGCTCCTGTTGGTGTTGCTTCCTGTGGCTCTTCCTCTACAGGAGGTTCCCTCTGTTTCTGCGCTTTCTGCCTCCCTGATGCCGTTTGGTCAGGGTATGGAGGATCACTTGTGGACCTTCCTCCCCTTGTTGTTACTGATTTTAGCTCAGCCTGGGCATCCTTATCCCCAGTTTTGGGCAGAGCGGCAGCTACCTGGGTAAGCTGGGTCTCTATCATGTTGTTGAAACTTTGCTGACTCTTGACAGCGGATAAGAGACCTTCCAGCTTTTTGTCCATATCTCCCAGGATTTTGTCATGTTGCACCATCTTTTGGGCGAGATTTTCGTTTATTTTGGCTTGGCCGAAAACCAGGTCCTTTAATGAAGGTTGATTTGAATTAAACCTGGAGGCATAATTTGAATTACCTTGGAATGGAGGACGGGACTGGTTATTCCAGCCATTCCCTCCTCCTTGCTGCTGGCGAAACCCATTGTTGAGGTAGGCGGCCTCTTCACGGGTCTCGGGGCAGTCATTCCCCGAGTGTCCAGCTTCACCACAGATCTCGCACGTCATGCGAGCGTCCATGGCATTGACGGTGCCGGATGCATCATTAATGGCACCACCGTCAATCTTTTTCAGGAGTAGGTCTATTTTTGCGGCAAGCATATCCGCCTCCTTCACGGTATGCATGCCTTTTTGTCCCTTGGTGGGAGCGCGGTCCACCCCCAAGCTTGGTTTTCTACCATTTTGTTGATCAGTGCCGTAGCACCGTCACGATCCAATGATAGGAAGGCGCCGCCCGGCCGCGGCGTCCGGTGCCCCTTCGACATGGGTGTCAACCCATTGTAGAAGTTCTGGAGCACCAGCCAACTTTCCATGCCATGGTGAGGGCATTCCTGGATGTACTCCTGGAGCCTCTCCCATGCCTCAGGGATGGGTTCCGGCGAATTCTGCTGGAAGTTGGCGATTCTTCCCCGCAGGGCATTGGTTTTGCCCATGGGGAAGAACTTAGCGAGGAACGTGGTGGAGCACTTGCTCCATGTGTCAACAGCGGCCTTGTCCTTGTAGAACCAGGTCTTCGCCTTTCCCACTAGGGAGAAAGGGAAGAGCCTGAGCCTGATTGCATCAGGTGCGACATCTTTGATGACGATGGTGTCGCATATCTCCAAGAAACGTTGAAGATGAGCGTTGGCGTCCTCACTAGGCAGTCCACAGAATGAACTTGCCTGCACCATGGTAATGAGCCCAGTCCTGAGCTCGAAGTTTGTCTCCTAAGTTGACAGCGGGCCCAGTGGGCACGTTGGCAACATTGGGGACAGAGAACTCGCGCAGGGACTTGGCCATGGAGTGCGGTGTAGTAGGTGCGGTGGTGACTGGTTTATCTGTCGGTGGAGCAGAAGAGGAAAGGGCATGAGTCCTTTTCCTCCTTAGGAGTGCTTCCGGATTTGAGTTGAAATTTTCCGGCAGGGAGAAACCGGTCATGCACTATCCTGTTTTCATCCACAACAGGAGAAAACATAAAAGTTAGCCTGTATAGAAATTGTCGTTTCTCATTTTATATATCATATGCATATCCATGCTGCAAGATCCTTAACTTCCATGCCTTCCCCGGCAACGGCGCCAGAAATGCTTGTTGGCATTTCTTAGCGCGATTACCAAAATAGACTTAGAGCCTAATTCTGATAACAGCGCCAGAAACGCTAAATGGCTTTACTCGGCATATTTACTAGAAACTGGTTCTAGCAACTACGCGAGTGCTGCCAAGAGATAGATCACATCCTATTAGAATAAATATCCGCAAGCGCATGGATCTATCGTCGCAGCATTTCACCCGGAAGTATTCAGGGTATCGTTATTTATAATTTCCCAAAGGAAGGCATGGGGTAGTTAAGTATTCTAGCATGGGTATGAATATGATATCTAGCATGAGGAGAAACCGACCAATGTGCTATACAGGGGTAAGCATACTGTAGTTTGGATAGTGGACGCACACTTAGAGCAACCTCCAAGGAATAAAGGTAAAATAAAGAATAAAGAATAATCTACGCGGAGCAGGCAGGTCCTATATAGTCGGTGCTAGAACAGCTAATTCCACATGTTATACAAGTCAAGACTCGACTATAGACTAGGAATATGGGGAGACCGCGGCAACCGGTGCCCGCGTTGATGGCGGCATTTACGAACTCCTACTCAACATGCGAACGTGGGGGATTACAAGGGACGGACAGGGCTGTCACCACCTGCCGCCTACCACCTCAACCGTGGCATGCCGACATATCCGAAGGTTCCCTCGCACCCGGACACCACGTCCACATACTAAGGAGCTACCTACGTCCCCCCAGGACTCCCACCCTACGGATGGATGAGCTAGAACATAGGCAACCCCGAAGGCACATCGAACCGCTATTCCTCTCCTACAATCTAATCTAAACAAGTAAAACATATGAACGATGAAGAACTGTGTAGAGCACGATGAACAACTCTCACAAGAACTATGGCCTAGTTCTTGATCATTGAATATATCATGCACTAGACTATACTCATATGCAAGACTATATAAATATAATGAGAACTTGGCTAAGGAAGAACGCTCCATAGATTTATACCAAAGGTGTAGCTTTTCCTCCTAGAGACAAGCTCTCCAAGTAGCTTTGCCTAGCTCCAAATGACTAACACTAATGCTAAAGAACAAGTGTGAGGTGAAGAGATGGCTCCAAATGGTGTGTGTGAAGGTGGGGGGCCTCTCCCCTTCATTTATAGGGCGCTGGAGGCGGTTCAGGGGCATTGAGGTAAAATAACTAGCGCAACCGTCATCCCCTAGATGGAAGGAGGCAAACCGCCTTGGCCGGGCCCACCTGGCGGCGGGGGCGGCGCGGCCGCGCCCCTGCGCGCGCCGCGCCCGGGTGGCGCCACCCCCGACCGCCTTTGGCGTGTGGGCCCGGCCGTCCTTCCGGGCCGCGCTTTTCTTGGTGTTTTGGCCCGGTTCGACCCCGAGGTGGGCTACCTTGTTTCCTTTGCCGTTTTACGCCTTCTGAAAGCGCCTTTTTATTCTGAAAATTCCTGCACTTGGTGTATATTCGCAAAACAATATTTTCTCCAAGCACAGGTGGAACTAGGTCAATAGTAAAGATATATGTGAAATAAAATATTTATTCCCCCATAATGACCTATAGTTGGTGGGTAGAAATCTGAGTTAAGGACCGCCAACATCAAGGCATAGGGCGGCATCTATGTCTAGACCCGAACAAAAGAGATGCAATTGCACGCTTTCGGGTAAAGACAAGACTGGGTCGGCATGTACCAATGTTGTGAACCTGGCCCAGGCTGCACCTATGGATTCCTTCTCGTTCTGCTCGAAGTCAAGGATTGCCCTTGGTAGAGAAGTGATGTGAGACATGGGGAAGAATGCAAGATAAAACTTGTCTTTAAGTTTATCCCAGTCTCCACTCACACTTTCTACGGCATTAGTGTACCATTATTTCTCCTCTCCCATAAGGGAGAAAGGAAACAATTTTCACTTAAGAGTTTCTTGTGTCATGCCAGGAATGCTTAGGCATGAACAAATTTCCTCGAAATATTGCGAGATGGCTAAAAGGGTTATCGTGATCAAGCCCCGAGAAGGGTTGTGCCCGAACTATAGATTTCAAACTAGGGTGGAGTTCATAGCTAGATGAAAATTTTGGTTTTGAAAAAGATTTTGGCTCAAAGAACTTCCCTTTGAAGCGTAAGGATTTTGACTTGGTACAAGCTTCATTATGGAACAGGTGAGAGGAATATTTTGTTTTGAAAGAAATAAATTATAAAACAATTTTTTTTAATTTTTTTAAAATAGATACGAGGACGAACTAGGTTCGAAGAAAATAGCAACCATTCCCCGGCAACGGCGCCAGAAAGCTTGTTGACGTTTCTTAGTGCAATCACCAAAGATAGATAAAAAGTCTGTCCCCGGCAACAGCGCCAGAAAACTTGTTGGTATTTCTTAACGTGTGCAGAAAGATTCCGCAAGTGTACGGAAAGTACCGTTGTAGCTTTCACCCGAAAGTATTCAGGGTATCGTATTTTCCACAGGGAACGGAGGTATTTCTCCTAGCTAGTACGTCCAAGGACAACCCAAGGGTAGAGTTGGTAGGAGGGAGAGAAGGATTCTATGGCTTTTGGGTCTAATAGTAGATAAACTGCACCTACACTTGCTCACTTCGGGCACCGGATCGCACCTGGTCTGCCAGGTGATGCCGGCCTATGGCTCTACGCCGTAGCCGGACATGGGGGATTACAAGGGACGGACAGGACTATCACCACCTGCCGCCTACCACCTCAACCGTGGACTACGAGGCAAACGAAGGTAGCCGCCAGCCAGACACCTATAACACCCCAAAATTTGTATTTTGGGTTGTTGTTAGAAAACACTAAATAAAATAAATGATTTGATATTTTTTCTAAAATCGACTCGAGATTTAATTCATTTGTTATCATTGTAAAATGATAAAAGTGTGGTTTTCAATAAACTTTTATAAGTTAATAATGGTGCGGTTGTGTGTTATGTTTTGCTCTGTTGAGTGGTGTTTGAGTAGGAAAATATTTTTTGCTAAAACCATAACTAGCTAGGCACGACCTCAAGTTTCCTTACCGCTAGCCTCTAGCTCGCTCTAGTGAGTCCTAGCCCTTCATGGCTTGCCTTCAGTTAACCATGGCCGCGCTTGACCAGCCCTGGCCCCTTCTGGCCACTCGTACCTAGCCTAGGCTTGCCTAGCCAGCTTTAGCTTGGCCATGGTCAGCCATAGCCCTCCCCGGCATAACCTAGCTTGCTCTGGCCACTCCTAGCCCCATCTGGCCTGACCCTAGCTTCTCTGGCCACCTATGGCTTTCATCTGGCCAGCACTAAACAACTATAGCCAGCCCTGGCCACCTTTGGCTAGACCTAGGCAGCTCCAGCCAGACCACCGCTTGACCTAGCTAGTCCCCTAACCCCTCCTGGCCATCTCTAGCTTTCCCTGGCCAGCTTTGGCCAGCACCAGACGGCCATAGCCTTCCTTGGCCAGCCGTGGCCAAGCCCGGCTAGCCAGCAGTGGCCATAGCTGTCCTATGCCACGGCCCAGCCAACTTCAGCAGACCAGTATGGCCAGCTCATCATTGTGAGCCAAACCCAACTAGTCGGCCTGCTCTCCAGCCCGTTTTGGCCTCCTCCCTTTCTATTTTAGTGCTTCTCCAATTTTTGGATGCTCTAAAATATCATTCTTATGGTCTCCAAATACTTCATTTTGGATTCATCATGTCTAAATTTATCTTCGAGTATTTTCTCATAATTTTCGGAGACCTAGAAACATTTTTCAGGGCTTTAAAATGATTTCAGCTTTTTCTGGAATTGTTTTTGAGCTGAAAATAGTTTTCTAATAAATCCCGAAATTATTAAAAATAAAATATTTTATCCCGGCTCTAAACCCTAGGAATATATATATGCCGGTGTTCCTCTCGTCGCCCTGATTCCAGAACACCAAACCCCATCTCGAGCCGCCACTCGTAGCTCCCGCAATCGATCGCCGAACTTCATCTCGGTTAGGTTTCCGGCGAACTCTCCGGCGAGCGTTTCCGGCCAAACCGTCGAGCTCCGGCGGAAGCCGTCACCACCAGAAGGTTGCCCTCGATCTCCTATACGCCGTCATGTCTTTCTTTTCGCGAATACATGTCCGTTCGATCGATCCCCTAACCATCCTTCTCTTTTCCGGCGAGCTGCACCATGGACAGCATGCTGTTCTTCGTCTCCGGCCTCCTCCCACGGCAACCCTTAGCGCCGCCACCGGAGGGCATCACCGCGCGGCCCTGTGTCACCGCCTCGGGCCTCGCCGTGCCCTTGGCGCGCCGCTGCACTGCAGCAGCAGGTGGCCGCCGCCGCCATCCATGGCTGCTCGGCCAAGGGCACCGAGCCGGCCAGAACCGGCCCCGTGCGGGGGCCTGTGGCGCGACGCGCCGCCTCCGCCGGCCGGCCAAGCCCCCCCTGCCGAGGCCCCTTCCCTCCCCTGCGCGAGGACAGCAGCAGTTCATCCCCATGGCCATCTTCCTGTACGTGAAGAAGATGGAAAACGATCAGAGGTAGAAGATGCTCTAATTACGGTTTTGCCATCGCGATATTAATTTACGAAACTGCCACTGATCGTATAATGGCCGCCGTTTCACCGTTTTAACTCCGATTTGAGCGATTTTAGATGCGTTGGAATCGTGTCGTCGTGCTCTACGCAGTAGCAGTAGATGTCATCATGTTCCTCAGTTGTGATTTTATTTATTGATTTAAATATTAATTCGATCAATAATTATTTAACGTTTTTATAAATAAAAGCAACCTAAGGTTTATAGTTTTATTTTTGTTGTGTTTGTTCATGTCGACCATAACCCTTGTGTCAACAATGCTTTTCACCATGTCATATGTTTGTGCATTAATCATGTAACTTGTTTAATAAATGTTTTATGCTCTTTTAATTGTTACTTGCTTAGATTTATTTTGAGAGCAGATCATGTTTCTTTTAGCGGTTCTCTCATGTTAGATGATTAGTTGGTTAATAATTGCTCAATGCTCATATGTTTAATATAATCATGCCTTTCTTTCATGACCTGCTTAGTTTAAACTTAGAGTATGTCATGTTATGTTATGTTTTGTTTAATGCCTCACCTATTTTATGTTTTATAATTATAAGTGTTTAAATGGCTTAGATGATATAGTTGCTTGTAAATAATTTATGTTTAAGGTTTAACTTTGCTTTGTAATGTCAATCACTTTGTTTAGATGTTGGATCATGCATATAGTTTGTCTCCATGTTTATTGCAAGTACCTCGACAGTTGTGTCCCTTTCGACGTTAGCTTCGTTGTCCATCGTTCTTGCGCTTTTATGATCGTAGCACCGAGCTTTGCCATTTAGACCGTTCTCTTTTTAGCTTCCCTTTGGATTGGTGTATTGTTCTTAGTCTGGTCTACTTGTTTGTCTTTTGTGTTGCTTGGTTGCTGCGACTAGACGAGAGGTTCGTTAACGTGAAGACCATGAGCTAATGACCGACAAGAACAACAGAAGCTAGAAACCAGAAGATGAAAGAGCTAAAGTCTGCTGAGCAGCTAGACTTTGTATTTAAGGCAAGTGCAGGCATCCCTTTGATCATATTGTTCCTATGGAATGTTATTTAATTCATGCATGTGTCTAAATCACTTAACCATAGGACCAACTAGCTACTTTACCAAATATCCTATGGGGGTTTGGTAGACAGGTTGTAGGTCTGCTAGTGCTCTGCTTACCTACTCACTAATGTTAATTATTTGATAATCTTGCTTCTCATTAAATGTAAAGCTGTTGGTTATGGCTGCGGCCATGGAGATGTTTTGGCGGTGTTGTGATGCATCGCCATTGTGGGAAGCAAGGGAGATGCGGGTGTTGGCGGTTGCCCGTGTAGACGGGGGTCGCCCGTGTCTGCCCTTTAAGGACCCTCTCATGGAGCGGCAACCTGGGACATTCCGTACAACTCCAGGCTAATGGGCTCTTGCTTGGACAATTACCAGGACCACCACTAGTAGGGTGGGTAGCTTACCTGGACTGGTACCTGGATTGGCGAAAAGTGTGATTCAAGTTCTAGTAGTGGTGGGTCATGATCCGTGGACTCGGGGAGTGGCTGCCCTACGCTTGCGTCATAACTAGCGGGCTACCACTGCTAGTGGCCCTGCGAACAGCCTTGTTGTGACCCCTACCAGCCTGTCTCGGTAACGGGCTAAGAGGTTTGGCCACCTCGGGCAAAAGGGTAATCACAAACTGGAGGTAAAGAGTACACCTCTGCGCAGAGTTTGATCAATCGATATATCGTCCGTGCTCACGGTCACGAGCGGCCCAGATCCTCACATGTCTAAGCCCAATGGTTTCTTACCTTAAATCATGGAGATGTGGTCTTTTGCGAGGTGGATTCCTCGTGCGGTTACAGGATGGACTTCCTGTGCTTTAGTGAGATGGACTTCTCACACTTATATGATATATGCTTATATCAATGTTATTTAATTGACTCTTAATTACTACTTGAATCTTAATTAAGGGTTGGGCTTTTCTACCAAGTTGATAGTAATAGGTTCTATAATTAAAATATGCCTATTACATTAAAAGTGCTACCGCAGTTAAACCTTCGAGCTTTACCTTGTTCAAGCCATGCATATCATTACATTTCCGCCTGTACTTGTTGAGTTCGACATGGACTCACCTTGCTATAGTCTGCTAGCAAGGTGCTGCTGGACATTGAGATGCCGAAGGTGCTTGGCATACGGAGCCCCGGTCATTTGTCCCTGAGAAGAATGGAGCTCTGAAGAGAACTTGTAGCCAACGTTCCGCGATACTCTGATGTGTTTGTAAGTGTTATTATATTTATCTTCCGCTAGATTTACATTGTTTATCTGATATTTATCGTTCTAGTTATATGTGTGGACTTCCTGGGCGCACATATGACGGCCTCTGGTATTCTTTGTAAACCGGGGTGTTATAACACCACGCCTATGCTATTAGCTACTACTCTAGCATCGCGCAGGAACATCCGTCGGGAGTCCTCTACTAGAGCAACCGCCACGAGGACGGTCGACGAACCCGCAAACAAGTATAAGCGAAGAATAAATACCGAAAGACTTATTACCAAAGAAAACACGAACACTCACATAGCGGGAAAACCCGACGAAGTGTAGCACAGGTGTTCGTTGAGGTACAAGGTTGGGGGAGAGACCGACAAGTCCGGCAATTCCCCGCTCTTCCCTCACATCTCTCCACTACCAAGCTCTACTAGCTAGCTAGGGCCTAAGCCCATGGAGTGTGGCTCTTTATTCTCTAGGTGTAGTGGCTCTTGATCCTTGGAATGGTGTGTTGAATGAGGAGGAGGGAGCCTCGTTTTATAGGTGGAGAGGAGGGGGCTCTTTGGAAAAGTGTCATCCTCACATGGTAGGTTCAAAACCGACCTCATAGGGAGGTTTCACACCTTCCATTCACAGAAGCACCACCGCCATTCGCATTGGGCTATCGTCATGGGCCACCAGGTCAAATTTGGGCCTGATTGGTGCCCGCGCAGGCGCGCCCACACCTGGGGCGCGCGCATGCCAGGTTTGGCTCGGATGGAGCCCATCTTTTACAAGCACATGGGCCTCATCGTTAGCTTTGCGTGGCTGGGTGTTTTACTGAAAACGGACTCCGGATGAGGGAGTTATGGGCAAAATACTCAACCCTGCTCCTGCAGCCCAAGATGGAGTTGGACCGAGTTTTGGGCTTCACTTCTTGGGTTCATGCTTGGCATTTTAGACTATGTTTGAGACCCGAATTATCTGGTAAGTGGGCCACCTTCTCATATCATAGTTTTTCTCCAGTTCTTGGCTCATTTTAGGTGTATTTCAGTGTTGACCTGCAAAACAAGAATTCTACGCCACACTGTGGAAATAGTTAGAGTAGAGCCCTATTCTAGGTGAAATTTAGTGTTGCCTAGGCTAAAGTTGGCGGGGTTAGAATCGAGTTAAGGACCGCCAAAAGTGACCTATGTGAGATTATAGTCATGCACCCATGTTGGCGGTCCTTATCGCACATTTTAGACCACCAATAAGAATATAAAATCTACCTCAAACTTAGTAAATAGGGCTTTGCGCTAACATATTCCACGAGTTTTGGTGATAGTCGCTTGCAGGAAGGCAACTCCAGAAATGCACACAAATGGGCCAAGAAACATAAGAAAATAATGAATAAGAACATGGCCCATTTACCCGACATATTTGGGTCTCAAACATGGGCCAAAATGCCAAACATGAACCCAAGAGGTGGAAGACCAAAACTCGGTCCAACTCCATCTCGGGCTAGATGAGTGGGCCTCGGTAAACATGCCACATCTCGACGTTGGAAAGCTCTCGACGAGGCCCATCCACTCACTAAATTTCATCCCATTCGGTCATGGAGCTGGCGCGGGCGTGCCTGCGAGGCTGCCAGGTGGGCCAGACTTTGGTAGGTCGGTGCATTTACTCGTGGGACGGTCGGTTTTGGGGTGCGTCCAGGTTCATTGCATATCAAACTGATGTGAGGGGGTCGATTTCCCACCTTCCATGTGGGGATGACATATTTGCAATGACCCCCTCCTCTGCACCTATAAAAGGAGGGTCCCTCCTCCTCATTCCATCAACACTACAAGGGAGAAAAGAGCCACCGCAAGAGTAGAATTAGAGCACCACTCCAAAGGGCAATGCCCTAGTGGCTAGCTAGAGAAGAAAGAGAGATGTGAGGCGTGAGAGCGGAGAGTCACCGGGCTTGTCGGCGCCTCCCCAACCTTGTACCTCTACGGATCTTGGCTAAGTGAGTATTCGTGTTTCTTATAGTATTTTATGTCTTTTTTTAGTTGAGCTATACCAAGCTTGTTCATGGGTTCATTTTTTGTCCTCGTGGCGGGTGCTCTAGTAGAGGGTCCCTGATAAAGATGGATCACCCTGATCGACACTAGAGTAGTAGTCGCTAGCGTAGACGTGGCGTCTAGGCTAGAGGCTGCCTACGTTTGCCTTGCACTCCACGGTTAAGGTGATAGCGATAGGCGATGACAGTCCTGTCCGTCCCTAGCATTCCCCCACGTTCTGGTGCGGTGTAGAGCTACAGGCCGGCATCACCTGACAGGCCAGGTGCGACCCGGCGCTCGAAGTGAGCAAGTGGAAGAACTGCAACGCTATGCTTGGGACCCAAAAGCTATGGGAATCCATCTCTAGGATCAAGGACACAAGAGGACTTGAATCCTTACATTAAGATGACTTTTGATTGTTAACGTGCTCATTGTTTACCGCTTTATGCTCTACGTTATTTATGTTACATTGATCATAAGTTGGGATCTATAGTACCTTGTTGCTATACTTGCGGAGTTTGACATGGACCCACTCTTGTTATTCCCGAGCAAGGCTAGTATATCAGTTTATTAAACTCTGCGCAGAGGTGTACACTTTCACTGTGAATCGTGATTTTACCCTTTCGACCGAGGCCCGTCGACCTCTTAGCTCACTACCAAGGAAAGCTGGCAGGGTTCACTATGAAGCCTTTCAAAGGTTCATCTAACCAGTTAGGGCCGCTAGGTTTCAAAAGTTAGTCCGTGTGATACAACCGGTCCCAAGGATTCATAGTCTGCTTTTCCCCATTTGCGCCACAAGGGTAACCTCTGACAAGTTAGAAAAAGTTCACATACTGAGCTAAAGCCAGAGACATATAGCCCTCACGGTTGTACTTTCAATCCCGAAGGTTCTCTTACAGATAAATCCTCAAGTTGCTAAAAATTCATTTTTTATTGTTTGTTGCTTAAACATTAATCAAGTCACAAGATCATTATTACAGAAAGAAACAACCCGAGCTATACTTGCCTTAAACTCATATCCTTCTTCAAGTCCCATATCTTCATTAGATTGCTTCTCAATCTCTACTTCTTCTTGATCACCAACGCAAAGCTCACTGACTGGACATGATCACAAAGCACCAAACAAACATTCGAGCAATCATACACGAAGCAAACAATATAACGAAGTTAGAATAGTACACCAATCATAATAAAACAAGTTGGAAAGTTTGTAAAACAACTCTACTCGTTGGTACGACCACATAGCCACAAGTTGTATAAAAAATATTTATTTGTATGAAACCAACTATTATTTTTCTAACTAACCATGTGTAGTGTGCCAAAATATAAACTTCAGAGCTATTTATGCTGCACGTTATTATATTTATAATTTGTTTAGCACTGACGGTCTTTCCTGTACTAACTTCTAAATTTAAATAGTAAATAACTATTTTGGCACAATATAGGCATATATCAAATCCCTCAAAAATACAATTCTTTTGAAATTCGAGTTACTATATTCATGGTATCGTTTCAATTCGATGTTCACTACTCACAATGTGTGGCACTATCAAAAATATATACTAACTTCCATCGTACGTCTACAGGAACGTAGAAGTCGGATATGCTAAGATCAGATATTGTACGCACAGCCCTAGTACAACGAAGAAGATTATATATACACACATATACACGCGCGGAGTGGATATTCACATACTGCGCCAAGCATATGCGTTTGCTTGGGAGAACCAATGCGAGCCGGCGCTTTCTTATTGATAGCTCCAAGCCAATGCGAGGAGGAGCTTCCTTGAAACAACCCCAAACGCACGGTCCCGTACCCCAAAGCATGGCGAGTTGGTGACAACCTTCGTTGCTTTGGCTGCCATCCTCAGCTCTAGATCTAGATTCTTGTAATAGCACTGCTGCAAATAATCTCAATACTAAAGGATAATATGATGACGTACCATGTGACCATGATTACATACCATGTGATGATAATTATATCGTTTTCGCCGAGAAGATTTGAGCAACTTTACAAATCTCTCTGTGTATAAATAGACACATATACATAGATCAAATATCATTGTCATAGGCTACTGTGTTCTTCTTCTTAGGAGGTTGTCATTTATTTCTTTGTAAGTTATTGCTTCCAAAAAACTTTCCTTTTAACATTAAGTAGATTGTTTGCTGCTCGGTTGGTATATGGTACAATCAATTAAGATGTCTGCTTAGTATGAAGTATCACATTTTCAAATTATTCTTGCCAATGATGATATATAGCTTTAGATCGAGACAAGATGTTTTGTTTCTATATTGATTATGTCAATGTTGCTTGATTATTGATATGTATAGGTATTGTAACAGTTTCAACGGGATGACTACCCCTCCTGGTTGGGCCAATGACGATTTTTCCGACTTGGATGACGAGAATTCGAATCAGCCACTTGATTCTTTTGTCACCTACCTCAGAACGACGGGTGGTTGCGACAATGTTGAACAAATCAATGTAAATGAGAAGGAGAACCTTCCAGTAACTACTTGTGATGAACTCGTTCCTGGAACTAAAAATGCGGTTGTCTACTACGAGATTGTCCCTGGTAATCCGACTAAGGTTGCAGAAGCACCATATATTTTTTACTGCTAGGATGCCTAGCAAAGGCTATCTTTATACTTTTTTATGCCTTGATTTATGAAAGGCAAGCATAAATTGAATAATGTCTTTTGAGTATGACATATGAAGTTCGATCCTTTGGTGATGGATTTCATATGTGCACGTCTTGGTGACGAACCTATTGAGTACTCAATATATATAATAATAAACAATGAGATGTCTTGTGTTGATGACTAACATATGTTCAGTGATGTTTTTATATATAGTCCTTTTAGGTACAATTATATCAGAAGAAATCGGCGAGCAATACATGACACACTTATTGATGATTCCTAATATAGCAATTGAGTATTCCATGGATTAATGGCAACGAGATTCTGATCCAGTTCCCCAAGTAATATACATTATTTCTAATAATGTAATAAAAAATGAATGAGAAGCACAAAATTTATATGTACCGTCTTCTGCTATAGAAGTAATATATATATGGTACTGTCTATTTGGAAATGCTATATTTGGAAACTAGCATTATTTAGGTAGTAAAAATAGAGGAACCGAACGAAATTAGCGGCGAGAAATAGGAGGCCCGTGAGAGAAAACTTATCGATGTATGTTCCACATCCACACAATCCGACCTAGGTCCGGGCCACTGATGATGCAAGCCATCGGAGTCCCGCCCGTGCAGCAGCCGCGGTGTGGGGAATGGCAACCATCCACGCAGGTACACCGGTTGAGTTTAGGCAAGACGACATTGTTAATTTGCTTAAAACCTAATAATAATAATAATAATAATAATAATAATAATAATAATAATAATAATAATAATAATAATAATAATAATAATAATAATAATAATAATAATAATAATTGCTTGACCCAGAGCGAAGGAGGAAAATAACAGCTTACTTTCTCAGACCTGGTCAAAGATAACATAAGAAAGCATCCAACATATGCACAAAGCCTTCACAAGCACAGGTAAAGAAGTATCGAATCGAACCCAAGGACCAAAACACTTTTGTACAGAAGAAAACAAACGTGGACGCAGAAGGCATCCAGCTCCTTCGGTCCATCCAGGCATCCAACATCCAGAAATATATTATGAACACATTGTATACACCTGCGGCAAGCTACTGCGGCTCTGCCTGTTTCTCATGGCGTCGCAGCGTTCCTCCTTGATGGACAAGGCGCCCCTCCCCAAAGTCCATAGGTTGCCGAGTGGGCAAAGGGTTGTTGCTCGCGCGAAGCCATTGGAGGACATAGGGCGAGGAGGCGACGTGATCGTTGCGCGTTTGCGAGGTGGCTGGCACGGCTTGCTCGAGCTCAGCGCTGGCCTCAGCGTCCCCTGCATGACGCTGGCCCTGTTTGGGGTTAGAGCTAGTTTGACCTAGTTTGAGCGAAAATAGCTCGAAAGTATCCAAATAGTAGCGCTAGAGCTAGTTTTTTAGAACAAGCCCACCCAAAAAACTACCCCCCACTAAAAGTGATGTCATCAACGTGTAACACATGCTTTTGGAAGTGAAAGAAAGTCATATCTCCTAAACCATATATCCTAATTAAAATCTGATTGTACCATAATAATTCTTACAGTAAACTCTTTAAAGCAAGACCCTATATTGATATGTTTCGATAAAATTTTAAACAAACATTTATCTCATGATTAATGTTATATTTAAAGATCTTATGATGAAAACACATTTATTGTCAAACTAGCCTTTGGACCAAACACCTCTTTGGCTAGTGCTAGTTTGGACTAGTTTGAAGCATGGAAGACGGAGGGACAAATAAACACGCATGCCAGTAAAATACAAGACGGCTCAAGGCCGGCTGGGCACTTTCCAAAGGAAACCATTTATCACAAACAACATAGTGTCCCCCAGCATATGTGTCCTCCCTTTCAGGTGTCGTTCGATGTGTTTTGATATCCGTGCCGTTAACTCCGATACTTGTCCTCATGTCACAGATCTCAGAATACATCGAACGACACCTCAAAGGGAGGATACATATGCAGGGTACACCACATCCGCACCGGACCATGTATTTATGGAGGCAGTGGAGTCCTTGTGGCGGCAGACAGCCTTCCCACCCCACCACCGACGGCAATTGTTGTGGATGGGTAAGCCGGAGTCGAGACTGAATAAATGGTAACCGAGGTACCCAATTCTACAGTAAAGGATATTTTTTAGAGTAATAATTCTACATACATTAAAGTTTCAAGAGTGCCTCACAGTTCTTCACCTAAACAACATATAACATATTATGGATCAGAATTTTAGATTTTTTCCTCATCAACACACATCCAAATCCCGCTTAATAAATCATATCATGTTAGAGCAACTCCAATAGTTTGGCCAAACCACTTGGCAAATTAGGATTTTTGGTAAAACCATAAAAAACCTCCTCCAGCAACTTGGCAAAAGCACTTGGCAAATTGGCAAGCTTGGCAAAAAGAGGCTTTCCCGGCGCAAATATGCGCACATGCTTGCGCTTGGGAAATCACGATTTCGGCACTTTCCTGGTTCTCCCCCACGCGCGAACAGGTGCATGCATGAACTCCTTCACGCGAGAGGAAGAGGAATCGCCTCAGCTGCATGCGTCCCCACAAAAAATTAAGACATGTGGACCACTAATTTTCAATTTGCCAAGCCCAAATAGCAAACTGCTGGAGAAGTGCTATTTTTTCACATGGCAAATGGGTATTAGATTTGGCAAGATTTGCCAAGTGATGTTTGCCAAACTGTTAGAGTTGCTCTTACTATTTATCTATTCCTCCCAGCATTCCTCGTCGGAGTTGTCGCATCCAACGAAAGAGGCCACGCTAGCTATCTACAACTATATATCAGCTCTCATATATAGCAGCGGACTGGGTCGGAAAGGGGATGCCCTAGTAGGCTTCCCACATGTCGTCCTTTTTGGTGAGTTTCCACTTCACATCAAACTTGTTGATGAGTTTGTGGATCTTGTCAAGGAGTTGGGTAGGTGCTGGCGGTCCTTAAGTTAATTGGTTCTAACCTCCCCATCATTAGTTTATAATTCACCAAAATCTATGTAGATGGGAGTTTATCACTAACAAATTCCATAGTTTTGGCGCACACACTAGTTTTGCAGGACATTCACAGAATATATATAAAATGGGCCAAGAAATGGAGAAAATAATAAAATAATTATTCTAAAGTTGGCCAATATAAAACAAAAAGGAGCAGAACGCCCAACCGAAGTAGCAACAGTGCAAAACCCAACATGGGCCAGGTCTAGGCTCAGGGTGGAGCCCACCTACCAAGGTCTGTCAGGGGGAGGCTCCACCCTGGCGCGGCTGCACCTGGGGTGCTCCCGCCCCTGCCACGCTGAAGTTCGGGCCCACCTTCCAGGAAGTGGTACATTCAATGTTGCTAAGGGCGGTGCAGGGGTGTTTTGGTCCTTTGAGCGCTCAAAACCGACCATCCCCACGTCCGGGTACGGCGTAGAGCTACAGTGGCAGACCAGGTGTGATCCGGTGCTTGAAGTGAGGCAGTAATGACTTGGCTACCTTTCTTTAACTAGTATAGTGCCCATGTGTTGCCACGGTTTCATTCAAGGGGCGCACTTAAAAACAATCGGACAACAAGATTTAATCCATAGTTTTCACCTCATGCAATTGTAGATGACCATAAATATAATCCATAATACATTCACGCACAACCTAACATTGAAGGCAATGTATCTAGTGCAAACCAACCACTCCGTGTAACCATGCAAACTTCTAATCTAAGCCACATGATGTTGATCCAAGGGGACACAGTGGGGAGGTGGGAGGGGGGATTTGCAAAAGTGTGATTAAGAGCGGGCGGTTAAACACAAAATTACCCAATCCCCTTGCGACCCTTGGATCAACATCATTTGACTCAGATTGGAAGTTTGCATGGTTGCACGGAGAGGTTAGTTTGAACCCGATACGTTGCCAACATTGAAATTTTAATGGAAGATCAGTTCATATTTCCAACCAACACTTGAAATTTACATGAAAATACACTTTTCCCTTAAATGCAGATGACATACCATAAAATACCACATTGCGCTATAAATATTTAAACCAAAATAAGTGTATAATCCATGAAGTACTCTCATGCTCTATCAAATGCTAACATCTTTAGAACTGGACAAGTTCTCACACTCGATAATAAGTTAACTATTCTTATGGACTTGGAGAAATGAATTGCCATCAGAGCTTGCTCCAAGAATTGAAGCAAGCCCAGTTCAGACAGAACAGCATATACCCCACACCTTCATCTTATCGTTGCACACATACCCCGCTTGTTCATCATTCCAACATCTATGTCCAAAGCGCATTAGTATGATAGATCAATATGCAACTTTAGTCTTCCACGTGTCCTACAAAAGAATATGACAGATTAGTATGAAGCAAGAAGTGCTTTTATTCCCTTAATGTTCAAGTAAATATGCAAGACAGATCTGATATACATTTAAATTCAGCTCTTAACCCTTCCGGGAAATAGAATGCCTTCTTTTATACTTTCCAGAATGTATATCTATACTATGTTCATTCTAAACTATGTGAAAATATATATCTATCAAATAAATTAGTAAAGTACATGTAGTAATCAAAGCACAATTGCAGACTTGCAGTGCAACTAATTATAAGAACAAAAATTAAAGGATTGAAACTGCAATATGAAAGCTTGAACAGAAGTGCCACTTAGTTTGTATCAGTTACAGATGTTGTACGTGTTCCTCTGTTCACCTTGGTAAAGGTTCTGATAGAATAATTAGAGTAATTGGCTTAACACTTTCCATTGATTCAAGGAGTTTATATAGGGGATTACAAGACTCTCGGTACAAGACTTATCACATTCTAGAGAAACACACAATATCCAGATGTAGATCGGCGAGTGTCGGGACAGCCAGCCCAATCGGCATCTGAGTTGGATCGGCTACGCGAAAGAGCAAGACCATACTCCATGGTGCCTTTGATATACCGCAGAATGCGCTTGATTAGAGCAAAGTGGGACTCTCGGGGGTCATGCATATATAAGCACACTTGTTGAACAGCATGTGCAATATCCGGTCGGGTGAGAGTCAAGTACTTTAAAGCACCAGCGAGACTCCGATATAGAGTAGGATCTGCAACTAGCGGTCCATCTTGGGCGGACAGCTTGGAGTGAACCTCAATCGGAGTTTGGCAAGGGTTGCAAGATGACATATTTGCTTTGGCGAAAATTTCAGCAGCATATTTAGCTTGAGAAAGAAAGAGACCTGCAGATGACCGTTGAGCTGAAACTCCCAGGAAGTAATGAAGATGGCCGAGATCAATCATTGCAAATTATTGTTGCAGGGAACCAATAATATGTCGAAGAAGTTGTTGAGATGAAGCTGTCAAAATAATGTCATCCACATATAACAGAAGATAAGCCACATCTGTCCCGTGAGTGTAGATAAACAATGAGTTGTCACACTGAGAGCGCCGAAAACCAGTGGAGGTGATGTATGCCTGAAAGCGGCTAAACTACGCCCGTGGGGCCTGTTTGAGACCATATAGAGCTTTGTTGAGCTTGCACACATGATTAGGACGTGATGGATCAACAAACCCTGGAGGTTGTTGGCAATAAACAGTTTCAGTGAGAGTGCCATGTAAGAATGCATTTTTGACATCTAGTGGATGAATAGGCCAATCACTGGAGACGGTAAGCGATAATACCTTGCGGATGGTAGCGGGCTTGACCACTGAACTGAAGGTTTTATCGTAATCAATACCATGCTGTTGAGAGAATCCGCGCACAACCCACCTAGCCTTGTACCGAGCCAAAGAACCATTTGCATTGTGCTTGTGATGGTAGAGTCATTTGCCCAAAACAATATTGGCATTTGGTGGCGGCGGCACAAGTTCCCATGTATGATTGGCAATAAGAGCACCATATTCCTCCTCCATAGCAAGCTTCCAATTGGGATCAGAGAGGGCACCCCGATATGTTTTTGGGAGCTCGCTGATATCTGCTTGAACTGCAGACAAATTGAAAATTTGTCGAGGTTGACTGATGCCAGACTTCCCACGAGTTTGCATAGCATGTTGATTGATAGTGGGCGGAACTGCAACAATTGGCGCCTTGGAGGAGCGCTGAGCAGCTGGTACGACGACATCCGAGGTAGAGGATGACAACGAAGCTGGTACTGCACCATGTCCCGATTGCGGACCAGCAGTGGTATGTCCGGACGGGAGTGCCGGATTGGCACCATGTTGAGTTTCAGTAGGACCAATAGCAGTTCCAGTAACAGGCTGACCAGCAGCCGTCCGTGCACCAGACTGACCAGTGCACTAGGATGACCAGCAGTAGTACGAGGGTGTGCTGAACCATTAGCAGTAGTGCCATGTGGTGGAGCGCCAAGACCTGATACAGTCCCTTGATGAGGAGTAGAGTTGCCGGTGTCATGCTCATCCGAGGAACCTGCCCCGCCATGGCCCAAGGGTGGCGATCCTGGTGCTAGAGTTGAAGTGTCGGGAGCCACAACTGGGATGACACTAGACATCACCTGACCATCTTCGTCATCCAAAAAGTCATAGGCACTCAAATGTACCGGTGAGGTGCGAGCAAAAGGGAAGTGTTGTTCATCAAATGTCACGTGCCGGGAGATGATGACACGATTGGAAGAGAGGTCTAAACAACGATAACCCTTGTGATTATCGGGATAGCCAAGAAGAACACACTCGACGGATCGCGGTGCGAGTTTGTGTGGCATAGTGGATGAAAGATTTGGATAGCAACGACATCCAAAAATCCAGAGGTGATCATATGTGGGTGGCATGCCAAAGGGGCCTTGGTGAGGAGTACGATTTTGAAGTGTTTTTGTGGGATGCAGGTTGATGAGGTGAGTGGCAGTGCGCAGGGATTCAGCCCAATAGGCGGGGTGGCATGGAGGCTTGAAATAGCAAAGTGCGCATGACGTTATTTACAGACCGAATGACACGTTCAGCCTTGCCGTTTTGCTGAGATGTGTGAGGACAAGAAAGACGAAGATGGATGCCTTGTTCAAGGAAGAAGGAGCGAGCAATATTGTTATCAAATTCACGACCATTGTCGCATTGGACGAACTAAACACGACAATTGAAGTGAGTTAGCACATAGGTGTGGAAATTCCGCAAGGTGCTAAACGTTTCAGTTTTTAGTTGAGAGGGAAGGTCCATAAATAATGAGTGAAATCGTCCAAACACACAAGGTAGTATTTAGAACCAGATATACTCATAACAGGAGACGTCCACAGATCACAGTGAATTAATTCAAACGGTTTAGATGCTCGTGACAATGAAGTGGAAAAAGGTAGACGACTATGACGACCCAATTGACAAGCATGGCACAAAAGAGGTGTCAGGATGACAACATTTATTTGAATGCAAGCGAGAGAGAACTTGGGCGCCAAGATGCCCCAATCGCCGGTGCCAAGTAGTCTCCAGGGCAGCGAGCAAAGCACTGGATGTCGAGGTGGATGTTGGGAGGAGCGGGTAGAGATCGCCGGAGCTGTCACAGCGGTGGAGTACCGTCCTGGTTTGAAGATCCTTCACAGATAAACCAAAGGGGTCAAATTCAACAGAGCATGAATTATCTTTGGTAAATTTACGCACTGAAATAAGATTAGCTATGAGTTGGGGTGAAACAAGGACATTGGATAGGTGGAGAGGACAATTGAAATTGGGAAGTGAAGTGTGACCAGAACAAGTAATAGGCAAACGAGTACCATTACCAACAATGATGTTGGAATGGGAAGGAAGGGAGGCGGTGACGGAAGCGAGATTACCAGATGATGATGAAAGATGCGAGGACGCACCAGAGTCCATGTACCAAATTTGCGTCGGGCTGCTGCAGACTCATTGTGTTGAAGGTGTTGGCCAAGGCAGATAGGTTCCAGGACGCCGTCGGATCAGCAGCAGCACCAGCCAAGGGAGCGCCACAGGCACCATAGGGGTACATGCCGTAGGGGTGGCCGGGCTGCGGTGCAGCAGCAAGGTGTGCCTGTGGTGGCGGTGGACAAAGATGCTGCTGAACTTGCCCGAAGCCCGGGCGAGCGCCCCAAGATACCCTGTCCAGGCATAGGCCACATTTGGAAAGAGCCACTCCACGGGTTGGTCCATCAGTCCATGGACGAGGAGGACGCCGGTTGTTTTGGCCCCTGCCCTTGCCTTTGCCACGTACCTAGGGACAAGACGGAGGACGGGGCACCGATGCTGCTGCAGTCGTCTCAAGAGGCGCCCGTGGTGGAGGAGCACGCGCAGGGGCACCTTGGGGCGCCGTGAAGGCAGCTGCAGAGGTAGACGCCGACACCGGGAGCTCCGACTCCCCTAGGGCAAGGAGTGACTGAGCCTCGAGGAACGAGGGCAGCGGAGTCCTGTTCTTCAATATAGAGGCCACGCCTTGAAGAGGCTCGTTGAAGCCGCGGAGTAGGGCGAGCAACAAGGTAGGATCGCTGACCAGTTGATCCAAATCTTTGAGCGCACCAGCAAAATCTTTGAGCCTCTGAGCATACTCAAGGACCGGCAAGTCTCCCTGGGACAAGGAGCGAAACTTAGCTTCCAGAGTCATAGCACGGAAGGCGTTGTTGTCGAGGAAGAGACTGGCAGCCTTGGTCCATATGGTGCGGGCAGGGGCGCTGTTTTCCATGATGAGACGCAGAACACGGGGTGAAGACGAAGAGTAGATGAGGGAACGGATCGAATAATCGATTGACAACCATGAGGCATCAGGATTTTCAGGAGCCGGCGTGCCATCGATATGAGATAGCACACCAAACTTGCCGGCAAGAGTGAGGAAAAGTTCACGCCATGTAGAGTAGTTGGGTGGATCGAGTTCAAGCATAATGGGGAAGTGATTTTTGACATTGATCGTGCCAAGCACCGAGGCCAAGGTATGGCCGGGGTTGGGAGGAGGCATGGCTGCGACGATCGCTGCAGCCAGGGCGGCAGCAGCCTGGGCGTCGTCGTCAGCCATGGAGGTGGAGAGGAGGCGCGATGGGAAGCGACGCGACGGACCGTCGCGACGACGGGAGAAGAGGCGCGATGGGAAAAGGGAAGGTCAAGAATGGTAACCGGTTGATACCATCTTATCTTACTATTACTAATTAGCGGCTCCAACGCAGACTCCACGTTAATTCTCTATATGCTCTAAAAAAAGATAAATGCTATAAATTCCCACGTTAATTAGAAGCATCTGGCCATCAAATTGGAAGTCTATAGCAATCTATGGCCATTGGATCTACTAGTCCATCAATCCGTGCTCTCGCACGGGCTAAAATCTTATAAGAGATATAATAATATTTAATATTTAATATCTCTAGATAACACAATTACTTGTATTAAATTATACTTTTTACATTATTCAGTTTCTAACACAATAGGTACTACAGATATTTTGTAGTGTTGATTTGTTTGTGATAAACTTATTGACTACTAATCTATATGTTTTCATCTAAAAATTATATATGATATCATGAATCTACATTTTGATTTTCAATTATTAACCTTATCATTGCTATGTAAGGACTTTAGGCTATAGAATGCACTACTAAGTGCTACGACGGGCGAAATATCCGCCTACACTGCATTGCTATATCATTTTAGATTTTGATGAGAGATCTAGGATGGCTACCAATGCTACCATCAAGTGGATATTAACATTTAATCCTTATATTGATTATTTGCTGCAATATCGTCCCCACTTTTCAAGATGTTTGAATTTTATTGTCACTTATACTATCAATAAAGATATGTTAACTTTTTAGCTAATGTGTACAATTATTTGAAGTAATAAATTATATGTCATGGTTATTTGTTAGTACCATTATTGTAGGAAGATTTTTCACTATTGCTCATAACATATATATTTATCTTTCTTGTATGCATATGTATTTGACTTCATGATGATACATTATGTATGTTCTTTAATCAGATTGCAATATGTTGCAATTAATAGTAGTGGATATTATAAAAACATATATATGTTTAATGTTTTTCAATAGAATTTATATATAATTTAGATGTAGTTTTAGTAGAATGTTTTTGGTTTCTTAATAATGTAAGAAGTGGTAATTTAGATTTAAATTTAAGGGATTAGGATTACACATATTATGTATATAATCATATAAGTGGGTTGTTTTGATAAGGATTTATGGGTTACCTTATACTGATTTACACTCATAGAGTTGGGCAAATTTTTAGAAAAGTAGCATACATCCTATAGTTATTATTATCAATGTGGATTATAGTCTAAATAATTAATGGTCGGATGCTTCTTATTTTGTGAGAATTTGTAGAAATTATCATTTTTTTCTAGTGGGCCTCGTAAAGATTAACATCATGGCTCTATTCGGGACCTCTATTTAGAATTTATAGAATTTATATATTTTTGTAGTGGGATATTTCTTTAATGAAAACCTAAGCTTATTTTATATGTTCTATTATTCCATGGCTTTATATGCCATCATGAAACTATTTTACATATTTTATTTATAAATAATGATAGGTTGCAACTCTTCTTATCCGCATGTTATGTTGAATTTCTAGTGGTTTATTGTATATTTTATTCACAATTTTCATATTTGTCTACTAAAAAAATATTATAGGTCATAGCCCTATTTCACTCTCTCAATTCTTACAATGTTCTTTTTAAATATAGTGGTTTCACGTCCACCATGGCACTATCACATAAAATTATTGTAATGGCATTATTTTAAAAATATAGAGTGCTTAGAACTAAATTAGTAATATTGGTAAGACATTATGTATCAGCCAAAACTTGTAAAGTTATTTAGTATAAAACTCATGAAATTTATTATATATCATGGAGTATTAACAATATAAATATAAATTCAAGTCATTAATTATTAGTGTCTTTGCTATGTAACTTGTTATATGGCATACTTATTAAATTAAGTATTTATAAGTAGATATGAGAAATATTTTGTATTTTTTGTTTAGTTTTAGGATGCTTGAGGTCATTAATTTAGAAACAGACTAAGTATCTCAATTTATATTTTACTTTATAATTGCATATAGGGATATTAGTTTGAATGCAAACATATGGGTTACTTTGCATCATCTTTCGTAATGCCGAATGTAGATAATTGATATAAAAATATTATGCAGTTCTTTTAAATCATATCTTGTAATGTCCTTGGTGTGTCATTTATATGCAAAGTTAGGCAACTATTTGGAATTATGTTTCATAATGGCAGATTATTTTGAACTATTTTCATAATGGCAAATGTGGATTTTTTTTTATAAAACAAATAGATGCAATGTCCACTATTGACAAAATGGTGAGTGGAGTCTACCAAATTTGGCTAGATGTTTCTGATTATTGTTAGTATTTCTAAAACTATTCGTCTTTTAATAACCTCAGTGTGAATTAACATGGAGACTCCATAATTTTTTAGTCAACATAAATATTTTAATAGTTATGTACTATTTTTTGAAAAATTTACTTGATTTGCTTATGGTCCTATACTTAATAAAATACATTAGTAACATGTTCATCGATTATACATGGATCATTATTTAACATATCACAATGCAATTTAAATGTGACTTCCTCATCAGTTGGAAAGTATTACCCATTATACTTTTCATGTATAAGTCTAGGTGCTAACAAAATATAGGAATACATGGATATTAACATTCTTTGCTCTTCCTTCTAATGCACCCTTTTCAAATGTCAAACAAATCAAAACATGGGTCGATTTACATATAAACATGGGACATATTTATTTTTTACTACATAGTAGAGAATAGATCGAGAAATGTACCTGTAGAGTGTGAGGGAGCATGAGTAGCGTGCAGCAGTAAAGAATGTCACTGCGGCTCCGATCCGTTCATGCGTTGACATAGGATGCCGGATGTAACGTCCCGCCCCTCCGAGGCCGGGCCCGCTTACATCCGGCAGCTTAACTAGGACATAGACTACCCTCACAGACCAACACTAAGTTTTAGAAGATTACTGTGCAACTTGCTTCCTGTCCTCACTCGTGCACACCGGAAGATGTAACTTCCCGGCCGTCGAGTCACCCATCGCTTATATCAACAAGCAAGACGCTTAACTTTGGAGTTTTTAGAAGATGGGCTCCCGAAAAAGGAGTTGCAACTTGTTGATATGAGTATCCTATTAATCATGTTAAGCCCTGGGCCGGGATGTTACATTTTAATCCTGTTAAGCCCTGGGCCGGGATGTTAGCTCAGTGGATAGAGCGTTTGATGTAACACCCCGGCCCAGAGCTTAACAGGATTAATAGAATACTTATATCAACAAGTTGCAACTTCTTTTCCGGAAGCCCATCTCGTAAAAAACTCCAAAGTTAAGCGTGCTTAGCTTGGAGCGATGGGTGACCGACCGGGAAGTTCTTCCCAGGTGCGCATGAGTGAGGACAAAGTGCGCAGAAAAGACTGGTGTTGGTCTGTGAGGGCAGTCTATATCCTAGTTAAGCGGCCAGATGTAAGCGGGCCCGACCTCGGAGGGGTGGGACGTTACACCGGACTTAGCTAAGGGATGTCCAACAACAACTCGTCCAGACCATGATTATCCGGGTTTCCATGTCTTTTAGATCTAGGTTAGTGGTTTATATATGAAATCTGTACTCCCAAGGTGAAATAGAAATTCGATTATAAAGTCGAAAGAACAGCTACTACTCCAAATAAACTCACCTAAGGTATCCAAGTATCCATCGGTGGGGCTGGCAAAAAACGGCAAGGCATGACTAAGAGCGAAACCTAGTCAATATGTGACCGGGAGGCAAGCGGCAAGCCCAACGTAGCAAAATACTGGATTGGGAGGTCGCCTTACTTTAACTCCGTGATTGAAGCTTCGTCACTGGGGCCGGCGGCGCGCTACGGCATGTTCTTATCATGCGTGAGCTTGAGAGGCCAATTTATGATTTCGTTTCATTTGGACTAGCAAAGATGCCCATGCGTTGCAACGGGGGAAAAGAAATAATTATGTCTATACCAATGATTTGATTCAACTCAAATAATCACCTCACCTTCCTCTGTAAAGTTCAAATTTAGAGTACGTGTTTCTCTCCATTCCACAACTACGTGTCATGGTAATGTTAATTTGATGTTATAATATTTGTACTCTTTTCTAAAAATATAATCAGAACTTAAATAATTTGACTTAAGATAATTGTAAAAGATGTTTTGATTTGCTGTTGAGTGTGTAAGTCTTCTAAATAATATTAGTAGGTATATGCACATTATTTTTCACTATGTTGTTGTGCTTTAGCGATGACATGAAAAATCCCTGTGTTGCAAGAAAAAGATGTAGCAAAAGATTTATTTTTCCAGGACATATTTTTACCACGGTGCAAGAGCCAACGTCAACGTTTTTGTATCGGACACCGGTAGGCAGAAAAAAGTGGAATTTGGGCCGGCCCACGTGTGTTGACGGCCGCAACGAAGGTTGGCTCGGATGTGGACCTACTTCACATGCCATGGTTTCCATACTTGATACGTTGCGTTAATTCTTTTTCCTAACTGTAAACGGAATAAATAAACAGAGACCTCACGTAACCTGGCTCAATTGAATATTAGCGGACAGAAAATATACGGTAGACAAAAAGGCAGACTGAAATTTTGTAGGCAGACTGAAATTTTGGCTTTTAAGTAATAGGGTATAGATTTAGATCTATCTATTATTATGCGTGAGGGCCTGAGAAGGATGGGCTTTTAGGGAATATTTTATTAAATTTTCATAATGGCACGTGGGTAATTTATTGGAGAAACGAAATAGATCTAATGGCTATCAATATTGACCATGATTAAATTGATGGCTAGATCTTTCTGATTAACGTGAGAATTTCTAACATTTATCTTTTTTCTTAGCGCGTCTCGTGAGAGTTAACGTGGAGCCTCCGTTGGAGCCTTCAATTAGTAATAGTAAGATTTTGTTAGTTAAAAAATTACCCACCTCTGCCATTATAAATTTTAAAAAGATTTTCTCAGAAAAAAACTAAAACCATGTAGGGGAGAAAATACATCCATGCAATCAACTCACCTTTTGTTAAAAAAGGTTTTATGAGGAAAAACTTCAATCACGTATAGAGAAAAAAACTTTGACCGAGAAAATCCATCCATGTGATCAACTTTATATCTTCATCTGTTATTTTTTTGATGAGAATATCTTGATCTGTAATTATTGAAATAATATTGTGGACACCTCAAACAAATATTATAGATAAAAGATCAGAGGCAATTTATAGATCCCAACGCCAAGAACGAGATGCGGAACGATCACTTCGTCCTCCGCCACGTGCAGCTGGTCCTGCCTGATGACGGCCGTTGGAGCATCCACTTCGGGTTCAATTCGTGGGTGTATATCCCTACAAGAAAACCAACGCCGACTGCGTCTTCTTCATCAATACGAGCTACCTTCGCGATAGGACATGCTCGCCGCCCTGCGCTTGCTGTGCGATGAGGAGACCGCGGCGAGCGCAAGGACATAAATCCGTTATTTACAATGTACGTACATAAAAAAAAGAACGGAAACAATACACCACCATGGCTTTCCGTGACCTAGGTTTTGCGGTCCTCCCCTAAATTAGACTTGGCGGCGCTGGCTTCATCACCATGGAAGAGAAAGGCACCATCACAGGTACGATATTATTAGATCGAGAGGAGATTCATGGGAGCTTGCCACAGCCGGGCGTTTCCGTTGCAATCCTGTTACAAGGGATTCCTCCATGATGGGTGAGAAATAAAACTAATCTGAATATTATTTTCTCCAATTCAATCTTGCAGAACACCATACACGTTAGTCGGTGTCATAGTTCGGGCCGAGAATTGTTGCAACAGCCAGAAGATCGAGATGGTAGCAGCAGACAGCGAGAGGCATCGCCATACAATTGTCCCACAACTGTAGACTCTAAAGTACTGGTGCCGAGCATGCCCGTGACATGAAGATAGGTGCGGAACAAATGCGCACACACAGATGGCTGCCTACCGCCACGATGTTCGACATCCACAACATCTACATCAATGTGCATCAACGATATCTACATCAATGTTGACACCAGGCACACCTGCAGACTAAAGGTATGGTCATTTGGTTAGACCTCATTTGGCTTAACACTTTCCATTGATTCAAGGAGTTTATATAGGGGATTACAAGACACTCGGTACAAGACTTATCACATTCTTTTTTTTTTTTTTTTTGAGAACTCGACTTATCACATTCTAGAGACTCATCATATTCTAGACTTATCATATTCTAACAGGTTCCACTAATATAATCTGCAGCTTCTCTTTTTAACTTCATTGCTTCTTCAACCGTAGAAACGCCAAACTGTGCCATCACAGAATCAGTGCCCAGGTTTTCGGTTTTGCTCACATCAAGACCTAGCTTCTCAACCATGTAATCTAGAGTGAACGACGACAAATGCGAAAAGATATAGGCGTTTAGTTCGCTGAAAGTTCAGAGTGAAAACACACAGCAATCATTAACAACAGGGGAAGAAGAACCTTACCTGAGAAGCGGTTTGCCCACGAGCAAGTAGTTTGTAATATAGCAAATAATTTCTATGCATCGCATAGAGAAAGCCATGGAGAAAACATGGTAAAGAAAATTAGTGGTAATCTTTGAAGCTAGTAAAAACTCTAATCACAATTCGTAACATTGTGAGCCCATGTCGGATCCTCATCTGCATCCATAGTTGACATCCAATTGCAACACCTCGCTACCCCAAACTCATCAAGCATAAAACTATCACCCTGCCTCAAATCAAAATAAGATAAAAACTATCAGGAAACATAAACAATGATAACAAATTTGTATTATAGACGCTGAGTCCTAATTCGTAAAGAAAGTCCAGCTACTCTCAAACCAATCCCATGTTCATTTACTTATACCAATGTGTTGGATTTATTATGGGCTAGGCTCATATTAAATTTAATAAATAAATAAACTCTATGGTATGTAATTCAATGGGAGGAAAAGGATACTGGTATATATTACACGTGGGCATGACGTGGCAGGCAAGCAATCGAGCGGACGAAGAGATTCTTGTTTTTGTCAATTATGTCTTTTGATTATGGAAGTTTCTTCCACTATTATTAATTGACAAAATAAGTTTCTCTTTTGTCCACTAGCATTGATGGCATGATGCTTTGCCTCAATGAGGATTGATGGCCGTGAGGCTCTTAGCCTCCAAGCCATGAGGCTCTTGGCCTCTTGAGCCTTTTGGCTTATACCCTGTGTACTATAAATATACACCTCCTTTCAGCCATTTGTTTGGCTCTTCCATGAGATAGTACACATCAATTCAAAATTCCATAGCAACAAAGTCTTCCCCATCTCGTTCCTCTGCGCGCATAGAGAGCGAGAGGGCAGGTGCCTCCGAAGCCCTTGCCGTTCGAGATCCTTGCACGGGGAGCACGGCAATTAGGTTTTTGGGGAGCGTCTACGTGACTGCCCGATCCGCCGCCGGCACCATCTTCTTCCTGGTGCCGTTCGTCTTCTTCCCGGAGGAGATCGTCATCATCTTCTTCTTCGACATGACGCTGGAAACTGGACAAGGATCGGGTTTGGGATCATCGGAGCACATGGGAGGGTATGAATGGTTCATCTTCTCCCTGATTTATGCTTTTCAGAAACTATATGTTTCAGTAGTTCATACCTGTCGTTTCGTGTGCTGTCATGGATATGTTTCGTATGCTCTGATCTGTTGTTTCGTCAATTTACTGTTGTTTGATCTTACTGTAATTTATATGTCATGTCTGCATGTTTCGGTAGTTCTATCATGTTGGTTCATATACTGCTGTTTATATGTTTTAGTAGTTCGGTTGCGTTGTTTCACATGTTTTTCAGAGGCCATAATTGTGATGAATAACCTATCATGTTTTATTGTTATGCTATATGATTCATGCTATCATGCCTATATGTCAAATATGATTATTGGTCACATGGTTCATATTGTTATGGACATTTGTGACATCATGTTTTTGATGCTTAAATATTTATTATATGTCATCATCATATTGTTAATATTTGGAATTAAAATGACATGGAAATTGCCTTATTCTCTAACACAATGTCCGTTAAAGCTTCATGAACCAGAACTTCTTCATCCTGTTGTGCGCATCTCCGGCAACCACACATGCCTGCTGTATTTCCTGTTGCCTGTTGTATTTCCATGCTACTATTAGTCGTATCATCGACCTAAAAAAAAAAAGAATGAAAGCGTGAATCAGCTCTTTAGAAAAAACACAACCACAAGAAGCAAGCAACCACAGGTAACCTCTACCATAGAAAATCATTGCAATAGAGAGAAGATTTCAAATTTGATCTAATTATTATCAGACAGAGTACACAACCATCCTGCTTGTTGCGTAGAAAAGGGAATGGACATTATCTATTTACCTGTAGATCATAGCACAAACATTAAGATCCAAAATATCCTCTATGCCTAAATAGGAGACCCCCACTTCCTTATTTTCCTGCAATTTGGTGAAGCCGAGTCAGACTCCTCCGAAATGGAAGAGACACGTCGCAACAATTAAACATCGCAACAATGAAACGTTCAGGAAACGCAAAAGAAAGTTGAGTATTTATATATGCATTCCTTTTCCATGTGTTGATTCGTGTGGATTGCCATGTCCCCTCCATCCTTCCATGTGAGTAGCTCTTGGTGAGGATTCTGCGCGCCTCGCTACCCCACCACCAGCAGATGCCCAGCTCCCGTCGCCGCTGAACAGAACTACGCCCCGTTGTCGCGAAGATTATCCTCTCCCAGACGATGAGGGGCGCGCGACGTGGATCAGCACCCGCCTGCCGGCCTCGCCTCGCCCCGTGGGAGGAGGAATCAAAGATGCTTCATTTACTGCCACCCTCATAGATCATGGCTTCGTCTCCGGTTTGCACCCCCTCCATAAATCTCCCAGACTCCCACCACTGCCTGCTTGGTCATCAAGGTTGTCTTCGTTGACCACCACCGTGCTGCCTAATGCGACTAAGTTCGACGAGCCGGGACACGGCTTGCTGCAGATCTTCATGCGTGTGGTGAATGGCAGGAAAAAATTGGACGATGGGCCACAGCTGCGTCCGCCTGCGCAACATGCTTCTGCACCACAGGCTGGCCGCTGGCACCATTGATTTTATCAGCAGCACCACCAGATATATGCACTGGACGGTTGAGGCCGGCGCCACTACCTTTTCAATCTCTCAAGCCTGCGGTGAGCTCTTTGTCCTTTCTCCTTTCAACACATTGGCTCCTCATATTCCCATCAACGATTTACTTGGAATGTATTACCGATAACCTCCACGGCTCATTGGCAATCAATTCTCATTGTTCTCCACTTAAAGGAAAAAACAGAGAACCATATTTAGTGAAGAGACTTTTTTTAGAAAAAAATCAGTGAAGAGACTACATATTAAAAGATTACTATTCTCTATCGGATACAATTCTCTTTATAAATCTTCTCATGAACAACGCTACATAATTCCTGCAGCAACACGCGGGGTAACATCTAGTTCTATCAAATTTGAAGTACGGGCCCCATTAAGATAAAAAAATAATGGAATATTCGAAGATGCCAACATGCATCCTCTATTGTGCTGCCTGCCAATCTGAGAATTTTTAAAAAAGTGGACTGTTCAAAGATGCCAACAGAACTAAAAAACCGGAGCCTGGCAATCTCAGAATTTTGTTGTACTAGTTCACCAACCCGTGCTCTTGCACGGGTTAGAATCTTATAAAACACCAATTAATAAAAACTACTTACATTAAATTTGTTTTTCTCTTTACTAAAATACTAAAATAGTTGCTATAAATTTCATAAAAACAACAGCTATAATAAACAGGTACCTATAGTTTATATTCAATTATGATAAATCAGTACTATATGTTTCTTCATCCATATCCATAAGTTTTGTCTTTACATAGCACCTTTGTGTATCTCCAATATAGATTTAGTCAAACCATTTGCTTAAATTATGATAGTTTTAGTTACAGTCAATATTTTCACAACATGAACCTAATTTTTTTTAGATTGCTATAAGAATTTACAATATATATCTTTTTTCTACTGAGTAATAATTCCTACAATTACTCATTTTTAGAACCATATGTATTTAGTTCAAACGGAAATAGACTAAAATTGTCTAGACACTTATTTCATCCATTTATGTCTATATACTTCTATTTATTAATTTGAAATTCTAAAAAAAATTAGATTTTACATACTAAAAGAATATTCTAGGTCCTAAGCTGCTCTCTTGATTTTCACAGTATCATAAATAGTTGAGCATGCGCTGTGGCACTTAAAATTTTCAATATATTGTATCATACTTTTGTTGTTTATTAAACAAAGAATTCTTTAAATTAAGTTACTAATATTCATATTATATAATGTTTCAATCAAAATGTCTGGACTTATTTATGACAATGATCTACAAAATTTCTTTGTCATGAGTGTTAATATAACTTCAAGTGAGATGTAAGTGTCATTACTATATGGTTTGCTAAGGATATATTTCCTCGCTTTAAAAGATTACAAAATGAATATTCATAACGTCTGAGATATTTTTGTTGATTTATGTAAGTGTTATTAACTTATGGATGTTGAATTATTATTCATATATAATAGCTTGTATTAGTATTTACATTGAGAGATTTTTTCTACTTTTTTTACAATGGCTAAGAGGTATGGTGGATAGTTTAGTTACATATATAGCTATATATTACATTATGTTATCTTTCACACTGTTGTGCATGGGTAATTTGAATGCAAATTTAGGTGTTAACGCATTATATTTCATAATGATAGAGATGGATAATTTATAAGAGAATATTAATGGATTATATTAATAACATCATGGATCATGACTCCCTGATGTTTTTAGCACGTAACTTGATATAATTCAAGAACATTATTAATAGGTTAGTAGTAAATTACATATGGTCCATAAGAATTATATGAATACTTATTTGTGTGAAGTAATCTAATGAAATTAAAACTAAATTGAAAATTATAGCTCGTGGTAAGTAAGGATGATACCTAGTACATCGTAGGAGACAAATTTAATGGTAATCATGATCATACCTTTAGTTACAGGTGTGGTGGCTTCGTGCTATCGTTGATGTAGATGTCGTGGACACCAGTCATGGCACCGGTGGCCTTCATGTTCCTGCCTTTCCTTTCTTTATGTAGATCTCTTCGTCCTCATCATGATGCTGGCACACACCCATCCTTTCAACGCCTCCATGTGGCTAGATCATACATTAGTAGTCAATACATAGCCATGTATTGGTGCTTGTTCCACGCCCAGATGCCATCTTCCTCCATGTGCACGCTCAAGTGTTGGATGGCATCACCTCGTTTGGTAGCTGATAAATTTTCTTGATGCTTAGGTTTTAGGCTATTTTTATTAGATGCAAGGACACATATGTCATTCACCTCGTCAGCATTGAGTGGTATGTGCTCGTTGAAGTAGGTGATGTTGCCGTGGCACAGCTAAAACGTCAGCCCCACCTTCTCGCATCGTCATCATCACGTCGACGCCGACTGGTGTATTGTCGAAGTACATGGAGAATCACCCGTCCCATCTGAGTTTGCCAGCATATAGTTTGTGTATCCTTGCCTTCCTCGTCAGGGCTCGCCTGTAGACAGTCTGAGTAGGGTCACTTACCTCGATAGTGTAGCATACAACTTCTTAGTGCAGCGACATTCATTGGGATAGACACCACTACCGAAGGCCTCCATACTTGTCTCGATGTCACCTGCTGCAGTGGTCCCTTTGATGTAGATGTCAACCTGTTCTCTCAATAGTGTCTTTGCCGACTCCATGCATGCATCTAGATGCTCGTTCTGACAGCCGAACATCATCTCCGTCCGCTTGTCGTCCATCGTCACCATCCCATGACTGGAGCCACACAATACCAGACAACATACATGAAGCAGTGCAAAAGTAGTGAAAATCACATTAGATTCTATCCATCAAGGATGATGTGCATACCAACACCTTCCTAGCTTCTAGAACACGCCATTTTCGATCACCACTGGATGGCGCACAATGTGTAATTATTCACAGGAGCTTTCGACGTTGATAGTTGGAGTTGTTAAGAAGAAGAAGAAGAAGAAGAAGAAAAAGAAGAAGAAGAAGCTGTTGAGCACTCTGTCCATGTCCATTCGGCTCGTACATGATCTGCCCATGCCGCAGTTGGTGCTGTTGATAAATGCATCCACTCCAATCTCTATAAATCGTTGATGAAGAGTCGAAGTCTGGCGTTCTGTGTGTAGCTGACTTGTGTGTGATCGGCTAGTAGCCCTTTTTTTTTTGAAACAAGCTTGTACTGTATTATATCTCAGGAGGAATAATTACATCAAGTGACGCAATACTTTGTACAAACTCTGGGAGGGGATCAATCCACACATGCGATTGATCCGGGTCCCAATTCAAACCAATTTGAGCAAGTTCATGTGCACACCTATTGCTAGAGCGTGGCACATGAACAACATCGACTCGAACAAAATTCATAGACATCAGAAACTTAGCTTCTCTAAACAACACACCGAAGCTGCAAAATCATAAGAGTGGGACTGTAGAGCATGTACCGAGACTAGATGAGTCGGTTTCCGAATGATATGGGACATACCATGATCAGTTGCTGCATACAAGGCTGCAAGACAAGCCTCGGTCTCAGCACTTAACGCATCAAGCGTGACATTGATTCTACCTGCACCAGCCATCACCGTATCCCCTTCATGATCTCTCACAATAAAACCCCAAGCACCTTTTCTATCCATTGGCAAAAAAGCACCATCAATGTTGATCTTCAATATATCAGATGTTGGGGGAACCCAGCAAGGAGCTTCACCTCGAATCTTATTTGGTTTCTCCCGTTTCTCCAGAACATCAGCATATTTCATAGAGTGCACCTTATAAACCATCTCCTCTGTAGACAAGATCTTATCCCCAGCATTTGCCTTATTATGAGCATCCCACCACAACCAAAGAAAGCTAATCACAAATGATTTTTTATCCTCCTCAAGAGAAAGAATACTGGAGGCAACTTGTTTTGCAGAGCCAAGATCAACCAAAGCCAATCGAAGATCCTCCAAATTCAAAGCTCTCCAACATTTTTTGACAAATTTGCATCTAAGAAAACAATGTCCACCATTCTTCATTTAGCCTCCAACAAACAGGACATCACGTGTCGATGTCCATACCGCGACGACATATGTTCATTCGTAGGGGCAAACTATTATGTGTGAACCTCCGAAGAAAAGTTTCACCTTTGGTGGACATTGGAGCTTCCAGATTTTCTGCCAAATAGTGTTTGTGTGAACTGAGCTGGCACTGCTAGCACTTCCTTCACCTATCTGTCTTCTTTTCGAAAGCTCTTTCTTGTCTCTTAGAACATGATAAGCAGATTTGACTGAGAAGTCTCCTCTTGGATCAAAATGCCAGGCCAAACTATCCTCCATTCCATATATCAAAGGAATGGAAAGAATATTTTTTGCATCAGCTTCCCAGAAAATTTTAGTTACTAGATCTCTATCCCAGTTTCCAGAGGTCGGTCAATAAGGTTGGAGACCTTGTTTATAATTGTTTGCCCCCTAGGTGTACATGGTCTTCTAGTAACTCCCTGTGGAATCCAAGGATCAGCCCAAATATTAATCTGAGTGCCATCACCAACCCTCCAAATCAATCCATCTTTTAGAGCATGTATGCCCCGTACAATGCTCCTCCATGAGTAAGAGATTCCAGGTTTCTCCATTACTGACAAAAGGTCACCATTAGGAAAGTACTTAGATCTCAGAACCTGAGCACATAGAGAATTAGGATTTAGTAGGAGACACCATCCTTGTCTTGCGAGCATAGCCAAATTGAACAGGTGCAGGTCCCTATAGCCCAAGCCACCTTTCTCCTTTCTGCAGCAAAGTAAATCCCAAGATAACCATTGCATTTTATTTTCCTTGTCTTGCTGAGCCCACCAGAACCTGCTTATCATGCTGCCAATTTCATCACACAAAGATTTTGTTAGATCAAAACATGACATAGCATAACTTGGAATAGCTTGAGCAATAGCCTTAATAAGAACTCCCTTGCCAGCCTTAGATAAGAGCTTCTCTTTCCACCCCTGAATTCTTTTCCAGACCCTTTCCTTCAAATAATCAAATGTTCTTTTTTTTGATCGCCTCATATAAATCGGAAGTCCCAAATACTTCTCATTGTGTGCTTCTGATGTAATGCCCAAGACTGACATCAAATGGTTTCTCTCTGCATTTTTAGTATTCATACTGAACATGACTGAAGACTTATCTTTATTGATAGTTTGCCCCGAGCAATCCTCGTACAATGAAAGAATATTTTGCAGATGATATGCACTCCATTCATCAGTTTTTAGGAGTAGCAGTGAATCATCTGCAAACAAAAGATGATTTATACTCGGTGCACTATTGCACACTTTAACCCCAGACAGCTCCCCTCTAGCTTCGGCTCCATGAAGCAGGCAAGAAAATGCCTCAGCACATAGCAGGAAAAGGTAGGGAGAAATGGGATCACCCTGCCGGAGGCCTCTTTGGGGAGAAAACTCCTTTGTTAGCTCACCATTAACCTTGATGCGATAGGTAACAGTTGAAACACAGTTCATAATAACCTGAACCCAGCCTGTGTGAAAGCCCAACTTAATTAACATTTCCTTTAAGAAGGACCATTCAACACGATCATACGCTTTGCTCATATCCAATTTGACAGCTGCATAACCATCGACACCCCTTTTCTTTGTCTTCAAAAAATGTGTCATTTCATAAGCCAAGAGGACATTATCAGTAATAAGGCGCCCAGGCACAAAAGCACTTTGATTCATAGAAATAATCTCAGGTAAGATGACCTTCAACCGGTTAGACAAAACCTTGGAGGCAATTTTATATACCACTGTACAGAGACTGATCGGACGAAGGTCAGTTAACCTTTCTGGGTTTTGCACTTTTGGGATTAACACAATTATTGTTTCGTTCCAGCCATCTGGAACTGTGCCCCCGTTTAGCAGATTCTTCACTTCTCTGATTACATCCTCCCCAACAATATTCCAGTACTTCTTGTAGAACAGGGCTGGCATACCATCCACCCCTGGAGCCTTTAGATCCCCAATATTATCAAGAGCTTGTTTTATCTCCTCATCCTCATATTCTTTCATTAAATGGTTGTTCATATCAGACGTAACCTTCTGAGGCACCTGATTGAGCAACTCTTCAAAACGATCACCTGCATGTGACTCAAAGAGGGATTTATAGAAATTAGAAATCAACACTTTGAGCCCAGTTGGTTCCTCAACCACACCTCCATCATCCTTCACTAGTTTTTTTATACTATTCTTCCTTTTCCTTTCAGAAGCAAATTGATGGAAAAATTTTGTATTACGGTCACCTTCTTGAAGCCAGTGAGCATGCGCCCTTTGACGCCAATACAATTCCTTCTGATCCTCCAGTTTTTCTAATTTGTATCTGAGAATTGCCTCCCGTGAAACATTTTGTTCATTGAGCATCCCTTTTCTGCAAGCTTCTAGATCTCGACGAGCTTTTTTACTTCTTTTCTCCAAATCCCCTAGTATGTTCCTGCTCCAGTCCCCTAAGTCTGTTGAAACTTGCTTAAGAGCATCTCTTACATTACCGGTTCTAACCTGGGTAGACAGGTTCCAGGCATTCTCAACAATAGTTGCACATTGTTCCTCTTGTGTCCATTCAGCTTCAAAACGAAAGGCTACTACACCCGGCCTTCTACCCTGTCTTGGCTCCTCCTCCATAACAACAATCACAGGCCTGTGATCCGAATGACGCGGCTCACCATTAATAACCCGGACATTTGGAAATCGAACTCTCCATGCAGTATCAGCTATAGCTCTGTCAAGCCTCTCTCTGATATACTGATCACTGTCATGACTATTGTTTCTCCACGTGAACAAGTCCCCACAGAAGCCCAGATCAGATAGAGAGCATTCCTCTAACACTTCTCTAAACCTGTCCATGCAGATTTGGCCCCGAGTCTGACCCCCCTCCTTTTCATGATTAAATAAAATTTCATTGAAATCACCTGCGCAGATCCAAGGAAACTTTCTTGCTGCATTCAAAGTTCGAAGTGCTTTCCAAGAAAGTTCTTTTTGGTCAGGGTCCCCATAAAATCCAGTGAATGTCCAAATAAAGCCATCAGGTTCTGTCACATCACCATCAATGTAAAAATGCAAAGCATCACGAAGATGAAAATTTATTTCCTTCTTCCAGAATACTGCCAGACCACCACTCCTCCCCTTACAATCTTTAACAACCATATTTGTCATATTAAGTTTCCACCTTAAACCTTCAGTTCTTCGTCGATCTAATTTTGTTTCGGATAAGAACAATATATCAGGGTCCTCCACCTTCTGGACATCCAGAAGGCCACAAACTGCCGGGCCATTCCCCAATCCCCGGCAGTTCCAAGCAATAAGTTTCATTTTATCCCGCAGGGCTGTCCGGACAGCCCCGCGAAAAAAGGAGGGGCAACACCTTGATCATCCATCTGGAAGAAAACCTTCTGGTTCCCAGAAGCAGACCAGGCTGCCCACAATAAACTGCCATCCAACACAATCAGCAACACCTTTCCCAGAGAGAGACTGACAAGCTCAAAAATTTTGGGCACACAAGCTGCACACGCACAAAGCAAGCGAGAGGACATCTCAAAGTAGACAAAATCACAGCTCACTTTTATTCCATAGAAAAAACTCTGAGTTACAACAAGATGGTGGTGGTTGTGAGCATAACCCACTCCCAGAGACCCACACACACTAGTCATTACCTTCTTATTTTGCTTGATTTTAGGGAGCTATTTCAGGACGGGACTCAGAGCCCAACCAAGTTGGGCTAGAAGCTGAACTAGCCACGATCGTCCCCAATCGCACCAGTTCAGAACTGAAGGACTCATGGCTCCTGCCGGGCGCAGCCATTTGCGCCCGACAGAATGCCGGTAGCCCCAGGACCGGTCGCTTCCTTATCATCCGTTCCAACCATTACACCCACCTCTTTTACAGATTGATCCCCTTCCTCTTTTCCCCGAACAACTACCTTACCACAACATTCAGTTTCAGAGCTTGCCTCAAGGGTACACCTCTTTGCCGCAGGTTCAAGGGCCATGTCCTCATCTTGATTTGCCTCATGAGCTCTCACAGTCCCAAAACCTGGTGGTGGTGCCAGAATGTTGCTGTTACCTGTCTTTCTCTGAACATCCAGATCATTACGTGCCTTGCGCTTCCATGTCCTCATTTTGACATTGGAGTGTTCTTCACTTGACTTTGTAGTTGCTGGCACCTGCTCAGTATCCTGCATAGTTTGCTTCTCCTCCTCTGCACACCTACCTCCCACAATAGTATCATTGCCTATAGTTACAGAGTTTTTGTCTACTACAGATACAGATAAATTTGCTACTTTCTCCTGAACTAACTCCACATCCCCAATTACAGAGTTGGTTTTACATAGACCCTGATCTACTGGAACAAGAGCACGCCATAACTGAGATGAGTGGTGTTGCTGAGCCATACCCATTTTACTCGGCAAAAACCAACTCCTAGGATCTTCAAAGTGAACTGGCCGGACATGCAGGTCCAGGCTAAAATTGATTTTCCTCCCTTGCAGAGGCATATCACATCTTGCCTCCATATGTCCTATGAAACCACAGAATAGGCAGAAATTAGGTAACCTTTCATATCTGATTTGGACAGGTACTTCTTCGTCAGTGATTTCATCAACCAGCCTGATTTCTTTCTGCAAAGCCTTATACAAAGGGAGTTGAATTCTGGTTCTTAGGAATTTGTCATCAATGTTGCCTCTTGCATTTTGGTCAATCTTCATTGTAGTCCCGATGCATTCACCCAGATCATGAGCAAGTTTCTTAGTGAGGAGATAGAAAGGGATGTTTCTGAACTAAACCCACATCGGCACATGTGTGAAAAGCGCCAACGAGGGGTCAGCACCTGCTGCAAGACCCTCCACCAAGAAAGCATCACCTTTATACTGCCACGGACCACCGAGGATGGCATGCCTCCGATCACCCTCCTCACTAAATACAAGAATGAATTTTCTACCTGTCCCACTCTCAATTGGGCTAGCTTCTAACTCTCCCCTAATTTTCCAAACTCTCTTCATATGATCAATCAACTGCATTGAGTTTACAAGCAACACAGAAAGGAACAACCCAACACCAGGAAGCGAGGGCGAATAGCCCTTTTATGTGTCAACAACGGATGAGGCGCATCGACGAAGAGTCTGTCCTCCTTCCTCCTACACCTGGGGTTGAGATCCCTTAGTGCCGATGCGTAGACGACATCCTCTTGGTGCCCTACTCCTACTCCGATGTATATATATGAGACCGGCCGTGGAGCCAACACCGAGGCATCTACGTGGGATCGGTGTCTGCATGTGGAGGTACTCCAGGATGGATGTCGGTGTCCTTCTAGTCGATGGCACAGCATGGACGCCGCAATCAGCCTGCCGTCCATTCGTTCGCTTTAGCCATCAAGTGCACGTACCATCCTTTTTTTTTGAGGGAAACGGTAGGGAAGACCCCTACCTATTTTTTCATTTATTGTAAATATGAATAAAGTTACAACAGAGGTACAAGGCTTCCAAAGCCCAAAAGAAAACAAGAATAAAATTATAGCCTATTCTCACACCACACAGAAAGGGGATCTGCAATGCTCTTCTTAGCTTTGATGCAAACCAAACTAAGATCATTCTTTATAGCAGCAGTCCAGGAACTGATAGTAGTCTATTTGTTATCAAAAATAATTCCATTCCTTTGTTTCCAAATGGTCCAGCAGCCCGAAATAAAAATTTCTTTGAAGATTCTGTTACCAAAGTCTGTTCTGGCTTGTATCAGCATATCAAGAGGTTGGAGATTGAGGTCCCAAAATATGCCAATAGAATTCCAGCAAGCTAAGCTGAAAGAGCACTGAAAGAAAAGATGAAGACAAGTTTCTTCAATCCCTTGTTGGCATAAGACACAATTGTAATCCGGGAGAAATTTTCTTTTCCTTCTCAAGATATTTCTAGTGCTGAGTCTGTCCCTAAACAAAAGCCACATGAAGAATTTTTGTTTGCCAAGGTTTCCAGATTTCCACATCCATTTAAAAATAGGAGAAGCTTGTACTGATCCTTGTATTGCTTTGTAGGCCGCTTTACAGGAGTAGGATATCCCCCAGGAGTAGAATATGTGAAATAGTTTCATGATGTCTTTCCACCAAAAAGAGCCACAGGGATTTCTTTGGTGAGGAGGGATGCTGTCATTGTGATGCAGTTTGTTCCAGGTGAGAGAAACCCAAGGTGTGTCAACATGATTGTAAAATTTATCCAAGAACTTCAATAGTAGAGCATTATTCTGACTCTCAATATTTATAATCCCAAGTCCTCCTTCCTCTTTTGATCTGCACATGGGTTCCCATGCAACTAGACAAGAGCCTTTTCTATTTATATCCCCTTTACTCCAAATGCAGTGCTTTCTAAATCTATCAATCTGGTGAATCACTCCAGGGGGAATAACCAAAGAACTCATGTAATAAGAAGGTAAGGCTGAGAGAACATAATTTACCATGATGAGTCTGCCTTGATATGATAGAAACTTACTGACTCCTGCCAATCTTCTTTCCATTCTTGAAACCAGAGGAGTGAAGTCCTGGACTGAAGGTCTGGTAGTTCCCAAAGGCAGGCCCAAATAAGTGAATGGCATGCCCCCAATCTGACAACCAAAGGTAGAGGCAAGGTGCTGCATTTTTTCAGTAGAGACATTAATAGGGACAAGGAAGCTTTTCTGAAAATTAACTCTTAGGCCAGTGGAATCAGAGAAAGATCTAAGAAGGCCTTTGAGAGTGAAGAGTTGCTTTGCATCAGCTTGTAGAATAAGTAAGGTGTCATCTGCGTATTGGGCAATAGGGAAGAAATCTTCAAACTCATTGGACAAAGGGTGATTGAGCACTCCACTATTCCAAGCTTTGTTGATGATTGTTTGAAGTAGGTCTGCTGCCAAAACAAAAAGCAATGGAGATAGGGGATCACCTTGTCTAACTCCTCTTTTACAGATAAAGGACTTGCCAGGTTTACCATTTAGTAGGACTGAGGAATGACCAGAGGTAAGTATTGACTGAGCCTAAAGTAACCAGCTTGTTGGGAACCCTTTCTATTTCATGATTTGTAAAATAGCCTGGTGCTCAACTTTGTCAAAAGCTTTCTCAAAATCGAGTTTTAAGATGACTATTTCTTTCTTTGAGTGATGACAAAGGTGAAGAAATTGAAAAGCCCATGCTAGACAATCCTGAATAGTTCTACCTTTAATAAAGCCGTACTGATTAGGATGAATAATTCTGGTAATGACTGATTGCAATCTGATTGACAGGAGCTTAGTTATGCATTTAACTGAGTAATTTAGTAATGAAATGGGTCTATAATCATCAATTGTTTCTGGATTATCCTTTTTGGAATAAGGGCAATGTGTGAGTAATTGATGCTGGTAAGGTCAGTACCTTTTTCAAAGAAATCTCTGAACAATCTTAGGAAGTCATTTTTGATAATGTTCCAGCACTTCCTTATAAAGAGACCATTAAAACCATCCGGTCCAGGAGCATGATCCTGAGGAATGCTTTTGATAACTGCCAGAAATTCTTCTTCTAAGAAAGTGTCAGCCAAGGAGTTGAGATCATGTTGTACAAGAAGAGCAGACAAGTCATAAAAGATATCAGTGAAATCAGAAATACCCATCCTATTTTTATAAGCTTCCCATAAAATTCCAGCCTTCTGTTCATGGTTTGTAACAATAACATCACCCGGAATGGAGAGACATGCTATATTATTTTTCCGGTGTGAGAGAGTAGCCATAGCCTGAAAGAAACTGCTATTTTCATCACCCAATTTCACCCATCTGACAGTATTTCTCTGTTTCCAATAAATTCTTTTTCTCTCTAGTAAGTTTGCAATATGATTTTTGGTTAGCTGTCTCAAAATCTTCTCAAGATTAGATAGGTTCCTTTGTTCTTCCAGCCCATCAAGCAGAAGCAAAACCCAATTACAATTATGCAGAAGCTTGTTGAAATCAAGCAGTCCTTTTCTCCACTGTTTCAGCCCTTGTCTGACCTGTTTGAACTTATAAGAAAGAGTTTTAGCTGCATTAGCAAAATATGGTGTACTATTCCAATGAAGGTCCACAATCTTTAAGAAATCAGCATGCTCTGCCCAATGGTTTTCAAATCTGAATGTGTTAGCTTTGGGAATGGAGGTACCAAAAGAAACCACAAATGGGTGATGATCAGAAATCGGCCTGGAGAGATGTTGGACAGTAGTATCTAGATACCTGTGACTCCAAGTCGGTGTACAGAATGCCCAGTCCAGCTTTACTAAAACAGGATCATCCTGCATGTTGCTCCATGTAAAGGTCCTTCCATTGAAAGGAATTTCCACAAGCTCAAGGTCAGAAATCAAATCATTAAACATTTCCATGTCATTTACATCACCTCCCGGTTTGTTTCTGTCAGCACTTGACCTGTAGAGGTTGAAATCACCTGCCAACAGCCAATCTTCAAAGGTGCTAGAATCAAAATTCATTAGCCAGGTAATAAAAGCATATTTTCCTGCTGAGTGAGAAGGGCCATATATGTTGCTGACAAAGAAAGTGCTGTTGTCCAAATTACTATAGAATTTGACTGTGATACAATAGTTATTGGTCTGAACAACTGTGCCTGTATACAAGTTGCTGTTCCAAATGGTTACTAGGCCACCCGAGGCTCCTACTAAAGGAGAGAAAGCCAAATCATTTAGGTGCCTAGGACAGAATTTTTTGATGTACATGCTGTCAAAGAACTCCCTCTTAGTTTCCTGAAGGCAGAGAATCTAACAAGAACTTTCATTGATCTTAGTTCTTATTCCATCCCATTTTTCTTGTGAGTTTATGCCTCTAATATTCCAAACCAAAATATTGCATTGTCTGTTGTTATTCATGTAAACCAATGCGTAAAGGGAACATAGTGAGACTAAAACCGCAGGAATTAGCCCAAAGGGAACAGAGCCAGTGATACAATAAGTAACCAATAAAAGGCAAGCTTCTGAACGAAAATAAGAGTAGGTTCAAGACAACAAAGACTTGAACAATCAGTAACCAAAGCCAGCATGCAGGCTGGGACCAAATTCTTAGGCAAAAGATAAGATGAACCCCGCACGCAGGCTGGGGGAGATAGCTAAACTGACTGATAGTTCTGAAAAGAGGAAAAAACAATGGGAGCCCTGCCATGAACATAGGCAGGGGAAGGACAAACATAGACTTTTCACTTATCATTGATGTCCTTGGCAAGAATTGAGGCGGACACATCTCTAGGATGTATCTGGAGGAAGTCGGTGGCGATGCCCTGAACCACTTCAAGTGGAAGATGAGGGGCAGGAGCGGGAGATGCAGTGGCTTCAGTCATCGTGGCTGGAGTGATTGCTAGTGGTGGCTCAGGGACAGTCTTTTTTCCTTTCAGTGGAGACTTGAAGCCCTTTTGTTTGATTGCATACCTCCTGCTACGCCTGAGTAAGCGCTCATCCACCTCTGCTGCAGAGCGAATGGCCTTCCTCTTCCTTGGGACAAACTGAGTGGCATCAATCTCCAGAATGTCATCGTCATCAAGTTCTTCTAGATCAGCTCGCAGAGGTGGGTGATCCTGGTCAAGAGGTGGGATGATCAGGGCCAACCAAGCCAAAGAGAGGAAGTCACAGAAATAGGGAGGGATTTCCATGTCGGGGTCAATGTCCAAAGAGTTAAGGAAAGAGAAAATACTGATCATGGGGAACTTGGGGATGGATTGAGTTACCTTGATCAAACCAGCAGTAACACTAGGACCATTTGTATCGGCCGAGGCAAGAGCAAGCACTTGATTATCAAAGGTAACATTGTCAACAAGTACAGCGACTGATCTGATCCTTGGCTGAGGTGGCTCCACTATTGGCAAGTTCTCAAAGAAAGAAGCTTCCATCTGATCACCCAACGGGATGTATCTATCCTCAAAAACAGCTGTATGAATAACTTCAGCAGTACCTGCAACAACCTCAGGGTTTTCAGCAGCAACCTGATAAACTTGCTGAATAAGTTGCTGGTTCCTTTGGTCATGTCCATGATCGACAGCCATGTTAGATCCTCCCACTCCCGAGTTGATAGGACTGGCACCAGAGTTGGCAGGAGGAATGGGCCCTTCCCAACGCGGAGCCGAACGAGGGATAGGATGCAGAGGACCAACTGTAATATAAGCATCTTCATCTGGTAATTCCTGCACATTGCCCCTTTTGAGAGCATAACATGGCACAGTCCAAGATTTTCCAGTAGGAGGCAACCCAACATTAACCTTGACAGAAGCAGGGATCTTACTATCATCATTGAGACATCCTTGATCTTACCAGATCGCATCTGGCGGCTGCCTCGCAGATGTTGCAACCACGTGCAGTTTTGTCGTACGGAAATGCAGGACTGCAGGGCTTCCTCGTAGACGTTGCTAGCTTGATCGGCTTGCTAGCTTGCTTGGCCCGGTGACCGTAAGTCAGCTGCCGCCGTCGGCCAGTGCCATCGTGAGGCGGCGTCTTTTTTTCCTCGGCTAGAACGTCTTCTCGGGCAGGTGAATGATCCCATCTGGCTCATAAAAGGGAAAATAATGTATTATCTTTTGCTTCTCTCCTGCGTATATGTTAAAATAATATATTTTATTTCTTAATCTTTCTTTTTATATCTAATAATGGCAAAGGTGGGTAATTTTTGAGAAAACAATGTAGATCTAATGGTTACAGATTGTGGGATATATAGATTGATGGCTAGATGTTTCTGATTAATGTGTGAATTTTTAGGATTTATCTTTTTTCTTAGCGCATCTGAGGAGGATTAACGTGGAGCTTTTCATTGGAGCCTCCAATTAGTAATAAATATATTGAAATTCTATTAAATTTGTTTTATTGTAGTGCTAGCATTAGACAGAAACACTCAGACAGGTGGAAAGGAAAAAAAAGAATATTATAAAGAAAAATGTAACAAATCAGTGAAGACACAGTAGCAACGGCACACCAAAAGTTTTGCAGATTCTTAAACAGTTTACAAGAGCCTAAAGCAAGTTAATTGATTTAACATAAACTAATTTGCCTAGCCAAAAAGATTTATGGGTGTGGTCAACAAAAAAGAGTGCCACAGGACAACAAATTACTAACAAAGATAAGCATTTGACAGTAGCTGTACACTACAGATTTTCACTAATTACTTAAGAACCTTATAATCATGAATAATCTCATAAGCTTTCACAAAGAAGATAGAAGTACCTGGAAGTTTCTGTGGATGAGTGTAGACATATGCCTTCATCTTCGTGGACACTGTACATTCAAAGTCAAAGCATTTCAGAACCAAACTGTTGAACCGAAATGCAATGAATATTACTACTGAAGTGTAGCTACACATGATAGGCCTCCATTCTCTCATCATACAAATAATTCCCAATGCAAATTTCCTAAGAAACATTCTACGAACAAATGGAAGGCAACATTCTTGACAAAGATTTTATTTCCAAATAAACATAAAAAAATAGCTAGCAGCTGGAGGAGGATGGGGAGGGAACCGAGTCAGCTCACCCCCGCCGGGGAGCTCATTCGTCTTGGGGGCAGAGCCCGCTCCGCGGGGAAGAAGAAGACCTAGGTCAGAACCGCGCAGCGGCGGCCATGAAACCCTAGCTGCGCCGCCGCGTGCTCCGCGTCAGCAATGCCGCCGAGTCTACCGCAACGCCGCGCCCCTGGCTCTAGCCAGCACCGCCGTCCACGCCCCTAATCCTGGACGTGCGCCCAGTGTTGGCGCTCCTTATTCTGATCCACCAGCTGAGTATTTTTCATCGGGCTAGTGACCTCCTCCCCATCTTTCTTCTTTTCGTCCTCCCTATTCCACCATCTCCCTTCTCTAACTCCTTCCTCCACGAAGGACCATCTGATCTCGACTTGCCCCCATCACTCCCTGAACTCCAGGAGCTGGAGCCTCCTGACCTCCGACTGCATGATCCTCGACTCCTAGTGCTTGACAGTTAAAGGTCGGCGAGGTGGCATGTACCTCAACTCCCGGCCATAGGGCACCGATTCGTTCTTGCTTAGCTTCCTCGAACAAACTTTGTCAACAAGGCCAATGAGGCCATAGGTGAAGTAGAACTCCGGCAGGTGCTCGTAAGTGATCGGGCACCAGCGCCCTCCCTTCTCCACTCCCAAGTCCGCCATAATGCCATGACGAAGAGGTTTGTGAATGTCCAGCCTGATCTTGATCCGCAAAGCCCATCCCATCGCCGAGCCATCACCATCCGCTGCCACCTCTAGGAACATGCCAACATCATCGCTGATGACCTCCGCCGCCCCCCGATTCATACGCCCCAGGGGAAGCCGCTCCACATGAAACCAGATGGGAACGGTGGCGAAGTCAAAATCCTCCACAACCTTAGATCCATCAAACTCCTCGATCACTAGGGCTTCCTTCGAGATCATCCATGGACCCTCGTCCACCGTCTTCCTCAACCCCGATGCCTGATTGAAGGTTATCAGGAAGATGTTATCTCCCATGTCCTTACAGGAAACACCCTTCACCGGGCACCAGATCCATCCAACTGACTACTCGATGACCTTAGGGTTGAGGTTCTTTTCCGACAACAACTTGGCCACTGCCCGGGGACGATGATCCACCTCCTTCACCTTTCCCTCGTCACGGTCTGCCCCGATCTTGAGGGTCTTCTTCGCCTCCTATGAAAGCTTCAGGTGCCCCATCAACCCCTCGATGCCCTCTATTGGCACCAAGACAACAATGGACAGAAACCGATCTGATCCAGCACTCGGCATTTCGGCGACAGGGTGAACACAGGGTGCACGGCCAGCATAACTAGGGTTAAGGAAGACGGGGTGGACACGGGTGGAAAACAGCGATTTGGAGATCAGGAGATCGACGTAAACAGGAGCCTACACACACGAAATCCCAGGCAAAAACTCGCCAGGGAATTGGGGGGAGGGGAAGGAAATTGACCGGAGCGAACGCCGCCGAGAAACCGCTCGAGTCGCCTAGAAAACCCTTGGCGCCGAGAAAGGACCGTCCTTAGCTCGTTTTCTCAGCTGTTTATCTTTCTCCATAAGGGGCAAACGCTTTTATTTTACAAGGTTTTACATCATGATAATACGAGGCCATGGAAAAAAAAATGATTTCCTGCCTCTACATAACCAAGATACTCACATCCCTACTGCTTTATATTTGGAGCTCCCATGATAAAGTTGTCTCGGTGTTGAGTCTTTATCTTTATATTTATAGTAAGTGCTTCGATGAGTGACCGAACAAGGAAAATTTTATTACAATCTGTAGATATGAGCATGTAGAGGAGAAATTTAGCTTCTCTAAAACCTCACCAAGAAATTCATATTTTGAGCAAGACGAGACAAATTGATCAATCAGACTATAGTCTAAGAATGTTCTTGATATTCACCACCTAAGATCCTCCGTAGACCAGAGAACATCCATCAATTTCTAGCTGGGGAATTGAGAACAAAGGATTATTCTCCTAGTGTTTGCCGCTGCACAAGCAGAACTGGCTGAAACCCGCCCTCGAGAAAAGCTCCGCCGAGTTGAACTATAGCGCATTTTATTAATGGGGACTTGTACTGCTGTATTCTCTTCTTTGTCCTCGCCAAAAGAATGATGGACTTTTTCTCACCACAAGGTAGGCATGCGGCATGTTCGGTGTGGATATTTGCGGCTAAGAAGCAAAAAGGCCCATGATACTCTATTATTCACCTTAAATACAGCTGGCTACACCATTAAATTAGTACGTCATCACTTACCTGCATTCCCCCAGGATTCTTAACATCAAAACCAATGCATTGACTAGTTGAGTAGTGATAGTTTTTTTGCTAGGAGTGTATATATATGCTTGCTTTCACTCAAGTGATTTCCAAACTCGATCCCAACAAACCTGCTCGCTCAATCTGCTTTTTCAACGCAAAAACTTACACCAGATAAGAAGCAATTGCGCCTTCACAAATGACTCTCTCTGTTGTCCTCCTAGTCCTCAGCCTCCTACCCGCCGTTATGGCAGCTCGTGGTATGTACGCGTGTACATGCACGAACTACATGTTGCATGGGGTGATGTCATTTGATTAAGCTTTTGCTAAAAGTTGTTTAAAGTGTTTTCAACATTATATTTGTAGCCTAAATGTCCTTACCTCGTTCTCAACCATGCAGAGTCAGTATCCCTTGGGACATATGGTGTTTGCGGTGGCAAACAACTGAGCGGCAATTTTCATGGGCCATGCTTTTGGGATTTGAACGAAGATGACTGCTACCGTACATGCATTAGCGAAAGTAGCGACTACGTTGGTGGCGTCTGTGACTTTGTTCAGTGTTGGTGCCAAATCAGACCATGCAACCATCCAACTCGGCAATGATACAACGATCCCTGCCACAACAACCAAACCATCCCAAGCCCGGGTCTTATAATAATATATAACATACTATACTATACTCAGTGTACATATCGGCTCTTTACTTATGTTTTGTTTTGGACTCGCGGGTCAAAATAAATTTGTTTTTTCCTATGCAAATAACGTTAATGATGAATATTGGCATGTTAGGAAAAACATAGGACCTCTGTGGAAATGAAAAATGGATTTCTCCATTGCGTAAGTCATGCTGAGCCATGCAAATACATATATAGATCGCCCAATCTAGATTTAGATAAGAGAGTTAGGCTAATTATGAAATCTATACCAAGGAAAAAAAAACAGATATTCTGGTTTTTATCATTAGAATTAGGTTTTGAGGGTTTGAAACCACTGTAGTGGCCCACCAACTCTAAAGCAAATCCAAGGTGTTCTTGCCGCGATGGTGTCCCTCCTAGGTGTGGCATCATTGTCTCCTGTGAAATTGGACCATGTAATTTTTGAAAACCGGAGCATCCAGTTTTACGTGGCAGCGCTGCAAGTTACCCCCATTCGTGTTGCATGTTTAACTGTCTCATATTTTGGCATGATCCAAATTTAAGACAACTCATTTTTCCGATAGCGTTAGGTTACAAAAATACCTATCAGTTGTTATGTATGGTTATAATTCTAAGAAACGCGAAGTTCACCACTAGAATTGTAACAAACTAGTTTTAATTTTTGAATGAATTTTATTTTTTATAAACATTTTTTAGTTAAGAACAAATTGCATTGTTGGTCCTCAATCGTTTAGTGGATTCCTGTTTGGGTCCCAAAAAAATACTTCCATCCAAGTCATGCAATTTGACTGTCCACAACGTGTGTTGTGTTGTTACCGGTGCTTGGAGAGGAGAGAGAGCCTCCAAGCACCAGTGCCACACATTGCAGCCTGTGCCGAGATAGGAGAAATTTTAGGCACCGGATCACCTAGAAGCACCGGTGCTTCAACAATAGAAAAATGGAAAGTATTCCAGGCGGCCCATGCTCATGGCTCTGCAATGCCTGTAGGCGCCGGCGTGGATGGGACGAGGCGGCGGACCCTGTGTAAGCGTCACCGACTAACATGAAGAGGAGCAGAGCGTTGGAAGACTGTGGCCGGTGTCGAGAATGACAGCTGCAGCTAGCTTACTTCTATTGTGAGGGAAAGGTATACATGTAATACAAGTAGAGTTGTGTTTCAACGTGACTTCCCTCTCGGTCACCCTCTCCTGCTTATCTCACTCACTGGTGGGCTTCTCATTACATGAAATGAAGGCCCACTCTGGCCTAGTGAAGCACACACTCTTGGTCCGCCTTCAGATTGACTTGGCCTGCCAAGCTCACTCTTGGTCACCAGGGTGAGGGTCACTGACACCCCTGCCTCACCACCTCAGCGGTGGTGGTGGCACGTCATGGCTCCCATGGCGGTGGCCTCCATCCCGTGGGCATCCCTAGGCGAGCAGCGCCCTCCTACCCCTAGTGATGCCAACCCTGAACCAGCGATGACGGAGGAGCATGGCACGGAACAGCCAGAGCGCGGATCCGAGCGCATGGGGCACCCATGGCGGCGCGGCCTCCTCCCGTGGGTCGACGACTATGTAGCTCGACCATGGAGACGGTGCTGATGGAGCCCATGGAGACGTCGTCCTCCCACGCTGATGGAGCCCATGGAGTCGACTCCCTTCTACACCTCGACCAACCAAAGGCGGCGTCCATGTCACGATAGCAGAGGCGGATCCACGTAGTCAAGGACTTAGCAGATGGCAGTGAGCAAAGATCATGATTGACAGAGGCGGAGGCGGAAGGGGAAAAGTTAGGGATGGGGATGAGGATGTACAGAAACCGGGTCCACACTGAGCGATCCCCACGCCGTGGAACGGAAGGTCCAAATTAAGTTTTTGAGCATCCATAACGTTGTGGATGGTCTTATATGCCCGGTGCACCAACATTATAGAACATCCCACGTGAGCTACTACAGCTGATGTGGACATGCCACCTTGCCTACTGAAAGTGTTATTTAGTTTGCAAAAACGCCCTCGTGAGGCCAAGCAGCATCACCCAAGGTGGCTAGCACGTGAGGTCGAGCAGCACCTCTGCCCTTGGTGTGGCTAGCGCTCAAGGCCGAGCAGTCGCTCTCACTATTGGCGGTTTGCTCACTAGGCGGAACTGCTGGGTATGTGCCTGTTCATTCCATGAACGGGGCACCACAGTTGGGTTGAAACAGGCTAGAGTGCTCGCAGTTTACTGCAAACCTGCGGTGCGAAGCAAAGCTGGCACTACCCCAGTTGTGCGCATCACTACCGGTTCAAAACCCCACATCACTACCAGATTTTGAACTGGCAGTGATGTCGTGTTGACGTTGAACCGGCAGTGACGTGGTTATTTCTGAATTCCCAGAAATAGGCAGAAAAAATATCAAAAAATAGCAAAAAAATATTCAAATCTAGGGAGGCCCCCACCGGCAAGCACCCACTCGTCTTTGTCGAAGTGGCAAGTCGCAGCATTTTTGGTTAAAAATTTGCATGCTACTCAGCCAGCTGGATTCCAACCCGTGACTCCTCGTGTGTACCATCTCTACCATTGCACCACACTTTCTCACATAATCAGCACCATGGGGAGGACAATGCACGGCCCAGCGATTCGCTGTCACAGCCAACAACACCTCGATGCGAAGATGACTCCTCACTTCTCGCAGGTCAGCGTCAACCCGCACGCTCGTTAGCTGCGCTCCAGCCGCCACGTCCCCACCACGATCCCATCCCGCACACCTCGCTCGATGGCGTTCGTGCTGGTGCTGCTGCCACACCAAAGGCTCGGCATCGTGTCCGTGCTTGGTTGCTCTTGCTCGTGTGTGCAACGACAGGCCACACCCATGGCGGGTAGCCGGCTAGCCGCTAGCCCAAGCATCAGCGAGCTGTCGGTTAACCCGGCAAGAAAATGAATGGCCGGCTGGCTCGATCGAGGGCACGCGGGTTCCGTGGAACCAATGCAACTCTCGGAGAAATTTAGCTGTTCTAAAACCTCAGCAATAAATTCATAATTTGAAGCAGACAAGACAAATTGATCAATCAGACTAATTACAAGAATGTTCGGGTAAATTATAGCGTGCCTAAGAACGTTGGGATGTTCGCCACATACAGTAATCCTCCTCCAGGCTGTTGACAGGCACAATTTCTATTAGAGGAATTGACTAAAACAATGGATTATTCTCCTAGTGCTTGCCATCGCACGAGCAGAACTAGCTGAAACACGCCTAGGACAAAAGCTGCTCAGAGTTGGACCTAACATGCGGTGACTTGGTACTCTATTTTCTTCTCTGTCCTCGCCACACAAGCCCACCCTATGAGACTCTATTATTGACCATAAATACAGCCGGCTGCAGCTCGTACACCATTGAATTACTACGTCATCTGTGACCTGCATGCTTCTAGCATTCTTAGCAGCAAATCCAATGGACTGGCTAGTTGATTAGTGATAGTTTCTTCGGTTAAGAGTATTTTTTTTTAAAGGGTTCGGTTAAGGGTATAGATATATATATGCTGAGTCTAACTCAAGTGGTTGCCAAACTCGACCGCAATAAATCTGCTCGCTCAGTCTTCTTCAATACACCAACTTCCACCACGTAAGAAGCAATGGCGCCTGCACGAATGACTCCCTCTGTCGTTCTCCTACTCCTCGTCCTTCTACCTATCGTCAAGGCAGCTCGTGGTATGTACGCATGTACATGGATAAACTATTTCTTGCCAGGGGCACTGTCTTTTGGTTAATCTTTTGCTAAAAGTTGTTTGATGTGCCTTCGAGATTATATTTGTAGCACAAATGTCCTTACCTCATTCTGAACCATGCAGATTCAGCATTCGTTGGAATATATGGTGTTTGCGGCACCAAACAACTGAGCGACATTTTTTTTGGGCCATGTATTCAGCATTTTAACGATATCGAGTGCAACGATAATTGCAAAGAGGAAAGCAGTGACTACATTGGCGGCATCTGTGACAAATTTCAATGCTGGTGCCAAAACAGACCATGCGACACTCCAACCCGGCAATGATACAATGATCCCCGCTGGAACAATGATCCAATCCATCCTAGCCCAGCACTAATAATAATATATAACATACTATACTTGGTGTATCTACCGGCTTTTTAGTTATGTTTTGTCGGACTTGCGGGTCAAAATAAATATGTATTTTCTTGTGCAAATAATGTTCATCATCAAAATTGGCATGTCATGAAAAAACACAGGACCTCTCTCGAAATGAAAATTGGATTTCTCCATTGCGTAGCTCATGTTAAGCCATCCGAATGAATATATAGATCCCTCAATTTAGATTTGTATAAGAGTGTTAGGTAAATTATGATATCTATACTAAGGGAAAAACTGGATATTCTGGTTTTTATCTTTAGAATCGGATATGAGCCGATTTTGAGCGTTTGAAAGCGCTCTAGATGGGCTAGCAATCCTAGAGCAAACTAACTTGTGCTTGTCACGGTACGGTCCCTCCTAGGTCAGTAATCATTGGTCTTTGTAAAGCTATGTAGTGAAATCGGACCATGTAATTTTGATTGTGTCTTGTGTTGGCATGATACAAATTTAAGCCAACTCACATTTTTGCGACTGCACTATAAAACAAAAATATCAATCATTTGCTGTTGTTTCTTTTGTTCTAATTCTAAGAAAGGCGAAGTTGACCTCTAGAATTGTAACAACCTAGTTTTAATTTTAGAATGATTTTAAATTTATAAACATTTTAGAGTTAAGAATAAATTGCATTGTCGGTCCTTAATTTTTAGTGGATTTCTATTTGGGTCCTCAAACTAAAACTGCTACCTCGTAAGTCATGCAATTATATGCCCTATGCAGCAGTAGTCCAAAACATGCCACGTGAATTAGTGCATTTGATGTGGACACCACCCTGGCAACTGGACGCGGGCTGTTGCATAGTTCGCAAAAGGGTCGGACTAGCGCTCGAACGTTCTACGTGAACGCCCATCGCTACGTACAGGGCTCGGCCCATTCCCCTCTCGCAGCATGCACGCACCGTTCGCGCCCACCCTGCGCGCTCTGCACGCACACGCCACACACGGATCCCCCGCTCCGCGCTGGAACAACACGAACCCGACACACACGGACGCCCCCTGCCCTGGGACACCCCCGCACGGCCCCTGCTTCGTTCGTCACTGGCACTCATGGACCATCTGCCGCCGGCACCCAACAAGACTGCCATGCATCGGAAACAAAAAAGAAGAAAACCAAAAAAACATGAGTGAAACAGATTAAAATGACCAAAACAAACATCAAGAACATAATTTTTGAAACAAAAACATTGAACCCCACTGCAACCACCCTAACACCCAGCGTCTCAAACAACCTTGAACCTTCACCCGAAACAAAAAATATGCACAAAAAGAAACAAAAACATTAGGGAAAAGAAACATTGCAACAATAATGAAAAATGCTACACGCATGCCCTTAACTTTGAAACAATACAAAAACTCAGTTGCAAACAAAAGGGGATCGAATTTGAAACACGAAAAAAGCAAACAAAAAAAAAAAGGAAAAGAAGCACACCGTGAGGAAACATTCAAACTGAAACAAATTAAAAGAAATAAAAGAAACAACATGAACATGAACTTTGAAAAAAAAACTAAAGCCCCCTACATCCCCTAACCTACTGCAACACGTGAAATAGGTTAAAAGAGAAAAAAACTAGAAAACAACATTAACAACGCCAAAATGACTTCTACAACACATCTTGGCGATGTGCTGCACTAAACAAACTGACCGCAATCAAACACCGGATCTAAAACACAGAAACATCACGAAGAATATGATGAAACACCATGGGGGTGTGTGCTGAACCCAATCAGACACGCGTGTTGAAACACCCCAGAAGAGATGATGGGGTAGAAGGGGGAGAAGGTGCTCCTGCTCGACGGAATCGTAGGCCCTCTCCGGAGTTGGGAGTGAAACAGGGAGAGGAGGGCAGGAGAGGAGATACCTACCTAGACCCCCTCCCCCTCCCCCGACCGGAGCTGGAAGCCGCCGCTACTAGCCGAAGAAGATGGAGGCCAGCTAGATCGATCCGCGTCCGCCCACCGGCAGATCCACCGTCATCGCGGCCGGTTGCGGAGCGTGCGAGGTGGAGGAGGCCCGGGGAGGGCGGAGGTGCCCGACATAAGCGGAGCCGCCCCTCACCCGCCGCCAAGGATACGGCGGATCCTGGGCCGGCGCCGCCAAATCCGGGGGGATCCAGGGCTGGCGCCGCCGGAACCCGCGCCGGCACCACCTCCCTGGCCGGCAAAGTCGAGAGGAACCCTAGCGGCGTTAGAAGAGAGGAGGAACTAGATCAGTGGGAGAGGGCAAGGAGGTCGCTGCTGACGAGCTGGTTGCGCGGGGCAGGGGGGATGTGGGGGGTATAAACCCGGTATACCACCATAGACAATTCCAGGGCAGCTCGGCAAGATGGCCCAGACCAGACAAGACCCGGCCCATTACCGACCAGGCTGGTGGGCCAGATCACAAGACGATGGCGTGGTCCGCAACCAACCAGGAGGTGGATCGCGCACAAGGATGCTTGTCCCGCAAGTAGACTTAGTCGGTTAGGTTAGATAGAGTCCTCCTAGGGCACGACATGATGTAACCGACCACCTCACGTGTACCTTTGGCTGCTCGGCTATATAAAGCGGCCAAGGACCCTCCTAGAACGCAGGCTATTCTCTGGTATCCTAGACCTAGAGAGCTTAGCACCTCATTGTACTCCGACACTTGATCATACAGCATAACACGAGAAGCAGGACGTAGGGTATTACGCTTCCGAGCGGCCTGAACCTGGGTAAACCTTGTTGTCCCTGGTTTGTCTTGTTTCTCAAACGTCTAGATCGCGGATCTTAACGTGCCCTTACTGATTCTCTACCACAGTGGGATACCCCGTGGTGGACTGCCGGTTATCCGTAATCGACAGTGGTGCGCCAGGTAGGGGGTGGCGTTTTCGATCTTAGATGGTTTCCTTCCCCGCTTCCATGAATCTCGAGGATAGCAGCGCCTTCACCTTCGGATCGGTCACCTGGACCACCAAGACGTCGGCGCCCACCTCCATGGGAGCAGCCGGGCCGGTCTCGGCACCGCCCGCAGGGCAAATGGTCCCAGCAAGGCCCACCGCGCGGATGGTCCCAGCACCAGCTGCTTATCTAGTCACAGCACCAACCGCCTCGCCGCCGGTCACAGCACCCGCCGCGCAGGATTCCCCATTGCCCTCGGCAACGGAGGACACAACGGATCTTCGAGCACTTGTAGATTGGCTCCCACGCTACCGCAGGAAGCTGATCGACAACTCAGATCTGATCGAGCTCATCGACCAACAGGTTCGCGGGTTGGCCGAGATAACGGAACTTGTTGAGGCCGCGCAGGAGTTGATTTGCGAGGGCCCAGACTTCTCCGATTTCACACCCGTCCGACCACGTCGACGAAGCTCTGCCCATCACAATGACTCAGATCTTGTCGTCAATAATCAGCCTGTCGCTCGACCAACTGGCCCCAGAACAGTCGGAAATCCTCGTTGGTTAGATCCCAACCAGGACCGTCGCTTGACTCTGACTAAGCATATCCAGCGCAGAGCAAACGTTCCTCCTCTCCCAAGGTTGAACGAATTTATCGATGCACGGCGAGATCTCTGAGCACCTACTCGGCAATACCGAGAGGGCCGCACTCCGCCAAGCAAGCTACCTGCAGCAGATCCACCTACTCCGCCGCATGACCCAACCGTTCTGTCCTTCGGATTGAACAATGCGGCATCGACATATGCAAGGGACATCCAGCAGCAGTTCGACACACTCCTAATTGAGGACATCGTCCCGAGGAGTCCCGTGCACGTGATCGGGATGGTGGAGATCCGAGAGCTTAGGGACGCATCTCAGGACACCGACCCGGCTACTCCGACTGTCTCAGATCTGCTCGCACAGCTGGAATATTCTCCTGGCTATACCGATTACATCTCCTCGGGAGACGACTACCCCATGGACACGGATCGGAACCCGGCCAATGAGGTCACTCCGTTCACTTCCGACTACCAGACGGAAACACCCAGCAGCGCGCTGGCCTTCCCCAAGTATCCGCCTGGTTTCGGACCAACAATCTTCATGGTCAGTGACGACCAACCTCCCGTACCAAACGAGACGGATGCTCAGCGGCAGGCAAGAGAAGATCGCAATGAAGATCGAGCTCGGCGACGCCTTGCCGAGCAGGGCCGCCCAGAGCCACGCCCCAACGGGGCGCCGGACCACGACACCGACCTTGGTGTTGTAACCTCAACCCCGAGTTTGAGGTGGTCGGCAACGCAGTTGTTCACGAGACTCCCAAGGCAAACATTGCCGTGGCCATGGAGAGGTTGAAGCAGCTCCCTCCCAAAACTCCTGGGCTCAACGAGATCCAAGAATTCCTCGCAGTGGCCGAGGACCAAGTGAACGACCTCCGTTCCATGGGTTCGATGGCTAGCTCATACCGATCTCGTCGTTCTCGGCAGAGCCAAAATCGGCGAGAGCGGCGAGTCGAAAGCGGAGGGAACAACACATCCCACAATGGCAGATACGCCTACGAAGACGGAGGGGATTACAACGATCATGTTGAGCACCCAGGCAAAGCTCCACGACGTGAGCGTCCTCAGAACAACCGTCAATGCCCCAATCGCCAGCGAAGCAACCAGGGCCGACGAGAGGACGAAGTGATCCAACCCGAACGATGGGACCTCCGAGAACGAATCAACGAGCGCCTCCGAGCACGCAGAAACATCGGTGGCATTCCACCTTTCTCCGAGGAACTTAAGGCAGTCATATGGCCTAAAAACTTTCGTACCTCAGAGATCCGGACATATGACGGCAAAGCAGATCTAGCACATTGGATCATGCTCTACGAGGTTGCCGTCCGAGTAGCTGGGGGCGACGAATACGTCATGGCGAACTATCTTCCCGTCGTGCTCGGCAATACAGTCACCACCTGGCTGCTCCGGCAACAACCCGGATCAATCCACAGCTGGGCATAGCTCCGCCAAATCTTCGTCGACCACTTTAAGTCTACTTGCGTCCAACTAGGGACCAAGTATGCGTTAAAGCAGGTCCGCCTTCGCCCAAAGGAGTCACTACGCCAGTACACTCGGTGTTTTTCGAACGCATGGAACCGTGTGCCTGAGATCTCTTAGGAGACCGCCGTCGAAGCATTCATCAACGTCCTAGTCCAACCACGCGGCCGGGACCTCCAAAAGGCTCTTCTCCTGAAGCAGCTGAAGACCATGGAGGAACTGCTCACCATCGCGCACGACTACTTGCTCCTGGACGATGGCCTAAACCAAGGCGGTGATGGCCCATCAAACCGCAACTTCCGTCGAGACAATTCCGACGACGAAAGCAATGCCGACCGACCACCACGTCGCCAAGATGAGCGTTGCAACAACCAGCATTTCAACCGCGGACCTGGTCCCCGAGACGGAGAACGCAATTTCAGGCGTCGGGGCCAGGATAGCTACGGCGGTGGCAAGCACAACCGAAACCGCAACGATGATACCGTCAACGCGGTCAAGGGGCAGAAGCCAGTCGGAGATGAAGTGCTCGACAAAATCTTCGCCCAGGGTTGTCCTCGACATCTGTTGACGGTCGTTAACTCATAAAATTAACCGTCAACTTAGCATGCAAATGGACCTATTTATAAATACTTGATAGATATAGGGTTACCACCGACGGAATTCCACGAGTTTTGGTGAATATCTATTTCGCGGGGTGACAGTGAAAACCAACCAAGATGGCCCACATGTCGGGTTTACATAGAGATAAAGACCGAACGGGTAAAATTGTATAATCTAGAAGACTCCGAAAGGCAAACCCTGGAAGCCGGGCCCACACACCGTGTGGCGGTCGGCCGACCGGGGAAGGGGAGTCGGCCGACTCCCCATCTCCACCAATCGGGTGGAGTCTCGCGGATCCCGCCTCCACCGACTTTGAAGATTAATAATTATCGTCCATTTAGGTCGGTTTGATCCGAGGGCATGTCGTTAATCCTAGGGGGCTATATAAGCGAGCCCCCGGCCCCCGGGTGAAACCCTAATTCATTCTCCAATTCATTCAAGACTTCAATCCGAGAGAGAGTTAGATAGAGAAGGGTCCCTCGAATGGATCTATCTCTATAGGGTATTAGTATCAAGAGAGATTGAGAGAGTATAGAGTGGAGGTAGATTTGGAGGAAGCCCGGCTGTCGGTGTCTCCTCTCCGGTGTATCTGCGGGATCAAGTCTCCTAACCCGAGGCTTGGTTTCGAATCATTCGGCAATTCAACTTCTAATACTAGTAAGTTCGTTGTTATTATTGTTCTTTGGTTTACAAGTTTACTTTATTCGCATCGCGTTGGGAATAGAGTAATCGTTCTTTAGCATAAGCGTGGTGCTTAGGCTAGGTTCACTTGTAGATGCTCCCTATTCGGCCGGAACCGTGGTAGTAGTGAGGGAAGTGACAATCCCTTTATTACCTTTGTAATCCACTTCCCGTTGGTAGGTAAGGTAGGTCCTTTGTGCCCGGTTTAGCATCCTTTGTGGTGTCTATTCCTCGGGTACCCCCTTAGAACAATAGTCTCAAAGCTTGCCATAGGTTGGAAGAAGGGCGACGAAGGAGTTCTCTCTATATCGCTTAATTCTCACTTGACTAGCAGCCCGGGGTAGTAGTAAAGATCGGGTTAGTCTATTGCACGTTTTCTCTTAGCGGATAAAAACAAATACGATACTCGGGACTTATCTCCCGGGTGAAGTGCTCACCGATATCCGTGCGCTTGCGGATTATTTCTCTTTGATTCTTTCGTGTGCGTATCTAGTGTCAACAAGCATTTTACGCGCCGTTGCGGGGGAGAAAGACGGTCTGCTTAGATAACCTAAATCTTGCTCTACCTTGTACCTATACTTTTATCTTTTTCTTGCACTTTACTTTTCCGTACATTTTATCTTTTTCTATCCTTATGGATAACTCAAATTCCATTCCTATCTTTCAATTTTCTGCACCCACGGAGACCAGCCTAGTGCCACATGAGTCATCACAACCTATCCAAATACCTAGCTATAGGCTGAGTCCGCGGTTGATTGCATTGGTCCAAAGCCTATCCTTTTCAGGAGAAGGAGACGAAAACCCTTACCTTCACATTAGAGACTTTGAGCAAACATGTGACTGTCTTCGCATAGAGGGCATGTCCGACAAAACCCTCCATTGGAAGCTATTTCCTTTCTCGTTAAAGGGAAAAGCTAGACAATGGTATGATAAAGCCGTAGGTAAGCAACAAGGAGATTGGGGGTCCTTACGCTCCAACTTTTGCCTAGATTTTTATCCCATCTCCCAAATCGTCGACCTTAGAGTCAAGGTTCGACTATTAAGCAAGAACCCGAAGAATCTTTGGCCTCATCATGGAATCGTTTTACTACACTTTTAGCATCGGGCCCGGACCTTAGTCTACCGGATCCCATTCTTTTACAACACTTTTATAAAGGTCTCGAGTAGAGACAGTAGAATATTGCTCGACACAACTTCGGGAGGATCATTCTTGCATATCTCTCGCGAGAAAGCAAGATCAATCCTAGACCAAATCCTATCCAGTGAATTATACTACCTCCTAGAAGTAGAACCTCAAGTAGCTGAAGACAAACCTTTGCCGAGATACACCATCCACCTCGGCTAATCCATGTCTTGAGCAAGACAAGGAAGACATTCCACTTCCCGATTTTATGCTAGATATTGAACCTGATCTGTTCTCCGATTTTGGAAACATCTTCAACTATCACAAGGTGAAGAAGCCACAAGGCAAATATCACCCAATAAAGCCATGCAATATTGATGAGGATATTCCAACAGGAAAAACCTCAAGAGAGTTAGTGTCTGTCATGAGCAATGAGTGGTTAGAAGAGTCGAGCTTTCCTCCGAAATAATTCGTTTGGATTCATCTTCTCTTCCCATTCATTGCATGATTAACAATGATTGCATAGACGCTCTCTACAATCCAGTTGTGTGTATAAATATCATGTCTACCACACTAGCAAAATATTTGCAAAGAAACATGACATTGACCCCAACGGTGAAGTTCATAAGAAATCTTTCAAGACAAATTCTTCCTTGTTTAGGAATCCTACATGTCCTACCACTCCGGGTAGAAGGAACCCCGTCCACTTGAGCTTTTATGTCTTTGACATAGGGGATTTCCACTGTTGATAGGACAACCATTTAGAAGACTTCTTTATGAAGGACAAACTGGGAAGCTTAACATTTGTTTAGGCAAGAAACTTCAGTTTCCAATGTCCATTTTACACTCTTTAAATGCTATGACCGAGCCCCATCCACATTATGATCCATTGGAGGAATTTAGAGCAGCCTCTCTAGAATTCCTAGTAAAGCCAGAATTAGAAGATGAAGCTAGATTCTTCATAGAAGAAGAAGCTGACCCTTCTGAGAATGAACCATTAGACGAGTTTACCCTACCATCTAGGCCTCCTATTGAGTTCAAACCTTTACCAGCCGGTCTTAGATATGCCTTTCTAGGAAATGATCCAGACACTCCTGTCATCATAAGTGATACTCTCACTCGGGAGCGAGACTTTTCGCTTAATGGCTGTCCTAGAAAAACATAAAAAAGCTTTTGGCTACTCACTCCGGGACCTCAAAGGAATTAGTCCCGCCCTTTGTACCCATCGCATTCCCACGGATCCCGATATTCCACCATCCGAGAGAACCCCAACGTAGGCTCAATAATGCGATGAGGGAAGTTGTTAAGAAAGAAGTTTTAAAACCGTTGCACGCCGGGATTATTTACCCCGTGCCACACGGTGAGTGGGTCAGCCCTTTGTCCAAGTTGTGCCTAAAAAGGGAGGCATGACTTTGTCCAAAATGAGAAGAATGAGTTAATCCCACAAAGAACCGTCACGGGATGGCGAATGTGCATAGATTATAGAAAGCTTAATAAGGCAACAAGAAAGGATCACTTTCCTTTGCCTTTCATTGATGAGATGCTTGAGCGATTAGCCAACCATTCTTACTTTTGCTTCCTTGATGGATATTCGGATATCATCAAATTCCTATCCATCCTAATGATCAAAACAAAACGACCTTTACATGCCCTTATGGAACCTTTGCTTATCGTAGGATGTCTTTTGGGTTATGTAATGCACCGGCTTCTTTTCAAAGATGTATGATGTCTATATTTTCGATATGATTGAAAAGATTATGGAAGTTTTCATGGATGATTTTTCGTTTATGGAAAAACTTTTGATGAGTGCCTTGAAAACATAGATCGAGTTTTGCAAAGATGTGAGGAAAAACACTTAGTCCTTAATTGGGAAAAGTGTCATTTCATGGTTAGAGAAGGAATAGTGCTAGGACACTTAGTGTCCGAAAGAGGCATCGAGGTAGATAGAGCCAAAATAGAAGTTATTGAACAACGCCTCCTCCTATCAATGTGAAAGGAATTAGAAGTTTCCTTGGTCATGCTTGGTTTTTATCGTAGATTCATAAAAGATTTCTCTTACATCGCTAGACCTCTTACCCGCTTATTGGCTAAGGATGTTCCTTTTGACTTTGATGATGCCTGCTTACAATCATTTGAGATCCTTAAGAAAGCGCTCATCTCTGCTCCAATCATTCAACCCCCTGATTGGACTTTACCTTTTGAAATTATGTGTGATGCAAGTGACTACGCTTGTAGGAGCGGTGTTAGGACAGACTAAGGATAAGAAGCATCATGCAATAGCTTACGCTAGCAAAACTTTGACTGGACCTCGGCTTAATTATGCTACCACTTTGAAAAAAAAGCTCCTAGCTTTGTTGTCTTTGCTATTGATAAGTTTAGATCCTACTTAGTGGGTGCCAAAGTGATTGTTTACACCGATCATGCCGCTTTAAAATATTTGCTCACTAAGAAAGATGCTAAACCTCGTTTGATAAGATGGATTTTATTACTCCAAGAATTTGATCTAGAAATAAAAGATAAAAAGGGAGTAGAAAACTCGTTGCCGATCACTTGTCTAGAATGCGGTTGAGAAACCACAGGAACTACCCATCGACGACGCACTCCGGACGACATGCTCTATGGAATCAACGAGATCGACCCCCGGTATGCGAGATATTGTTAATTTTATGGTTACGGGTTACGTACCACCGGAGGCAACAAAAGGAAACTTATCCAGGAGAGTCGTACTCACATATGGGATGAGCCCTACCTCTTCCGAGTGTGCTCGATGGCCTCGCTCGAGAAGATGTGTGCCCACTGAAGAAGGAATCAAAATCATTGAACGATGCCACTCATCACCATATGGAGGCCATTATGGGGTGTTACGTACACATGCGAAGATTTGGCAATGCGGATTTTTCGGCCAACAATGTATGAAGACACAAAAGATTTCATTCGGAGATGCGGTCCTTGTCAAAGACATGGCAACATTAACTCAAGAGATGCCATGCCACTTATCAACAACCTTCAGATCGAGCTCTTTGATGTTTGGGGAGTTGATTTCATGGGACCATTTCCACCGTCGAAGAAATGTGAATACATCCTCGTAGCAGTGGACTATGTGTCCAAATGGGTCGAAGCTCTGCCATGCAAAAAGGCAGATAGTTCAAGCTCCAAGAAGATGTTCGAAGAAATAATATTCCCAAGATTTGGAGTCCCAAGGATAGTCATAAGTGATGGAGGATCACATTTCATCGACAAGCGTTTTGAGCAATACTTATTGAAGCATGGAGTACGCCATAATGTTGCTACTCCGTATCATCCTCGACAAGTGGCCAAGCGAGACATCAAATAAGCAAATCAAGAATATTCTTCGAAGAAGACAGTGAATGAAATGGGAACTGCATGGAAGGACAAGCTTCCGATGCACTATGGGCATATCGAACAGCATACAAGACACCTATTGGGATGTCACCATATCAACTAGTCTATGGAAAGACTCGCCACTTACCGGTAGAGCTGGAATTCAAAGCTCACCGGGCCATCAAGAAGTGGAATATGGATCTAGAAGCGACGGGAGAGAAGAGGAAGATGCAAATCTCTCGAATTAGAAGAATGGAGAGAGAAAGCCTATCACAATGCCAAGATATACAAAGAAAGAGTGAAAAGATGGCACGACAAGAGAATCAAGATCAAGGAGTTCACACCCGGAGACAAGGTATTACTTTTTAATTCCGGGGTTAAACTCTTCGGGCAAGGAAAGCTTCGAAGCAAATGGGAAGGACCGTTCGAAGTAGTAAGCTCATCATCGCATGGAGCCGTTACGCTTCGCAACAACGAAGGTACGATATTCAAGGTAAATGGTCAACGCCTTAAAATATTTTTAGAGCCCATTGAGGAAATAGGTGAAATAGATGAATTAAACTTCTTTCTCAATTAGGTAGTTGGGCCCGACCTTTTTACTTTTCGTTTTTCGGGGTCCGGGTATTTTTCCGAACGACAAAAATATGCTAATTAGGTTGTGAAAAGCCCCGGCGGGGGAGTCCACACGCCGAGTCGGCCGACCCATAGGGAGTCGGCCGACTCATGGACTCCCCATTCACCGCCAGCTTTTGCATTCGTGATCCTTCCATACTCTTCCTTCAGGAATTTTTGCCGATTAGGGTTTTTGAGATCACGTTGACACGTTATTCCTTCGGAGATTCCCTTTAGATGCCCTTTAGATGCCTCTCCATCCCCCCTATATAAAGAAGCCCAGCCTCAAGCCAACCTCATTCCATCTAAAGCCTCCTCCTCCTAGCATCAAGCTTGCTACGCAGCAATGGCGAAGTCAGAGCCAGAGAATTTAGATAGGAGATTGATCCGCTTCGGGATTGATCTCAACACCATCCCAAGAGAAGAGCACGAGAGCAAGGCCATCGTCCTTGCTAAACCCAAACCCCTAGCCTCTATTCCTCCAAAGCCTCAAGCTTACGAGTCATAGCTACTTCGCTCAACCATTCATCGCTGCACCCAAACCTTTGCTCCTAGATGGACCTCCACCAAAGGGTCCTATTGTGAAGCTCCCGAAGGCACCAAGATCCTCCCTCCTAAGCACAATGAGATGCTTATGGGAGTGAAGACCAACAAGCAAGGAGAGATCGTACGTGCCAAGTATAGCACCGGAGAGCGCTCGTATTTTGAGGGAGTCCGTGCTCATCCGACCAAGGTGAAGTTCGTCCCTCCGAAGGCAGCCCCAAAAGCGGCTCTCGCCGCCTCGTGCTCCAAGGAAGCGTCGCAAGACCGTTGCGGACTTAGAGAAGGAGTTAGATACTCGGCGCGACGTTATTGCATCTTTGCGAAACGCCCAACATGTCCAGGAGCGGTAGCATTGTCACTCTCATAGATAGACTTCGTGCGCAAGAGAAGAGGACGGCCAAGTTAGAAAAGAGGTTAGACGCTCTAGAGAAGCGAGTTGATTAGATAAGATTTATCTTAGCATCAGAAAGGCCTAGTGTGTTTAGATTAAAAAGTTTTAGTTTGCAAGAGTGCTTAGTTAAAGTTTCGATCTTAGTTCTTTCCAATACTTGTAATCCAGGCCTTAATTAAGATGAAATAAAGTTTCCTAGTTATATTTATTATTGCATATGTGTTGCCTTTTTTGTCTCCACCTTGTTGTGAATGAAGATAACGAATCTAGTGTGGGGAGGCAACCGACGACGAAACTAACGGATATCGCGAACCAGCAAAAATATTTGAGAACATACGACGAAAAGATCACTCACGACGAAGCGGACCCCGAGGGGCCACTGCTAGAGTCGGCCGACCCACATATGGAGTCGGCCGCCCATGGGCCGGGCCCGTTTGGCTCCGGTTTTCGTCCACGGTCGGTTTGCTTCCCTATGTTTCAAAATTTATGCCAATCACGTTTTTCCGATTCGTTTGGGGAACACTTTGAATTAAATCACTTGCTATATATATTGAGAAGGTAAATTATTTTAATCATGACCCCAAGATAGACTCACACCATGATAATTCCCGGGAATCCCCATTCTTTGTTGGGAACGTTAATTTATAGGGACCTCATTTTACTTAAGTTGTTGAGGACAGTGATATAGCATGGACCATGAGAACCTGATTTCTTGATATCTAGTTGCTTGGAGAATTTCTTTTCGAAAATCTTAAAATGATTAGCTATACTTCTCCTCTGTGGTTATAAATGCCTATAGAGCCTCGTCGACAAAATTCTGAAAGACCAAACATAAGCTTTTATTTGTGTTGAGAATAGTCTTGGCGGTATTAGAGCCATAGAGAAGGGTCTCTTACTCATATGATCAAGTGCACTTACACCCACATATATATCTGCTTTGCTCCTACACCGGGAGTACGCAAAAACATGCTTTCCGCCATTTATCCATCTCCTACACTTTGGGAGAGGGATACATACACTTTCTAGGATTTCTATATGCTCCAAGAATTGTTATCATCATCCAGTTGTTAAGATCATCATCGTCATCATGTTCAAGAAAGTTATTGTGTCCAAGATCGAGACATGGGCTATGCAAACTAGTAAAAAAAAAAAAAAGAAGAGAGAAGAAAAGAAAAGAAAGAAAAGAGATGGCCCATGAGCTCTTAAGTATTGTGATCCCAAGAGAAGAAAAGTTCAAAGAAGCTCAGAGAGCTATTCAAGAGAAGATCAAGCAAAGCAATGTTCAAGAGAAGAGTGTGCAAGAGAGGGAAGGAGCATTATTATCATCAATTTAGCCACCAAATATTCCACACACTTGCACACACTTGATCTAGAGTAAGGTCCCCCTCTCCTTGGTTCCCGTTTTTGACTAATCAATATGCACAGGTAAAAATGCTATTCCTTGACATACCTTAAACTCAATATAAGCCTTAGTAGAATAGGAGGCATACCCTTCTACATGCCTCAAGTGAGTTCCATAAATACTACATACATTGAGAGATTTGAGTGCTCTATACTTAATGGTGAGATCCACAAATACCACATATAATGAGTGATTCGAGTGTGCTACATGATGGAGAAGGGAAAGCTAAGTTTTCTTTGCAAAAATGTTATAAAAACTCCGAGTGACAGGATTGACAAGAAGACGGATCTCTACTTTGCGCTGTTCCATCTTTCAACTCCCCAAAGTTCAATGGTAGACATTTTGAATCCCGCATGCAGGTATGATCAGGGATAGTCTAATGTTGATGTCTTGGTTTGAGGCTATGCTTAAAGTAATCCATCCTTTTCCTCGAGACGAGTAAAAGACTAGTGTGGGGGAGTTTGTTGACGGTCGTTAACTCATAAAATTAACCGTCAACTTAGCATGCAAATGGACCTATTTATAAATACTTGATAGATATAGGGTTACCACCACGGAATTCCACGAGTTTTGGTGAATATCTATTTCGGGGTGACAATGTGAAAACCAACCAAGATGGCCCACATGTCGGGTTTACATAGAGATAAAGACCGAACGGGTAAAATTGTATAATCTAGAAGACTCCGGAAGGCAAACCCCGGAAGCCGGGGCCCACTCGCACCGTGGCCGGTCGGCCGACCCGGGGAAGGGGAGTCGGCCGACTCCCCATCTCCACCAATCAGGTGGAGTCTCGCGGATCCTGCCTCCACCGACTTTGAAGATTAATAATTATCGTCCATTTAGGTCGGTTTGATCCGAGGGCTGTCGTTAATCCTAGGGGCTATATAAGCGAGCCCCCGGCCCCCGGGTGAAACCCTAATTCATTCTCCAATTCATTCAAGACTTCAATCCGTAGAGAGAGAGTTAGATAGAGAAGGGTCCCTCGAATGGATCTATCTCTATAGGGTATTAGTATCAAGAGAGATTGGGAGAGTATAGAGTGGAGGTAGATTTGGAGGAAGCCCGGCTGTCGGTGTCTCCTCTCCGGTGTATCTGCGGGATCAAGTCTCCTAACCCGAGGCTTGGTTTTCGAATCATTCGGCAATTCAACTTCTAATACTAGTAAGTTCGTTGTTATTATTGTTCTTTGGTTTACAAGTTTACTTTATTCGCTTCGCGTTGGGAATAGAGTAATCGTTCTTTAGCATAAGCGTGGTGCTTAGGCTAGGTTCACTTGTAGATGCTCCCTATTCGGCCGGAACCGTGGTAGTAGTGAGGGAAGTGACAATCCCTTTATTACCTTTGTAATCCACTTCCCGTTGGTAGGTAAGGTAGGTCCTTTGTGCCCGGTTTAGCATCCTTTGTGGTGTCTATTCCTCGGGTACCCCCTTAGAACAATAGTCTCAAAGCTTGCCATAGGTTGGAAGAAGACGACGAAGGAGTTCTCTCTATATCGCTTAATTCTCACTTGACTAGCAGCCCCGGGGTAGTAGTAAAGATCGGGTTAGTCTATTGCACGTTTTCTCTTAGCGGATAAAAACAAATACGATACTCAGGACTTATCTCCCGGGTGAAGTGCTCACCGATATCCGTGCGCTTGCGGATTATTTCTCTTTGATTCTTTCGTGTGCGTATCTAGTGTCAACAACATCCTGGCAAAGGCCATACCATGGGCGAGTGCCGAGTCTTGTCGGACACACTTATCAAATCCGTCGCCAAGACACCTCGCCCTAACACTAAGGCCAAAAGCAAGCCCGCCGACCAGCCGGAAGAGGAAGAAGAAGAAACACAGGAGGCCAACCCTCGGCGCGCTTTCAGAGACCCAGAGAGGAATGTCGCTGTAATCTTCAGCGGAAAGGTCGGGCTCGAAACCAGCCAAGACAGAAAGTTACTGACTCACGCCATCATTGCGATGCAAGAGCCTGATGGCCTCGTCGTTGATGTCAAACTACCAGCTTCGTCCAAGCAGCCCATATCTTTCAGCCGCAAAGATATGTGGGCACGCATCCCAGATGCCGGATGCTTTCCACTGGTCCTCGACCCAGTGATCGACGGTATCTGCTTCGAGAAGGTGCTCGTCGATGGTAGCAGTGCTTTGAACATCCTGTTCTACCCAGCTTTCAAAGAGCTCCGCATCGCGCCGGAAAAACTGCAGCCGTATGACACGCCTTTCTGGGGCATCATGCCCGGAAAGCCTTCTTACCCACTCGGGTAGATCACCCTCGACGTGCAGTTTGGCACCAAGCAGCACTTCCGCACTGAGCACATCACCTTCGTCGTGGCTGACTTCAAGGGGACCTATCACGCCATCTTGGGCCGACCAGGCATCACCAAGTTCATGGCAGTCCCCCACTACGGCTACCTGGTGTTAAAGATGCCGACCGAACAAGGAACACTTTCCCTACGTGGCACCGTCTTCATGGCTTGAGAGTGCGAGACTGCCGCTTACACCGCGGCAGAATTCCAAGACCTACAACATGCTCTGCAGCACTCCAGCTTGGGTGTCGATGACTTCCCACCTGCAGAGCTCGAGGCACCTGTTGCATATGGTCGGCGCCCATCCAACAAGGTGAAAAGTGCAAAGACGGTCAGCCTCTCCGACGACGACCCGTCCAAGGTCACCAAGATCGGAGCTGAGCTGGATCCCAAATAGGAAGATGCGCTCGTCCAGTTCCTTCGGGACAACATCAGCATATTTGCGTGGAAACCCTCCGATATACCTGGTGTTCCCAGGGAAAAGGCTGAGCACTACCTCGACGTCAAGACGACTGCCAAGCCAGTCAGACAGAAGATGCGCCGGTTCGCCCGCGACAGCAAGGAGCTAATTAGAGTAGAAGTAGCCAAGCTCTTAGCAGCTAGTCTTATCAAAGAAGTGTACCACCCGGACTGGTTAATTAGCCAATCCGGTGCTTGTTCAAAAGAAGAATAAAGAGTGGAGGATGTGCGTTGATTATACAGATCTCAACAAACATTGCCCCAAGCAGGCATTCAATCTCCCTCGAATCAACGAGGTCATAGACTCTACCGCCTGCTGCGAGCTGCTCTCGTTTCTTGACTGTTACTCCGGTTATCACTAGATAGCCCTTAAAAAGGAGGACCAAGAAAAAAACGCTTTCATTACCCCCTCGGTGCTTTTTGGTACACGACCATGGCTTTCGGTCTCAAAAACGCTGAAGCTACGTACAAATGGGCTATTCAGTCCTGCCTCGAGAAAGAAATCGCAGACGATCTCGTAGAGGCCTACGTAGATGATGTGGTAATCAAATCAAGAAAGGCGGACGCCGTGGTCACAAATCTTGAATGCACCTTCACAAAACTCAACGAGTTTCAGTGGAAGCTAAACCCAAACAAGTGCGTTTTTTGGAGTACCGTCCGGTATCCTTCTCGTCCACCTGGTCAGCCAGGAAGGCATCAAGCCAAATCTCGAGAAGGTAGCCGACGTCTTGAAGCTACGACCACCCCGGTGCGTCAAAGACATCCAAAAACTCACAGGCTGCCTAGCCGCCCTGAGCAGATACATCTCTCGACTGGGCGAAAAAGGACTCCCCTTTTTCAAGTTGCTTAAGTAAAAAGACAAGTTTGAATGGACTGAGGAGGCCGACCAGGCCTTTAATCAGCTCAAAGCTTACCTCACCTCCCCCTCACTCCTAACAGTCCCAAAGCAGGACGAGGAGCTGCTCCTATACATAGCTGCAACAACCAACGTGGTCAGCACTGTGTTAGTAGTCGAGCGCGAGGAGGAAGGACACGTCTATGGAGTCCAGTGCCCCATATATTATATAAGCGAAGTGCTCAGCGAGTCCAAGCAGCGGTACAATCAAGTACAAAAGATCTTGTACGCACTCCTGATCACCAAACGCAAGCTGCTCCATTATTTTCAAGCTTTCAAAATCACGGTAGTTACCAACGTACCACTTGGCGACATCCTTCGCAACCACGACGCCAGTGGTCGGATCATGAAATATGCGCTGGAACTGTCCGAGTACACTCTCCAATTTCGCGGCCACAGAACGGTGAAGTCACAGGCCTTGCCTGATTTCATTGTGGAGTGGACGGACATTAGCCTACCCCTTGCCAATTCAAACATCGAGTACTGGACGATGTACTCTGACGGCTCTCTAAATATCGATGGTGCTGGGGCTGGTGTCTGCTTTATCTCTCCTTCCAAGGACACGATAAAATACGTTTTAAGTATCCACTTCAAAGCATCCAACAACATTGCCGAGTACGAAGTAGCTTTACACGGCCTTCGTATCGCAGTTGAACTTGGCATCAAACGGCTCATGGTCTATGGGGACTCTGCTTTGGTCATCAAGCAGGTCAACAAAGATTGGGACACAGTCCATGAAAAGATGGACGCCTACGTTGCCGAAATTTGCAAACTTGAGAACAAGTTTTATGGCGTGGAATTCATCCATGTGCACCGCGAAAAGAACGTAGGAGCTGACGAGTTGTCCAAGCCTGGGCTCATCCCGTGCCAAGTTGCCCCCTGGTGTTTTTGTTCAAGATCTACTAAAACCCTCGATCCCTGATCAGGTAGAACATACACCAGAACCCACTTCGGTGGTCAGCTAATTGACCACACTGCTCAGTAACGCCAACATTGAGGACAACGACGGTCTCCTCAGCCGGCAGGGAGATGATGAAGGTACAGAGTCCACCGACCAGGCGACGCCTCCCCAGGCAGACTGGAGAGAGCCCTTTATCAAATACCTGAATGACCACCTTGTCCCGGAGGACAAAATTGCAGCCCAGCGACTGGTCCGCAGAGCCAAGGCCTACACTATGGTCAATGGCGAGCTGATGCGCAAGGCACCCAAGTCCATTATATTCCAAAAATGTATTACCCAGAAAGTAGGGATCGAGCTTCTTAAAGCCATCCATGAGGGAACTTGTGGTAACCATGCAGCATCCCGGACACTGGTCGAGGGCAGGATTCTACTAGCCTACAGCTGTTACTGACGCTGAAGATTACGTACGGCGGTGCGTCAACTGCCAAATGTTTGCCAAGCAAATTCATGTCCCAGCACATGACTTACAAACAATCCCAGCTGCTTGTCCCTTCTCAAACCAGCACCTGGTGGCCATACCAACGTCTTCGTGCTTATTGACAAATTCTCCAAGTGGATCGAATATAAACCAGTCAAGAAAGACACAGCTAAGAAGGCAGTCCAGTTCCTAGACGAGGTCGTCCATAGATTTGGTGTTCTGAGCACCATAATCACTGATCTTGGCTCTCAATTCACGAGTGATGCATTTTTCAACTATTGTGACGACAGCCTGATCAAAGTCAAGTATGTTTCCATCGCTCATCCACGAGCTAACGGACAAGTGGAACACGCTAATGGGATGATCCTCGACGCACTCAAGAAGCGAGTCTTCCAGGTTGACACCAAGCTCAAACCTGGTCGGTGGCTCAAGGAATTATCTGCCATGGTCTGGGGACTCCGTACTCAGACCAGCCGCAATACCGGAGTCTCACCATACTTCATGGTGTACGGCTCAGAGGCTGTCATACCAGCCGAGGTCGCTTTCCAATCACCACGGGTAGCCTACCACAATGAAACCACCTCCGACGAAACCAGAGAGGTGGACATCATTGCTAAGGAAGAGCAGGTCCTCGAGTCATGTGCTCGGACTGAAAAGTACTTAGCTACGATACGCCGCTACTACAATCGCATTGTCCGAGGACGTTTGTTCGTGGTCGGCGATCTCGTGCTCCATCGTATCCAAAACACGGATGGCCTCCACAAGCTATCACCAAGGTGGGAAGGACCGTACAAAGTCAAGGCTGTCACTCACCCGACATCATACCGGTTGGAGACACTAGATGGAGTTGAAGAGCCAAACTCATGGCAAATAGAGATGCCGATACGCTTTTACCCATAAAGATATGTACCTTGTACTTATGATTTTTTCCTCTATTAACAAAGCTCCTCTTTGTCGTCTCTTTTCTTTACAGTTGCAATTTCTTACTTTGCAATTTCACACCACCTTGCATACATGCGCCCTGCATAAGTCACATCTAAACTTTGTGTTTTACTCGCCGAGAACGATTTGAAAAGGTCCTGCGCCTCGGTCCTCTGTCGATGTGCTACAGCTCCGCGCTACACGGCACTAGGAGATCTGGCAGGCACCCTCTAATAGATACTTAGGATCGTACCTAGTGATCCCGGCGTACCGCGCTGTTCACTAGTGCGTCCCTTTGTCACCTTAACAGAGCTAATCGCTTCAAGAGTGGACGCAAAACTTATTTGTCGACATAATTATCTAAAAACGTTATGCACCGAGTTATGCACAACGATATAACTTAAAACAGCAAAATACTTATCACCCGCTTAAGTATGCCTACCACGTCTGCATCTTAACACGGCCTTAAGTTTTGTTTCGAGCACCCCGTGCTCAGCACCACTTATATACAAGTTTTAAATAAACATGTTTAAAACAAGAGGCCCTAGTGACCACCATCAACCTCTGCAAGATCCTCAATCAAGGTCATGTCACCGACCAGCTCCTCAGCAACAGGGACGAAGGTGGCGCGGAGGTCTTCGGCAGCAGCGTCGGTGAGCTCCGGCGCGATCCCAAGCGCGACGGTGGCCGGATCGACCGCCTCCACCCTTGAGCGGACCACCGCCAGCGCCGTGGACACCGCGTACGTGCCAGCCCGTGCAACGAGGTCCTGCAGCGCCGGCCACAGCCTCTGGCACTGGTCTGCGACCAGCGTGGCTTCGCCGGCCGGATCCGTCGGGTGCACCTCCTCCGGGAAGACGGCACGAAGAACCAGCTTGGTGTGCTCGGTCATCCGGTCCATCTTCTTCTGGAGGTAGGCGCAGATCTCCCTCGATGGAACTATGCTTCCCTCAACATCATGGTTAGCATGCGCTGTTCGATCCAGCACATGGCAGACAACTTATGCAATTTTTTCAATTGTACAACTTACCGGTCAGCGCGGCGATCTGCACGCTGTCCGCCTTGGCCTGCTCCATGGCAGTTTCCAACTGCTCGGCCAGAGCAGCCTTCTCCTGCGCCAAAGCGGCGACCTTCTCCTCCAGCCCTAGTACAGAGGCAAGAATTACGTCACTTTCGTGACCACAGGCTTTTACCCAGCAGTTAAGGAAGGCATGGTCACATACCTTGTTGACCCTCCGCCAGCTCCTTCACCTGCTACTCCAGCGCCACCAGGGCCTCCTCCTTTTCGGCCAGACGGGTCTGGTAGACCTGCGCCTGTGCCGTCATGTTGGCCTTCTCCTCCCGGAGGATCCTGCACTCTTCATCAATCAGCGCGAACCGTTCAATGGTCTGCGCACGCTGTGCATTGGTGGTCTGCAGGGTCTACATAACACACAGAGTCAATGAAAATGTATCCCGTGAGCTGTGTCATCACCAAACTGCTCAAAATGTACCTGTATCCAGGAGGTCAGTGTCTCCAGGGCCTCCCTGATGCCCTCCTCCATCATGACCTCAGGCACCTCATCATATGAGGTCCATTTCTCCCCCACCTTCCTAGAAATCATGATGCGATTCCTGGGGAAGTTGGTGCATGGTGCCTGAGGTTCCCTGTGGATTTCTTCCACAGGTGAGGGCGGGGGACTGGGCGCGGCTACCTCTCCTCTTGGCTGAGCAGTAGCCTCCGGCTCCTGGTGCACTGTTGGCCCCGGCGTGGCCTGTGTGGTTGGCCCTGGTGTGGCTCGCGCCGACGGCTCTGGCCTAGGCTCCGCGGGGCAGCGGACTGGCTCCGGAGAAGGAACCATCTCCTGCTCCTCTGCCCGTGGCACTTCCACGTGCAGCGGAGCACTGGTGGCGTCCGCCTCCCCCCGCCGAGGCTTCACGCCTGCTGCCGCAGCTGCTGCCGGTGGTGTGGCTGCCGTCGCCGTTGAGCTCTAGGCAAAACCAGCCCCCGGCCGACTACATCACAGCATATTAAGCAAATGCACCAAGCAAAATGACTTTCAAAACGTTATTAGGAATACAAGTATGCAGATACTTACCGGAAAAAGCCGCCCTTGAACCTGGGCAAGCCACCGCCCCTTGGGGCCCCACCTCCAGACCCTGCTCCTGGCCTGGGGACTGACTTGGGCAGGACCCTCTGCGCACCTGGGGACTGCTCGGCGCCCCTGCTCGGTAGTCGCCCCTGATGCCGGCGTTGATGGGGCGTCGGCGGGCTTCGGCTTTGGCGGGGCGGTGGTCAGCCCGGTGTTCCTTGGTGACCGCCGCGGTGCTGGTTGGGGCGACTTGGAGCCGCCACTCCCGTCGCCTGCGCACGCTTGGCGCTTGCGCCGACGCTCCGCAATGGTGTTAGTGTCATCGGAGTCCGACGACACGGGGCTGTCAGGGGCGGGCCTCTTGCTGCCGTCCTCGGCGCCGGCCTCCTTGCCGAGGTTTAGCTTACCCCCGGTGCCAAGGTTGGCCGGCTTCTTCTTCTTCTTGGGGTCCTCAACGGGCACCGGGCGTTTCCCCGCCGTGCGCCGCTGCTCCCTGGTGGTCGCTCCCACCAAATCATCATCATCATCATTACCAGGGCTGAGGTCCTCGACCTCGCCCTGGTCGGCAGTCCTCGGTAGACGCCGCTGACCACGAAGGGAATCGCCCTCTGACCACTGCTCCACTAGAACAGCTGAGAAGTATTGGGTGCTTCTTCCCTATTCACATAAATATAGTGCTCAGCATCGTACCACTGGTCAGGGATAATATTACAGTGCACAGAAAGTGAACATTTTTTGATCATACCTCTGGTGGTGGATGACTGAGACGGAAAGGTCGCTGCTTGGTCAATGGAATAGAGGTGTCACTGTGAAAGCTCCGGTTTGGTTTTGGTAATTAATGACACTCAACGTTGCTAATGCTTTGCTCTAAGTGTGGTTAGATACATAGCAACGTGACGATGAATGATGGAGCATGGCGATCACGAAGATGAATATGGTGGATGCCAAGTGATCAAGCTCCGACAGAGGCCCATGGAGATCAAGGCGAAGGTATACTTGATAGGGCTTTCCGGTTTAGTGGTCGAGACACTTAGCGAGTGTGACCACATTTAGGATCGATAACTGACTATCAAGAGGGGTTTCCTCGGTTCATTCGCGGTCCTAAGTGCATCTAGTTGTGACTTTGCATGATGCATGAGAGGCTAACTAGAGAGCTAACTCTTGCGCGACATTTCATGGATGAAATACTAACTCCAAGGCTTCAGATCGACATCTACGCATGGTGGAGTTAGTGCACAAGGCAAGGGAATTGATATGGATCAATTTGGAGCAAGTTTGGCGCACGAAATGACGATCACAAGGCGCCGGACTCTGAAGGCGAGGGCGTGAGACTCGGCCGAGATGCATCCGACGGCTTTGGGATCGGGCTCGCGTGCGGCCTGGCCGGTCCTCATGCGCCGGACGCGGCGTTGGTGCGTCCGGCGGTACCCCGGACGCCGACCAGAAACTCCAGAGGCGGGGCGCACTGGCGGTGGCTCGGCCAGACGCACGACGGACGCGTGGCGGACGCCGGCGCCGGACTCAGACTGGGCACTGTTGAGCGTCCGGCGAGTTGAGGTTTTGAATGACGTGGTGCCAACGGTCATCTTCGCGGAGCACAGCGCAAGGGCGCCGGACGCGTCCGGCGGGGTCGTGTGGCGCGTCCGGCGCATGGTGAAGCGTCAGCCGAGGAGCAACGGCTCTATTTTGGACATGGGTCTATAAATAGAGGGTTGGCCGGTCTTGGGGAATTCTCTTGGCCATTTCTTCATACCTGAGCATACTTTGAGCAAGATAGACACTCCCCCACTCATCTCTTTGATTCCTTTGCTAATCTTGAGAGAGATTTGAGTGAGAACAAGTGATTTGCATTGAGAGTTGAATCTAGAGGCACTTGTTCATCGAGTAAGCTGTGGATTCTTGTTACTCTTCGGTGATTCCCATCACCGTAGACGGTTTGGAGCAGCAGGTGGTGGTTGAGCTCGAGTTGGAGATTGTTCGAGGCCACACCGGGTTCTTGTGAGGGGTTCTTGATCCTTCCCCGCGGGAGTTCGCGAAAGGATACTCTAGTGGATTGCTCATGGCTTGTGGATCCTTGTCTTGTGTGGAGATTGCGGCTCCCCATTGGGGTCTTTGGCACCGAGCCAATTGAGCGGGCAACTCACCAAGCAAGTGTATCGCCACAACGAGGAGTAGCTTGCCGGGAAGCAAGTGAACCTCGGTAAAAAATCATTGTGTTGATTTGTGATTGCTGAGGCTTCGACCTCCTTGTGCTTGTGCTTGAGCTCCCTAGGTGATTGGCTACTACACGGTGATTGGCCATCTTCTACTCTTCGCGGCGGTATAAACTTCTATCATCTCCTTACTTTCCGCAAAGTAGAATTGCTTCTTGTGGTCGGTCGGGAACCACTCTTTGAGTAGTTTAAATCCCGTGGGTAGAACTACTTGTTGTGGTCGGTCGGGAACCACTCATTGTGTAGAGTAAATCCCGTGGGTAGAATTGCTTGGTTGGTTTCGGTGAACCGACATTGTGTAGCTTGATCACCGTTGTTGAGTGTGCAATTGATTTGAGTAGTCTTGCTTGGTTAGGGAGGCTTGCATAGAGTAGTTGAAGCATTAGCTTTGCATTTGCCACCTTGCTATCTAATTGGGTTGTCTAGTGTATTTGCTAGAAATTTTATTAGGCTATTCACCCCCCTAGCCATTGTGACCTTTCACGTGGTATCAGAGCCGGGCACCGTTTGTTTGAGTTGGATTAACATCCTACGGTGAAGCAATGGCTATGGTTATGCATATCAACAACACCAAGAAGGCACCATCATTTTGAGGTGATGACTATGCCAAATGGAAGCTCAAGATGAAGAGTCATCTCAAGTCAATCAATCTTGAGGTGTGGAAAGTAGTGGAGACAAAGTTTGAGCTTGTTGAGGGTGCAGTGCCAACACCGGCAGAAGAGAAGAAGCAACAAGCAAATGACATTGCCGTAAGTGCTTTCCATGAGGCACTTGATGATAAAGCTTTTGAGCTCATCAAGAACCTTGAGGTGGCTCATGACATTTGGAAGAAGCTAGAAGAAGCTTATGAGGGCACCGAGAGTGTCAAGACCGCAAGAGCCTATATGTTGCAAGAGAAGTTTGCGAGCTTCTCAATGAAGGAGGATGAGAGTGTGCTGGATATGTTCCATAGGCTCCAAGTCATTGTCAATGAGCTCAAGGGACATGGGGAAGAAATCAAGGACTCTCAATTCTCCACCAAGTTCATGAGGTGTCTTCCCAAGAGATTTGACATGTTGAAGACCGTCATGGTGAAGACAACCATGAAGGAGAAGCCAACTCCCAACCAAGTCCTTCAAGAGATCATGGCTGATGATGAGTTTTGAGAAGATCATGAGAAGGAAGAGTTGGTGAAGAAGAAGAAGAAGGAGAATGAGAAGAAGGATGATGACAAGAAGAGCGTGGCATTCAAGGCCACATCATCCAAGAGCAAAGGCAAGAAGAAGCAAGAAGAGTCTTCAAGTGAAGATGAACCGTGCTCTAGCTCAAGTGGGCAAGAAGAAGAAGTGAGTGAACAAATGGCACTCCTTGTGAAGAGAATGGGGAAGCTCATGAAGAAGGGGTGCCGGTCCAAGAGCAAGAGAAGCTCCTCCAAGTCAAGTGACCGTCCCATGAAGTGCTTCCGATGCAATAGCAAGGATCATCTCATTGCCAAGTGTCCCTATGCAAGTGATGATGAAGATGCCATGAGGAAGGAGAGGAAGAAGCAAGAGAAGAAGAAGGAGGAGAAAGACTCTTCTCACAAGAAGAAGAAGGGTGAATCTCATGTGGCAACTTGGGAGAGTGATTCATCCTCCTCAAGTGATGAAGATGATGATTCCAAGAAGAAGAAGAAGGGGCACGCAAGCATTGCCATTCAAGAGAAGCTCTCTCTATTTGGTGCTCCATCATCTTGCTTCATGGCCAAGGCCACTAAGGTACAACCTCCACCCGATAGTGATGATGAGAGTGATGATGATGATGACACCACAAAAGAAGAACTATGGGTCATGCTTGAGGATTGCAAAGGTGCTTTCAATGACTCTAGGAAGGAATGTAGGGGCTTGCACAAGGATAAACAAAACCTTGAGCAAGAACTTATGGAGTTGAGGGCCTCTTATGAGAGTCTAAAGGTAGACCATAAGAAGCTAGAGATTGCTCACTCCAAGCTTGAAAAAGCTCATTCTTCTCTAGTTGAGAAGCAAGAGAAAGTGCAATCACAAGTGGTGATCATAGAGAAGAAAGATGTGTCTACATCATGTGATTCACTTGATGATTCAATTGTTGTTGCATCACTTGACCCTTCATGCTCTTATGCCTCTACTTCATCTAGTAGTGTTGGTCATGCATGTGATTCTACACTAGTAGTTGAGAATGAGTCACTTAAGAAGGAAGTCAAGGAGCTCAACCACACCTTGGCTAAGGCTTATGGTGGTGAGGACCGCTTGCTTATGTGCTTGGGTAGCCAAAGAGCTTCTCTCTACAAAGAGGGATTGGGCTATACCCCCAAGAAAGGCAAGGCCGCTTTTGCTCCTCACAAGACTTGTTTTGTGAAGAACAATGGTAGCTATTGCAAAAGTTGCAGGCAAGTGGGTCATTTAGAGCAGCATGCAAGAACAAGAACACTAGTGCTTCCTCTTACAAGTTAAATGCTTCCTACATGCTTGTTAAGAGTGAGTGTGGTGTGAGTGCTAGATTCATTGGTACACCATGGAAGAGCTCAAAGGAGAAAGATATTTGGGTGCCAAAGTCTCTAGTGACTAACCTTCAAGGACCCAAGAAAAAATGGGTACCTAAAGCTTGATGTCTTCTTGTAGGTCAATTATAAAGCCGGAGGGAGGCATTGGGTGCTTGATAGTGGTGCATCAAATCATATGACCGGTGAAGATAGTATGTTCAAATCACTTGATAGGAATGACAATGGTGGATTTAACTCCATCACATTTGGTGATAATAGCAAGGGTGATGTCATAGGGCTTGGAAAGGTTGCAATTTCCAATGAGAAGGATCTCTCCAATGTGTTGCTAGTTGATACTTTGAACTTCAATCTCTTGTCGGTGGCACAATTGTGTGATCTTGGCTACAGGTGCATATTTGATGACAAGCATGTTGAGGTGGTGAGCAAGGATCAAGCAAACATCATCTTTAAAGGGTTTAGGCATGGAAGCTTGTACTTGGTGGATTTCAATGCTAGTGAAGCTCAACTTTCATCATGTTTGATTGGCAAGTCAAGCAAGGGATGGCTATGGCATAGGCGCCTTGGACATGTTGGCATGAAGCCATTGAACAAGTTGGTGAAGCATGATCTAGTGAGAGGCTTGAATGATGTCACATTTGAGAAGGATAGACCTTGTAGTGCATGTCAAGCTGGGAAGCAACATGGAAACTCACATCCCAAGAAGAATGAGATGTCAACTTCAAGAGCATTTGAGTTGTTGCATATGGACTTGTTTGGCCCAACTCACTATACATCAATTGGGGGCAACAAGTATGGATTTGTGATTGCGGATGACTACACAAGATACACTTGGGTGTTCTTCCTCTATGACAAGAGTGAAGTCTATGATCTATTCAAGTCATTTGTCAAGAGGGTGCAAAATGAGTTTGACACTACCATCAAGAAGATTAGAAGTGACAATGGGAGTGAGGTCAAGAACACAAGAGTTGAAGAGTTGTGTGATGAGCTTGGAATTGTGCATCAATTCTCACCAACCTACACTCCCCAATCCAATGGTGTAGTTGAAAGGAAGAATAGGACCATGATTGAGATGGCAAGAACTATGCTACTTGAGTACAATGTGAGTGAAAAGTTTTGGAGTGATGCTATCAACACGGCTTGCCACTATAGCAACCGCCTCTATTGCCATGGGAAGTTAGAGAAGGCTCCATATGAAATTTTGAATGGAAGGAAGCCCAACATTGCTTACTTCCGGGTCTTTGGTTGCAAGTGCTACATACTCAAGAAGGGGCAAAGACTTGGCAAGTTTGACAAGAGATGTGATGAGGGATTTCTTCTTGGCTATTCTACTTCTATCAAGGCTTATAGAGTGTGGAATTTGGCTAGTGGGCTAGTTGAAGAGGTTCACGATGTTGAATTTGATGAAACCCAAGGCTCTCAAGTTGGAGATCAAAATCAAGATGATGTGGGTGGAGATCAATTGAGCAATGCAATGAGACACATGGACATTAGTGACATTAGGCCGAGGCAAGTGGATGATGGTGATGAAGTGCAAGTGCCAACTCAAGTTGTGATTGATGATTCCAATAAGGCAAGCACAAGTGGTACTCAACATCAAGATCAAGATCAAGATCAAGGTCAAGCAAGCAAGGCAAATAAGCTAGTTCTTCAACCTTCAAACATTGCAAGAGATCATCCTCTAGATCATATCATTGGTGATATTCAAAGAGGTGTACAAACAAGATCAAGATTGGCTAGCATATGTGAGCACTACTCCTTTGTGTCATTCATTGAGCCAACCAAGATTAATGAGGCATTGAAGGATCCGGATTGTATAAATGCCATGCATGAGGAATTGAACAACTTCACTAGGAATGAAGTGTGGGAGCTTGTTGAGAGGCCAAAGAAACACAATGTGATTGGAACCAAGTGGGTCTTCAAGAACAAGCAAGATCAAGATGGCTTGGTAGTGAGGAACAAAGCAAGACTAGTGGCACAAGGTTACACACAAGTTGAGGGTCTTGACTTTGGAGAAACATATGCACCGGTGGCAAGATTGGAGGCAATTAGAATCTTATTAGCCTATGCTTGTGCACAAAACATCAAGCTCTATCAAATGGATGTGAAGAGTGCATTTCTCAATGGCTTCATCAATGAGGAAGTGTATATTGCACAACCTCCCAGTTTTGAAGATGACAAGAAGCCCAACCATGTCTACAAGATCAAGAAGGCTTTGTATGGATTGAAGCAAGCTCCAAGGGCATGGTATGAAAGATTGAGGGACTTTCTCATATCCAAAGGCTTCAAGATGGGAAAAGTTGACACCACTCTCTTCACCAAGAAGATAGAAGATGACTTATTTGTGTTGCAAATCTATGTGGATGATATCATCTTTGGATCAACAAATTAATTCTTTTGTGAAGAGTTTGCTAAGATGATGGCTAGTGAGTTTGAGATGTCAATGCTTGGAGAGTTGAGCTACTTCCTTGGTCTTCAAATCAAGCAAATAAAGAATGGCACCTTTGTGAGTCAAGGCAAGTACATCAAGGACATGATCAAGAAGTTTGGGTTGCAAGATGCTAAGGCCATTAGTACACCTATGGGAACCAATGGTGGCTTGGACATTGATGATAGTGGCAAGATGATTGAGCAAAAGCTATATAGATCAATGATTGGAAGCTTGCTATATGTGACCGCCTCAAGGCCGGATGTCATGTTTAGTGTGTGCATGTGTGCAAGGTTTCAAGCTTATCCAAGAGAGAGTCACTTGACGGCAACCAAGAGGGTGTTGAGATACTTGAAGGGTACTCAAGATGTTGGTCTATGGTTTCCCAAGGGGTCAAGCTTTTTGAGTTGATTGGATACTCCGACTCCGACTATGCCGGTTGCAAGATTGATAGGAAGAGCACAAGTGGAACATGCCAACTAGCTAGGAAGATCTCTTGTGTCATGGTCTTCAAAGAAGCAAAACAGTGTGGCACTTTCCACCGCCGAAGCTGAATATATTAGTGCGGGGAATTGTTGTGCACAATTGCTATGGATGAAAGCCACCTTGAAGGACTATGTGATCAAGTTCAAGCATGTGCCTTTGTTTTGTGACAATGAAAGTGCAATCAAGATGACAAACAATCCGGTTCAATATTCAAGAACCAAGCACATTGATGTGAGGCACCACTTCATTAGAGATCATCAACAAAAGGGAGACGTGAGCATTGAAAGCATTGGCACCGAAGATCAACTAGCCGACATATTCACCAAGCCTCTTGATGAGAAAAGGTTTTGCAAGTTGAGGAATGAGTTGAACATACTTAGCTTCTCCAACATGGATTGATGCACCCCATATATGACATGCCTCTCCTCCAACATAGCAAGGTAAAGTTGGTTGTTGCATCTCATGCATCCTTTGCTAGTTGTGTAGACATGTATACATGTGCATCTTGCTAGGCTCATTCATTGCAAATCAAATGAATTTGAAGGATATATGGCACCACTATTGTTTCTATGCTTGATTTGATCTAGTGGTGGCATATGACTTGTTTGTGAGCTTGTGAACCTAGTGTTGAATCTTTAGCACTTGCTCATGATATTTATCTCAACATGGTCAAGATAACCCTTATTCTTATGAGGTGTGAAGAAGTTTGCCCTTGGTTCAAACCGAGATACATTTTCTAGGCATGTGGTTTAGATTTGGCCATAGTTGATTGACTTGTTACTCTCATCTTATGCACCCTTGTTGGTGATTGTTGACAAAGGGGGAGAAATAAGTCACAAAGAGCAATGGAAGGGGATCAATTTTTATGATATGACCCAACCATGAGCACACAAATAGGGGGAGCAAGCTCATAGACTATTTGTTGCATATTGTGTGTGCATTCATGATGATATGGAGCATTACAAGCTAAATTCAATATTCATGCTTGTTTGGTGTATTGGTAGTATAGAACTTGATTGATGAAATGAAGTACTAGCATGCATAGGTGGTTTCTAGACATAGAGTTTCTCTTGTTCAAATACCTTGCTTATAATGTGATCTCATGAGGTATTTTGAGTTTTGATGATGTCTAGATTCCCATGGTGCTAAGGAAGGTTTATTATCGCACTCCGATTGGTATCATGCTTCAAAGGTCAATTCTATAAACTTAGTACCATTTTGGTTGTGGTAAATCTCACACAAGTTTCGTCTATGCATGTGTGTTTGAAAATCGACCAAACATTTGATGCACACATGTAGGGGGAACTACCACTACCAAAACCGGAATTGAAATGCTTGTCCGATCCAAGATTCATGATCAAAATGTCTTGGGCAAGCAATTCAATTTCATATTGAATTCAATTTCCATATCTTTGTGAGTTTGTCGAAGGGTTGTCATCAATTACCAAAAAGGGGGAGATTGAAAGCTCCGATTTGGTTTTGGTAATTAATGACACTCAACGTTGCTAATGCTTTGCTCTAAGTGTGGTTAGATACATAGCAACGTGATGATGAATGATGGAGCATGGCGATCACGGTGATGAACATGATGGATGCCAAGTGATCAAGCTCCGACGGAGGCCCATGGAGATCAAGGCGAAGGTATACTTGATAGGGCTTTCCGGTTTAGTGGTCGAGACACTTAGCGAGTGTGACCACATTTAGGATCGATAACCGACTATCAAGAGGGGTTTCCTCAGTTCATTCGCGGTCCTAAGTGCCTCTAGTTGTGACTTTGCATGATGCATGAGAGGCTAACTAGAGAGCTAACTCTTGCGTGACATTTCATGGATGAAATACTAACTCCAAGGCTTGAGATAGACATTTACGCATGGTGGAGTTAGTGCACAAGGCAAGGGAATTGATATGGATCAATTTGGAGCAAGTTTGGTGCATGAAATGACGATCACAAGGCGCCGGACTCTGAAGGCGAGGGCGTCAGACTCGGCCAAGACGTGTCCGACGGCTTTGGAATCGGGCTCGCGTGCGGCCTGGCCGGTCCTCATGCGCTGGACGTGGCGTTGGTGCGTCCGGCGGTACCCCGGACGCCGACCAGAAACTCCAGAGGCGGGGCGCGCTGGCGGTGGCTCGGCCAGACGCACGACGGACGCGTGGCGGATGCGGGCGCCGGACTCCCCTCGGACGCGGGCGCCGGACTCAGACTGGGCACTGTTGAGCGTCCGGCGAGTTGAGGTTTCGAATGATGTGGCGCCAATGGTCATCTTCGTGGAGCACAGCGCAAGGGCGCCGGACGCGTCCAGCGGGGTCGTGTGGCGCGTCCGGCGCATGGTGAAGCGTCAGCCGAGGAGCAACGGCTCTATTTCGGACATGGGTCTATAAATAGAGGGTTGGCCGGTCTTGGGGAGTTCTCTTGGCCATTTCTTCATACCTGAGCATACTTTGAGCAAGAGAGACACTCTCCCACTCATCTCTTTGATTCCTTTGCTAATCTTGAGAGATTTGAGTGAGAACAAGTGATTTGCATTGAGAGTTGCATCTAGAGGCACTTGTTCATCGAGTGAGCTGCGGATTCTTGTTACTCTTTGGTGATTCCCATCATCGTAGATGGTTTGGAGCAGCGGGTGGTGGTTGAGCTCGAGTTGGAGATTGTTCGAGGCCACACCGGGTTCTTGTGAGGGGTTCTTGATCCTTCCCCGCGGGAGTTCGTGAAAGGATACTCTAGTGGATTGCTCATGGCTTGTGGATCCTTGTCTTGTGTGGAGATTGCGGCTCCCCATTGGGGTCTTTGGCACCGAGCCAATTGAGCGGGCAACTCACCAAGCAAGTGTATCGCCACAACGAGGAGTAGCTTGCCGGGAAACAAGTGAACCTCGGTAAAAAATCATTGTGTTGATTTGTGATTGCCGAGGCTTCGACCTCCTTGTGCTTGTGCTTGAGCTCCCTAGGTGATTGGCTACTACATGGTGATTGGCCATCTTCTACTCTTCGCGGCGGTATAAACTTCTATCATCTCCTTACTTTCCGCAAAGTAGAATTGCTTGTTGTGGTCGGTCGGGAACCACTCTTTGAGTAGTTTAATTCCCATGGGTAGAACTACTTGCTGTGGTCGGTCGGGAACCACTCATTGTGTAGAGTAAATCCCGTGGGTAGAATTGCTTGGTTGGTTTCGGTGAACTGACATTGTGTAGTTTGATCACCGTTGTTGAGTGTGCAATTGATTTGAGTAGTCTTGCTTGGTTAGGGAGGCTTGCATAGAGTAGTTGAAGCATTAGCTTTGCATTTGCCACCTTGCTATTTAATTGGGTTGTCTAGTGTATTTGCTAGAAATTTTATTAGGCTATTCACCCCCCCTCTAGCCATTGTGACCTTTCACACTGTTGTACTTCTCGAATAGAACCGAGAGCAGATGGTGTACCCAGCCTTCATCAGCTTGGTTCGCCGTCTCCCGTGCTGGATCATCCAAACCGCTGTACAACCATAGCGGGTTGGTCCTCTCCTTGCACGGTTTCACACGGCGTGCCAACCACAGCCTGGCCACGAACGCCCCTTCACCTTCTTGTTGTCAATCATCGCCAGCAGCTCCTCAACCTGGACATCGCCAACAGGAGGTGGCTTCGCCCATCTGGCATTGGCCTCCGGGATCTGGTGGACGTCGCACGGAACCAGTGCTTGTTCCAGCCCTTGGGAGCGGATCCGAACTTGCTCCCCAGCCAAGATGCGGCCATCTCATCCCTGAGCCGGATGTAGCATCCCCCGGCAACCTGGGATCCCCCGGTCTCCACCCCCTTCTTCCGGAGCACGAAGAAGTGGCGGAACAGATTGAAATGGGGGGGATCCCCAAGAACATCTCGCAATAAGCGATGAAGATGGAAACTGTCAAGATGGAGTTGGGGTCCAGGTTGCATATGGAGATTGCCCACCATATGCACAGGTCCCGCGGGAACCCGTTCACCGGTTGCCCCAACCCCCGAGGCACGAAGTCCTCGAAGACAACAAACTCACCGGGCCTGGGACGCGGCTCGTCCTCGCCGCGCGGCTCCCTCCAAACCTCCATCTCGCGCGGTGGCAGGAACATGTTGTCCGCGAGCGCTTGGAGCGACTCCCGGGAGGAGGTGGACTGGACCCACTCCAGCCCGCGCTTCGCCGTTTCCGCCCCCTTCATCACCTTCTTCGTCGCCCGCTTCGTCATCTTCTCGTCGGCGGTGGTGCGAGGCGGCGGTGGCGGAACCCTAGCTGGATGCGCAGCGGCGGTTTCTGGATCTAGGTCGGCGGCGCACTAAGTCCGACGTGTGAGTAGGCACCGGATCTCTTCGGATGCCCCCACCGGCGGTAGCTACGCTCTGGATCTAGTGGCGAAATGGGCGGCGGCGGCGGTTTTCTCTAGAGCGCTGCGGATGCGGAGAGCTCAAGAAGATGCTAGCTGCGAGTGGAAATGAATGCAGAACTGTCTCCCTCCGGCGGCGGCCGCTATTTATAGTCATCGGATGACGTCCGGTTGACTTCTAGGGTTGGACCCCCACTGACTCATGTGGACCGCTCCATTTTTTACCCTAGTGGGCCTCACCACATGGGCCGTACACCACGTGCAGCCGACAAACTTTTACTGTTCCAGTAAATTTTTAAACGGGCCCAGTTCCCTTGGCGCAGCACGTGGGCCTCATTTTTTATTCTGGGGACTGCCCAGTCAGCTCCCTGGTAGTCCTTTTTTACGCACGCCTATGTCCTTGGTCCTAAGAATTTTTTCCTATTTCTGTTTCCTAAGCAGAGGGCCGTAGGTATTGTTTTTGGATTTTTTCCTTAAAAAGTTCAATACAACATATCCTATCTTCCATCGAACTTGGGGACTACGTGGGCCCACGTCACCTCGCGGTGACTTAGGGCCTACTGTTTCCAACTGTTCTGGTTGATTTCTTTATTTTGGCTTATGTTGCGCACTGCTCTGACATTCCTGTCACGTGTCAACGTGGGCCCACGTCTCAGGACAATAAAAAGAAAAATTTCTTTTTTCTTTTTGTGCACCATGCATCTTTCGACAAGATCAACAGCTCCTTGACAGAACAGTGGTCAGGAACAGACTGCTTGGGATATTTGCTTGGCTATACGTGGTCGGCACTATGTGTGGTCGGCACTACGCGTGGTCGGCACTACACGTGGTCGGTACTACGTGCTTGGCCCATCACTACCAGCGCTCAATGTGGTCTGTATCTACACTGCTCGGCACAGGTCAAGACGATGGACTTCCCTCAAGATACATGGTGCTCGGGGACTAGCTGTGGGGGGTATAAATCCGGTATAACACCATAGACAGTTCCAGAGCTGCTCGGCAAGATGGCCCAGACCAGACAAGACCCGGCCCATTACCGACCAGGCTGGTGGGCCGGATCACAAGACGATGGCGTGGTCCGCAACCGACCAGGAGGTGGATCGCGCACAAGGATGCTTGTCCCGCAAGTAGACTTAGTCGGTTAGGTCAGATAGAGTCCTCCTTGGGCACGACATGATGTAACCGACCACCTCACGTGTACCTTTGGCAGCTCGGCTATATAAAGCAGCCAAGGACCCTCCTAGAACGCAGGCTATTCTCTGGTATCCTAGACCTAGAGAGCTTAGCACCTCATTGTACTCCGACACTTGATCATACAGCATAACACGAGAAGCGGGATGTAGGGTATTACGCTTCCGAGCGGCCTGAACCTAGGTAAACCTTGTTGTCCCTGGTTTGTCTTGTTTCTCAAACGTCCAGATCATGCATCTTAATGTGCCCTTACCGATTCTCTACCACCGTGCACCGTGGGATACCCCGTGGTGGACTGCCGGTTATCTGTAATCGACAGAGGAGCTGCCGGGGAGGAAGAAGTGCAGTCGATAGTGATGAGGAGAGCGATGGCGATGAGGGTGAGATGAGAGAGACAGAGACAGCGAGCGAAATGAGTGGGTGGGTGCTACTCGGCCGCCTGACCCCGCCACGCGCAGTGTGTGTCACGACCGCGGGCACGTGGGCGCGTGCGTGTCCACGCACGGACACACGGTGCCTAGGCCCAGTAGCAGCCCACCAGACCATTCTACCCCTAGAACATATGATCCGTAGCATTACGGTTCGCAAAACCTGCCAGGTGCATTTTTCTCTCTCACTCATAAGTCCAGCACGGGACACCACTCTCTTGCTCGCACTAGCCAGCGCGGGAGGCCGAGCAGCGTCACCCGCAGCAGCAAGTGCACGAGTTCGAGCAACACCTCTTACCAGTGGTGACTGGCGTGCGAGGCCGAGCAGTGCCTCTCGCCCATGGCGGCATGCAAACGAGGAGGAGCTGCTCGGTATGAAGCTGTTCATTCCATGGACGGGCCACCATAGCTGGGTCCAAATTAGCTAGAGTGCTTGTTGGTTCCTGTGAACTACGGCTCGCAGCAAAACTGGGGTAGGCAAGTATGCGTTTGTCGTGATCGAGTGGAAGGAAGGTGAACAAGCAGACGTGTGGAGCTCACCACCAAGAAGCATGGCCTGGAGTGCCGCCATCGAGCCCCACATTGCAGTCGGTGCCGAGATATCGGATGCTCTCCGCTAGGACCAGGACAAGTTCTACCGAGATCGGCCGGATGGGCCACGGTGCCACACATTATTGTAGCCGGTGCCGAGATACCGGATCACCTAGAAGCACCGTGTCGGCGATATCTGGCCAATAGCCTACCACAGGGCTATCCGTGATAGTTATTTGTGTGGAGAGGTGCGGAAGGATGTACGAGCTACATGTGAGCAAGAACGAGACACAAGATTTACCCAGGTTCAGGCCGCTATAAAGCGTAATATCCTACATCCTGCTCTTGCTGCCTTGATTGATTATGGGGTTACAAAACGTGTTTGAGAGGGGGTCCGTGCCCACCTTATATAGCCTAGGGGTAGGGTTACACGTCAAGAGATTTAGATCGGGTCGGTTGCAGTAGATCGTAACCTGATGGGATACGGTAAAAACCCCAAATGACTAAGCTTTGGACGCCAAGTTGCTTGACGTAATCCTTCCGAGGTCTGACCACGCCTAAAGGCCTGATCGGGACCCATCTTGTGAGCCGAGTCGTGCAGTCCAGCCAGCCTAAGTTCTAGCTGTGAGGGTATAGGCGTTAATACCCCCACAGCTAGTCCGCGAGCACCATACATCCTGAGGAAAAACACTACTTTAGCATGCGGACAGGTGGAGCTCGGAGACTTCCTGTCTCGACCAGGGTAGAAAATGCCTCGAACGGGTTTGATGAACGCTAGTCGAGCTTCGAGCACACCTCCAAATGCCAAGATCACCGAAGCAGTAACCTGTCAAAAGATGCATGTTGCTGCAAGAAAAAATAAAAAGTAAACCACATCTAAAGACATGGTCCCATGCTTGCGCTTGGTGACAAAACATGTCAAGTTTCCCGACCTCCAAAGCAGTCAGGAAACCAAAATAGCTGGTGTTAATTGTGAGAGATCTAGGTGATGCGGTCCCATGTAGTCCCCAAGCTTGGTAGAAGATAGGAAATGTTGTGGCAAGCTTTAATTGAAAGTATCAGATAAAGCGTTCTATCGAGCAATTATGAACTCGATCACCAGAAATGACGTCGAATCCCGGGTTCTCACAGTCCCCAGTGTGAAAGGCCGACCTGGTAGTTGAACCTGAGCAGAGGTCCGTAGTCGTGCTAGACGGCGAGCGCTTCGCGAAGTCCCCAGCTATGAAGTAGGGACAGATTGACCGAACCCAAGCAGTTGTTCGCAGTCGGAGCTAGACTGCGAATGCTTTGCGAAGTCCCCAGCTATGAAGCTAGGACAGAGTGGTCGACCCCAAGCAGGGGTCCGTAGTCAATGCTAGATGGTGAGCGCTTCATGAAGTCCCCAGCTATGAAGCAGGGGTAAAGTGATCCAACCCGAGCAAGATTCCACAAACGGTGCTAGACGGCGCTTCGCGAACTCCCCTGCTATGAAGCAGGGACAGAGTGGTCGAACCCGAGCAGGGGTCCACAGACTGTGCTAGACGGCGAGCGCTTCGCCAAGTTCTCAGCTATAAAGTAGGGACATAGTGGTCGCACTAGAGGAGGGGTCCGCAGATGGTGGTAGACGGCGAGCGCTTCGCGATGTCCCTGGCTATGAAGCAGTGACAGAGTGGTCGAATCCGAGCGGGGGCCTGCAAAGTGCTAGACGGCGAGCGCTTCGTGATGTCCCCAGCTATGAAGCAGGGATAGAGTGGTCAAACCCAAGCAGGGGTCCGCAGACGGTGCTAGACAGTGAGCACTTCGCGAAGTCTCCAGTTATGAAGCAGTGACATAGTGGTCGAACCCAAGCAGGGGTCTATGGAGTCTGGAGCACGTTGATGGATAGAACAACACGACCATGTCGTGGTCGAGCCCCCAACATTAGCTGTCAGGCCAAACCGACCACTACAAGTCCCTGGGATAGTCAGTGCAGGCTTGTTCTAGGTTTAAACTTATTAAACAATAATTTTTTCTGTCTCTGTTCTCCCTCTTCTTCTTCTTTTTTTAATTTTATGGCGTCATCCTGCTGCCTCATCATGATGTCAGCGCAGTTGCGATAGCCAGGTCCAGTAAATAAGGAAGTACTTGATAATTAAACAAATATTGTGGCCCAGGGGAGTCAAAGCCCATGTTCGGCCCAGTAAAAAATTAGGTCAAGTGGGGAGTCAAAGTGCCACCCCACTTGTCAACTCTATGGACACATCCACGTCGGTCGACCCGCAGAAGGTGAAAGGTCCTGGGCCATAAGGTATAAATGCTCGGCACCGGGAAGCAGAACGATCCGCCTCCTCCCTCTTCTTGGGAATAGGAACGGACTGGGCTTGATTTCCCACTACCGGTGGCCGTCGGTTCGTGTTCCGAGGATGCTCCGCAGGCTATAAATCTAGCCCAGGCCACGCCTACCAGCCACATCTCACCAGCCACACACAAATCCTTCGTCTTTGCACGTACCAGGGCTCGTCTGTTGAGAACTCATCTAGAAGGTCTCCAGCACCCCAAGCAATGGCGGACCGTGGTAGGCATCCTACAGAGGAGGAGGTGCACTCGTACCGCATCGTGCGGCCTCGCAGCAGGTGAGCCATCTTGGTCATCATCATTGATTTGGGGCATCGATGTGATCGATTTAATCCTCTATTTGTTTGAATCATGAAGGAATAGAGTTGGTCTTTCGAACGCGGCCGCCGTGCCTTCGGTGGCGCCGGCGGTGGATCCAATCACCGCAGCGGTGGACGCGCCGGTGGTGCCGCTACTATCAGCTTTAGTGGCAGCAACGGCTCCGTGGGCTGGAGGCGGAGGGTCGGCGGCGGATTCGTCCCCGAGCTCCGAGTTGGAGAATGTACTGGCCCTGCTGTTGGATCAGTACTATGGCGAAATGATGGCCGCCCAGGAGCGCTATTCTGAGGTGACCAAGCAGATCGGGCAAATGGAGATCGACCTCTTCGATGCCCAAAGGGCAGTTGAGGAGAACAAAGAAGAGGTCAGGATGCTGGTCGAATAGCGTAATGCTGCCGAAGACCAGGTCAAGGGTAAGTCATTTCCTGGCTCGACGTGTTTATCTTGCTAAATCTCCTCAACACTGCTAATGGCGTGTGGATTCTGTCGCAGACTGGACCGCTCGCCTGGAGGCATTGCAGGCCACCAGAAACGCCACCACCACCATTGTGAACACCCAAGGGGACAACCTGGTGGAACGGGTGAACCACATCGCCTCCCGGGTACACGAGGTGGCGCTTCACGGGGTCCGCCATGGAGCATCCCTTTCCTTCGCCGCTGTGCAGGCTCGCACCAGCTTGGACTTCAGTGGTCTGGACGTGACCCAGCCAGAGACAGTGGTGCAGGCGGAGGACGGCGCCGACGACTTCAGAGCGGTCGCAGAGGTCATCGCAGTGATCACCCGTCAGAGATCATTGCACGATGTGAAGCACCAAGCCGAGTGACGGCGTAGTCGAGATAACTGGACAGCGAACTACGATCCTTCCGACTGGTCGACGGTGAAATCATGTGCCAAGCAGTGCGACCTCTTGGTGGACGGTTATTTAGGTTGATCACGCGCTCATGATCTGAGATCAACATACAGCTTTTCCTGTAAAACAATGAACCGATCCATCCCAGCCCGGGTCTAATAATAATATATAACATACTATACTCGGTGTATCTACCGGCTCTTTACTTATGTTTTGTCAGACTGCGGGTCAAAATAAATATGTTTTTCTTGTGCAAATAATGTTCATCATCAAAATTGGCATGTCATGAAAAAACACAGGACCTCTCACCAAATGAAAATTGGATTTCTCCATTGTGTAGCTCATGTTAAGCCATCTGAGTGCATATGTAGATCGCTCAATTTAGATTTGTATAAGAGTGTTACGTGAATTATGATATCTATGCCAAGGGAAAACTAGATATAGCAATCCAAGTTGTCCTTGCCACGATAGGGTATCATCGGTCTTTGTCAGGCTCTCTTGTGAAATCAGGCCATGTAATTTTGATTGTCTCTTGTGTTGCTTTGATACAAATTTATGCCAAGTCTCATTTTTGCGACTGCATTGTAAAACAAAAATATCAATCATTTGATATGTATGGTTCTAATTCTATGAAAGGCGAAGTTGACCTCTAGAATTGTAACCACCTAATTTTAATTTGAGAATGATTTTCAATTTATAAACATTTTAAATTAAGAGTAAACTGAATTGTAGGTCCTTAATTTTTAGTGGATTTTTCTATCTAGAAATGCTACCATCTAAGTCATGCAATTATGTAAATCTTCTGAAAGTTTAAGAACCAACCTTGCAATTTACTCGAATTATTTTTCTAAACTACAAACTAAAATTAATAAGTTAGAAATCTTGTTTGTTGTTGGCAATCCTTAATGTGATGACCAAAGCATAGTTGTAGGGTTTCATTCTAACAAGTTCCACGAGTTGTGTAGTTCTCACTTGTTTTGCAGATATCGAACATTTTACTACAAAAAAGTATCTCAAGTAATGAATCTGACCACACCATTGTAATGAGCTTGTCGAGACGATTGAAACAAACATATCATTTTCTATATTTAGAGTCCCGAGTCCCCGATGCATACGACTCAGAATATTGTAGAAGACATGGAACCATCACCAGGCCAAGACTTTTTAAGGACTAACCTAGCAAATTCCATAGCTTTGGTGAATTGTTATTTTTCAGGGATTAAACAGAATAAGCTAAGGAGGAGTATGGGGCAAAGAAACAAATCAAATCAACTCGAAATTCCGCGAAACCACTCCGATAAGGTTCCAAAGAACAACAGAGGGCAAGAGAGCGAAAGAGGGGCCCATCTGGCAGCAAGCTAGGTCGGCAAACTTCTCCGAGAGGTCGGTCGGCCTGGCTGGGGCCCACCTGCTAACAAGTTTCGTCTCACGTCGTTCCACCGCCGTTGAGGACCAATCTCCACTGTCCTTCAAGTCGGTTTGATCTAAGGGCCACGGTTCATACCCCAGGGCTATATAAGCAGGGGTAAACCCCCTGAGGCATCATCTCTCATTCATTCAGAAGGCTAGAACCAGAAACATGGGTTTCCAGAGTTAGAGGGAACTAGAGCTCTACTTCAAGTTTAGGCTTAGATCTAGCTAGATACAAGTAGGGTTGAGCACGGCTCAGGATTCCGGGTCGCCATCCGGATATTTGGTAATTCATCATTGTATCTTATTTATTAGTTGACTTTGTGCTACTTCAAATATATCGTTATGTTCTTATTTATCTTGTTCTTACTTTATTCTAGTTCTAAGTTAGATATAGTTCTGAATGATAATATGTTCATGCATAAGTTCGTATAGTTCTTAGTTCAACTCATGATTGAGCTAGGAGGTAGAGATAGCGTAAGCATGGTGCCTAGGTTAGATTTACCAACGAATGAACCCTTTACTCCGGAACCTCTATACTCCACTCCCTGAGTAAAAGGACGAGTAGAACCTAGTCACAGGGAAAGGATTGTTGTGTTCATGATATTCCTTGCTCGATGTTCCTTATGCAAGGCAGACGATTGGTTGTGCTATAGATGATAGTGGATGACTAGAGTAGACCATAGGCCAGATAGATATGATGTAACTTAGGAATCTAATCTCGTAATGGGTTGCTAGATATGTGTACCATACTTGATCCCATGAAATTCTCTCACTCTCATCCTGGAATTTCCGTACTTATCTTATTTACCTTTATTATATATCTATCCTTATCATATGCCTTACTCCTGAACAGATAGAGTAGTGATTAGATTGATATCTAGAGTATGTATTTGTATTTATTTTTATCCATACCACTTTTATTCCAATTTTGTTAAGCTCCCAAGGGTAAAATTTTGTTAAGCTCCCAAGGGTAAAATTATAAATATCGATACCTGGAACTTTCCTAGTTGAAATGCTTTCTATCTGTGCACCTGTGGATAACCTATATTCATATTTTTATACGTGCTACGGTCATAAGTATAACCACATCTTTTTGTATTGTCTTAAGGATAACAATCTGGCTTAAGCGATGCTAAGAGATGTCCCGATCATCTCTAATGCCTTTGCTGATAGTAGCGTTTGATCTATTACATTTTATAATCGTGTTATAGATGCTAACAATTGTCTATTGCATTAATGCTTTGCATAGTGTGTTGAGAGCAAAATAGATTCAAAAGTGTATTATCAAACATGCCTATGTTTTGATCCACTCAGATCATTCTCTTGAAAACTCTATGCCCAATATACGACTCTGATCTTTGTTCCCCGCTTTGTTTCTCCTTGACTAGAAAGAAACCCGATCCAAACGCATGTCAAATCTCAATAACCTTAAACTACGTCTCATAAACCCACCAGGACAAAACCCTAATCTGAGTTCTAAATATATATATGTATAGTATTGAAGCATATCCGAATTTCTATTCAACCCTCACATATCGTAATTCGATCTATCCCTCAATCTTGATCTAGAACAATTTGGGCCAAATATCATCCTTATATTCATCATCCACAACAATGCTCACCTTGGGCCAGGCCCAACCTACTCCTCTTCCTCCTCATCATTCCTATCCGGCTTACCCACTATGCCACATAAATCTTCCGGTGCTCGGACAGGAACCTCGTGCAGAGCAGTGAATGCTGATGTTGCATGGGAGCATGGCCATGACGTGGCCCACAATGAGCGTGGAGCCCACAGCAAGCACTCCTGTGCAGGAGTCGTGCCTATCATTTAGACTCGAAAAATATTTCTCAAAATGTAAAGACCGGGACACTGGATAGGTTGTCACAGTTCGGTTCTTCTGTTTTCTTTATTGAAGTAGGCACCAATGATTGTTTTTTGGAAGTTTTTGTACGTTGAGGAAAAGAAATTGCATGCGGGATGGTGGACCATCTAATGAAGAGATGTCCGACAAGGCGACAATCCATATATAAATCACAGACCTAGTGTTTTCCAACAGAAGCACAAGAGTCTGGAGACATGTTTGTATTCAGCAATGTTTCATTCACGTCCATCAAGCACATTATGGCCAGCATTTGTTGAGCGGGCCAATGTTGTATTGTCACCAAGAGCTGAGCCAAAGCAGAACGGTGTGGAGAGTCCGGCCTAATCATCTCATCGGCAGAGCGTGAGGCGAGGGAGTTGTTCCTTGCGTGTTGGCTGCTGCAGCGCTGTTGACGCGACAACAGTAATTAACTCAACGAGTACAGATAACATGTCAGTGTGCAACATCCATGGCAATGGTCGCGCATCTTGTAGCATTTCTAGAGAGCTCATCTTGTATATTCCATAAAAAACTCATCAAGTTCAATGATGGAGTGACGTGTAATAATGAGTTGCATAAGGGCAGTCTCAATGGCTAGTTTTATTGCACAGTTTCACATACTATTTAAAGTTTTGAAATTTTGATACGAAACAACTCACTCCCTCGATGCATAGTTTCATTGCACAGTTTTACATACTATTTAAAGCTTCTATGGGTCCACCGTTGTTTCTCTCTATTCTCTTCCACCAATGACCTTACTCCATGCATATGGATGAAATGAAATAACACACTCAATGAGGGTTTCACACACTTTCCAATAGTTTGGAAACACCGCTACATAGTTTCACCATGGTGAAACGAATTCCTTTTCTCTCCTCCCAATTTCATGCAATTTAATGCAAATGCTGACATGGCAGTCTATTTAATGTGCATGACACTCCCGTGAAACCTCCATTGAGACTGGCCTAACTAAGTGATCAATATCATAATGTGTCCCATATACCAGTCTCGTCCCAAAACAATATGTGCCGAAGAAACAAAATATATTACCCCGAAGGAATTCTGGCTTTCAAAACACTCTGCGCCGAGGCCAGAACTGTACCCACACAGAGACCAGGAGTCCAGGACCAAACACCATACTGGTGCCTAGGTTAGGGTTGCCTCATGTTCTCCAACCACTGCCTAATCTATAAAGATCTTATAGATGGACGGCAACCTACTACTGTTTTACTGTCATTTTTGTCTTCTCTGCCTTTTTCCACCATGCATCTTCTACTTTCCTTTTCACCTCCGCGCGATAGGGATAGAAAGTTTGAGGCCTTGAGTAAAAAAGGGTTCCAGTATAGATGGCCATGCAGCCCGAGGCACGTCGGCCCGGCCCGTGGCACGGCGTTTTGGCCCGGCCCGAGCAAGGCACCAGGCCCGTGGCACAGCGTTTTGGCCTTGGCCCGTGGCACGACACGGGCACGGCCCGGTAAGTAGAAACAAGCCAAGTCACAATTTCCAGGCGTCTAGGCAACAACCCAGCAAGGAAACAGCCCAACAGACCACAACACAACAGGCAACCAGCAGCCCACGACACATTCGGCCTCCTTTTCCTAATCCTATCCCTACCCTCTCGATCTCTCTCCATCCCGACCCCACAAGTTGCCGCACTACTGCGCAGTCACGGGAGCAGCCTCGCGCGTCACCGTTGTGCCATCACCTCGCTCCCTCTCTTCAGCTCGACTGTGAGTTGCACCCTCGTACGCTGCGTCTTCTAGAGTGAGTGACGGAGTGAGGGATTCGCTGACTCCTCCGGTCTGCGCGACGCGATTGCGCGAGCGCGGCTGCCGTCACTCTCCGTCGCGAGCGCGCACGCCAGCTCGCTATCTCGCGTGGCAGTGGCTGTCGTCCTCAAGCACATGGCCACTGGAGCACCGCCCTCGACCTCGACTGCAAGTCTGCTCCTCGCGCTGTGCAGGACGAGCCGCTCCGAGGCGAGCGCGGGGCTCCAGGACGAGCCGCTGGCCCGTGCTCTCAGGCTGCCCGCGGCACGCATGCACGCCGTGCTCTCGTGGCGGCCCGACGGCCCATGGGCCGTGCCTTGGGCCGAAGGCCAGGCATGAGCATGCCGTAGGCACGGCCCGACAGGCACGGTGGCCCGTGTGAGGCACGACGCAGGCCGGGCCGGGCTGGCATGGCCCGATGGCCATCTATAGGTTCCAGGCCCCTCCTGGAGTCCCCGTTCCTCTTCCTATCAGACCACCCATCCACAGGCTTCCCCTGTCATCGACCCTGGCCATAGCATCTCCCTCTTCCTCTCCTAGGTTGCGGCTCGGCTCGGAGACCGACTCTGGCGGCAGCACACTCTTCTCCGCTGGCGGAGGCTTCGCTTGAGCACGGTGTCTCGCTCTTCTTCTACTCCGGCGGCTGCTCTGCTCGGCGGTTGGCTGAAGAAGCGTCGTGCGCCGCCGCCTCCACTCCTTCGTCGGCGGCTTTGCGCGGCTCGAATTCTTCTTCTCCTCCACCGTCCCATGGCCCAAGCAGCAACGTTGAATCAACCAGACGCCCATACTGCCCTCAAATCTAGAGGGCGAGCCCCGGTCACTACGAATCGCCCTGTGTGCATGCATCAGCATGGACTCCGTTGGCTTCCATCTTCCAGGTACATGTTTATAATAATGATTTGTCAACATTGATAAAATGTTAACTGTCATTGCCCACCAGATGTTTGATACAACGCTTTTGAGACCGCAAATGTCTATCTAGCCTGGTGCACACGTGTGCCCCTGCTCAGTACCACTGGATGTTTCTATAAGATTCGTGCATTTGACTTTTGTGTCCGCACTCTGAGCTCTTTTAAGTCTGCCTAAGTGCTAAGTGCATCTATAACGGAAGGCATAGGTGGTATTACGGGGCACGCGTGTTTCCGTTCTCGTTCCCCCATCTACTCGTAGTTATTGCGATTACTGCTCCCCCCACCGCTGCTTCTGGAATCCCGGCGGTGCTGCCTCGACGCTGTCCCGGTGGCCACCATGGCACCACCGCGCACAGCAGGGCAGCGCGGGAGGGGCTCGTGGCGCAGGTGGGGCGGCTGACCCGGGTAGTGCGTGGAGCAGCATCGCCATAGGCCGCGCGGCCCTGACCTCGCGCGTCGTGTTGCTGTCTTCCGTCGGAAGCCATTCGCCGTGGGAGGCCGTCGCAGTCTCAGGCATGCCAGATCTCGAGCGAGGGCGGATTGTCGTGCTGGAGGTCGCAGCCTTGGGCGAGGCAGGGCTCGAGTGGAGGCGGGGTCACCGCTCGACCCTACGGGGGCGCGCTTCGCCTGTTTGCCTGCTCGCCAGCCACCGCCACCTCAATGGCATGGGCGTGGACGATGACGCGCTCTACCTGCCGGCGCACCTGTTCGGCGTCTTCGCCGGCCACAACGGCACCAAGGTACATCCGCGGTCTTGATTGGGAACATTCAAAATCCACTCTGTTGACATCGATGACACCTGTCCAATCCATAACTTCTTCTTGCTGCGACTTCTTGGCAAGGATATATAGATCTAATCTAAGCAAGCAAACAATTGGTTTTGGAATGGGTATTTCGTGGTATTATTATAAAATCATCTTGAATCTAATGGACTATGATTTCATATGAGTATATGACCTAGTTTTTCTCTAGAAGTAACTTAGTTGAAAGACTCTAAGTCTGTAGTTTCTGTGGTGATTTTCGCTAGATGTCATGCTTCTATTTAGGAAGATACAGACATTTCTGTTTGGACTATTCTCAGATCGATAATGATGAGATGCTGGATGAGCATTGGTCCAGAGAAGCAAACTATGACGTACAAGAAAAGTATGTCATGCTTCTATTTTAGGAAGATAGATATTTTTAGAGACCCATATTTTTATGTGGACTATTCTTGGATCGATAACGATGAGATGCTAGATGACCATTAATTAGTCCAGAGAACCAACTATGACATAGAGGAAAAGTATTTCGATGAAGATTAGTTAGTAATAATAGCCTGCTATTTTGGTACTAGAGAAGCATGCCTCATCGGTTATGTTCAGAAACTGTAGAGTTAGCTTGTCTATGACAACACGAGAATGCTACAATGCTAGTTATTTTACTCACTTGTACATGATAGAAGTGTGTGAGAAACAAAAATGTCCAGTTTTTCTGAAAGATCACTTTGCATATTCTCTTGTTTTTGCGATCCAAACTCCTGCCTCTGAATTCTTTTGCACTCTCTGCAGGGACTGAGTTTCTTACTTGGCATATAATCGCGAGTAATTGCAAATGAGGCTCCCCTGCCCACCATGGACTTGAGCAATGCGTGAGATTCGGCCACAGAGACTCTGAACCAAACATTATCTTCTGGAGAAATGGAAGATCAGCTGAAATAATTCACGTGACATGCAGCATAAGTTGCTGTCTGGTGAAGACAGCAACACACTGAGGACATGGACTATTCTCAGTATGGAATTGATGAGATGTTGTTCATGTTGATAAATGTTAGGATGCTAGATGCATAGTCTTCATTAGAGCAACAAGGAAATTTTCTTCCTTTTTCTTGCCACTTATTTGTTCTTTCCTGGTGCACAGTTGTTCATCTGCCCAAACTTTATTTCGGTATACTTCATTTCAGGTACCACTAAGAGCAGTAGCTAAAGTCAAGAGAACGCAGCTAAGAAGGCAGCCAAGCATAATATCAGGTGCATTTTTCTCATCCAAGACACATCATGGAGTCACTCTTCGAATTAGGAAGAACCAAGAATATGCTCAAGGCTAAGATCAGCACCAATCTTTTTTCAAGTGAAACATTGGATATTCATCCTACGTCTTTCTCACATGTACTAGTCAAGGCATATGCTGTCATTTTGATGGAAAGGCTCCAACCTGTTATTACTTGCCAAAGGTTCAGAGTAGCAGACTAGTTGTAGATGGTTGAATTGAAAATGTAAAATTACATGAATTGATATTGTATCTCAGTATCGGTTATGACAATGAATGTTTTGTCAATTTGAGGGCCTGATTACCTTGGCATATTGAAACTTCATTGGTATTGTGATAATTGTATCAGTTTGAAAACTCTGTCTGATTTTTTTTTTTTTTTTGAGAAAACTCTGTCTGAATGGCAAAAATGTTTCATGTGTTATAGAATTACGGCCCAGCTCGGGTGGAGAAGAAACGAGCAGAGCAAACCACATTCGGCCCAAAATCCACACAGAGCCCACAACATATCAGAACAGGCTGAAAAGGCCTAACTCAACCCAAAAGACTAGCCTCGTAGGTGAGGCTTGCCAAGCCTTATATGTTGGAAACTCTCAACGTGGACATTCGATGTGGGACTAAACCCAACAAACTCCCCCGGTCACACATCGGACTCAGTAACCTTGGCAAGAACCTGAGTCGAACATGGAATTAGACCCAACGTCTGGCAGGAAGACGTACAAACGGGCTCCCCCGTAAACATGTGACCCAAAGGGATTTCAACCAGGGCTCTGATACCACTTGTTATAGAATTACGGCCCAGCTGGGTGGAGAAGAAACGAGCAGAGCAAACCACATTCGGCCCAAAATCCACACAGAGCCCACAACATATCAGAACAGGCTGAAAAACCCTAACTCAACCCAAAAGACTAGCCTCGTAGGTGAGGGTTGCCAAGCCTTATATGTTGGGAACTCTCAACGTAGACATTCGATGTGGGACTAAACCCAACATCATGTTTTGTGCTGAAAAGATGTCAATTTGATTTTCACACAAACCCACCAAGGGGAGAGTTTACATTTACAACCTATATGGTACTAATAGCAGGCAACAGACGAGTGGTATTAAAGAGTTAGATAAATCACATTTAGAAGAACGACGAGTGCAGTCACTTTTTATATATAAGATGATCACTTGTGAACTTGGCAATAGAAGAACAACACAAGCAGTCACTTCTAATAGCAGGCAACAGAGATTTAAAAGGATTGGGAAAAAGCCTGTAGCAGACTCAGAGCATCTCCAAGAGCTCCCAAAAAGTCACTTGGAAAAACTAGTGTTTTAGCAACTTGGTATTTTGTTTTGCAAGTGAAAACAAGGTGCATCTCCAACAGTTTTGTATTCTCACTTGGTAAATTTGAAAAAATAGGCCCACCTTGTCCAAACCGTTTATGGGCCTGATCCACCTCTACTCTTTTCGGTTGGACGAGCAGATGAAGAACCCACGTACCTGCTGGAGGGCGGCGGCGCGAGCTGCGTCCAGGAGCCAACGGCGCGGCGCGAGGACGATGTTCACTTGGAGGACGGCGGCGCCAGGACGGTGGGAGAGGGAGACGAGGCTTGCGGCGGCGCAAGATCTTGCGGAGACGAGGCTTGCGGCGGCGCGAGGACGATCCTTTTTATCGCGAGCGAGGGGGAATCGGAGAGGGAGATGGACCGATCGATGGCGGGAATCGGGCGGGAGGGCGCGATCCATCGCGCGGGAAGAGTCCATCGCGCGGGAGGGAAGGCCGAAAAGACCGATACGCGCTCGCTACGCGCGCGTAGCGATCCGCGCGCGGAGGGGAAGATTTCCAAAGTTCCTATTTTAGCAAGTAGCTTTTGGGAGTTGTTGGAGAGGAGAAATTGTGTTTTTGTCAAAAAACATAGAATACAAAGTGGTTTTTGGGAACTCTTGGAGATGCTCTCACATCTTCTATGCTATCGTCACAATGCTCAGTTTCTTCAGCTTCTCCAGTTCCACCTTGGTCTATGCCCGCACCTAGCACGTCTCCGACCACCCATGGCGGTGTAGTGTACTCAGAACCTGGCATTCACCTCTTTGCTTACAATGAGTCTGAGAAAAAAATTAGTGGATGAGGAGCCTCAAAATTTTCAACACAAACAAATGTGTAAATAGTAGCGCTAGCAAATTACCATGTAGAAAGTTAACAGCAAATGGAATGATTTAGTTGCAGTTGCACTTGCAACAAGCTGCAGGTCCAACAAAGGTTCTGTAGTCCCAAAATTATTAGAGCTAACTAATGTTCTTCTGCATAGGTACATCCCATAAAAAGTACAACACTTAAATCATTTATTGCATTTGAACACCTAAATTTAGAGATGTCCAAATCAAAACTGTAGTATCTTTTCAGACAATAGCAGAATATAGTTTGGCTCAAGGAGAATTACAGCGCTACCTCCAGGATGTCATTGCAAGCTAAGATAAAGTCCGAGTAAATCAAGAGGATGAATCATTCTTCATTAAAGGCCAGATTGCTAAATATTATTCAGTATGCCTCTGATTAGTAATTACTGAATCATCTCTAACGAGCATCCGGACAAAAATGATAGTAATGTAGCTCAGACTGTCAATGCTGAAGAAGTTAAGAGGAAGTCGGCAAAAGCTAGGAACAGAAAAAATCCAAAACTACCCAATTGTGGTAAGCCATTTACAAAAGAATCTGATGCTGAACGTCAAGTTACAAATATCCCTGTAACTATTGCTGTAAAACCACGCCAGAAGGGCAGCAGCCAAAAAGGAGAGAATTACTTCAAATGGAGGAAACGAGGTCTTTGGCAACAACAATAGAGTTGTCTTCTCCAGTGATAAATCTACGGATACATTTTTTCCTCAAGCAGGTGGCTTGTACGTTGAAGCACCTGATACACAGCCTTCAGAAAGGATCCCTCCAAAGAATAAAAACAGTCGAAGCAAACTTCAAATAGTAGGGGATAATGCAGTGAAGGTTGAAGAACAAAGAGGAAAGCGAATCAGGAAAGTTTCTGATGTTGTTGTAGATGAAAAGAGAAGAGTTCTTTCAGAGGCTGAAAATGAATAGATTCGTTCCAGCTTCACATCCCCACAAAAGGCTGCACCCAACAGAAACCCTTGGATGGTACAGTAGAAGTAAACAAAACGTGGAATCAAACATTGGTCCAAATACACCAAGCATTTTATATGGGAGGCGCCAGTTTAATGAGCCCATACACACCGTTCCTTCAGTAAGCTGTTAAGAATGGTAGTGCAAAACCTATTGAACAACCAGATTACTCAGGAACTATCAGATAATGCACTTCACCCAATACTGTCCTGAAGAAAAGTGAGGGTAAAACTTCTAAGCTTTCCTGTGCTTTCTCCAAGTCTGACGATATCACAGAGGTATGTGCACACACCAGACAAGTCGGTTTGCAAAAATTCTTCCTTAAAGTTTCAAATCCTTCCTTTAACTACGGTAATAAAATAACCAAAATTTACTTTTCTTTAGAAAAAAAGGAATCTGGAGAAATGGTTCACTACCATAACGGAAAGCAGGTACCTACAGCTTTTAATGGAGGGTCTACGGTAAAACTATCTGGAATGGTATGCTGCACCTTTCCAGTAGATATTTATATCCGGAAAACTTCATGTATATGATTTTTCTTCCACCAAAGGATCCTGATATCTATTTTGAAGATCACGCTGTCTTAATCTTACAAATGAGCTGGCTAGAAGTAAAAGGATCAAATGTGCCGAGGATACTCACAGGGAGAAGTCGCCGGCGGTGGGACAGAAGGTCCTCCGGGCGGCGCGACGAAGACCTGGCGTAGGGGCCGACGAGGACTCAAGCTCCTAGCGCGGCGGGAGTCGTCCCCATCGGGGGAGAAGCAGGCGCCCTCCGACGTTGTCGGAACGTTCTCGCACCTCGCGTCCGTGGCACCGGCGGCGAACGGATGTCATACTGGCACTATAGGATATATGGGCTGGAATAGCATGGGCTTTGGGCCTTGTTGTGGGCTGGCTGGTCACACATCAGAAGAGAGCAACAACTACAAAAGGGATCAGCGAGAGGAGAGAAGGATCGATCAAATTATTCAGAAGAGAATACTCAGGTAAGGAGCCAGTGCTCCTCCTCCTTTATCGAGATCTCTTTGTGTTTTCCTCTGTTCATGCTCACGCCGGCGATCTGATCTCGTCGCCGGCCACGGGGTGTTACAACGGAAGGGCGATGGAGCAGGCGTGGAGGAGAGGCGGGCAATGGCGCATCGTCACTCGTCGCGTCTGCAGTGGTGGCGGGCAGGCGAGGAGGAGACGGAGATCAGACGGACTCGAGTGGGGAGGAGATCCCTCCGACGCCAGGTTTGCCGTCGAAGGAGCAATACGGGGCCGATCCGTATTGAATGCTACCTGTTTCCTGCCATAATAAATGCTACCTGACATACTTCTAATCTCATAGTTACGGTGTTTCTTATGGTCTGGTTACGGACTCCACCTCCACCAAATCGTCTCGATGACTCCATGTTAGTAGCTGTCCGATAGTGGGGACACTGAACCCCCAGGGCAGAATATCAGCAGACCGCAACCGCGTTGCTTTTGAGACAATATTAATCTTTTCATTCATACCTCTTACTCTTTTAGTAATTACAGATAGGTTATACCAAATGTAATATTACCTTCCTAACAATCATTGAAGTTATATGCAGGTCATTTGTTCCTCTTCTAAGACAAGAAGCTAAATTTAGGAGAATTATGAATGCTCATTCTCAGGTTGTGTTTGCTGGGTCTTCTCATTCATCTCGCAACTGTTCAACCATTATATATCTATAAAGATTAATTAATACACACAGAATAATAACATTTGTTGCAAACAAGTCTTTCACTGCCACCAACCAATCAAATCATTGTACTTTTGTTTGCGCTACAATCTCAGACTCATGGCATTTCTGTTTGGCCACCAAGTCTTCAGTCTGAAATTTTCTGATGTATCTATTGTCCACTATCTGTTGTCATAGGAGTCATGGTGGGAGAACATTTCTATATGACCACAGTGAAAAACGTAGCTATAATCATAGCAAAGAGTATTGGCAATAACCCTTCTCATATATCCAACGCCAATACTTTATATGCAGTTTGAATACAATCTATAGCTCTTCCTTAACCTGTGTGCACTAATATTATCACAGGTATACCTGGTTTGCTACTACTCATATTATCACAGGTATACCTGGGGGCCTACTAGTCTCTACCTATCGAAATCAGGGCCAAGTTCTGGCTCCTCATTGGGCCACGTCGCCTCCTTTTCTTCATCGTTGATTCTCAGGCTGCGTCTCCTCATGCCGTCGATCTCAAGACTGCGCTCTCCAGCATCTGCCTGCCGGGAGTTTCGCGAGCTTTTCGCGAGCCTGCTCACCGTCGCTACCCTCGCTTCTCGGCCGGCCGCTTCCGCTTGCCGCGCTGCGCTCCGCCCTTTGCCTGGCTGCGCCCGCGCAGCCACGCCCCCTCGAACCGAAACCGCTCACCTCTCTGAGGCCCCGCTTGCGTCCTGCGCCAACAGCTCCGCCCACCGCCCTACATCATATCTGCCGGCTGCCGCACCACTCTTCGATCTCATATGGCAACCAAGTGCCAAGGCTACTGCCATTGACGCAAAGTTAGGAGGTCGGTCGTTTGTACGGTGAGGAGATGCTCTTCCTCGAGTTGGAGGCTGAGAAACGCGCGGCCTCGATCAGGATGGATATGACGTCAATTTAAGGTTCTTCAAGCCGAGGCTCTGCTAGTCTGCTTGCTGTCCATGGTTGCTCCCGCGCCAATTGCACTTTATGTCCACAAGCACTTCATTCACGGATGACACACATGATGTGTTGAATGATTTGCCTCAACAACTATTTTGACTATGGAGCAAATAGATATCTTCAAGTTCCTGTTCCATCTGAGTGAGCCCAAACGAATCTCCGGCAATGACAAGGCAAGAGTAGATGCCCAGGCCATCATCAGGCAAGTCAAGATCTACCAGCCTCTCTACTCCAAGATAATATATGGGTCGCGCTTCACTTTAGGGTTTAGGGTATATTGTGTTACTCCAAGATAATTAATTATTTTCATTCAGTTTTTTGTGATATATGGTCTGTCAATTTAGGTATAAATTGTCCATGTAAACCCCTTCCTACTCTCCCTCCAAAAGAATTATGTCATGAGTTCCTAATGAGTTCTCCAATCAAGTATTATATTCAGAATTGAATCAAATATTCTGTCTGCCTTTTTTTGGATAAAAATATCATGTCTGCCTTCCTTCTCTTAGCTTATGAAATTTATGATTATCAGAACACCCAACAATGTTGCCTAGGTGAAAATGGCTCACTAGTAATACTCTCCATATTGATGTATCTGTTCTCATCAAAATTACTGTAACATTATCGCCATTACATTGTTGTTGCATATTTTAGCACATTGCTACATCAGCATGCAGTCAGACACATATTTAATTACTCATTTAAGGTGGCCTATATTTAGTTAATTGTTGTTGTCAATATAAAGCAACATCAAATGACTCCACATTCTAATCCTTGAGTTTTCCTGCTGGCTGGCAATCTAGCTAAGGCGTGGCAAAGCCGCGCCCAGTTTTTCTAGTCTGTCCAGAATTTCCAGTAAAAGTTTTGAATGGTTTCCTGGTCAATGTCGCGGACATTCGTGGCAGGCACCAACCCCCTTGCCAGTTTCACGGATAAACCAGTCGCAATTAGTTGCATGGCTTACCACCCCCATTTACGGTGTATGTTGTCTAGTATGTGGTTACTCAGAGTCATTATCCCAATAAATGGTCCTTAACTGTTCTGCTAGCTCAGCATAGAGATATAGTAACATCAACTTGTGTTATCTATACCTCTTTTATAAACAAACCCCACTGACAATTATCTCAACATGCAAGCTATCCACATAAGCAATATATTAAACTTATAATTATATCCAACTAGCACATGCAATTATGACAACTACCTTTTTATCCACTGACATACATTTAATTGTTCACATCGACATGTCATCAAACCATTCATCAAAATTTATTTTAAGATTATTTCATTTTTATAACTATAAATACAAATAGTTTATTTTTTAAAATTAACTGGAATCCCCGCAGCAACACGCGGGGTATTCTCCTAGTTATCACTACATGAAAATCCACAAAGAAAACGCCCCTTCTTTTACGGTAAAGGTGGCTGGCTTTGGAGCCGCCCTTACAATGGTCGGGGTCACTATAAGGGCGGCTCAATCACCAGCCGCCCGCCCCTATAGTGGACCACTGTAGGGGCGGCTGGTGATTGAGTCGCCCCCTATAGTGGTTTGTAGGTATAAGTGGTTTTAAAAATTTAAATTTCGTAAACTATATACAGGGGCGAGGTGATGAGTGCCCCTGGCCGGGGAAGAGGATGTCATAGAGGAACCGACGGTGGCGGCGCCCACGGCCCAGGAGAGCTAGGTGAGGGCGGAAGCCAGGCGGCTTGCACGCGCGGGCAGCGGCCTTGGCGTTGTCGGTCGTGGAGAGCAGGGAGGGGGTGGAAGCTGGGCGGCGTGCTCGGCGAGCGGCCGTTATTGGGGCTGGTGTCGGCGGCGCCTTGCCTAGGGGACGTCAGCCGAGCTTCACCTGCGATGCTCACGCCGCCCTCGTCGCGCCTCGCGATGGCTGGGGAGGGGGACACCGAGCTTCACCGGCGTCGCTCGCGGCGCCCTCATCATGCCTCGCGATGGCTCGGGGGCTCGCGCCGAGCTTCACTGGCGTTGTTTGCGGCGCCTACTCGTCGTCGGTGGTGGCTGTCTCGCGGGCACGTGCGGTGGCTGCGGGCACGGGCAGGTCGGAAGACTGGCGGCCGGGCGTCATGCGCAGGCCGGAGGAAGGTGGAGGTTCGCGGACGGGGAACTGTGGAGGTGAGGTCGTGCGCGGAGGAGATTATACTGAGTGGTGAAGGGGTGGTTAAGAAGTGGAGCTGGGAATCACAGAAGGGGCGGCTTTTTTTTACGGGAGACAGGGGATATGGGGGTTACGGAGCCGTGCGGGTGATTAGCGGAAGGGGGGTCATTAGCTTTGCGAGAGCGATACCATTTGATTCCATTTAGTAGTTAGATTAGATTTACTTTTGCCAAAGTCTGGCTAGCCGAAATTATTATTCAATAAATTTGTATGCTATACCTGAAGATCGGTTGTGGCTGTGGTGCACGTGCGTGTGTAAATGAAACAAGGAAAGATCGATCCAGGCTTGGCCGTTCCATGAATTGGTCCACAGGCTCTGCTTCGATTCCGCGCGACAGCAGGCCAGCTAGCCCAGCCATCCGCAAGTTGTGTCGGTTAACCTGGCAAGAAGATGAATCCCCGGCCGGCTCGATCGATGGCACGCGTGGCTCCGTGGAACCAATGCATGTACTCCCGGAGAAATTTTGCTGCTCTAAACCTCAGCAATAAATTCATAACTTGAAGCGAGACAAGACAAATTGATCAATCAGACTAATTCCAAGAACGTTCGGGTAAATTATAGCGTGTCTAAGAACGTTGGGATGTTCACCACCAACAATCCTCCGCCAGGCTGTGGACAGGTACCTATTTCTGCAAGGGGAATTGTCTAAATCAATGGATTAATCTCGTAGTGTTTGCCATGCGGGGGGAAAGCTGTGCTGAGTTGGACTATATAGAGGGCATCTGATTCATGACCCAACATGCGGGGACGATTTGTGGTGCTGTATTTTTTACTCTGTGCATGCCAAAAGTGTGATGGAGTTTTATTCGTGACATGAGCCGGCCGCATGTTCGGTGCGAACCAAACAAGCTGCCTTGAGACTATTATTGACCATAAATACAGCTGCCTGCAGTACCTACACCATTGAATTATTACGTCAGCAGTGACCTGCGTGCTCCCAGCATTCTTAGCAGAAACTCCAATGGACAGGCTAGTTGAGTAGTGATAGTTTTTTTTTTTTTTTTGGTTAAGAGCATATAAATATGCTCACTCTCACTCAAGGGGTTGCCAAACTCGACCGTAATAAATCTGCTCGCTCAGCCTTCATCAATAGACCAACTTCCACCACATAAGAAGCAATGGCGCCATCACGAATGACTCCCTCTGCTGTCCTCCTACTCATCGTCCTCCTACCTGTCATCATGGCAGCTCGTGGTATGTAGTTGCACATGCATGAACTACTTGTTGGAAGGGGCGATGTCATTTGATTAATCTTTTGCTAAAAGTTGTCTGATGTGCCTTCGACATTATATTTGTAGCATAAATGTCCTTACCTTGTTCTAAACCATGTAGAATCGGCATTCGTTGGAATAAATGGTGTTTGCGGCACCAAACAACTGAGCGACAGTTTTTTTGGGCCATGTCTTCAGTCTATTAATGATGTCGCGTGCGACAATAATTGCAAAGTTGAAAGCAGTGACTACATTGGCGGCATCTGTGACAATAATCAATGCTGGTGCCAAAACCGACCATGCGAGACTTCGACGCGGCAATGATACAATGATCCCTGCCGGAACAATGATCTGATCAGTCCCAGCCTGGGTCTAATAATAATATATAACATACTATACTCAATGTATCTATCGGCTCTTTACTTATCTTTTGTCCGACTTGCGGGTCAAAATAAATATGTTCTTGTTGATCATCAAAATTGGCATGTCATGAAAAATCACAGGACCTCTCTCCAAATGCAAATTGGATTTCTCCATTGTGTAGCTCACGTTGAGCCATCTGAATGCATATATAGGTCGCTCAATTTAGATTTGTGTAAGTGTGTTAGGCAAATTATGATTTCCATACCAAGGGAAAACCTGGATATTCTCGATTTTATCTCTAGAATCGGATCTGAGCCGAATTTTTGAGCGTTCTAGCTGGGCCAACAATAATAGAGCAATCCAAGTTGAGCTTGCCATGATGGGGTCCCTCCTAGGTGAGTAATAGTCATTGGCCTTTGTCTGGCACTCTATTGAAATCGGAACATGTAATTTTGATTGTCCCTTGTGTTGGCATGGTAAAAATTTATGCCAACTGTCATTTTTGCGACTGCACTATAAAAATAATATCAATCATTTCCTATGTATGGTTCTAATTTTAAGAAAGGCGAAGTTGACGTCTAGAATTGTAACAACGTAGTTTTAATTTGAGAATGATTTTAAATTTATAAACATTTTAGAATTAATAGTAAATCACACTGTAGGTCCTTAACTTTTCAATGGATTTCTATCTGGGTCCTCAAACAAAAAAATACTACCTTCTGAGTCATGCAATTATATGCCCTATGCACCAACAGTCCAAAACATGCCACGTGAGGTAGTGCATCTGATATGGACACACCACCTTGGCAACTAGACGTGTGGGCCTGTTGCATAGTTTGCAAAACCCCCTGATATCATAGGCGGGGCTAGACACGAACTTGGTCGCCACACTCCCCATCGTCAGGTACCACCACCTAGTGAGCCACTCCGCATTCAAGTGCGCTGTGTGCCTACGCAAGTTCGGCTCATCATCACCGGCGACAGTATCCTCCCACTCGCATGCGATGACCACGTGAAGCATCCTGAAGCGACCTGCATCTCTGTGGGGTCTTTTTTTTTTTTTTGCAACTAGGCAATGAGTCCATGTCTAGTTGCCACGGTGGCATGTCGAAGTCAGCCTAGTTTCTCGCGTGCCATGTTTTGGATCTTTTTTTGAAGCCTATCATGTTATGGATTGCTATTGCACAGGACATATAGTTCCAGAACTTAGATGCTACCATTTTTTAGTTTGAGGATCTAGATATAAATCCACTAAAAGTTTAAGAACCAACCGTGCAATTTACTTAAATGATTTTTCTAAACTACAAATTAAAATTAATATGTTGCAAATCTTGTTTATCTATTGCATTAATCCTTTGCATAGTGTGTTGAGTGCAAAATAGATTTAAAAGTGTTTTATCAAACATGCCTATGTTTTCATCTACTCTCAGTCATTTTCTTGAAAACTCTATGCCCAATATACGACTCAGATCTTTGTTCCCCGCTCTGTTTTCCTCGACTAGAAAGAAACCCGATCCAAAGGAGTGACTACACATCTTTAGGAGATTTTCTTATTAGCTATCTTCCACTTTTCATAAAATAAAAAAGTTGTAACTAACAAACTAAACATCTAAATTAAATTTCGATTACACCATTGAACTCGTTACAATATTTCAAAATAAGATCTCACGTAGATAAATTTAGATAAAATTTTATTTACAAACATTTTCCTTTTCCAGATAAATCATTCTTAAAAACATGATAGAACATAAAAAACATTAAGAAACATTTGCGACAACAGAAAATGAAGACAGAAATGAACTAAGAAAAATTTTAAAAATAAAAGAATATAAAAAATACAAGAAATATAAAAAATGAAGCATGAAAAAAAGAAACAAAAAGAAAACAGAAATGTGTGTGTGTCACGTGTGTGTGTGTGACTCCTTAAAAAATGTGTGTGTGTCACATGTGTGTGTGACTCCATAAAAAATGTGTGTGTCACGTGCGTGGGGGGATTTGGGCTGGGCTAGGGCAATTTATACGCAGGCTTAAAAAGTGGAAGATGGCAGCCCAAGAAAATCTTTAGAAGATGATTAGAAATTCTGGATCCAAACGCATGTCAAATCTTTATAATCCTAAACTATGTCTTCATAAGCCCACCGGGCCAAAACCCTAATACGACTTCTAATTATATATGTATATAGTATTGAAACATGTCTGGATATCTATTTAACCCTCACATATCGTAAACGTGATCTATCCCTCAATCTCGCTCTGGAATAATTTGGGCCAAATATCATCCTTATATTCATCATCCACAACAATGCTCACCTTGGGCCAGGCCCAACCTAATCCTCTTTCTGCTCATCCTTCCTGTCCGGCTTCTCCTGATCTTTGCCACATAAATCTTCCGGTGCTCGATCAGACAGGAACCTCGTGCTGAGCAGTGAGTTCTGATGTTGCATCGGAGCATGGCCATGACGTGGCCCACAATGAGCGTGGAGCCCACAGCAAGCACCCCTGTGCAGGAGTCATGTTTATCTGGAACAATATCTCAAAATGAAAAGACCGGGACACTGGGTAGGTTGTCACAGATGAGTTCTTTTTTTTTTGTTTTCTTTCTTGAATTAGGCACCAATGATTTTTTTTTTGTTAGTTTTTGTACGTTGAAGAAAAGCAATTGCATGTGGCATGGTGGACGATCTAGTATATATAGAGATGTCCGACAATCCATATATAAATCACAGGCCTAGTATGTCCCGCCGTAGAAGCATAAGGGCATGTACAACCCACAGACGGCTCGCTGTCTATATGATGATGTCACACCACATATAGACAGCTCAACAGACAGCGTGTACAATGGGTCGTCTATTTAGCTGTCTGTTAATTCTTTAATGCTTATATTTAGACATGATCATGTGTATATATGTTCATGTATACCATTGTGTGGCTTGTTTAAAGATTCAATATAAATATATTACATGTAATGTAATAAAAAATTTAATGAATAAAACATAATACGACTACACAAGGAAGCTTTACTGCCATTCACATCCACGAGGAAGCAAAAGAATCTTTGATGATTACTAGTGTACAAAGCTTCTCTACGGTAGAACAACAATGGATAACTACTGGATTTTCTTTTTCTTGACTGAGAAAAATACTCAGCACCGTTGCATGGGATCGTTCAGCAACGAATGCAGAGGAGCGTAGCCGACTTGCAGTGATCGGATTTTGCCGCTATGTTTCGCTTGCCGCACTCGATCAGCGTCCGCTCGCCGGGAGACGTACAACGGTAGAAGGAGCCGTCGGCTGCTCTCGGAGCACGAGCCACGGCTGTCGTCTCATGAGACGACGGCAACACTCTCTCTCTGCGTTAATTACGTTAGTTTTGTCTCGGTGAGTGCGTACAGACGGCTGCAACTCAACCGTTGTACGTGCCCTAAACCATATAGGAATATACAACCTTATCCCCTAGTGTTTTCCAACAGAAGCACAGCAGTCGGGAAACATGTTAATGTTTCATTCACGTCCATCAACCATATTATGGCCAGCATTTATTTTTTGGAGCGGGCCCAACGGCTGAGGCGTCCAGCTCGCCATAGGCAAGCGCGGCCCGGAGCGACCGCAGCCAAGCCGCACGCGGCTATGGCAGCCATCTCCACCGAGGAGCCATGCGTGCAGATCCTCTCTGCCAGGACAACGACATGCCCACCGAGATCTGCCGGATGGACCGCTGGCTCCGCGGCAGGGCCCGGCAGGTTGGATCTGCTCGACAGCTCACGCCGCCGCGATGAGCACCGCCACCTGGTGGGGCACATCTCCGCCAATGTCCTGGGCGGGCTTGACCCGCTTTGTCGCCGCGCTCCCCATTGTCCGGTACCACCACCGACGACATATTCTGCTTCCGTGTTTGTCGTGTCACTAAGCGAGTTCGCATCGTCGTCACAGGCAACAGTGTCCTCCCACTTGCTCGCAACGGCCACGATAACGTGTCCTGATGCAACCTGTAGCTTTGTGTGTGTGTGTGTGTTTCTTTTTTTTTTCTTTTTTTTTTTTTTTTTTTGGTGTAAACTGGGCAATAGATCTACGTCCAGTAGCCACGATGGCGTGTCTAAATCAGCTGTAGTTGCTCGCATGACATGTTTTGGACTGGTTGTGCAGGAGACAACCAACCTTGCACTACTAGAATCCGGCAATTTGCCGAGTGCAAGCTTCTTTGCCAAGTGTTTTCTTTTTTGGACACGCCAAAAAAAACGCTCGGTAAAGAAGCGTAAAAAAAAAAACACTCGGCAAAGACCTTTTGCCGAGTGTTTTTTGACACTCATAAAGAGGACTCTATGCTCAACAAAGAACGTCTTTGCCGTGTGTCAAAAAAAAAAACACTTTTCATAGAAAAATTTCATATCGAATTTTTTAGACCTAAACGAATTCAAATCAAAACGTTTTCAACTACAAATTTGTATAACTTTTTAAGATATATAACCTTTATTTTGATCATTTCTTCGTTTGACAGAGTGAAAATAAATTTGATCTCAAATCTTACATGCCTCTCTTATAGTTCACGAAACTAGAGATATATAAGATTTGTGAACTATGTTATAACCACCATGCTGGATGAATAAATGATCGAACACCCAAAATAAAGTTTGTAGATCTTGAGAAGTTATTAAATATTATAGATGAAACTTTTTCATTTGACTTCATCTTGTCATGCAAAACAACGTTCGAATTCAAAAATTTAAAATTGAAATTGCATAAATTACCTCGGATGGAGAAACTTCATTAACGAAAATTGTAGATCTTGAATCTTTGTAGATTACAACTTTTCAATTTGACTTCATCTTGTCATGCCAAACGATATTCGAAATTCAAAAATTGAAATTCAAAATTTCTTAAACGATTTCGGATGGATAAACTTTATAGACAAAAATTGTAGATCTCAAAAAGTTATGAAACTTTATGTTGACAATTTTTTTCATTTGACTTTCTATATGAAAATTGTAGACGTTCAACAGTTATGAAACCATGTAGTGAAATGTTTTGATTTGAAATCATTTAGACCCACCAATAAGAAATTTACTCTTAGTTGAGTACAATTTGTGGGGAACCAAAACTAACTTTAGACACATGTGATGGTGTAGTGCAGTGGTTAGGGGAGATACTGCGCGAGAGAGAGGTCACGAGTTAGAATCCTTCGATTCCCCATCGGTTTTGTGGGCACTAGCAAGTGGGTCCCCTCCCCAAGTAATTTTTCTATTATTTTTGCGTTTTTTTTTCATTCTTCACTTTGTCGAGTGTCAAAACTTTTATGAGTGCCATGACACTTGGCAAAGAGGTTTTGCCGACTAATTTTTTGCCGAGTGTTCCTTGCCGAGTGCTGCACTCGTTAAATTGACTGATTCCAGTAGTGTTGGGCTCCTTCCTCGCTCTAGGATGGGATGGGACGTGGAAACCTCGTGCTGTGCAGCGCGCAGGTGTTGCATGGGAGCATGGCCCAAGTAACGGCCCACAATGGGAGTGGAGCCCACAGCAGCAACTATGTGGAGTCAAGCCAACTGTTTGGGACACTAATCTCAAAAAGATTACCAAAAGCCGTCGTTGAAACATGGTAGCATCGCCAATACCAAACCAAAAGTCGTACCGTTGCGCAAATGATCCGAAAACTGGGCGCCGCCGACGATTACCAACACGCCGGACAGCATCCGTCCGTGCACCACCGCCAAGGACGCCGCCACGTAGCTGGACACCTGCACCTCCCCCCCGGCCTTGGGATTGCCGGGTCCGCCCGCATGGACGGGATCCAATACCCAAACCATGGAGATCCGGCGCGGCTCCATCACGAGGGACGACGAAGCCAACCACCCTCTATCCATCTTGCGCATGCCCGGTCTCCTGGTTGACACCGCCACTCGCGGACGACGGTGGATCGGCGACCACGTCGCTCACCGCCGCTGCCGCACATCCGGGCGCCGCCCATCGAAGAACCCTTCCATCCTCGGCGCCTGCGCCTGCCCGGGCTACTGGCCCCCAGCCGCCGCTGCCGTGACGGAGGGGACGACAAAGCCCGCCACCATCGATCCACCTTGCGCGTTCCCCGTCTCCTAGCCGACGTCACCGCCGTCGCCGTACGCCTAGTCGGAGAACCCTTCCAAACTCACCGCCTACGCCTGCTCGGGCTTCTGGCCGACGTCGTCGCGGTCACGAGCGACGCCCTCGCTGCGCCCCACTCAGCGCCGGCGAGTCATCCCTCCAAATCGCGACTTCCTGCACCGCCACTCCACCAGAAACCGTAGCCCCGCCGTCGCCATCCTGGCAGGCAGCTCTGGCCTTACCGGCTGCCTGCTCCGACGACGGCGCGGCGGAGAGGAGGTGGGGAGGGGAGGCGGCGGCACGGTGGAGAGGAGGTGAGGAGTCCAGGTACACCTAGAAGTGAGAATAGGGACACTATTTCATAGTAAAAGGAAAAGACAGGACACTGTGTTGACTGTCGTGGTTCAGGTCTTTTTTTCTTTTTTTATTTAGGCGCCATTGGGTGCTTTTTTTTTTTGAAGTTTTTATAGGTTGAAGAAACAACGAGCTGGGTGGTGGAGGATCAAGTGAAGACAAGTCTGACATATATCTATACCCTAATAATAAATTGAGAAAATTTCAGTTTGCCCTCTAAATTTCAGTCTGCCACTTTTTTCTTCCACCCCTTAGTCCAACACCGACATGATTACGCAAATAACAGAGATTAGGATTAGGATTGGAGAAAAATAGAAGGAAATATATTATTCTTGGCTACACACAATTGGCTTTCTACCCAGTCTCCCGCTCCCCGCATGCAGCCCAGGATGCCCAATTGGCTTGAACTCGCCCAGCCCACCTTGTCGTTTTTGAAGCAGCCCAGCCCAGCTTGCAGTTTTCAAAGTTGGGAATTGTTCAAAAATACTACGTAAAACGTGGCCCAGTGTGCTTGAACTCGGAACCGCAAAGGTGAGAGTAACTGCTCTATCATTGTACTATAAACTTTTTCATGAATTATGGTGCACATTAGTTTATAATGTTTGTGTAGCTAATGCAAATCACCCGGTCAACAAATTCATGATATTTTCAAATTCTTTTATAAGACTTAATCTTGTAATTATATCTTAAACCATAGAAGTCAGTTGTTTTGGCTTGTAGATTTGTGGAGTACATGAGTCAAAAATGAACGCTGGCTAGACACCTGGCACGTTGAGGGTGGTACGAAAATAACTCAAACACCCACTTGCAATCGAATTTATTTTATTTTGTGCCATATACAATATCGCACTCATGCACACCCGCATGCTATGAGAAAATGCACCAAAAAATCTTATTTTGTCTGCGAGCTAAGTCCTAACATTAGGCTTCTTATTAAGTCAGCTACTTTTATACTTCTTCAGTCCCGTCATTTCTTCTTCTAGAAAACATAACATGGACAAAAAAAGGAAAACTTACCATGAAAAAAGACCATATGTGGCGAAAAAAAACAAAGGAAAGAAAGAAAGAAACCGGGATGAACAAAATAACATGGAAAAAAAAGGACATGTATTTTGCATTCAAATACATGAAAAACAAAATTGAAACTCGGTATAAAAAACAAAAGAGTCTATAAACTTTTTTTGTTTTTTTAATTCGGATAAGACATAAGATTAGGGTAATTTCTATTCTTATCCTTTTCCATTTGGATTTCAATATGGATTAGGATCAATATAGATATGAATAAAGTTATGATATATATATATACTACATGTAAATATTTTTGTGCCCTACAGTTGAAAAAAAATCATGGTTATACTCCCACTGTTCTAAATTGTAAATCATTCTCACTTTTCAAGATATATACTATACTTTTAATAGAGTAAAATGCACGGTAGGTCCATTAACTTGCGAGTCTGTCCCAAATAGGTCCGCCAACTACAAAACCGTGTATCTGCCCCAGGTAACTTTAAAACGCATTCAAATAGATCCAAAAGCGGAATTGGAGCCCAGTTTTGCACACGTGGCTAGTCCACCGTGGACTGGGCCCCGCGACATTTATCAAAAAAACACCCCATCTTCCCCACCAGAGACGCAAGCACCACCGAGCACGGCATGGGGGATGGAGGACCCCGGCCATGGTGACCCGTGGCGAGGCGCGGAGCTCGCGCCTGCCGGCTCACGCCCGCGGCAAGGTGCGGCGGAGCTCGCGCCCGCAGCGAGGCGAGGTGACGCTCGCCCATGCCCGTCCGCTCCCGCTGCGAGGCGCGGCGGAGCTCGCGCCCGCCCGCACGAGCCTGCCTCTGCCGTCGCCAGCTCGTGCGCTCGCCCCTGCTCCGGCCGCGCGCGCCCCACTCCGAGGGCCGGCTGCGCTGCTCCTCCGCCAGGGCCGCCGCCACCGCTCGCGTGCGCGAAGGCGCCGTGCGCTGGCCCGCCGCCAGGGCCGCTGCCACAGCTCGCATGCCATGGCCTCGATGCGAAGAAGCAGGCAGCCACGGCCCCCGCCGCGACGCCCTCGGTTTCGACACGGCGGCGCAGAGCATGGGTAGCGGCGCGATGCGCGTCTAGAGGCGGGCCGCGGCGGCCCGTGCGCGTGGCGGAGCTGCGGCTCACCCGCGGCGCGACGGCGCGCGCTCGAGGCCGAGCGGCGGCTCGCCCGCGGCGGCGGCCCGTGCACATGGCGGAGCTGCGGCTCACCCACAGCGACGCGATGCGCGCGTGGTGGGGCTGCTGCTCCCCGCGGCGGCGCGCGCTCGAGGCCGAGCGGCACGAGGCGTCGAGGTCGCCAGACTCTCCGTGCGATGATGCGCCGAGGTGACGCATCACGGCACCGACCGTCGCCGCCCCTCCCGCGACGAGGGCTGCGCGTCGGCGCGGCGAAGCCCTGCGGAGCACAGCTCGGGCCCGATGACCTCGCCCACGGCGGAGGCGCGCTCACTGACGCCCGATGGCCTTACCAGCGGGGCTGCTAGAGGACCGCTAGCGTCTGGAACACGAAGCTCACGCCCGCGGCTGAGAGACCCCACGCGACGGCGGACCTCGAGCATGCATTCGCGGGGCGAAGGTAAGAGCTCGGCTGAGGGGCCGCGTCCACCCGCTTCCGCTCATCGGCCGCGCGTGAGTTGCAGCGGTTCTCACCCACGGCGAGCGGCGAAGCACGGAACAGAGGCGGCGGCGGCGTGAAACAGAGGAAGAAGAAGACAATGCCACTACACAAGAGCAGCCTGGAGGGGCTAAAGGGTGAGATAGGAGATGGAGGAGGGGTGTTTTTGAACCGGTTTTGTCAGGCTGGTTTCGTCTTTGGACCTGGTTGAACCGGTTTTAAAGTTTTATGGGATAGATACCCAGTTTCGTAGTTGGCGGACCTATTTAGCACAGCGATGCAAGTTAATGGGCCTACGGTGCATTTTACTCCTATTAATATGTATTAGACATAATGTATATGTAGAAACGTGGTAAAAGCTATGTATGTTAAAAATTCCAAACAACTTATAATTTGGGACAATGGGAGTTATAATTGGACATAATGACAGGACATTGTCTTATTATTAGAAAAATGAACTTGATCATCATAGAATAAATAAAATCCATTAAAAATTATGAAAAAGGTGAATACAAGTAGATATATAACATTTTTGCCCTTATTTTCTATTAAAGTAAGTTAGATTGCGTTTTTTTCTTCTTCCGTTGCAACGCACGGGTATATTTGCTAGTATAAATAAATAACAAGCCTAGTATGTTCCGCCGTAGAAGCATAAACATAGCAATATACGATCATGTCTGTCCCCTAGTGTCTTCCAACACAAGCAAAAGAGTCTGGAAACATGCTGTTTGTATTCAGTAGTGTTTTACTCACGTCCGTCAAGCACATTACGGTCAGCATTTGCTGACCGGCCAACGTTGTGGTGTCACCTAGGTAAATCTATATTTACCTTTAGGGACAATTAGCTGGAGAACACCACAAGTGGCGTGCATTTGTTAGAGGACACTTTTTCATGTAACACTCACGACCAAAACAGTTGCTATTTGTAAACCATAGGGTCAATGGCTATGAAATTTTAACAGCAACAAGATATGATAGTTATCTACAAATCATCTAATACTCACTTTCATAGAAAATCTTGTTAAGGCCATGAAATCATGTCCACCAGCAACCTTAACAACCATGATTTGCTGGGAAGTATTATTTCTACATCACTACTATAAATTTCTACATCACTGCCCACCTCATCACTGCCGAAAATGGCAAAACCGGCAGTGATGAGTCTTCACTGCTGGTGCCAAGCTCGACGGAGCCTGACTTGCATCAGACAGCGACGGCACCGGCACTGATGACTCACATTACTGCCGATTTGTGTCTAGAACCGGCAGTGATAGGGAAGGCATCTATCACCGCCGACTCTAGCCAGGCCCCGGCCGTGGTGATAACCATCGCCGCCGGCGTCTGGCAAGAGCCGACAGTGGTCGCTTGACAGCACAAGATGGCTGCAACCTTCCTCTTTTTTTATCCCGGGTTGCTTTCATCCTCACCGAGATAAATAAATAAATAAATAAATAAATAAATAAATAAATAAATAAATAAATAAAAAAGATTGATTATAAATAAAAATAAAAATTCATAAGACCAACACAATTAGAAATTTTTTAGAATTATTGCATTACTAAATGATTGATTATATTATTATAAATAATAAAAAAGATCGACGACGGCGATCGTCACGTCGCAGTCGCCGCCGCGGTCACCGCCGCCGGCCTAACGGCGGGCCACCGCCACGGCCGCCTCGGCGGCCTCGTGTGCCGCTTGCTCCGCGTGCAACACTTCGCGGAGCTTGTCGGCCTCCTCATCGGCCCATTCTACCTCCACCTCCGCCTCCCAGCACCAGCCCCGCTCCCAGGCGAGCTGCGTGCGCAGGGCGAGAATCTGGTTCTCCGGAGTGCGCAGGTGGTGGCCGACGGAGGAAAGGAAGTTGGGGGTTCACCCAACGCCGTCCTCTGCGGCCGCCATCGTCGCAGCCGTGGCCACCGGAGTTCATCCTCGTCGGATAGCAGGGGATCGGGAAAGTTCAGAAGCAGGAGAAAGAAAGCACATGGTGAAGGAGCCACAGTCGAATGACGCAGCTTTATAAAGGTCATCGAGCATGGCCGCTTCAGTTCCGCATTGCCACTTCCAGTTCCCCATGCATGGTTGTGCTAGTTTCCCATGCAGCCACGAGGAAGACGAAGCATCCGCACATCAGTCCTGGCTTGGTCCCAGCCGACAATGATATATAGAGTATCACTGTCGGTTCCAACGACCAGCCGGCAATGATGATGAAAGCCTTTCTGTCTTGTCAATACGTCACTGCTGGCTCGTGGATACAACCGACAGTGATGTATTGATAAGACAGAAAGGCTTGTACCGTCGTCGTCCCCTGCTTTCCTCCTCACTCCATTCCAGAACCCACACAATTCTACCCTACAACTTCAAGTATGTGTTCTCGACCAGGGGTGTTTACACTAATTTTTTTTCGGACTATGCGGTACTTATAATTTTTCGATTGCAGCGACCATTACGCCCTCGTTTGTGTTAACCTTAAAGAAAATTAGATCGAGGTGTGGGACTCTAAGAAAAAACCACTAGAGGATGTGGAGCCACTGGTGGACGTGCTGAATGCGTAAGCGATGCTACCAACACCCATATTCCTCTGATCACAATATGTCTTTTCCTATTTATTCCTTTTAAATATTCTTCCTAATTTTACATAGTGTGCGGAAGAAGCATAGAGGTGAGACGCAAACAGATTTCACTGTTGTTGAAATGATCAAGATCCGTGCCCGTATGCCAACAATGAGTGTGGCTGTCAAATGTACTACTATATTGGACAGCCGTATGCCAACAATGAGTGTGGCTTCTATGTCATGTGGGCGATGTACTATACTATATTGGACAGTATGACCATATACAATATACACCCTAAATCTAGAGATATAGAGATAGGAGTACATTTCCTATACAATCCCCCTATATATATATATATATATATATATATATATATATATATATATATATATATATATATATATATATATTGTCCTCATTTCATTTTTGCCTCTTTTTGGAAGAGCGCACCAAATTTAATCACCAAAGGCTGCTAGAACATGAGATACTGACACTATGGTGCGAGCTGGCACAATTCATTTGGGCGGATGTGCTTTCAAACGATGGCTTATATTCAATTGCACGAGCAAAGAAATTTAAGGATCATTATACAAAAGAGGACACCGTCTCTTGTAATTTGTAGTTTTCTTATTTTATTGTTGTCGAACAAACATGTAAGTAAAATGAATGTACTGTGAATGTTGTGGATAGAAATAAGTAGCATAATATAATATAATATATATAATTATAATTATATATTTACTATTAATAATTATTTATTATATAATTACAGTTACAATTATATTATTTTTAATAATTATTATTGAAAATGTATAATAATTATAAATACAAATAAAAACAATATAAAAAATGGAAAAAGGGATCAATACCGGCTCCAGCCCTAAGCTGGTAGTGTTAGCTCAGACCACACTGTCGGCTCGAGCCTTAAGCCGACAGTGTCGTTAATGATAACATGGCCGGCTTGTTTCACGAGCCGGCAGTTTTCTCTCTGACAACACTGTCGGCTCCAGTCTGGAGCCGGTAGAACCGATATTATTCGCGTTGACAACACTGTCGTTTGTTGGAACGAGCCGGCAGTGTTTGCCTTGTACAAAACTGTCGGCGTCTGCTACGAATAGGCAATGTTGTACGCTCATCACCGCCGGGGCAGAAAAACCGGCTATGATGCACCCCCACATCACTACGGGTTGTTCACTGCCGGTTCACTTTCCGGCAGTGATGAGGGTTACTAACCGGCTGTGATGTAGAAATCTGTAGTAGTGGATGAGATACGATTTAATTGCGGGAAGCACAAAACCGATAGTGTATTGAAGAACACGACACTACGGCCGGCACTGAATCAGTACCAGATCACCATGACCCAGATGGATGCCTACACCTACACTACAGCAGCTCTAAGTAGGAAAACTGTGCGCGACCATGCATCATGAATATTGGATGAGTGAGGGACTGAGGAGAAATTTATAACAATATGTGGATATGTGCATGTAGAGGATAAATTTAGCTGCTCTAAACCTCAGAGAAATTCATAACTCGAAGCAACAGAAGACAAATTTGATCAATCAGTCTAATTACAAGAATGTTCAAGGAAATCATAGTATGCCTACATATTACAATACAGGCCAGGAGATTATATATGTATATATTCTACACGACTACACCTACGATCCTCCGTCACGCCAGGGGAGAGGCACAAATTGTCTTAAATGCTGTTACTTCTGCTGTCTTATGGTCATTATGGAAGCTAAGAAATGAGACTTGTTTTCAGGGCGTGATATGGATGGGGATGAACAGGTTAATTTTGAAGATTGCAAGGATGTTGTCAAGGTGGATGCCGCTATTCAATGAGGAGGTGCAACTACAGCTAGGGGGATTCGTAAAGTCTTTGGAGATGGAAGCAAGCTTGCTGCCTCGGATACAGTGGAAGCCGGAAGTGACCAGTTCTTCATCGGGGTCGGCTCTATCGGTTGTCCAGCGTTTGGACACTTCACCAGGTCTGCCTGATCGAGATGGCGAAAGAGACGAAGATCATTTCCGGGAGGTGACCGAGAGTGTAGTGTGTGATGTTGGGCTTAGTTCCCAGTCCGTTCTAGACTTTGGTTAATGCATTTCGTTTTGGACCTGAGTCTTTTGCTCAGCGGTATCGCTTTTTGCTTGCCCGTAAGGCCAGAACTATGGATGCTGTAATCGTTGTTTTTGAGTAATACAAAAGCGGGGGAACCCTTTTCTCTAAAAAAAAAGAGGCACATATTTCTATTTGGGGAATTGATTAAAACAACGGATTATTATCCTAGTGTCTGCCGCCGGCCAAGCAGAACTAGCTGGAGCACACCTCGAGAAAAGCTTCACAGAATTTTGGTGTGTGACGCATTGTGGTGTGTGAGGCATTGTGGTGTGTCACCACTGTAAATACAGCCGGCAGCAGCTGCTACGCCAATAATTTAGTACGTCATCTGTGACCCGCATGCTCCTGGAATTCTTAGCAGCAAATCCGATAGATCGGTCAGTTGGATAGTGATATTTTTTTGTTAAGTGTATATATATGCTCACTCTTATTCAACTCATTGCCAAACTTCTCCAAACTCAATCACAACAAATCTGCTCAATCAATCTTCTCCAATACACTAACTTTCACCACATAAGAAGCAATGGCTCCTTCACAATTGAATCTCTCTGCCACCCTCCTAGTAATCCTCCTCCTACCCGTCATCATGGCATCTTGTGGTATGTATCTGTGCGCATGCATGAACTACATGTTGCAAATGACGATGTTATTTGATTAATCTTTTCCTAAAAGTTGTTTGGTGCACCTGCGACATTGTATTTGTTTCAGATATATCTTTCTGTCATTCTGAACCATGCAGGGCTAGCATCCGTTGGAAAAAATGGTTGCGGCGAGAAACAACAGAGCGGCAATTTTCATGGCCCATGCTTTCCATATCTAAACCAAGACTCCTGCAAGCGTACATGCATAGGCGAAAGCAGCAACTACATTGACGGCTTCTGTGAGGGTTGGAAATGTTGGTGCCAAAACAGACCATGCAACTCTCTGACCCGGCAATGATACAATCATCCCTGCTAGAACAATGATCTAACTGTTTCTAGCACTGATCTAATAATAATATATAACATCTTGTACTCATTGTACCTATCCGCTATTTTCTTATGTTTTGTCGTGAACTCACGGCTCAAAAAATATGCATTTTCTTGTGCAACTATTGTTGATGATCAAAATGGTCATGCTAGGAAAAAACACACCACCTCTCCCCAAATGCAAATTAGATTTGTCCACAGCATAGCCAATCTCAAGCCATCCAAAAGCATAGATTTGGATTATAATGAAATCTGAACCAACTGGAAAACCAAATATTCTGGTTTTTTTATCGTTAAAATCATATTTGCCCACACTAATCCTTTTTTTTAGGCATGGCCCACACTAATCCAAGGCAATCCAAAGTGTACATGCGATGATGAGGTCCCTCCTAGGTGAGTTATCATTGTCTTTGTCAGCCTCTCCAATGAAACCATACTATGTGATTTTTCAAAACCAAAGCTTCTTGTTTTACACGGCAGCGCTACAATGTATGCCATTTGACGCTGCATGTTTGATTGTCTCATGCGTTGGCATGATCCAAATTTATGCCACTTGATTTTTGCAACTACGCATGGAAATAAAAATATCAATCGGTTGCTATGTACTGTTCTAATTCTTAGCAAGACGAAGTTCATCTCTAGAATTTTAATTCTTTTAATAATTTTTTTGAATTAAGAGTAAATTGCACTATAGGTCCTCATACTTTTATGTCAATTCTGTCTGAATCCTCAAACTAATAGATGCTACTATCCAAGTCTGCAATTATATGCCCTGTACCAGCAGTCCAAAACAAGCTAGCCACGCCAGCTCGTACGTGGTGATAGAGGCGACGAAGGTGTGGTTGTGGTGCAGATGGCGGCGATAACTTGTCAAGGGCGGTGCCGGCATGACGACTGCCGTCACGGAGCAGCCATGTCAGGGGTGGCGTCGAGAAGCAGCCACGGGCGAGCTTGAATGTAGGAGCCTTTTACCTGTGTGCCCTTACAAAAAATAGGCCGATCCGTGAAGCCCCTCAAATGATTGATTTCTCCCCTGGCTCCAACACCAACTTTGCTTTGCCATCTGTGCCCTTCCGTCCACCATCTGTTTGGTTTGGGACGTTAAGGTGCCCTGACAGGTGGGACCGGGGTGAGCAAATGTCCATTCTACCCTTTGCTCTATATACGTGAGAAAGGCTCTCTGTCCCTGCGTGGTGGGGCCAGGGCTCCTTCTTGTCTTCTTCCTCCTCCCACCGAGATCTCCCTCCCAGCCCGAGCAGCGTGGCGGCGCGGCCCCCCCCTCTCCCTTACTCGCCGCGCGCCCGGAGCTGCGTCGTGCAAGGCGGCGCGCACTCCTCCCCCACTCGCCGCCGGCAAGGTCTCAGGCGCCGGCGACCTGTGGGAGCCCACCTCGGTGCCCGACCACCGACACAGCCTGAGCCCGAGCCGGCCGACCTCAGCCTCCACGCTGTCGTCGCCCTGGGCGTCGCCGCTCGACATGGGCCTTAGCGCCGGCCAAGGCTGGGACGCCGCTGGCGCCGTCCTGTCCGATGGCGCGGCGCCGCCGGGGCTCGCTCCCGACCACACCTTCCTCGCTGTGGCGCTCGCGGCCTCGGCCCTCCCTAGCTAGCGCCCGGAGGTGCAGAGCCCGCGGCCGCGCCGGGGCGGAGCTCACGCCTGGGCCCGCGGTGAGGCGAGCTCGGCCTAGGCCCGCGCCCTGCTCGGAGACGGAGGGGAAGCCTGGCCGGTGCTCCTCCCGCCGCCGCGCCGCTCGTCCTCGATTGGAGCCCGCCCCCTGGATCCGGAGACAGAGCATGCCACTGCCACGGCCGCTGCGAGCTCCTGGCCCCTTGGCCGCACTCGCCGGAGTAGGCTTAGCTCTGTTTCGGTGGCGGGCGAGGCAGAGCTCGCGCCCGCGGGGGAGGCAGAGCTCGTGCCGCGGCCACGCCGAGGCGGAGCTCGCGCCCACCGGCGAGGCGGAGCCCGCGGCCGCGCCGAGGTGCGGCGAGCTCGCGCCCGCGGGAGAGGTCGAGCTCGTGCCGCGCCCGCGCCGAGGCGGAGCTCGCGCCCACCGGCGAGGCGGAGCCCGCGGCCGCGCCGAGGCGAGGCGAGCTCGCGCCCTCCCACCGGCGGCCCCGGCTCCTCCCTCGAGCAGAACGCTGTTCCCTTCCCTCAGGTGCTTGACAAGGAGAACGCGAGCTTGGTGAAGGATAAGGTTTGGGTGGCTGACAATCGGGACCCACTCCAGGGTAGAAGGGTCATTTCGCCTGTCTGTTTGACGGCGTTAGCTACTAAAGTGGACGGAAGGGCACCGAGGGCAAAAGAAACTTGGTGCTGGAGTCAGAGGAGAGAATGGATTTTTGAGGGGCTTCAGGGATCGGCCATCTTTTATAAGGGCACACAGGTAAAAGGCTCTGAATGTAGGGGGAAGCGACCACAGAACTCCTTATGGCTGCGGCAGCGTTGGCGCCGGTGGCCGGGATAGGAGACGTCACCGCTGGTGGCGGCTCACAAAGAGCATTGGCCAGGCACCGTGAGTTAGGTTTCCAGGTTCCTAACGATTCAGGGATGTTTGTGGGCTTCTTCTTGGATCATAGAACATACTGTAAATTCGAAACGGGCCAAAATATTTTGGGCAGTATAGCTTTATATCGGGCTGGACCGAATTGGACGAAATTCGGTGGAATTCGGGCCTGTCGGGCCAAATCCCACAACTTGAGTTGTCTATGCATCGAGGTGGTGTTGTCTGCGGAGGCGATTAGTTAGGCCACGCCTTCACCTCCCCATGGTGCTCATTCCATGCGAGCTGCAGAGTTCCACTTCAGCATAGACGATAATGGTTGTCCAAGCTAGGCATGGCCACGTGCCCACGTTCATGATAAATCGGCGGCTAGGTGGAACTCTACATCACCTCCCCCTGGATCCACCGAGTCCCCACCCCGCTCGCCTCACTCAATGGTGTCCGGGCTAGGCACGGCCGGCACACCATCACATTGGTTCCCCATTTATTTGTGACTGCAATCTCGTGAGCCCGGCGCATCCTCCATGCTCGACCTTTGATGAGGCAGTGATGATTCGAAGCTTTGGCAGCCGCTGGAGAGAGCCACTCCACCTTGCCCGCTGGCCATCGTGGGTGACAGTTGTAGCTCACACTATGTAAAAAAAGCTCTAAGGGAACGCCACTTCCACACTATAGGGGCGGTTGGCGTTGGAACCGCCCCTACAGTGGCTGATCCACTGTAGGGGCGGTTGGTGATCCAACCGCCCCTACAGTGGTCCACTGTAGGGGCGGCTAGTGATTGAACCGTCCCTACAGTGGTCTGTAGGTGTATAAGTGATTTTAAAAAATTTTAAATTTCATAAACTATCTCGGATCAAAAAACTTTCTATATGAAATTGTAGATCTCAAAAAGTTATAAAACTTTGTAGTTGACAACTTTTTGATTTGACTTTATCTTGTCAGGCAAAACTTACATTTTAGTTTCTCAAATTTAAAATTCAAATTTTATAAATGATGCCAGATGGAAAAACTTTCTATATGAAGTTTATAGATCTCAAAAAGTTATGAAACTTTGTAGTTGAAAACTTTTTTATTTGACTTCATCTAGTCATGCGAAACCTACGTTTTAGTTTCGCAAATTTGAAATTCAAATTTTATAAATGACGTCCCTAAATGAAAAGTGTAGATCTCGAAAAGATATGAAAGTTTGTAGTTTACGACTTTTTGATTTGATATCGTTTAGGGACTTAAATAAGTAAATTACTTTCAGTTGGGTACAATATGTGGGGAACCAAAACTATATAGAGACACATGTGATGGTGTAGTGCAGTGGTGGAAGGAACCGCACGAGGGTGAGGTCGTGGGTTCGAATCCCGGGTAATGCCAAGTTCGATAAATGCTCAAAAAAATATGGTGTGAATAGATTGGCATCGTGGTTGATTGGTGGGAGCCCTTCCCAGGTTTAAAAAAAAAATTTGCTATTATTTTCGGAGTTTTTTCGAATTTGGCGGTTGAGGCAACCGCCCCTACAGTGGAAAAAAAACCGCCCCTACAGTGCTTTATTGTAGTAGTGTCAGCTCAAGCTAGCGTGGGCCGCTACATGCTATGTTATCATGTAATCCAGTCGAGTTCTTGCATTAGATAGTGAAATTAGTTAGCTTCACTTTTGTTGTTTTTGCGTAGATATCATGGGATGTGCGTACATCATGCCGAGACTGCAACGTTGTGTGACTTGTTCTTGCCACAACGTTATCCACCATACATGTTGCGCAGGCGATCCGAAAGAGAAGGATGTACCGCGCAGTGGTGGCGTTGTTGTCGGGACGGAGGGATCCAAACAGTGTATCCATTCCATTGACGTATATGCAATAAAAAATAGAAACAAAAGAGTTGTGCCGTCTATGTAGTGACATCGTGTGTGTTCTTCTGTTTCCTTTCAAGTTTTGCATGTGTGTGTGTTCCAGCTCTTGTGCTCTCGCCGCGCTGAACTCTCTCCAGCGCTGTCGTTCGAACGTTCGTTCTAGGCACGAGCCACCACGGTGTCACGAATGGGCCCTGGGCCGTGCTGCATAGTTGATCTACACTAGCTCTATGTTAGTGGGCCTGTAAGTCGGCCTGTGTGTCGCTGGGGTTGTATCTTGGGCTTGGCCCATTTTCGTTTTAAAATTGAACCTATACTAGTTGTGAGGGTGGAATAGGGAAGCAAATAGAACAATTTAGTTTTCCTCTTCTTCACGCCTCTCACGAGTTTTTCTCTCTTGAAGCCGGCGCCGCCGAGTTCGCCGTCGAGCGCATACGCCGGCAGTTACCTCCTCGTCGCCGATCTCGTGACACATGGCTGGGTCCTAACAGGATAGAGCGGTCGTCAGCTCCCACAGACTTGCGATGCCCAGCGGACCCGGGGTACGTGAGGATGCATTTGCCGGGATCGAGAGAAAGGAAGGCACACCAGCTGAAGCATGGAGCCCGCCACCTGAGCGACCTAGAGCACCACTACCTAGCCAGCCGTATGCGGCCACGACGGCCATCTCCACAATGTCCATTGTTCAAGTTGTGGATGGTTATAAGCTCTGTTCTATATGGATGTTCAACTTAAAAGTCTCCATCGAGACACTGGTGTATTAAACAGTTAGTATAGAACTGAGGGCATTTTATATGGGTCATAGACTTTGGTGGGGCTTGTTAGATTTAATGTGGCTATAAAACATGTTTTATTTAATAATTAAATCGAATAAATTCTAAGACCACATTAGATGCAAGGTGCTATGAAATGGTGGTCGAAATGTAATTGATGACCGGACATGTAGCCGTCATTCACTATATGAAAAATCCACAAAAAGAGCGCCCCTCCTTTACAATAGGAGCGGGCCGGCTTTGGAGGGGGGGGGGGGGGGCTAGTGATTGAGCTGCTCAATGGTCTCAAAAATTCAAATTTCGTAATCAATTTTAGATGGAAAAACTTTCTATACGAGGTTTGTAGATCTCAAAAAGTTATGAAACTTTGTAGTTGACAACTTTTTAATTTGACTTCATCCCGTCATGCGAAACCTACGTTTTAGTTTCTCAAATTTGAAATTCAAATTTCGTAATGATCTTGGATGGAAAAACTTTCTATACGAAGTTTGTAGATTTCAAAAAAGTTATGAAAGTTTATAGTTGACGACGTTTTGATTTGGTATCGTTTATGGCCTTAAATAAATAAATTACTCTCGGTTGAGTATAATATGTGGGGAACCAAAACTATATATGGACACATGTTATAGTGTAGTGTAGTGGTAAAGGCAGGATCCTCATGAGGGTGAGGAGTAACATGGTGGCTAGTCGGTGGAGGCCCTTCCTAGGTTAAAAGTTTTTTTCCTATTATTTTTGGATTTTTTTCGGATTTTTTTTCAAATTCACTGTAAGGGTCCACTGTAAGCATGGTTCGTGTTGAAACGCCTATAAGAGCGTTTAATTAAGGGCGGATGGTCTAGCCGCCCTTACAGTGGCTTACATGTCGCCCATATAGTGGCTTATTCACTACCGGTGGTGTTGATGTGGTGCTCCTTGAGGCCGATGGCCCAGGCAATGTTGCTGTTGATGATATTGTGCTTCGAACCGGAGTCGAAAAGGACATTGACGCCTGATCCAATGACCAACCCTTGGGAATACAGAGGAAAATCTCCTTGTACCTATGAGTTCTGTTTTCTGATCAGCATCGTGACGACGTCATTTGTGGAAGAGGGTGGCATAGTTGTCTGTTATGGGGATGGCTGGCGGTGGCTCCGTCAAATCCCCAAGGGGACTCCGGCTGCACCTTCTCCCGAGGTAGGCATGATCCATCCATGTAGATGGTGACTTGCTGGTTGAATATGAGGTTGGCAGGGGCTATGGTTGGTGCATCAGGCATTTTGATCTCGATCTCAGTTTTCTTGGTGGTTGTCATCGTGGTGTCGTACTTGTTCTCCATCTTGTAGTGACGAACATTGACGACAGCGAGCTCCCAATGCAGAGCGTCGATCTTGCTGAGGGTTTCAGCGGCCAAGTTCTAGAGCATCTCATCGGTCTCGGAGAGTTGACCCATATGGTGAAGGCATAGGGATCGAACCGGTCATCTAATACCAGGTATAAGGGGTATAGGGCCGGGGGTGGCTTGCGGCTCGGCGGTTGTGGCACAGGGTGGCGGCGGCGGTGGTGTGGGAGAGGGTAGCAGCGTGGGGAACGGAGAGAGATTGGCTTGACCACTTTCTTTATTGATTGAGCCAAAGCGAAGACATCTCCTATTTATAGTTGGACTCGCTTGACTGCTAAGCTATGTAAGAGATCGTCATAATATGCACTCTCCTCCTATAATTTGGTCCTTTCTTTTTCAACCAGCTATTTCCAATCTAGAGAGACTCAATTTAGAAACCTGGATAAGATGACAAAGTTGCTGTGGCTTGGGGGTTGCAACCCTCTCCACCCATGCGAGCGCCTAGGGGGCCTGCAGCAGTGGCAGTGACCCTCCTCACATGGGCCCGAGTTGCCCCAAATTCTTTCTCAATTGGTAGTGTCTACGTTGCAGGTATTACAATACTAGACCACGGAAAAAATGATTTATGACCTCTACGTAATCAACATGTACACATCCCTACTGTTTAATATTTAGAGCACCCAAGATAAAGTTGTCCGTGTTGAATCTTTATATTAATAAGTGATTGGATGAGTGACGGACCGAGGAGAAATTTATAACAATATGTAGATATGTGCATGTAGAGGGTAAATTTAGCTGCTCCAACACTCAGAGAAATTCATAGTTTGATGCAACACAAGACAAATTGATCAATTAGACTAATTACAAGAATGTTAAATCATAGCGTCTCAAAATTACAGTACAGGCCAGGATAATAAATATATAAAATAAATATATATTCAACACCTAGGATCCTACATCAGGCCAGGGAACAGGCGCATATCTCTATTTGGGGAATCGATTAAAACAACGGATTATTCTCCTAGTGTTTGCCACCGCACAAGCATCAAGCCACTCGTGGTGTGACACATCTGTGAAGATATGCATGCACTGTATTCTCCGCAAACTAGGCATACCGCATGTGTTTTTTTTTTCTGAAACAGACATGTTCGGTGTGGCTATTTGCCGCTACACCATTAACATAGTACGGTCATGAGTGACCACCTTAAATACAGCAGGCTGTAGCTGCTTCACCATTTACTTAATTATTAGTACGTCATCTGTGACCTGCATGCTCCGAGCTGAACAGTGATATTTTTTTTTTTGTTAACAGTATATATATGCTCGCTGTTATTTATGTGATTACCACACTTCTCCCGACTCGATGGCAACAATTCTGCTCGCACAATCTTCTTCAACACACTGACTTTCACAAGATAAGAAGCAATGGCGCCTTCATAAATGAATCTCTCTGCCATCCTCCTAGTCGTCCACCTCCTACCTGTCGTCATGGCATTATGTGGTATGTATACGTGCACTACCGTCAAAGAAAATAAAAATATTTTCATGAAAATGTACGTATCGTTATAAAAACTAAAAATATCGCCACGAAATTTCTTACATTGCACTTACCGTCAGGGAAAACAAAAATACCGTCAGGGCTGGCTCGACAGGGTAATTCCAGTTTTGCCTGACGTTCGTCAGGGAATTTCAAGTTTCCAGTAGTGACATGCATGACATACATGTCGTAAGTTGTGATATCATTTGATTAATCTTTTCCAAAAAGTTATTTGATGCACTTGTAACGTTATATTTGCTGCATAAATGTCTTTACCTTTAAACAATGGAGAGTTCCCGTCCTTTAATTTGGAAGTGGTTGCGGCAGATACAACTGAGCGGCAATTTTCATGGTCTATGCATTGCTTTTTTAAACGATGACGTCTGCCTGCATAGATGCATGCATATAGATGAAAACACCAAGTACAACGACGGCTACTGTACGTATCTTCAATGCTGGTGCCAAAACTGGCCGTGCAATACTCGGACCCAGCAATGATACAATCATCCATGCTACAGAAATGATGTGATCGTTCCTAACCCACATATAATAATAATAATAATAATAATAATAATAATAATATATAACATATTACACGGTGTGCCTACAAGCTACATTAATATGTTTTGACGTGGACTCGCGGTTAAAATAAATATGCATTTTCTTGTGCAATTATTGTTGATCGAAATGACCATGTCAAGTACGCAGCACCTCTCTCCATATGCAAATTGGATTTCTCGGCAACGTATCTAGGGTCGAGCCATCCAAATGCACAGATTTGGGAAAAATCGCAGCACTCTCTCCATATACAAATTGGATTTCTCCACAACGTACCTAATGTCGAGCTATCCAAATGCATAGATTTGGGAAACTTGATATTCTCGTTTTTATATTTAGAATCATATCTGACCCAATTCAGGCTATCGACAACACTCTAGGTGGCTCACACCAATCCTTGAGCAATCCAAGGTGTGCTTGCGATGATGGGGTCCCTCCTAGGTGAGCGTTCATTGTCTTTGTAACCATACTATGTAGTTTTTCAAAACCAAAGCTTCTAGTTTTACACGCATAGTGCTGCAATGTACGCCCTTTCATGATGCGTGTTCGTATATGATCCAAATTTATGCCACCTCATTTTTCAACAACGCATGGAAATAAAAATATCAATCGGTTGCTATGTTACTGTTCTAATTCTTAGAAAGGAAAAAGTCATCTCTATAATGGTAAAACCCTAGTTTTGATTTTAGTAGCATTTTATTTTTTAATAATATTTTTCAGTTAAGAGTAAATTGAACTATAGGACCTTAAACTTTTAGTGGATTCCTGTCTAGGTCCTCAAACTAATAAATGGTATCATCTAAGTCCTATAGTTATATGCTCCATGGACTAGCAATCCAAAACATGCCACGCGAGCGACTGCAACTGATGTGGACATGCCACCGTAGTTACTGGATGTGGGCCTGCTGCCTAGTTTGCAAAAAAATCCTGCGCCAGAGACAGGGTGTCGCTGAGGCAAGGCCCCGCCGCCACCATCATCGTTTGCCGCACGGGCCTCCCGGTGGTGCGCTCCAGTGGCGGCGAGGTGGACAGAAAGGGATGTGGTGAGGTGGCGGTGGCAGCTAGGGTTTCACCCCGAGTCGCCTGCGTGAGGGCGACACGAGGCTGCCTCATGTTGTGGGTGCCTCTCGTCCAACCACTAGAGGATGAGTTTCTCATGACATACTGAGACAAGTTGTAAAGTTCCAGCTTTGTTAATGTGAATATTTAAAGCCATTTAAACTAGAGAGTGGTAATGAAGAGCATCTTTTCGGTTTTATTACCTCCTTTGTAATCCTGATAATATCCGTCAGTGCATAATTTGCCATGTTTGTGCCTTTTCATGCTATATTTTAATGCTTGCTAACCAGCGCAGCTATGTGGGGTTCCTGCTAGTATGTAGATATGGGCAAGTAGGGGAGAAATTTAGCTCCTCTGAAACCTCAACAAGAAATTCAATTTGAAGTGAGACAAGACAAATTGATCAATCAGACTAATTACAAAAATGTTCGGGTAAATCAAAGTATGCCTAAAAATTACAGTACAGGCCGAGAGATTATATATATAATATATATTCGCCACCAGAACGAAAAACGAGTTCATAGGTGCGGGTGCTCAGCTTATCTGTGCGGTCCAGATTCGCTGTGTCCCCACGCTTGCATGCGCTGTATTATTTCTTTACTTCTTGTGGGGCCCATGAAGTCAACAAAACCTTGCCCGGTAAATTCGCCTGGGTATTGGCCTGGTTCCAGTTGGGTAAATATTTTGGCTGTTTTCACCTGGGCCGAGGCCGTACTAATTTCACCAGAAAGCCCACCAAAGATAGAATCGGACCTTTTAGGCTGGGCGTCCGAGTTCCCCGCTTCCCGCCGTTCGAAACCCTAGAACCATTTGACCCCCACTGGCTCATGTCGCCCTGAAGCGGCGGCTGCTTCCGCAGTATCTCTTCTTCCACCACTCCGATGGCTGCTGGTCGCGGCGGCGGATTAGATTCTACCTTCCATTCCGTTCCGATTCAACCAATGCCGATGCCTGTAATCTACTACAGCGACGCTGCGGGTGCTCCTCGCGACGGATCCGCACCCCTGGATCTTGGGTCCATGGGCAATGGCATCTCCGCCTTACCTGGATCGACACACGGGTTTGGTAACGGCGGTGTTGCCAGCCAAGGAGTCATCAATGGCGGATCGATTCGTCATCCGCTGGGGCAAATGCATCCAAATGCCAGATACTATGGAGCGTTGACGACGCATTACCACCTGCCGGGTCTGTATCTTGTGCTTTTACCGTCTATTATTCTTTCTGAATTTTAGGGTGATCTTTTAAATAATGCATTCAGATTTTGACGAACTTGAAGACAGTGTTTCGTTGCCTATAGTTTACATTCCATTCCTCTGTAATTTTTGTTTGTGACATCACCAATAAGTCAATGCTCTTGTCTGTTGAGATGGGATTTGAAGTCTTACCTGTTTCTATTGCTGGAATCTTAATCTATTTTTGTAACCTGAGCGCTTCAAACTAAATGCAGGAGGGCAATTTGTTCAGCAATACACACCAAACATTTACAATGATGGAGTAGTAGCTGGAAGCTCCCTCCGTGGATTGGATGCACTTAACAACTTGACACAAAGTAATCAAGTCATGAATCATTTCGGTACAGGTTTTGTCATCTGACTTTTGACAATTTTTAGTTGTGCATTTGGGCTTGTTTCTTAGATTTGTATTAAATGTTTTTGTTTTGAACAGGGAATGGTGCTGTACTGCATGGAACACATCAGCTGCAGACAATAAATGCCAATAGGAAATTCTATGGTGCTAATGCATGTTCCACTAGTGTCCAGCCTTACAGCATTTTCCCAGCTGCCGGGATGTTCCAAAGCAGAGGTATATGTACCTGCAAAATTTGTGATTCCAAATTTTTGATTCCTACGTATTTGCTAAACATATTTAGTCCTTCAGGACCAATGCTAGACTTGTTGCATAATGTTTCAATGGGAAGCCGTATGCTGCAAAAAGTGTATTCCCCATCTGTTAATACAGTACTTGAACCGTTGGATGGAGTTGCTGATGCTAATCCTTCAAAGTTACCCTCTGTCAACATGGTTCCGATGAGTGGTAAGTGCACAGTCCACTTCAGCAGGTTAATAATGTGTTGCTCCATAATCTGATTCCATTTTATTTTACTTGGTAAAGAACATGAAGATTCTGGTGTGAGTGATGACGAAATTGACGATGAAGAAGACTACCATGAGGCAGATGATGAAGGATCGGAGGAATTGACTGACAAAGAAACAACAGTGACTTGTATTCCAGAAACACCTATTGGTGACACTTGCTCTGAGGAGGACCTGGAATTTGAAATGTACCCAGTAACTTTTGACCAGTATGGAGTTGTTACTAAGAGGTAAATCTTGTTTGTCTAAATGCACGATAATGGCATGTATTTGGCTGCAGTTGGTGTTGAATCATTCGGTTATTTTGCTAAATAAATGTTCGTTGTAGGAGGCGTTTTCCAAAGGGGTATGAAGTCCCAGACTACAGGCCAGCTCGGGATGTTGGTGCAATTGAAAAGGCAATGAGGATCGGTAGGAGGACTCCTACATCCCATATCTTTGAACCAAGAATTGGTATGGTATTTGATTCAAGGATCGAGGCATACAAATTCTACAATCTGTATTCATGGGAAGTGGGTTTTGGGGTGCGTTTTGGTTCTTTTGCAAGGAACCGAGTGAACAAAATGAGAACTATGCAGAAGATAGTTTGCGAGAGGCAGGTATGTTCATTTGGCACAGTCTTAACTATACAGTTAGTACACTCTAAAATGTCCTATCATTTTTCTCCTAAAATGAACCTTACAGTAAACTATATATTTGTGTTCTGATGACATTACATGTTCTTTGTGCAGGGTTTTGATTCTAGGGTGCAGAGCAGATCAAAAAGGTGTCGTTGCAAAGCCATGATAATACTACATCGTACTGAAGATATGGGTTGGTATGTTAGCAAGCACGTTTCTGCACACAATCATGAACTATCAGTGAGCTGTGGTGAAAAAAGAGAATGGAATTCACACAGTAAGATTGAGCCACCAGCAAGAAGAATGATTAAGTATCTGAGAGAGAGCAATGTAAGCCTTACCAGATGCCATGTCTTTTTGGGGAAAATGTTTGGTGGTATGAATAAGGTACCTTTCAACCATAAATCTTTGAGGTCGGTGTGCAGTGAAATTGCCAGGGACCAAAAGGATTGTGACATGACAAAAACCTTGGAAATGTTTAGGAGTATGAAAGAACAGGACCCTGGATTTCAGTTCACAGTGGATGTTGACAGTGAGAAGAAGGTGAAGACACTGCTATGGACGAGTGGCAAAGCTCGAAGTCAATATAACTTTTTTGGTGATGCAATCACTTTTGACACCACATATTGCACCAATATCTATAACATGCCTTTTGGAATGTTTGTTGGTGTTAACAACCATTTTCAAACTACTCTATTTGGTGGTGTTCTGATGAAAAATGAAGATGCTGCAAGTTTCGCTTGGGTATTTAGAGAATTTCTTGTTCTAATGGGTGGGAAAGCCCCTGTTACCATTCTGACAGGTAAGGAATAAGCTTTTTTTGTTTTGTATGAAATTAAGGGTCAAACCCTATGTGCTTCATTTTGGTTAAGCAATAACCTTAGATACTTAATTGCAGCTTCCCTTCTAATTTCAGATCAATGCAAAGCCATGACAAAGGCTATTAGGGAAGTGTTCACAGAAGGCACTACACACTTATGGCGCAAATGGCATGTGCTCCGTGATGCACCTCAAGAAATAGGCCCTTTGTTCCGTAAAAATTTAGAATTCCAAAAGGAATTCAACTATATCATAAACCACATGCTGACTATTGATGAGTTCGAGAGAGGTTGGCATGATCTGATTAACCGTTATGAGCTTCATGAAAATGAATTCATGCAAAGGACATTTTCTAAGAGAGAAAAGTGGGCTAAGCCATGGGCCAGGAACACTTTCTGTGCCCGGATGGCCAGCACCCAGAGGTCTGAAAGTGCAAACATGATGCTTAAGAATGTTGTCCCAACAAATTCATGCATGAACAGGTTTGTGGAGCAATACAGGATCTTGGAGTTTCTGCGTACCGCAGCCGAACAGAAAGCTGAACATCAAACCAAGCAGGTAACCCTACTGACAGTTTTTTCCTCAGGTCATTAATTTGCTGGTCTTGTTATCATGCAGGTTGGAATTTCAGACTAATTGTGCACGAACTACGCAAGTCCAGAATCTTTTGTTTGTCATTGACTATTCAAAATTTTTTTTCATATATACTATGTTTCTATTTTGCCTTAAAAAGTGGCAGTTTGTTTTTGTAACTTTCCATGTCAAAATTTGAAAAACTATACAAGGTGTAGGGTAAAAAAAAATTTGTCGATGGTATTATATATGTTTATGGTATATTTCATATACCTATTTGCTTTTGTTAATCTGGAAGAAATCTTAAAGGACTAAAATCAAAACAACAAGGCGTAGAATTTTTTAAATTGGCGGTGTTGTACTAGCTGTTTATTTTATATTGCGTATAGGAATTCAGATTTGTACTTATGCATTCCTCTTTTTTTAATTGTAGTTCGTGCACCGCACGAAAAGGATGTATGCAATTGAGAAGCATGCACTTAGTGTGTACACGAAGAACTCCTTTGGTCTGTTCACTGAAGAGGTGGACAGGTCTGCAAATTATGTGGTCAAACAGGCAGAAACAGAGGACACCTACTTTGTTATACACAATCGCCCTGAAATGAGGAAGGGTTGGGCCCGTGTTGTCTTCTATGTGAAAGTGGAGGAAAATGGAAAGCCCTATTCATGTGAGTGTGGCCAGTATGAGCACTTTGGTATTCTTTGCTGCCATGCTATTAAGGTAAATAAGATCTTAAAACCGTTTTGAATGTTCTCGAGTAATACCTGATTCGGTTACCGATTTTCCAGGTTATGATAACCAAGGGCCTTGTGGAAATACCCGAAGCGCACATACTGAAAAGGTGGACAAGGAATGCAAGGGATTTTGTTTATCCAGAACCAGAGACCAGATCAGCAGATCAAGTGCTGGGTCAGAACATAATGTTTGCTAATGCTCTTGACGTTGTGAATTCAACTGATAAGAACCCAATGGCTGAGAAGATATTATTGAAGCACCTGAGTACTGCGAAAAAGGAGATTGCTCTAATGAAAGCTACTGATGACACTAACATGGTCCTAACTGATGCAGATTTTTCCCCATGGGAGCAGAATATGATTATAAGTGAAACTGATGATGGTACAGACACGGGCTATGAATCCAATAGACAGATAACTGTAGGTAATACATATGGTGCCTCTGGTAGTAGTGCCTACATGAGTGATGCGGACATCATGAACATACAGGCCCCAATAGTTCCACCAACCACAGGCAGGCGTCGGGAAAAAAGGTTCAAGCGTTTGTTTGAAAGGAAGAGAACAGGATGGAAAAAGTACAAGGCAATACCCGAGGTTGTTGAACCTGTTAAGAAGATTAAGAAGCCAAAGAAGGCCTGCATCAAGAAAATAGAAAAAATGGTGGAACCGGTGAAGAAAATTCAGAAACCCAAAAAGGTTTGCAGCAAGAAAAGCAAAAGTGCAAAGGCAGGGACCACATGAAGTGGTAGTTGTTCTTCTCAGTAGATGGTACTGAAGAAGAAAGCTTAGCTCTGTTCCCCGTTTGCAATCTTCTGGTGCCATATTATCCAGAGAAACTTGGGTGATTGGATTATTTTGTTGCCTTAGAGACTACTTTTGAGGTGTTGTACTTGATTAATTCTGAGTTACAAACCTGAGGGGTGTAGCTCGTTAAACTTAGTACTTTTGAACTATTCTATTTGAAACGATGCGGGTTACTCGTAACATGTGAGATTCCAAACATTCGCTGCATATTAAACGCTGAGATGTTTGTGCATACTAAATTGACTGATTACTCCTGTGATCCCGATATTATCGTGGTTAGTCGTCTGACTTCATTCCAAATAGAAATTAAGTGGCGAGGTTAGTTTTGGTTAATATTGGAAGACTTCTCAGTTCGTCATTAAACTTGGAGAGCGTGGGCTACAATGAAGCCCTCCTCATAGAGTACTATTGCCTTGTTTGACTTTCTAGTTCAATTCATGAGGTTTTGAATAGTTTTGTTAAGCAAATGAAGCATGTACATATGTGTGCTCCTGTAATATAGGGACGACCAAATTGCAACTTTTTTAAAAAAAACAATAAGGGCAAGTAAAAAGGTCAGTCTGATAGAAGTGCATTTGGTGACACTGGAAATATATAAACCCACTCCAGAAAATGAAGCATGTTCATGTCTATGCTCCTACCAACCTCGTCGAACAACAATTCATAGAGCATGTTCATGTCTATGCTCCTACCACTCCAGAAAATGAAGCATGTTCATGTTCCTTGGCAAACCAGTACATCTTAGATAAGACAAATCAGGAATATTATCCTGGAATTACAAATAATAAATCTAAAGGCTAGACTGGATGAATGTAGTGGGCAGGTCCGCCCTGTTGCCATTGATTTTCAGCAGCTGGTTAACAAGGTATGCCTTGAAGTTGCATATGCTGTTCTGCAATTGAAAAAAAACCAAAAAAAATAAGGATACAGCGATTTGGTTTTAAATGGTCGAGCACAATGACAAATGAAACGGGGGCCACCGAGTAAACAGTCTGAAATGAAAAGTACCTTTTCAGCAACCACCGTCACAGTGTTCCCATCAAAATGCCAGATACCAAAAAGAGTTATTATCCCAGACACTTTGCTGTATTGAGAAAAAAGACAAAATGCCATTGTTAGCCACAGGTGACTGAGGACAGTGTTTATCTAATATGTAACTGTCAATGAGTTCAGGAATTATATCATTCTAGAGACCTGCTATATGGCATTCCTGGAATTCGAACCACCACAATTTTGGATGGTGGTTTGAACGCCCCCCATCCAGTGAATAAATCATTAATGGAGTTTGATAAAGAGAGGCAGATCTTGTTGATAGTCGAAATTTGCTTATTTATCACAACACTGTCATTCCGGAATTTGCCGATGGATCAATGATGAAAACAAGTGGAGGAGACTACATCGAAAATATAACATCTCCAAAGCGAGGCACCATCAAAAACTGGAATATAAATCTGTTTTAAAAAAATAGATGTAAATTAATACTAACTGATTTGTTATTGCCAACAAAGTGTATCTGTCACTTGATAATGTAGTGTAGTGTCCATCAAAAATGACTTACCATTTGACACGTGGAAAGATCGTATGTCACCGTGCACCCAATGAATTGTTCAAGGACATGCTTGTTGTGGACTCAAGTTAGCCGAACGTAGAACATCATTCTCGTCATAAAAAACGACGTTAGTGTATAACAAAGTGTTTACCATTAGTACCCGTTAAGTTCATATGATGTATTTTGGTTAACTTTGTGTTTAGGTAACAAGCGACCGAGGGAAATAAAACTCACAAATAAATCGGATTCAAGTAAATGCCTCCACCTCGAAGTCTCATCTGTTCCATAGATACAACTGTCAATTTGTCCTAGCCTACGGATGGATGCATCAAATACATCGAGACACATTGTTTTGTTTGCGACAAACTGGTCTTTGAATTCATTGCCTACTATCTTCAATCCACGAGGCAAATTATGCGTAACCCAAACACCGGATGAGAAAAATCAACAAAATGACAATTAAAGAAAATGGAATGTGCACTGGGGAGTGGGCATGTCTGATGGCCCAAATAAAAGAAAGGCACTTTTTCTTTCCATACCTTTGAAGTTCGTCGTTGTTGCTTTCAGATAACCACTGATAAAAGATATCAATGTGTCTAGGGTCTGTTTCTGGGTACGACAAATTCATTGAGAAATGTGACTGACATATTGGTCTTGGGGGAACAGCTTTTTTGGCGAAAGTGGGGATGGTTTGCTCAGCAGGAAACTCATGATCCGGAACGATGCCATTCACTGCAACATTTAGGGGGGCAGCAGAAGATAACAGGGGGAAATCGCTGTTCTGATATGGTGTATAAAGATCTGCAGAAAACCGTGACATTTTCAGCGTTGCCTCAGGGGTTTCAAAGTCAGATAAATGTGGAGAACCCGGGGTTAAAATGTTTTCCATGTATGGTAAAGTTGATGGTTGGTTCCTGAATTCTTCTGAAACGTTGAAATTTGGTGGCAATTGAGCACACTGAATGGTAGACTGAGTGTCCTGCTGAATGAGAGCAACTGACGGATTTGAACTGAAAGAAGGGGAATCAACCGTGGTGGAGTTTATCTGCCCAACAGTGGACATATTTAGCACACTAGGGCTTCGGCGACCTTCATCTGTAGAAACATGCAACTAGAATTGTTCAGAAAAAGATGTTTCCGTTTTTACGATACTGTGAGCTTGCATTAAAAAGTATATAGTCAAAAACAGGTGGAGAAATAAATACTTACTTAACGGGGACAATGCCATCTCTAACTGTGAGGGGCAGAGATTGTTTTGGTGCCTGCTGCTGTTGGCCGAGGAAACATAAAGAGGAATGTTGCTCCTAGGAGTTTTCGCAAGGAGGGTGTTATCTTCACCTGTTTCAAAACAAAATAGGATAACATTAAACTGAAGACAAATTGTAGAACGTTTTTGAGACAATGGAAAACATCAATCCATGGGGGGTATTACCATGTGCTAGACTCATTACCGCTATGATGATCGTTGTACCTCCGACGTCTAGCATGGGGATTGTAATTGTTTGGGGCATGGGGTACGATTGAGCCTTGTTGATTTGGTTGTTGAAAAAACCTTAATGCTAGCCGGGCATTCTCATTGACTATCTCGTGTGCAAGGGAGCGATAAGAGTTTGACAAATGAGACAAACAGCGAGCATTGTGCAACTTCATGGCTTCTAGCAGGTTACAATCAACCTACATAGTTCCCAAAAAAAACACAATGTAGTTTCTGTAAGTAATTTTTAAGTTAGATAATACACTGACACAAAAAGGGGCTCGGTTGACACCTGTCCTTGGAATTTGTTGGCGATGAATGCATTGAAATCAAGCACTTCTTTGTCGAACTTCGGTTCTGGTGGGAGTATTGCGGGCAAAGTGGCCTTTATAAGTAAATTGTGCCCAGGATCCTCATCACTGTGATCAGGTGTGGTTGATTTTTCCGCAGATGATTGCCTTTGCCGCAGAGGGTAGGCTGGTGGGCATGGGGAGTCTTCAGTTGACGTGATCTGTAACAGATCTTCTTTGTTGAAGATGTAACAACTAGATCCTTGTCTACGGGCCTGAAATATATTACAAGATTATTATTTCTTGGAATTCAAAGAGCACACAGAACTAGATACAGTTTTTGGTGTCCATCGAATATACCTGCATACGACCAAACTGAATATGGCTTGAACCAACCAATTGGATGTTTGTGTCAGCTGCTACAAGTGCATTGATGTGCTGATCGGAAAAGTTCATCCACCGTGGAAGGATGTCGTGAGGAAGGTTCAGTGCACCAAAGTCTATGTTATCCAGATACCAAATCTGAAAAACAGAGAAGAGATCATTACCAATTGAAGATTCAGTAATTAAACAAGTATCATGGTAACAGAGAAAAATTCAATTTATTAAGACTGTGGCGAACAGAATCTTGTACCTGTAGTATTAGTGAGCACCCAATCACCGATGTGAGCACAAGTTGTTCGAGGTGTGGCCCAATTAACAAGACGAGCTGCCTTCTTCATGTTTGCATAGACATAAAAACTCCAATTGAATGATCTAATTTCATCAGATTCTCCAATGTGGCCCAAAAATCTGTGCTTCCATCGTGGTGTTCAAGCTTGGAGCGACGAAACGTCCAATCACAAAGATAAGAAAGGCTACCTTGAAATATCTGTTTCTTGCTTGGACATGGAGACCGAAATCTCCCTCCGAATGTATTTTTCAGCTGCTTCAAGCAGGCCATTGTCCGATACCAAGAATGACAGATTGTTTCAATGAAAGTGCACTTCTCATCACGATTTTGTATGTACTTGTCGAAATAACTTGTCCACATGAAGTGAGGCCAGTGATTTTCCCAATGTGTTCGGCATTTAGTGTCACCTTATATTTTCCCCTACAGAAAGAGTTGTTGTGTACCACTTGACATGGCTAAGCAACCAAAAAGTGAATGCCCCGTTGTCTGCTTTGATGCAAGGGAGCGAAAGTAAACCTCCAAAACCCATAGATTGAACTAGTCCCCTCTTTACCGAACCAAAATTTGAAATGACTTGCCATACTTTTATCGGAGAACTAAGAAATTTAATGGAATCGATATCTATGTTGCCGGGTGGTACATTGTTCCCCTCGATTTCTTCATCACCGAATGAAGGGCGATGTGATGAACGAAAGGAGAACCTTTTGGAAAACGCTTACGGCGGAGCCTTCTCGGAACTTCCGTAACCGCTATCGGAGTAGGACATCTTTTTGCGTATGATTCCCGGTTAAAAAAATAACTGGCGCGATAAACGGTGAAAGTTGGTTAAAAACTGTCTAGCATGCTTACGAGGAGATGGATCTCCGAATTAAGATGGTTATAAACAAAATTTTCGGCAAGAGAAACGAAACGAAGTATACGGTGAAAGTTGGTTAAAAAAACTATCTATCATGGCTACAGAGGAGTTCGATCTCGATCGAACAGGGTTATAAACCAAAATTCGGAAAGAAAAGAGATAAGGATGCGTGAAGCGCCGCAGAAATAGATTGCAAACTTCAAAAATACGAAAGAGGGGGCTCACCGTATATTTCGAGAGAGAGTGGTCGGTGTATATATTAATGGAACCAGCTCAATGACCGTAATGAATCCATACCCGGAGGTTGGATGGCCCTAATTCTAAAATGTTGGAGCGGAAACTTTTCAAGGACTAGAGCGAGGGAGAGAGCATGGCAGAGTAGGGAAGAGTGTTTTGAGGGATGGCAAGGAAATGACATACCGGGAGCGAGGGGTCTGAGGGGCGGCCGGATAGGGGTGGAGCTGGAAAAATAATAGAAAAGTCTCGGTTGACCTAGGTTTGTTTGGTTTCCCCAATCTTTGGTACAAGTAAGGCTTTTCAAAACCGTTGCGACGATAATGAGCACTAGCTAAGTGATTTGCCATACACACATAGTTAAAGTACATAGTCTAGAAGGGTAAAATAAAAAAAAAAAGGTAGTTACCGATAATCTTAATAACAACGAATCCTTTCAAAAGGATTGGCTACATCTTGAAAAAATGAATGCCATTGAAATATATGTGAAGTGAATATTGTAAGCGCTCCACTCCTTGAACTACTATATGGCTCTCGTTGCCGTGAAATGAACAAATTATTTGATCCAGGGTGAGCTGCAAAAAGGAACAAAGATAGCACAAATAACAAATTAATAAATGATACATTTCGATTAAAGGGAACTAATATAGGTGATACCGTTGGTGAGCATACTTACACCGTTGTTTTGGGAGATTAGATTTAGGATTGCAAGGTCAAATGATCCTTGATTAAACTCGCTTCATAACCGTTAGGCATGTGTTCGTAGCTATTAGGATAGTCGCCATTTTCATGGTCTCCTTCCATGTCTGATCCCTCAATGTCCATGTTATCAAGTGCCAAATTGAGGTCACGGGCCATGTCTTTAACACAATGAAGCACAACACGACTAAATCGGTGTATGAAATTCTATTAGAAAAAAGGTGTTAGCTACGGCGTGTACTTCATGCACTTTAATTACTTGGGAACGGGTAAAATCATTAGTACCAAATTAACTCCGTCCACGAGTGACAAATTTTCCTCCGTCGATGGTCTTGACCTTGCGATGTTCCTAATAACTAGTTCACTACATATTGCATACCCGCTAAAATTGTGTAGTCCAGGTTTATTACAAAATAATAAACTGAATCGAAAAACCAAAAAGTGCAATTTAAAGGTTAGACCAGAACTTACGGTGCCGTACGTTGTCATTAGCTATGCTCTTACGGACATCCAATAACATAGTATACAATGCCGCCTCTCCCTGTAAAAATAGGTGGCCAGCTTATCAAAGGCTTGTAATGAAGGGCAAATAGTGTCAAAGATATAGTATGAAATACATAGGCATGATCCGGAGTATACTGGGGTAAGAGGGTTTTGTTCGTTTTCACACAACTCAGTACTTTCGCTTGATTCTTCATCGTCACTCAACATCTCATGAGGCAAATGCAGTATGAGAGGGTGGCGAGAAATGGCAAATTCATTAAGGAATCCAATTCCAAGACTAGTAAGCCTGCGCGTTAAAAAAAAAAAAAGTACTTTAGAAAAAAAAAATTTAAAGTGGTCTCGTCCGTGTCCGTGTACGTTGTGGGTGTTTGTATTTGGGGGTGCGTGGGTTGGGTGGGAGGAAACCTTATTTGCCTGAAATGCCCATTAATTGTTTCCTTGAGAAATCCTGGAAAAAAAGGTTGTCACCATGCGTGCTGGTTGAATAGAACAATAAACAATGGATATAGTTCATGCGAAAATACCGTTGCCTAGTAGGATTCCGCCAAGGCCTTTCCACCAATTTGCTTCGCGGTGCTTCCCTTGACCATGGAATTGAGAATTCTGGAAATTGTTCGATTTAGTCTTCTTATCCTACAAATTCATGAAGTTGCTCTTAATTTGTTGGGACCTAGTGCAAATGAAGAGGAAGGTCAAAATATGTATGGGTATGTTGAAGATACATTGGAGCCTCTGAGAACATTTATAGGTACATTTAGTCCCCAACGACCACCACAATCATTCACACATCCAAGCAGAAGCGCTGCATCGTTACCAACGTCCTTCTCCTTTGCACGGTTGGATGTGCAGTTGTCGCAATTATCTGGGTTACAATAATTTTAGAAATAAATATACCTCATTGGATGCAACATAGCATATTTAACGACATGCGGAGCCCGTGCGTTTACCACAGTTGTCGTTACAATCTTGACCAAAGTAATTAAGTAATTGTTGGCGACGGCAGCTTCCAATTCCGCAATAATTTTGTGCAGCGTAAAATGCTTTCATGATATTATCCTTTTGTTCTCTCTAACAGAAAATTTAAGGGTTCATGTTATTAGGAAAATAAGAAGGGTGCATTATTTTGCCAAAGAAGGTGGGTTCTTTTTTTGGGGGGCTGGGGGGGTGGGGTCTCACACTCTTAACTTCTCGAGCAATAAAAATCACCCCTCTTGAAATCTGTCCTACTGTAGTATAACCAGCATGTTGAGGGCGAACCGTCTCGGCCACACCGACCGCTCTCTTGATAGTATGACTCCAAACTCTTAGGACAACCGTAGTGAATAACACATCGAACGTCCGGCTTGTCTATTCCCATGCCAAAAGCAATTGTAGCGACCATGACAAAGACCTCATCAAGCTTACAAAGGACCTGCAATTTTAAAAAGACTTAATTGATGATTTAAGAGTGCAATGTGAATATCAAGTAGTTTGTCGAAAACAAATTAGGGATGCATACTTGTGTGCGATTTGTCTTAATGTTGTATCCATTTGTCCGTGATATATTACCGATGCCACCCCATGTTCTCGCAGGTAATGATGAACCTTTTGGTGAATTGTGCAAAGTGCAAAAGGATCAATGATTAGTTCGAATCTATTAATTGTTAACACATAAACTGTATTTCCTTAAAATTGCACCTACTTGTTCAGTGTCACGTATTGTGATGCAATATATAATAGTGGACTCCCCGAGCTAATGCCCTTCGCGGCACATCCTGCAGCAGCTCTAACATACATTCATTGCTCCTTGGTTGGGATTGTAGTAACTTGACACCATAAAACAAGTTAGGCCGGTCAAAAGATCCAATGAACTCGAAGGGGTCATATAGTTGCAAAGAATCTTTGATGTCTACTTGCACCCCGGAATAAGATAAAATAATTTTCAAAAAATTGCAGTATAACAAGAAAAAAATTGAAGGATTAATTACTAAAGAATGGTAAAACCTTTCGGTCGTCGTAGCGGTTAGAGCAATAAACGGCACTCCAGGCAAGTGGTTTCTTAATTTGTGAAGCATCTTGTAACCCATTCTATGGTGGTGAACGTCGTAGTGTTAGAATATAGGAACAAATATAAAACTCTAACAAATGGGGCTACATATAAAAAAAATTAACCCCAGGGCGGCGGTATCTTTAGTTGGTCTAACATCGAATCTCAAATAAAATGAGTGATAGGTGAAAGGAATGTACCTAAAATCATGGCCCCACTCAGAAATGCAGTGTGCTTCATCAACAGCCAAAAGGCATACACCTGCCCTTGTAATGTTGTGCCAAAAACTATGACAAATTGGAATCACCAAATTAAGTACTAAAATGTGAGGGTGTGTGTTAAGTAAATAGACGGTGCAATTTTGAAAAATTACCTATCCGAGAGCTAGCCTTCTCGGTGTCAAGTACAACACATCATATATACCATTCCGAGCCAAACTAATTACGGATTTATTTGTTTGGGTGCTCCCTAGGTAGTCGGATTGAACACCTTTTTGTTGCAACGTCATGACCTATTACAATTATTAAGATATTCATGTTTTAAATAACGGGAGATTTCCTGCAACGGCATGAGCGAGTTAAAAAATAAAATATCTTGAGCATTGACCTGATCTTGCATAAGTGAAAGCAAAGGGCTGATGACGATGGCAGTTTTCTTGGAAACTAATGGAGGAAGCTGGTAGCCGATTAACCAGAAAAATAGCCTTCATCGCCGTAACGATTATGCTATAAAATAGAGTCTGAGAAAACGAGCTTAAGATTCTCCGTACCACATGGATTTCCCACCACCGGTCGCGATGACAACAAAACAATCACGGCCGCTCAATACTTGTTGAACAACCGCGCTTTGGTATGGCCTCAAACTTGAATAACCGAAATATTTCTACACGAATAAATTGAGGCGCATAAATGTCAAGCTGGTGGATAAAAAAATGAACTAGACAAATGCGATAAGGAAATTTTACCTTGAGAGTTTGCTCCATGGTAGACTGGTAGAGGCAGAAGCTGAACTAAACAGTCAGCGAGGAAGCCACGCGGCTGGGGCGAATGAGAAAATGCGACGAAGGTGGCACCAGGAGATGTCACGAGAATTATGAAGTAGAGCGTCGCGGCTTGCCAACGTACTAGTGTGCAACGCTTCCAAGAAAGGCTACCTGCATGCCAGCAAACTAGTACCACCGGAGTATTTTTTCTTTGAGGTACGGAATCTCTGATGGAAGTGAGACGTGAGGACACCGGCTTCAATGACCAGGGCTCTTTTGTGGTGCCGTGCAGGGGTTGAATTCAAAAACTTTTTCAAGTCCACGGGCTCGTGACACCGGCTTGAGATGATAGGGACAAAGAAAACAAATGGTAAAGAGGTGGCTCCAAAAAAAATCTGCAACCTACAGAGTAGGGGTGCCATACCGCTATACATAGCCGGGCGTCCCTGTTCAGGGAAGGCAGCGGCGCGCATGTAAAAGGAACGTGGCGGGAGCAGGTTTAGGTACATGCCCACGCCCCTTCAGAAAATGCAGCGGCGAAGTGACCCGAGCGGCGACCTCACAATAAGATTCCAGCTGAGTGCATGCCAGCCTCGCGAGGACGGAGAGGCAAAATAATGCGTGTACCAATGAAACGGTCACTACAGCGAAAAAAAAATAGGCGTAAGAACTATATTAAGGGGTACCAACCTGGTGTCCAAAGTCGCAACGGCTCGAGGTAAAAAATAGACCGGCAATACTATTGACCCAGGAGTAGAGAGTGTCTCGTTGTGAAGCACTGCTCGCTATGGAAAAAGGTGATTCAAGGTAAGAAGTGTGTTTTCTTTTGAATTGAAACATAATATTTTTTTTTGGATGCCAAAAATTTTGTGATCATGCATAGGTTTCGTTAGCTTGGTGATTACTGAAGTACGTACTCGCTTAATTCTTGGTTTACATGCAACGTTTGCCTGTGGGAGGGAGCTGTGCCAAGGGAAAAGAGGGAGCCAAGGTATTAGATTTGGTCGGTGACTTTACAGATAGAGGACGCAAGAAATGACGATGCAGAATGAGAGCCTTGGCGCGAGAAATGAGACCTTTACAAGAACAGTACAAGAAGATCCTTAATCATTGGTGAAGCTGGTCACCAAGTGTTCCACCACGACAAACTTTGGTGCCCGTTCTGCAGGAGTAAGCGAATGGATTTTTCATACGTTAGTTTGGTACAACACGCGGTGGACGTGTGCACGAATGGGGGTGGCAAATGTGAATCCACAAGAAACATAGGGTTTTGGTGGAGTACCGATGTGGAGCACTGACCTAATTAGGTTCCGTGCTGCATTAGGGATTCAGCACTAATTCTATTTTGGCAAAGTGCTCATTATGTTTGTGCTCAATGAGGTACTACCGAGAAGTCAATCTAGTACCTTTGTAATTCCTATTTTGTTTGGTGAAGAAGGAAATAAAATCAGTGATCTATGCCTCCGGTGTCGAATTTACTTTCAAAATTATTACTCGATGTTTATAAATAAACGGACAGTCAAGATTTATGAGTTAAGCACCCGAACAAACACAAAAATCAGCTAGAACCGAGGTGTACTCACTTGGCCTAGGAAACAAATAACTATATAGTAAGGAAAAAAAAAGAGTAAGACAGAAATAAAAGATAATAAGTTAAATAACATTCTTTAAACAAGATTGTTGCAAATCTGAGGACCGGCTGGCCCCAATTACATGGAGTAAGCAACATGCAAAAGGGTTTTTTAAGCCAGAAATACATAAATATTAGGTGTCTTTTTAAACATAGCCAAAAATAGCCTGTGAAAATAGTAGGCCGTCATCAGTAAAGTACATTCCTCTTCAAACCCACAATATGCCATCCAATACGATTCAACTTGTCAAAGTGCCCAAACATGACTCATAGCAAGTTCCCGATTCTTTCATGACATGTTGTAATAATGCAGCTGAAGATGTGTATGCATCAATTGGCCCTTGAGAAGATGGTCCACTAAAAAGCAATTTAGGATCGAAATGCATCAATGATCCCCGGCACCGGATGACATTAACCAAACGGCCCCAATGCAACTTCACCTCTTCGTAAATTTGAATAACCTTCCGGAGGAGTTCAAGTAGGTTGCCTTCATGTTCTTCTATCTTTTCGCGAATGATATAATTGTAGTCAGAAATCTTCACTCTAAAATTAGTTTGCATGAAAGCCAAAGCTTCAAAGGCTGCACACTCTTCACTCTTCTAAGCAATTGGGCCCAACCCCGAAGATTTGAGGTTGCCGTGCTTGTACATGTCCATGTGTGGCATGAAAAAATTGACGTGAGCAATAAAACCGCCGTCATCCCCTCTCGCATTCTCGTAAGTAGCCGTAGGAAGGCCAAGAAAATTCAAAGCATAATGAAGAACATCCTTGGAGGAAATGCTGGCCTGCTTGGAACCACCCTGAAGGAAATAAAAATTTGAACCATGCTACCAAAACCAGAACATAAACTTCGTACTGAAATATTTAATAGGCGGCAAATAATGCAAACAAAGCCACTTACAATGTTATCGAGGAATCCACAGGTAATTCAAGTCCCGTCACCGGCTTGCCAAATCATTGTGGATTTCTTGAATTTTCTCCTTAACTACTTCCAATTTTCCATTGAACTCAACATAAATGTCGCGCAAAGTACCAAAGGCTTTGGCGTAAACATTACTCGACCGAGTTAAGTTGCCCATAACAAACTCCAAGTTTTTCTTAGCCTTCGCACCCGAAAGCAAAAGAATCACAAATGCTCGCCAGTCTTCTCCAACCGTGCACATATAAAACCCAAGAACCGGTAGCTTCAACCACAAAAAGCCGAGTCTTGTTCCTTTGAATTCCCTCAACAATCCTCGGTACTGAAATCTGATATTTTGATGTGGTGATCTTCCTCCATTAAACGAAGAACCTTCATGACAGCACTATTGTGGGCGTGGTTAGTGTTGTTGTATGGCTCTCCTAGTCCAACAATGACCATGGGGGCATCTACGGGCACTGGACCAAACAACGAAGCAAAGAACCTTCAAGACAAACCTGACCCCTTTACCCTTCCCACATTTAACTTCCATCATAAGTGGATCCGTGGTGCAGCCCAAACCATTTAGGATGCTAGAAAGCATTGCCTTAGGTTCCATTTCAATATTAACCGAATGACCCCGAAACATTTTCCGCGGTGAGAAAGTGAAAAGGAAAAATAAAATAGCATGAAAACAATGGTGGGAGTGGCATGATTAGAAATGAAAAGAACAAAATAATTTATATTGAAAATAGATAAATGAACGGGGTATGTTAGTGGATAAATCCTATAAACAAACCTTACTTCTGTTCCATCTATTGAAAAAATGGTTTGGTTAGATTACGCATGTTAAACAAGGTGAACGATGAAAAGGAAAGGACAAACAAAGAATAAACACCTAGTTCACTATGGGTGATATAAGTTTTGAAACACAAAAAATTTGGGTCATATCAGTTTTGAAACACAAAAAATTTGGGGGGTGGATAGTGGAGTTACTATGGGTTTACCTATATAAGTCCAAGGCTAAATATACACGTTGGTTGGAGAATATGAAACATATTGACTAAAGAAAATCTAGGAATTCATTGAAGCCTACCAAGTTAGTATAAATTTTGGAGTTTCAACGGTCAAAATATTACCGAGGCAAGCAGCTTGAAGTGTTGGCGATGAATGAAGTAAGCCATTCCCGTGACTAGATTTGCTCCTGAATCAACAGATACAAATTGCTCCCGAATAAAAGAGATAAATGCCGATGTCTCTCGTGTTTGATGAAGTTGAACCTTCCATGTCGGTTAACACTGAGTGAAGAACAAAGAATAATGTCAAAAATAAAAATGGTTAAGATAGTTACGATTGAGTGAATAACAACATTTTTGCATCATAATTGGACAGTGAGTGTGTGACAGTACAAAGTGACTGCGAAAATGTAATATTTCCAGATAAAAATCATGTACATCAAATAGAAGCTAGCGGGACACATGCATAAATTGTTTCGTTAGCAAATGGGGATTTTATACGAATAAAATTAATTACATTGCCAATTTATTAACTGTAAATCAGAAACATTAAAAAAACTTCTCAAAATCCACAGTTTCAAAAAAAAAAAAAAAAAACAAGGCACCAAACTAAAATAACATGCCTAGCATATCTTAACTTTGATTCTTCGTGTTAAGAAAAGGGGGATAAAATCTTAAAATTAATAAGGAAATGGAGGGAAAAGACTACCCTCTCTTAGAAACCTATTGATTCACTGTAAGGCGCACACGTGCGAAGTGAATTTTGGGCCAAGGGGATGACTAAGGAACGAAAAACTAAACCTTCTAAAAATCTACAAATTCCAAAAAAAGAAAACAAGGAACCGCAAACTAACATAAGATGCATAGCATACCTTAACTTTGAGTCTACCCGTTTAAAAAGGGGGGGGTAAAATCTTAAACCTAATAAGGAATGGAGGGAAAAGACTACCCTCTCTTAGAAACCTCTTGGATTCAAAATAGGCTGCACACGGGCGAAGTAAAAATTGACCCAAGGGGGGCAATACTAGGTGCCTGCATTTAAGTGTATTCGTAGATCCACCGCAAGATAATGACATAGGTACCAAATTTTCTGAAATATTAGACGGTCAAATGCTTCGCGCAAGGATGAAGTCGGGTTGTAGTATCCTCACCTCAATGCAAGGCGGTGGGGCAAAGCGCGGCACGCCCCAAAATTGCGAGGGGTGACAAGAAGGGAAAGAGCCGACGACCTTGAAGCCGGACGAGGCCGGAATGGGGCGCCTCTTCGGAAGGGGACTTGGATGAATGGGGTGGCGTGGATGTCGAAGCTCGCGTTGTGGAAGGAACAGAGCAGAAAAGGCCAATAGGGAGTGGGGCGTGAGCAGCCAGTGAGAGGGAAAAGACGGTGGTTCTTAGTACACGGGGGCTAAAACTATTAAAACAACATACACGATTCAAAACTAAAAAACGAGAGTACCTCAAAGGGTAACCGGTGCCGTTAGGGCTAGAGAGGTCCATGGTTCGAACCCCGGTAGACGCAGTGGTTTTTTATTTTTGGGCGGCTTTGCCCACGAAGTAATTATATAGATTCCAATTTTGTAAATAAATATTTAGCCACTCGAATATGTATATACATACATATAATTTGTATAACCACAAATTTGTATACAAAATGTAAACTACTATTTGTAAATGAAACTAAGGACAAAAATAAGGTCGAATATGACTATACTCACTGTAAAATGTATAAGGTTTTGTATCCATGCAAAAATCTTTTCCAAGAACCAAAAAAGAATGAATGCCATTTAGTATGGATCTGCATGATGGGTGGTTGAGCTGGAAAGACAAATGGTGCTCCATAAATCATTTGACAAATAGTTCGTGTTAAAAAGGGCCAAGATCATTGAAGACACCTTCAATTTTGTAGGTCGAAGGAAAAATAAATCTAAAGTTATACCAAAAAATCATGAAGGGGTAACTATTTTAGAGTCATGGAAAGGGTATCATTAAGATTGCTTGTACTAAAAGTTTTTTTTGCTTCGTACTAGACAACTAACAAAGGCTTGACATAAAACAAACATCATTTGTTCTCGATACAATCTTAACGAACAACAAAGGTCCGGGGTTGACCCAACACACATAACTCGTACTAAGGACTATCGTGCAACACATGCCGACGTGCGAAATTAATTGTTCTAATTGGACAAGATAACAAACTTAGAAATGCAGCCAATGCATTCCTATGAGCAAAAGACATGAGGTCTTCGGCGGTACGGCGCGGAAACTACAAGATCACTTGTGAAGGTTGATCCTCGACAAGAAGTCACCAGCTCAACTTGAGCATCATCTCGAACTCCAGGCACAAAGGCATATGAATTGGCGTTATATCTCACGGCATCTTGTAAACCACTAGCGCAAGAATTGAAGGCTCAATCGAGCTTGGGACGATGGACCCAAGAACGAGAACTCGGGATCAAGGCTGAACGTGAGCATGATGTCCCGAGATTTCGTGGGTAAGCCGACACCACATCTTCTTCAACTCGATCACCAAGTTGGAGAATCCTAGACAAACATTGAAACTAATTTCTCCCGTTGCATGGTAGCTTTCTTCCGCTTGGAGAAGTTACGCTCAATTATCTTGATTGGAAAATGTTTCTCAATGAAAAGCAAAGCCGCCATTGCACCATTTTCATATGCTTCAAGATAATTGATCCCCGAGCAGGATTGTGATGTTACCACCATACTTGTAAATCTCCAACTCGGGAAATTCATCTCCACAAGGCAATGCACAAATGCATCACGCTGGGTGACGGTGAATTTTGCATCATCAAGCTCGGAAGTAAGAGAGCACATACTCTAAAACTTCCTTTGGAGACAAATCCTGCCGATGAAAATACATCTAGGACAAAACAAGGTGGGAATCACACACCGTATAATTTTAACTAAAAATGGATGCTTGCATAGCGATAAAATGAACACGCTTTCAAAGTAAAGGATATACATATATTAAATGAAATTAAAGTTTGCTTTCAAGGATAATGGAAAAAATACCTTGCCTATCATGGCTTGGCGCCCGTGCGCGTTTTCAGTCTCGTAGCTACTCAACTCTTCCTGAATTCCATTCAATTCGCACCTGACCAAGTTTTGTGGCCAAGTCCGTAGACTGCAGCAGAGAGTGAATTGGCAGGTAAGGAGTAAACATGACCCTTGTCCGATAATTCACCATAGATAACCTGGTCCCATTCCTTGCCCTCAAGATTAACGTACAAGTTCTCACAAGAAAGGGAAGCCATCTCCCACTCGGGTAAAATCTTCTTGATCGAGCGCATGGCATCAACAACAAGGTTGTATGAGTTGGAAGCTTCAAGCCGATCTGCTACTCGGCTGCTGAAGTCAAGCACCTCACAAGGTGTTTGTCATGAAGATACTTCATTGCTTTCACAGCAGCCTTGGTTTCAGCGGTGTCCTTGTTGAATGAAGTTTCACCTACAACCAAAGCTTCATGGATTCACTGCAGTGACAGATCGTCCTGGACACATCAAGCTTGACCGAGAACTTGTAACCGTTTGCACCAGCATCCAACTCAGTGAAGACAGGTTGAGATTGAGAACCTAATTCTTGCATGATGAACTTCGGGAGAGACTCCAGGATCCATCCTAACAACAACAGCAAAGGCTCCGGGAGAGAGAGGAGAAACATGGAGTCGGGCTTGGTAGCCATTAATGGCAACGGATTGAACACAATGACTGCATTTGAAAAATCTGATCATAACAACCTGGATTGAATTAAGTCCATTAACATGACAGATTTGACAACAAATTATTAATATAGTAAGGGCAACAGCTAACAGCAGAGCCAAACTAATTTTGAGTTTCATATCTTATAACATATGTTTGATAATACAAAACCACTGTCCCGTGGTAAAAACATTTGTTCACAAACATTTCTTCAAGATTAGCAAAGTGAGTTTTTCCGAATAAAAAAGTACTTACCCTATAATCAAAATGTAGTGAAAAAAATGGCAGCAAGTAGCGTATGGGCAGGGAAAGTACCCAAACATTGGTTGATTTAAGTTTGTAAAACAACATCAGCGGTAAACGAAATGAAAAGTTATTGGGAGTACTAGTTCATGATGAGACTTCATTCGCCGCCACCGAATGCTAAAGCAGTCTATGATAACTAGATAAGGTTTTCATCCTAATCGCAAGAGAATAAAGAGCTGGTTCTTCAGACGATGAAGAGAAAATATTTAAAAAAAAAAGCATGTTTAGTGGGAAGACCTGAAGGAGCATCTCACGCGGGTTGTCGTCGTTGATACCGGTTGGATCGGACAGAACGCCGGTGCTGCTGGTGAAACCGAGACCGAGCGCCGCCGGTGGTGACAGTGGTTCCCCGCCCTCCATGGTCAGCGTGGACACCGCACAAAATGTAGAGGACAAGGATAGGCGGTGAGATCAAAAGGAAAGGAGTACAGCATGGTGGTGAAGGAGAAGAAGCATACAGCAACCGAAGCAAGTTTGGAGAGTAGACCGCGGAGGAAGATGGCAATGGCTATGCCTAACACAGTGAGGGAGCTAGAAGAGTGGAAGGAGAGTATGTGATTCCGGGGTGCCTAATATTTTATTGTGGCAAACGTCCCGGATGAGGTACACTGGTACAGTAGGGGTAGAAAATAAAAAGGTACAATACGACGTGACGGTAGGAGTTGACAATACTCGGGCGCCTTTTTCGGCTCAAGGCGGAAAGGGTAGGAAACGGAACGATAATTTGGATGACAAAGGGGACTATATATCTATAACTTGTACCATTTTAATAAAATTTTTCCTGATTCATGTTACTGTAAGCGTAGTTTGCCGTGAGCCGATAACAAAGTTCATCCCGTGTGTTTGTATGGTTTAATGGCAAGTAATCTTTCACTGGATAATAATTTGGCAGGTTGTGGTACTAAAAAGGACCGCAGAAAGATACGGCCGTACGGGATACGATGGAATCCAAGAAACGGCGATGTCAGTACGTGGTGCTCGCGTCAGACGTGCAGTTCTATCAGTTAGGGCTTCCCTAACGCTTCCTAGGTGGCGTATCGCTCATGTACAGCTCTACCCAAACTTCCAGCGTCACAATGAATTGTAGCCTTGCAGACCGCCGCATTCTTCTGCGTAAGAGACCATTGCTTGGTCCATTGTTAGAAGCAACAACTGAAGAGCGCGCTGTGTCTGAGGCTCCAGAGGGAGGTTTAATAGAACACTGCCCTGTCTCCATTTTCTTCATTACCTCATTCATGCATGTGAGAGCGACCCAAAGATAGCCAATGTCAGGATCAGTTGGTGCTGTATTTGACACCTGCAAGATTGTGCATGTGGCAGCTGCTTTAGCACGGAGCAGTACGCGGTGCTGCCACCGTTGAAGAAGCCCTTACAGGCCTACTCGGTGTGGCGGATGAATGACATGAGGTATCGCTCATAAAAAGTAACTTTACTCATGTGGCAGTAATCCGTTTACAGTATTAGCAACAAAACTTGACAAACTGTCATTCCATTGCGCAAAACATCATTTCCAACCAAACAAATTACTACTACTAAAATATTTATATTCCTAACAGGGAGAACAGGGTGTGTACTCAAAGAGGGTAGGCAAAAACACTTCAAGAAATTTACTTGGCCATATGCCAAAGAAAGTGTAGTGGCGAGAGAAAGGACATCGCATTATAAAGGAACAAAAAATCTAGAAACAATAACACAAAGTTTTATTACATATTACCTAGCACCGTACAAAATCACGATTCCGAAGATTCCGTTCAACATTGTAAGCATAAATTCTTACACATACATATACTGTGGGGGTGGGGGGGGAGTACAGGACAATTAAACTACCTATTACATGCAAATGTGATCAACCGGAAAGCTTAGCCATAAACCAACCGACGAAAAAAATCAAACAGCAGATGATAAGCCGACGGAGCAAAGAGGCTTCTCGTTCAGCAAAGATTTGGGAGTGAACGGCATCCTTTTCCTTCGCCGCAACTAAGACGCCCAAGGATTTGATCATAATATTCAGCAACTTGCTTGACTGCGCGAGAGACGAAATCCTCTAGGAGGTCCTCCCGCATCCAAAAGAGCGCGGGATGGCTGTGCTCCGTAATGAAGCGAGATAAAAGAAAACATACTTTAGACAATGATCTATATGCGTGAGCAGGGGGGACCTGTAGACAATGTACCTCCTTGTAGCACTTCAAGAACCGGCGGCCGCTGGGTTCGGAAAGTCCCTGCTACGCGGATTATTGCATCCCGACCGCGAGCGCACCGGAGGGAGGGGCCTTGCTCCCGAACGAACGGGGCGAGAGGCTGAGCACGAGACTGCGATGAGTGGGCTGGAGAAGGAGGAAACGGACGAGGTGCCATGGCGGCTGAAAGTGTGTGCAAAGGAAGGAGAACGAGAGTTCATACTAACCAGGTCACACGAACTAAAGAGGGCGCAGGGAACGTAGTTATAAAAAATATCTGTACTCTCTAGGTACAGGTAGTAAAGGGGGTATGTTTACACTAGGGGGGAGGGGGTTGAGATAAATTTGGTGCGTGCCTTGGCACTACCAAAAAAGAAAAAGAAATTTTAGAGGAAAAAATAGTACACTCTAAAACAATGGTAGACTAGAACGATCCATATAAGACAATATGGAGGAGAAACTATAGAATTTTGGGAATCGCGTAGAAGAACCCAAATTAGCTGAATACACGATAACCGTTTCGGAGAATGTTTAAAAAAAGTTTTCAAAAATTTAAGTAGTTGTGAGTCATATATATATAAAAAAAAAAACTTGGTTGCGTGGTGTTGATTGGTGCATGTCCACTGACTTTTTCTTCAAAAACAAACACGGACACTCGTTAAAGGTTTTACCAGATAAATGTTCCATTCATGAATATGGAATTTATGATTTCATGATTCTCGTTTAGATTGATACAAATTCAAATTGAAAAATAGCTTGGAACTAGAAATTAGATGACAAAGGAGTAGTCATGTTCATGTAAAATTTTTTTACAAAATGTGGAATAGATTTAGTCATAAATTAAAAACGGTGCGTCAATACGGAAGACAAAATAAAGAATTTTGGGATTGTGTAGAAGACCCAAAGTAAGTTGAATACATTAATACCCGTTTTGAAGAATGTTTAAAAAAGTTTGCAATTATTTAAGTTGTTGAGAGTCATATATCTACAAAAACATACCCCTTCGGGAAGTTCAGTGTTTATTGGTGGATGTACCCTAAATTTTTCTTAAATACCGTACACGAACACTCGTTAAAGCGCTTTACCGGAAAAAAATGTTCCATTCATGACTATGGAATTTATTATTTCGTGATTATAGTTTCGAGTCTTACCAATGTAAGTTGATAAAATAGTTTGAAACTAGAAATTTGATGAGAAAGGACTAGTCAAGTTCACGTAATTTTTTTTAAAAAAATGGGCAGTACTCTTTTCCATCCCTACTGCAGGGGTAATAAAAATTACGTATACAAATTTAGTCCATCCCTAACACCAATGGAAAGTCAATGTTAGATGGAGATGCAGTGACCGAACCGATGCAGCTGTGGGTGGGTACGAGCACCCGATTCAGGTTCATGTCTAAGAACTGCAATTTAAGTCCTCCGTAGTGGCGAACATTGGGCAGCAGCTCCGATAGTAATTACCTGACTGTTTCTCAATAGCTTCTAAGCCGTGTAAACACAGTTTGAAAGCCTCAATTTCTTCTTTTCCTACGTTGGCCTGTGAGCAAAAGTTGCTTTCAGTGAAATAGGGACAGTGACCTTCAAGGCCAATTCCTTGGTAAAGCTCTCCCACATCTCTTTGAC